>CM042474.1:88554435-89754435 GCA_023621385.1 Quercus gilva | reverse complement strand
TTTTTTTGCCTCTCAATTCTTTGCCTCCTTTGCCATGGTGTCTTACCAGTTATTCCAGCCTTACACCTCCTTGAATTATGCCCCTCCTGATGGCAAAACCCACATTTTATAGGTCTATATGACTTAGAGACTTTGTATGGGTTGTTTGGCTCATCTGCATCTTTCTTCCTTTTCATTGGTGGCCTACTTAGAGGCTTGTACACAATTGGAGCAACAGGGGCAGGTTGGCTCGTTTGAACCCATTCATCGTGGCCAGGCAATGGGGTAACCATCTCCTTATATGCAGCCACATACTCATCCTTTCTAAAGCATGCATGCACATAATCCTCAGGCCTGTCCAGGTTCTTATAGATTACTGCAACACCATATTTACATGGGATCCCTGTCAAATCCCAAACTCTACACGTACAACACTTTTTGCTAAGGTTAACCACATGTCTCTCATACTCGTTATCAACCTCATATATATAGCAAGCTGATGGAATAGCAGAAAATGGCTTAGAATCAACTTTCAATTGCTCAAGCTTCTGCACTATGTTTGGACAAAGGTCACAAGTGAATTTTTAATCCCAGTCCTCTTACTGTACATTCTAGTCATCAACCTAACCCTAATCCACTCTAGCATAGCAATGATAGGCTTATCCCTAGCTTCTAGTATCATAGAATTAAATGACTCACTAAGATTGTTCACATAACAATCAGAGATGGCCCTTGGAGTGAAATGTGACATTGTCCATTGGGTTGGTTGGATATCTGCTACATATTCTCATGCTTCTCTGTCCAATTCCTTCATCTCTTGCATTCTCTTTTCAAACTCCCTAACTGTTGTTGCTGCAACACACCTCCATAATGCAGCCTTCAACTCTAAACCCTTGAAGGTTAGCTTAAAGTTGTTGTAAATATGTTTCACACAATATCTATGTTCCACTGTTGGAAACAACATCTCCATGGTAGGTATCAATCCCTGGTTATGATAAATACAATCAACAATGAACACCATCAGCCTAAGAATAAAAACAAACAAGTATAAAGCAAAAATGAACAAAACAAGTATTACCTTCTGCCTATCTGAAATGAACACCAGATTCAGCTCATCTGGCCTCCTAATATCATCTGCAAATGTTTGTAAAAACCACACCCAAGAATCCTTGTTTTCTTGCTCAACTACAGCTAATGCAACAGGGAAAATATTGTCATTCCCATCCCTTCCAGTTGCTAATAATATATGTCCACCAAACTTGCCCTTCAAGTGGCAACCATCTAATCCTACAAGTGGCCTACACCCCCCCAAGAATCCAACTTTCTGTGCATTGTATCTCACATACATCCTCTTGAACTTAGGTTGTGTGTTAGGCTCAGTAATCTCAGTTTGCAGGATCACCTTACTCCCCACATCAATTACTCTTATCATCTCTGCATAGTCCCTAAGCTTCCCATACTGCAACCTCTCATCGCCTAGTATGAACTCTCTAGCTTTCCTCTTAGCTCTGTACACCTGATTTATGCTCAAGTCAACATTTACATCCTGCATAACTCGATGCTTCACACCAAAAACTGCCCAATCAAGGTTTTTGTTGAAATCCTCCAAGTATTTCCTAGCCACATATGTAGAAGTGACCTGGCTATGCTTGAATGTCCTCCCACATGTACAAGTTGGAACCATGGTCTTTATCTGAAAGGTTAACTCCCCTGCAATCTGTGATGCGTATACCCTCCAACCATAGTCATACTTGCAGTAGACAGAAACTTTGGTCTTCTCATTAAGCTTGAACTTAATGTCCACAGACTTTCTCACTGCATATTCCCTCAAGGCAACCCTAAACACCTTAACATTTGGGAACTTCATACCCTTGCATAACTGAAGGTTACTCATGCCAGTGTTCTCATTAAACTCTAGATATGTCACCCTCTCATCCTCATCCTCTGAAGTGTCTATGCTCCTAGCGTCATCATCATCAAGGCCTTTTTCAGCCCAATCATTATTATCAGCAGCTTCATCACTAGCAGCAACTTCTGGTCTCTTCCCATCATCTGTAACTTGCTCTCTCATACCATCTCCCTCATTTACATTTTCACTATCTCTTTGATGCTCTCTCATATTGGGCACCTCATTGTTCTCAGTACCAAATATGTCATCAGGATAATCTGGTCCTTCATACCCTTCCTCTAGCCAATCAGGTTCATCCACATGAACATCTTCACTACCAACAGTTTGTCCATGGGTTGTTTAGTCATCCACATGCACAGCTCCACCAATACTGTCATCCCTTAAACCCTCAACAAGTTCTTCACTAACATCATTTTGGTCAACCACAGACTCCCTAACATTATTGGTCACCTCCTCAAAATCAGGATCATCATCAGTATCATCATCTTCATCATTCATTTCCCATGACTGCTCTACTACAATTGGTTGATCTAGTTCAGCTATAGGTTTTTCAATAGCAATTGGTTCAACTTCAGGTTCTACAAAAAGTGTGATTTCATTTGTTGGCCATTCAGCATGTAGTTCACACATGTAGGTCACATCCTCATCTGAAATAATTAACCTTAATCCTTGCTCTAAGTCACCACCAGGTATTAAATAATAAATCCTACTGTTAATGGGTCCCCCAGCCTCAGCACAAATGTCTTATATCTCAAAATGACTTAGTAGATCTGGATCAACATTAGCCATTGTAGATACCTCACCACCTACATACTCTAAACCAAGGTTCCACTCAAAATTCCCACTATGGTGAATAGTAAAATCAAAACGGATTTCAGCAGCCATCTGCAAGGTTTATAATACATGCACAAACAACAGTAATTAAATACATAACCAACACATGCATAGAGACAACACACAAAAGCAAAATAATTTCAGTTGCACACCAAACACCAAGTAACGTGGGGTCAGAGACAAGAAACATAACCAACTAAACAATTTGTCTCCATGGAACCACAAACAACCTAAAGATGCATCTAACCAAAATATTCCTAGGGACCACAGTCATCAATGTCAACTATAAAAGAACATACACACTAATGGTAAACCCAACAATGGTAAACCACTAATTTGTGACAAAAAAACTTTAATCCGAATAAACATTGGAAAAGAATAATGGTAAACCACTAATTTCATCAATCATTACACATTGAAAAAGAATAAACACAACAATGGCAAACACAACAATGGCAAACCCTACAAAGTAATTTCATACCTGATACAGAGCAAAACTCAAACTTCAGCACTCCTCCTTGCTTGCAAGTGTTCAGGGAGGGATTTCACTTTGGCAATCGGAGTACAGAGGGAAAGGAATTACAACTAATAGGATTTTTGAGGGTTCGAAGGTAGGGAGAGGGAGAGAGCTCAGTCCTTAGGGTTTTAATGGTGTTCTAATTGGGTTATAATTTTTGGCTTATATAGTAAAGGGGATTTTTAAACGGAAATGGCTGAGGTGGGTAACGGGGGTCTAACGGAGGTCACCTCAGGTGGGTTAAGTGACAAATTTCAAACCATGGGTAGGCACTGTTAAAACAGACCAAACCACAGGTGGGTAAATTGCAGTTTCCCCAAATGTAAAACATATTCTTATAGCAAGATCTTTCTAGTTTGGTTTGATGGCCTGGCTCAACTGGTGAAAACTTTGGGGTACACAAATGGGAAATGTGATTCTTTCTTCATCTCTTATGAAAACTCAAAAGTATGTTAAAAATACAAGAGCTGTTTAGACCCCAAATTAAAAGATTACGGCTCAGTTGATTTTACTTTGACTTATACTAAGTACAAAATAAAGTAAATACAAGCAGATAAACAATATAACTACTCTAAGCCATAATCAATAAAACATAGCAGTAAAATGAAAGCTAAAAGAGTAGGGAAGAAGAATGCAAACACAAAATAACACGCTGATGTGTTATCGAAGAGGAAACTGAAGTACTCGGCGTAAAACCTCTCCACCGCCCTCCAAATGGTAAATGGATCCACTAGACAATCAGTTGGGATACATGAATAGCTAGAGACCCTCCAAGCCTAATCTAAACGATGCACTTAAGCCCTCCAAGCTCCTATTCCAACAAGACTTCTCGAAACCGTATCTTGTCTAGTTCTCCAAATCCCGCAATACCCCCGATTGCATCCACCAAAGCCTAGCTTCTTGCAATGCTTCCTAGCAGTACCAAAACCTCACTTGACACTCTAAAAGGGTGTGATAAGTGTTTGGGCTATCAACCTCTCAAGCGTATGGAAATGGAGAGGTAGGAGTTGAGAAAAAACCACAATGGATTGTGTAAAGAAATGTAGGTATAACAATCTCTAACTCTCAAGGTTTATAGCTAGGGTTTTCTCTCAGAAGCACTCCTTAACATCTGTGGGTAATGTGGGTATAGATAGTGTGTATCAGATATGACAGTTCGGCAAAACAGAATGTTTCACGGGTATCTCGCGGGAATGCCTTACCCGCGAGACACTCGCGAAAACCAGTTGTCTCTATCTTATCCTGACTCTTCGCATTCCAGTCATATGTAAGACACATGCATCACTTTGCGGGAAGCCTACCGAGCTACTCGCGAAAACAGCTTTAGTCTTCAATTGTCTTGAGTCTTCACACACACTCTCTCTCTCTTTCACACAACCCTTACAAATAAATCCCACATAAAATTCAGGGTACATAAGATTGAACATAATTACAATCAAATTTGGCACAAAATTAAAGCCAACAAAAACTAGTTGTAAATTATAGCTTTACATCTTCTTAACACCCCCTCTTCCTGTCCCCAGCGGGCTCCTTTTATTGGGGTGGGAGGGTTTGCAGAAAGTGGGATTTGACCTTGTGAATATCCTTTTGTTTTTCTCTTTAAGAATAAATTTTGGAAAAGATGTTAACTTGATAAATTGTTGAAGAGAATTTTCGGTAAAGAAGGAAAAGGGAGGAAAAACCAGTAAAATGTTTATGTTTACGAACCAAGACAGGAATACTTGCTTGTACTATACGACCTTGAATCCAGAACTGTACTTTTCAAATTAATAAGTAGAGATCTTTGAAATTAGTGTGCATCTAATTTACCTATACATGTCTTCCTAAAATTGTAAAGGATGTCTTTTCCTTTATTCGGTTAGATTTGTTGTAGAAATTGCCATTCATTTTCCAGGTGCTATTAATGTGTTTTTCCATAATATGTGACATGGCTTTTAAAAAAAAATCAAATATGCCTTTGGTCCTTAATTAAGGATTGACATTGGGTTACTAAATTGGTTTCTAAATGACATACAACATAGGGAAGCCATTGGTAAAAATGCCCCGGTTTATCCTCTCAATCTTAAATACAGTTAAGACTTTATTTATTGGATTTGTAATTGAAATTGAGATGATCTTGTTCCATGTATAGAGGCAGTAATTTTGGATTTGCAATATATCATAAATCCAAATCATGAAATGAAACCATTTAAAATGGAGAGGCCTCCTAGGAATACAGATTAAGCAAATTATGGCGAATTAAATACATGTCATCAAATTATTAATGCTAGTTTTCAATGAATGATTCCTATTCTAGCCAGTTCAGCCAACATTATATGGAATTTCATGCTACTTGAAACAATTACACTTTAACAAGTTGCTCAAATAGTTATCATCTCCAAGTAATTTGTCAAGAATAAGATTTTGGCAATTCCTTCCCTGTCAAAAAAGATTTAAAAAGAATAAATGCTCGCTTGGGTTGAAATAGTGGAACCTCGTGGCCAGCCCCTCTCACTGAAGCAAAAGTTAGCCCATTGTACACCTCTGTCCATCCTCCTACCTATAAATGAAAATTTAATTTCCAGATTATTGTAACATTTCTTTGTGAATATTTTTATCTACCTATCTATATATTTTTGTTAGGAAGTTGGAGCTTATGATTGATTTTTGGTATGAAATTGTGTGTTTGATTACCTGATCACCTGCGTACCATGGATACCACCGAGTTTTAACAGTGAGATTGAGATGGTTGAGGGAGAACCTAGTGGCAGTCACTGGAACCACTGCATCTGTGTCCCCACTGCATCAACATATATAGAAGCGGTTGCCTTAAAAAATTTGATCTCTCTCTTTTTTTGTACTTCTTACTTTTCAAATCAGAAGCAATTGCATCTACACTAGTCTAATATTTAATTTTAATCTATATCACCACAATCTCTCACGTAGCCAAAGCTTCATAATATTTATATTGCTTAGGTGTTTGTCTCGATATGGAATTGTGTCTATAAACAAAATTAAGTTATCAATAATGCATGGGAGGCAAACACAGAGGATCATAATATGCATGCAAGATTTGAAAGATAAAATTTAAATAAAAATAAAAATAAATAAATTCATGCAAGAGCCACATATAGAATGAGTTTGGATTGCATTGAAATTATTTCTTTCTCTGCGTTTGGCGTTTTTCTGTGAGTTTCATGCACTATTTACATGACCCGTAAATACGGATTTCAACAAATCTAATTTTAAAACTAAATCTCACGACACTATTCATATATTTAAAAATTATTTTTCTATAATAATTTTAATTTTTAATTTTCAATTTTTGATAATAAATAGTATCCAAATATAACCCTTAAACTAGAGGGTGACAGCATATAAAATTATAAACCATTCTCTCAAAGCATTCAATCTCGAGTTGATCAAAATTTGAAGTTTGGTACAACAAGAGGTCTACAAGGAAGATGGCAGCTAGGGGACTAGGCAAGCCCAAGGTTATGGTCATCAGCAACACATCAGAGCCTCTCAAATAAAAGAGATGAAATCTACACTACTGTGAAGGAATTAATGACTTTAACAGAAGGACTTTTACCGACACAAATGTTACGGTCAAAAAGAAAAGAAATGGTGTTAAATGCTGATTGATGACTCCAGTCAGAACAGTCTCATCAAGCACAGTCTAACGCTACTCAACTTTCAAATCAATCTCTTGGGAATGTCATGTGACTAGACATTGTGAAATTGATTTTCAAACAAAAGGGTAAGAACTATTGGACAATGGATATTCTCCAGACTATCAATGACTTTCAATTGCTCAGAGCCTCAGAGGCCAACAAGTACTAACAGAGTGTTTCTTTTTGAGTGGAAGACTGTATCAAATATCAGGTTGGAGAAGATGATTTATAATGGGCCATAACCTTGTACAGGTAGTTTTTCAGTGCGCATGTTATTGAATCAAAAAGCAGGTTAAAGAATTGTTCTTTTTCTTTGTTGGGTCGTCTTGAAATTTTATATTCACATAGGTTTTCTAAAATATAAATAGTCTTTTTGCTCATTATTGTTGTGTCGCAATATTGCCTTGTCACATGTAGTTGTACATAGCCAAATCCGAGTCACCGGCCAAAAATTACTTACCACGTGTGCAAGTACAAAATTCGATCTGTGACAATTTAGTGCACAAAACCCAAGAAAATTCTACATCTAGATTGCACTTTTTCTCTTTTTTACCAAATTATGATGTGGAAGCTCCCCATACCAATTGAACAGTAGACATGTGTACCAGTAGACAACAAACAAATTGCCCTTCCCGTGAACTTCCAACTTTCCAAGAAACACTATTTACTGATGATTGATTGATCCATATCCATGGTGGTTAATCAATCCCTAAGGCTTAAAAAACCCAGCGATGACCCGTAGCGATGAAGGGAGAAAAAAACTCAAACAAGGCGAGAGAAAGGGACTCGTGCAAGGCGAGAGAGAGAGGACTCCTACGAAGGGAGAGATGTTCAAGAAACACTATTTACACTAGCCAAAAATACTATAGGGAAATCAATATTTCTATACTAGTTTTCAGGAGGGAGGGGGAAGTAAAGACATTGGTTAAATTTTGCTAAGTTTTATAGTTTCTCATACATTGTGAAAAGATAAGTTTCCAAAAATACTACAGGGAAATCAATATTTCTATACTAGTTTTCAGGAGGGAGGGAGGGGGGAGGAGGAAGTAAAGACAGTGGTTAAATTTTGCTAAGTTTTATAGTTTCTCATACATTGTGAAAAGATAAGTTATTTACTCATATTTATTTATAAAAATTTCAAACTTTAGAAAAAAAATATTGTAATTGGTGTTAATATAAGCGATGCTAGTATAAAATCGATCGATATTACTCTAGTTATAAAAATTGTTATCCCTTGAAAAAATTTTACCTGAAAACCCATATTCTTAAACCAGCTGCAATCAGCTTCTTGTATGTCGGTAACATAGAAAATTCAGAATCATTCCAACTTTTGATGAGAACATCACTGCACGATAGAAAAGTATATATATGAATCAGATGCATCCATCAAATGTGGCTAAGCTTATGTTTTGTAGCTCAATTAACATTTTTTAGTATTTCTAACAAAAATACATATGTTCAATTCCTTTTCTCCTAATTATCGGGTTATTAAAATGTAAATAAATAAATAAAGTATTGAGTCATTAAATAGAAAACCTGCAAGCAGTCCATTTGTAAGGAATTCCAGTAACATTTGCATGCATTGCCTTTTGCACTTCCGGGCGATTATAATACTTCTCTGCATAATTCTCAATACATGGATCATACCCAGAAATCCTTCGATGCAATAGAGTATTTTTTAGCCTTATAGACCTCATAGTATTATTATGCAATGCGATGCAAGATGGTGTATAAATACTGTATTGATCTATGTTTCCAAGCTCATTGTTCACGGCATAGCTCACTGTATCATCGCATTGCTGTGATGATTGTACCCCTTTGAAATTGCAATTCTTGAGAATTGATCGATAGCTTGTATCAGATATCATTGAATGGCTCCACCAATATGTCACAGTTCCAATGTTGTCATAGTAGCTGTCAGTTACAGCATTTCCCACCTACATAATTATATTGAAATTTTTAACTCAAGTTACTCAGAGTTCAAATTTGTGTTATGTATTACTTACTATAAATCCTTTAAGGTTGAAGATGGGTCGCAAGTGTGCCTTATTATATTCGACAATTTTCTTTGCCAACTGGGGAACATAATGCCCTATAAAAAGGATGAAAAAATTAGCTTATCATTATTTAGAATTCCTCATAATTATGTAATAATAAGTTATTAGTTGCTTGTTGCTTCTATATATACCAGCATAGCTCTCCCCAGCAATGTAGAATTCTCGATGCTTGTATTGTGGAAATCTTGACATCCATCTAATTAGAAATGCTAGAGCATCTTGAGCTGTGTCACCAAATTGGTAACGCATAGGATTTACTAACAATATAAATTTTATGGTAATAAAATAATAATAATAAAAATCATCTTAATCTAGTACCAGTCCGTTTATCTCCGGAATCATTAAGATTCGAGCTTGTATTTGTGTATGAGAAACCAACACCAGCAGGCGATTCAAGAAATAAAAGATTTGCTTCTGTAAGTACAAAAAGTAAACATATGATAGATTTTAGCCACAAAATTAGCAAATATAAAAGTTTACCAACTTGCTAGCAGCTTTCATAACTGGCATCTACTTTTTTTTTTTAAATCATAAATTAATGGCATGGTCATGGTGCCATTACAATTCGTTTCTTTGCATGGAGTAGTTTAATTTGGTAGAGCAGAATTTGTTAATCATTTGAATGACAGACTATTAAAATTGTGTGCAATTTATGACCCATGTGATATGAGGATTGTGTCATGCGAATATGTTATATTGTTCACAATATAATTGCATTCATTAAAAGAACCAAATTGAATATTAATTATTTGAATAGTGGTTGTTACCTCTATTCCATGAATACTTATTGAGATAAAGAGATAAACCGGTCCTGTTAATCTTAAATGGCCCGATTTCCTCCGATGCTCCATATGCTACCGATGAACAACCTGGCCCTGCACAATTACACAATGTATAAATTATTAATTAGATAGTTCTGGTCATTCTTTTCAGAAATTAAGCCATGTGGTTGTGGAAGATACAAAATAGAGTAGAGACCTCTTTCTTTCTTTTTCTTTTTCTTTTTCTTTTTTTTTTTTTGGTTAAGAAATATAGAGTAGAGTTCTTGATTTTTGCTTTTAGTTCTGTTGTTATTTGGTAAGTAGCTTAATTTTAGTGCAGTCACAAGTTAGTAATGAAATTTGGATCTTATTAATAGATGTTTATAAGAAAATTGTTAATAAACCATTTTAAAAATGTCTCATAAATCATTAAGATTATTTTTTTTAAAATATATTTTATTTTATTGTTAACTTTTCTCATGAAAAGATAGTAAAATACGTAATGGGTAATGTACTATGTAGATATGAATTAATTTCACTACATAATATCCGTACAACTTTTCTACTATATTTATAAAAAAAATTATTTATGAAACAAAATTTAGTTACAAAATTAGTTGTAGTCTAAAATTAAAATCTTACTCAATATCATTTTATTAGATATGAATTTTGACAAACCCACAACTGAATTACATTTTCTTCTTATATCTTTCATATTTGCAAATTTTTTAGAAAATTAAAAATCAATAGCTATGTCATTAATAAATTATTTAAATTGCAAATTTTTGTAGTTTAAAATTATGCATAAAATATAATCTTATAGATCATATAATAAATAATATCCGATTGGCACAAAATTTGACATATATATTAAGAGTGTAAAGAACATGCAATCCAACGATTAAATTTTTGAAATATGTAATAATATTAATAATATTGAATAAAATTATAGTCTTAAGTTATAATTAATTTTGTAACTACCTTTGTCCTTATTAATGGATATTTATAATTATGTACAACCTTTTCATAAACATATTAGGTGTGTCTCTTTAGTAATCGACATTGAACTGATTGAAGGACCTATGAGGCTATAACCTACCCTTTTCATTAATAATTAATTGTTATTATATATATTTATATTTTATATTAATTAATTTAATTCTGATGTCGGTCTCCATTATTTAAACACAAGTAGATAGTGACGTTTTATTGTTAGTGATGTTGGTTTCAATTATTTAAACACAAGTAGACAGCAACACATTTAATAGTAAGCAATGTTATTATTATTGTTTTTTTCATACATGCCAAATTGTATTTAATATAACATCATTTTTATATAAATTTACTATTTACCTTACCAGTCACATTATATGTCACTTTCAATAATTGTGGAAAAGATGGTGAAAATTTTTGGGTTCTTTAGACCTTCTTTTTACTGGGTTTTACTAAAGTATGCCAGCCTGTTTATGAAAAACTAATGAAACTTTTTGACAACTTTTTTTTAATTTTTATAAAAGCTTTTTCTAAATGGAGGATTAATATATGCTCGACTCAATTTTGTTTTATTGTTCTTTCTTTGTATTTTCCTTAACTCTAAAATGCTTTCCAAACGTAATCTGTAACTCCTTGTTTTGCTTTTTTTTTTTTTTTTTTTTTTCAATTCTAGGTCCCCAAAAGAAAATAAAACAAACACGTCATCATCACCATTTGTGACTTCTGAATGCGCGTGCTTCAAAGATGGAGAAGTACACACAGTGTCTGATTGTGGATATGTGTGTGTGTGTAAGAGAGAGAAGCATCTTTCTTCCGGGACAAAATGGAAAAGTTGGATCACTTTGTAGTGACATTTGGCGTTTTCTTAAATCCCCCACAGCCATAGACACAAACAAAAGCAAGTGATGAAAAAATATGTGACATCTGCACATAGCATTTTTGAGGTAAAAGATTGTTCCAAAGTGGGAAGAAACGTCAGTTTTGGAAGGAATAAACCCTAGAGATGGAGAGAGAAAGACAGAGAGAGATCACGAGGACCCATGTGGGTGCATTTTTTCTTCTTGCTGGTACATTTTGTACATTTCAGAGAACCAGTTGTTCTCACTTTAATTATTTTTTGAGTGAGTTCTCACTTTAATTATATATTACTTTCAAAACCCATGTTGATGTTGGCGTATATTAGTTGCTAATGTGTTCTTGTGGTACTAGATTTTTTTTTTTTTTTTTTTTTGGTGGTAGATAGCTCTTTTAAAGTGATGGGTATGTGAGAAATTGTGAAGTAATGGATACAGTGGGACCCGTGTGGCAGTGACACGTGCAAGATGTAGGTAAATTGGTTGGTTAAGAACGGTTAATGACGAATTTATTGCGGTCAAGAAGAGTAGTTTGCTCAATCATTTTTGGCATTATGAAAGTTTTCATCATGAATCACAACTACATTCAAAAGTGATAAGAACAAGAAAAAAACAATTCATTTGCTTAACTAATTTCCTGTAGAGTAATTAATGCATGGCTTCTCATTAATTCTTTGTCCTTGCATTCCTTACATCATTTATGTTTATTTTGGCGAAATCAATGTCTTTAATGGTTTTGGAAAGTGTCTAATGGACTGTTTTTTTTGAAGTTCTACACTTTTAAGTTTTCTAAAAAAAAAAAAAAAAAGAAGTAAAAGACCTTGTAATTCATGTTTCCCATATAAAGGATTCAAATACAAGAGATAGAGATAATGAGGCATCTAGCAACCACATCAAATAGAAGTCCTAAGTCCGTAGAAGTCTATCATTATCCTTAGCGATAAGTTGAATTGATTATGATAATTGGATTGTATCTTAGATGATAAAGTTATTACAAACTTTCAATTTCATGTATGATTCGTGTAAGCATGATAATTATAAACATAATCAGCCTCTATCACATTTGGTAAGGCAGAACTGCTATTTTACATACTATCACCCTAGAATTTCAAGAGAATAGTAGTCGGTGGAAATTAAAACAAAGCGAGAAAGAAGCTAAACTAACCTCCATTGAGCCAAAGAACAAGAGGTTTCTTTTCAGGAAAAGAAGTGGCTTCAGTCAACCAGTAGAAGAGAGCTCGTCCATGTTGCTTGTTGACCGTAATGTAGCCAGAAAATTGAGAAAATGTGACCGGTGGTTGTCCAGGCAGTGCTGAAATTCGATCTAGCTCTTGTTGTTTTGGCAAGGCAGCAATGGCAGTGGTGATGGTTGAAGAGAAAAAGAGTAAGGACATGAAGAGATTAAGGACTACATTTTGGAACACCATTGGACCCTCCAGAATGGGTTTAGTCCTCTCTCTCTCTCTCTGTCTCTCTCTCTCTCTCGGTAAGGACAAAGAGCTAGTATCTATATATGTATTTAAGGATATTGGTGCATAGAACTGAGTGAATAAATTGATGCCTCAATTATAGGTTAGTAGGGCCGGCATTCCGGTCTCATGTTGCTGCATTACTACACGATTGCAAGTTGTGCTCCTCTGTGGACCTTCTCTTCTCACTCTCTCTCCAGAGAGAGACGGTAGCTGGTCCTACAAGCCAACTGAAACCTGGATCAGAACTTAGTCAATAAGCCAGCAGTAACATAAATGCATCACAAGAGATCTCTCACTGAGGGGCTACAATAGTAATTATTTTTATCCAGTAATATGAAACTATAGTAATGTATAGTCGTATTTTTCATTTCACGTGGTTGTAGATGCTGCTAATTAAATTCGCAAAAGAATAAAATAGTATGTCGCTCTATTTTTAGAATACTTAATAATTATCAATTTACAAATACAATGTATCGTCTGTCAAGCTACTGGTGCTACTCTCACTCATTTAATTGAAAAGTTGAAATAAAATAAGCAAAATTTACATTTAATTTTATAGGTCCATTTGTTTAAAGTTTAACCAAGTTTTAGGATGATATATACTAACTTATTTAATTGAGAAGTTGAGTCAAACCAAGTTATTTAAGTTTGGCTTGAGAATCTCTCTCTCTCTCTGGTGGTCCTAAGCAAATAGAGAGAAGGCTGGCAAAGGTGAAGTTGATGTGGGGTTGCAACTCTTGTGAACTCTATCGGCTTGTGTCTTTGATTCTTTGGATATGGAATAAGACAAAGGATCCTGGAAGTCAAAACAAAGAGTGCTCATTATTCATGAACCTATATGATGGGGGTGATTCTTATAAATATGGTGCAAGTCAAATTGTCAAATTCCACAAGATTTTTTTAATATTGTTTCTCTGAAGAAAAAAAAAAGACAAAAAGAAAATTTTATGAGACCATCTTATATAGACCCTTTCACAAGTCACAACGTATGGATCTCCCAAGTGTATAGGACCCAACAAATGTAAGAAGAACGTTGCAGAAGACGATCTCATGATATATTTTCTCAAAAGGAAGAGGATGGAGAAGCAAAGGAAAAGAGAAGGATGATAGAAAATCTTTTGTTTTTTTTATTGGAAGGAAAGGGAGGAAGAAATAAGTAAGAGGAAGGATTATCTTTTTCTCTACGATTTTGATTCTTCAAATTTTAAAAAGAAATGGAATGATAAAGAGAGAAAAAGACTATATTCCCTCTTACTCATATTGTTATTCATGCTTAGAAAATTCAGTTTTATAAAAGAATGTCATTTAACACAGGATTCGTTTGGTTAGGAGATAGAAAAATGGGAGGATAGAATATAAGAAAGATATGAATAAGTGGAGAGATAAAAGAGATTTTAATTTTCTTCATTTGTATTTGGTTAGAGGATGGAAAAGTGGAAAGATAAAGAATAAAGTTTGTATAAATTTACTCTCATACTACTATAACATAAATTTTTTTATATAAATATTTCATAAAGGAAAAAAATAAGTGTTGTTTTGGAATAAAATAAGCAAGTCAAACATTTAACAAATAACTCATAAAATGAAAAAAAAAAAAAAAAAAAAAAAAAGAATTAACATTGACTTTAGTTTGGAGTAGGAAAAGGGGTAAAGGAGTAATTTCCACCCAACCTTTTCTCCTCCCCATTTTTTCTCCAATTTAGGGCGCAAAAAGCATTCACAGCAGTGAATCTAAAATTTTAGCTATTTAACTACACAAAAAGTCACTTTATCTATTTTACCTACACACATGCTATAGCAGTAGATCTATGTTAACTTTCAACACAATAAAATAATATAAATATTACAATAAAATAATATATCCCCTACAATAAAATAATATATCCCCTCCCCAAAAAACATCACAACAACCACAACTACCTCTGCCACAGCCACAACCACAACCACAACCACCACCACAACCAGCACCACCACCGGCCACAACCACCACTCTTCTTTAGCAACCACAACACAACATAGAAAAAAAAAAAACAAAACAAAACAAAACCACAACCACAACCACAGCAACTAAAACTTAAACCCAAAATCGACCACAATCACAGCAACTGAAACTTAAACCCACAATCACAACCCTCAAACCCAACCTAGCAACTGAAACTTAAAAGGCACCACCAAAATCAACAATCAAACCCAACCTCAGCAACGTCTGAAACCAACTCTCAAATCCAACCCCAGTAACCGAAACTCAAAGGCACCATTGAAACCAAGTCTAGCACCACCAAATCAAACCCAATACCCAGCAATTAATACTACAAGCTACCATTGAACAGCCCGAACCTCATTACCACCAAAACGATTCAACCCACAACCACCAATTCAAAGCCATAACCACTATCGATTTAACACCAATTCAAAGCCGCAAGAACACTGATTTAGGCGTGGATCGGCGTGGATCGGCGGCTTGGGGCTTAGGTCGGCTTGGGCCGGTGACGTTGAGGTCGCCAGAAGCTTAGGTCGGCTTGGGCCGATAACGTTGAGGCCGGCAGAAGCGTGGGTCGGAGACGTTGAGAGAGAGAGGCGAGAGTGACTGAGAGAGAGAGAGAGAGGCACGGATTGGGCGATGGGGCTTGGGGAGATCGGCGATGGGGCTTGTGGTGGGTTGGCGAGCTGGCTCGGCGGAACAGATCGGCGATGAAGGAGCTGGCCAGCGAGCTAGAGAGGAAAAAAAGTTGAGGAAGAAAGAAGAAAGAAGAGAAGTCGGAGAGAGAGAGAGAGAGTAAGAAATGTTTATTTAATGAGAGAAGAGAGAGAAATGTAATAAAAAAAAAAAATTTTTTAGATATGAGCTACAGTGCACATCTAAAGATAGATGTGCACTGTAGCAAATTATCTAAAATTTTAAGTTTTGCCTCCACTGTTGTAGTGCGTTTTTTGTGTTTATAAAGCTAAATTTTAGCAATATAGCATTATAGCTACACTACTATGAATGCTCTAAAAAGTGGTGAGCTTGGGGAGAAAAAAGCCGAACTCCACCATTTTCTCTCCCCCAAAATTAACCCAACAAACACCCCTCCCACCCAAAATCTCTCCTATTTTCTCTCCTCCATTTTCCATCCTCCATGTTTTTTTCTCAAACCAAACGCACCAATAGTCTTATGAATTGTCTATTGAAAAACATAGTTTTGCATTACATACAAAAGAATACAATGGAAGCAACACAAAGATCTTCTTTCAAGATTGATAACATACAATCTTGAATTCTAAAACAAATAATAGAAAGCATACCTTAATTTAGTGATTCTGAAAAGCACATTCACCCCAATTCCACATGATGCCCAAGATGTATAAATAGAATACAAGACAAATGAATAAAAGTTCTATGTTTCACTTTTTGTATTCTATTTTATAGTCCACCAATTACAACTTCCCACATACTCCTTTTTCTTTCTTTATAAATTAACAAAAATTTAAAATAGAAAAAAAAAAATTAGGACACTTTGGAATTGTGATTGGTGAAGTATAAAGTAGAAAAAAAAATGGGATAAAGAATTTTTGTTTAAGACCAAATATAGAACAAAAACAAATTACATTTTATGTCCCATCAATTGCAATATATAATGTGTTTATTTATTTCATAGTTATTTTATAATGAAAGTGAAAAGAATAGACAGTGATGGCGTAAAAATCTCAACAAAAAAGGAAAACCACTTGGAATTTTTTGAAATTGGCTTGTTAATTTACTTTTATTCTAAAAAATTATATGTAATCAATTGGCTGATCTCACATGTCCTATAAAAACTTTTTTGTCTAGTGGATGTGATTTGGAGTTAGGTCATCCTTCCACAAATATTAAATATATTTCGTATTGATGAAAGTAGTTCACCAAATTTGATTGATTTTTTCTTTTTTTTTTTTGAGAAAGTTTCAATCTATGGCGTCCAACTCTTAATGATAGCTCTTGATCTATTTTAATTATTAAATCTGTAGGTTGAAAGACAAATTTCAAATTCTGTCTCAGCTCACCTTATGAAAATCATTTAGCTTTTCCTCATTTTGCCGTCACAAATATGTTAATATTTGACGAGTTATTGTCAACAGAAGAAACTTACTATCGAAAAAGCTAGTTTTTACGATGGCTTTTTGTAATCATTGAAAAAGTTTTGTCGCAAATAGCAATCTTTTTTGTAGTGGTTATATTCATTATTAATCATTTGGCAATGATTATTAGATGACTTATGAGTGACCTTGAATTAGTATGCTAACGTACAATTTGATTGAACTTGAAAATCTCAACAAAAAAGGAAAACCACTTGGAATTTTTTGAAATTAGTTTGTTAATTTACTTTTATTCTAAAAAATTATATGTAATCAATTGGCTAATCTCACATGTCCTATAAAAACTTTTTTGTCTAGTGGATGTGATTTGGAGTTAGGTCATCCTTCCACAAATATTAAATATCTTTCGTATTGATGAAAGTAGTTCACCAAATTTGATTGATTTTTTTTTTTTTTTTGAGAAAGTTTCAATCTATGGCGTCCAACTCTTAATGATAGCTCTTGAGCTATTTTAATTATTAAATCTGCAGGTTGAAAGACAAATTTCAAATTCTATCTCAACTCACCTCATGAAAATCATTTAGCTTTTCCTCATTTTGCCATCACAAATATGTTAATATTTGACGAGTTATTGTCGACAGAAGAGACTTACTATCGAAAAAGCTAGTTTTCACGATGGCTTTTTGTAATCATTGAAAAAGTTTTGTCGCAAATAGCAATCTTTTTTGTAGTGGTTATATTCATTATTAATCATTTGGCAATGATTATTAGATGACTTATGAGTGACCTTGAATTAGTATGCTAACGTACAATTTGATTGAACTTGACAAATGAAAAAGGATTAATAGATGACTAATGAGTGACCTTGAATTAGGTGCATGTACAATTTGATTGAACTTGACAAATGAGCGTAAGTCTAAAGTGTTGAATATAAAAATGAGTGGAAGTCTCAAGAAAAAATAAAAAAGTTAATGAACTAATATTTAGATTTAAACTTTTAGTTTCACTTTGGGGGGGGGGGTTAAGTTTCTGTCCAGTGCAGCAGTGCTCTAAACACAATATGATGCGCTCAAGTGTCTAGTTTTTGTTTGGATCTTATTTGCGTTATCTTTTTTGAAGCTTTTATGATAGCAACAAGTTTTGTTGAAAATATTGTCTTCTATTCTTAGTAAATTAGAGAATTTTTTTCCTGGGACTCTGGTGGCGTTGGGCATTCGTTTTTGTTTCCAGATTGTATTATTGTCTGGCTAAATTTTGCTTGTAATTTTCTCAAAGGCACTATGTTCCCTCCATCATATACTACTAGTAAATATTTTATCAACAATAATATTTCTGTTGTTTTCTTTACACTCTCTCTCTCACACACATATATATATACATCAAACTTAATTTCCGTTTCACAAAAAAACAAAAACAAAAACAAAAAAATTGATATATTTAATATATACTTACCAAATCATCAGCTACTTTGCTTAGTTGTTAAATTTAATTTAGTCAAAGACTCAAAATCGATGGTTTCTCCTTCGATTTCCCTTCCCAATATATGATCTCCTTTTTAATTGTCCCATAGCAGCACTTGCTGACCATTCTACTTCAGCACCACATGCTTGCATTGACAATGTATATGGGGTTTTAATTATACTCAAATAGTAAGCCATACCCAGAAACCAGTCTGCCTAATTATGCTCACTCGTTTTGTAAAACTCTTACTATTTAAATGAGATCTCTGAGCATTCCAAGGTGTTGTTTTTTCACTCCTACTCAAAAAAAAAAAAAAATTTCACTGGGTAACACAATACTCATGTGCATGCAATCGTGCAAAACCTATCTGTACCATGAGGAACATCACTGTCCGGGAAGCTTCTCCTTCATTCTTTATTCTAAAGAAGATGAGTATGTTTCCATCACCAAAAGCTGCATTGAGTTGTGGTGCAGTGGTGCCATCAAGGTCAAAGTTCAAAATATGAACAAATAAGACAAAAATAAGTATTAAAAGTTTGATTGTGACTCATATAATAGAGTGCTCTAACTGGATAAGATCAACTTTTCCTTAAGAGTCAAATGTTACAATTTTTCCCATATCGACATTAATTGGAGGAGGAATTAGAGAAGTTGGTGGTGATAATATCTCCGTTTAGGAAAAGAGATTATACTATTTGTTTGTTTTGAGAAAAATATTTTTTGAAAAATATTTTTCTATTTTCAAATGTTTTTTTTGTAAGTAATGTGATCAAACTTGTAAAATATTTTCTATTGACCATAAAATCCTTTATAAAAAGTTGTAAAACCTTTAAAATTTTCATAAAATATTTTACAAAAACACACAGTGATGTTCCATCACTCCATTTGGTGGCTAGGTCACTAGTCTAGTGGACTAGGCAGCTAGTGGCTAAAGCTATCGCTCTGATGGTCAATGCTGACTATCCGTTTCGATGACCAATGCTGCAAGTCATGTGATAGAAGCTGTAATTCTAGCAATCGATGTTAGCCGTTTGGTGGCCAAAGCCACCGCTCCTACTACCGATGCTGGCAATCCAATCATCAGAAAAATTGTTTTGACAACAAGTGTTAGAGGTTTGATAACCGAAGCCATCGATGAGAGTGCTCTAGTCACCGAAGACACCACTTTAGCTGCGATCACTGATAGTCCAGTTGCCAATTCTAGCGGCCTGTTTCGGTCCAGCGACTCCAATGTCTAAGTCACCAATTTTTGTGATTTAATTGCTTGAAAATTTTTACTTGTAATACAAAATACTTGAAAAAATTTTACATGTAAATTTTTTACCTGTAATTTTTTATGTTTGATAATATTTTACTTCAAAACAAACAACGTTTAATGGATTGTTATTACAAATATTAGTTTCACATGATGGGCATGATCTTAGCCATCAAGGCACTATGTGTCAATGGCTACGGGACTGGTAAACGTCAGTTTGCAACACTATTCTCTCTCTTTATCAATAAGAATGTAAATATTTATATTCATAAGTTTATAAAGTATAATTTTTTATAGGAAAAATATTATAATTTATAAATGATCATCATATTCACGAGCTTATTCATAAGCACATTATTATATTTAAGGTTAATTTATTTAATAATTGAGTCTACACTTAAGTTTGAGTTTGACTTATTTACTAAGTTTGATTGTGCCCGTTAACGATGATTTATTGTAGAGTTCACCTAATAAAAAATTAGTATAAATGGATAAGGTGGCTGAAAATATTATTGAAGTAACAGGTGAAACTCAAAATGTTAACATTATTAGCTCTGCACCCTATAAAATTGGTGAAAATTTTGACATTAAAAAAAAAAAATGACTTAAAACTTAACGGGTAACTTATTTATCCACGTAGAGAAGTTAGGAGATAACCATGAGGAGACAGAAGAAGGTTGTTCTCAAGTTGGTAGAAAATTTAGGGTTTGTTTAGTACATGTGTTTAAAAACATGTTTTTAATTTTTAAACAATATTATACGTATTTTTACATACTTTTTCACTCACGCGTATTTTCAAAAAAACTGAAAACTGTTGTTTAAACACACATACCAAACTGTTGCTGAAAACTGAAAACACTGTAGTGAAATAATTTTTAAATGTGTAAATAATGCCATGAGACCCATTTTTAATATTTTTTCTAAATAAAATGGTTGTGGGTTCCTTGAACAATACGTGATTGCGTGCATGAATAGCGCCAATTACAGTTCATAAGCACTGAAAAAATAAAAAAATAAAAAAACACACAAACGCAAATTCAAACCCGACCTAACCAACAACATTTGTAGGGCACATATGTCAAGTTTTATTTTTTAATATTGCCAAATTGTTTTTATCTCAGATTGGTTTTTTTTTTTTTTTTTGTCTAAATTATCTCAGATTGTACGATCATACTTTTACGCAACTTATTAATTTCTTAAACAAAAAATAACTTAACGAATAAGTTCATATAATTAGAAACACGTTCGCAATATTATTTTGGCGTAAATAAAGATCTGCCTGATTGTCCCATTAAAATGAAAAACGCATATTCATGCAATAATAAATGATGTTGAGAAGTCGGTGTGATATTTTGATAAAATTATAACAAAATCAATCATAAAACAGCCTCTCAAATCTCAATAAATTAATGCAATCCTATAAAGAATTCCACACCTTTTGGGTTTATCGTGTGATTTTGATATACTAATAACACTTGGTCAACAAATACCTTTGACCCGGAAATGAGGAACCAAATGCGACCTCAAATGATATAATAAACATCTTATCAAAATAATAATATGAAAACATCAATGACGGGTGGCAACAAAAACACGCCTATCTGGGTGAATAAAGTAAGGAAAACTAACCTGCAAGAGGACAGCCAAGATGGGACTAGGATATTTATGGCACCAACCTAACGTAACCTAAAAAAAAAAAAAGGGTTACTTTTTCTTTCATGACTTGATGGCAGTGATGGAACAAAAAATCTCTTTTTTTTTTTTTTTTTTTTAGAACAGATTATGCAGAAAAAAAGAAGAAAAAACAAAAACAATAATATGAGACCTGTGAAATTTAAGTTTAGAAAATTTTAATAATAAATTTTTAGTTTTATTTAAATTAAATTAAAAAGTTATTAAATGTTATTTCTTAATTTGAGAAAATATATCATAACAAATAATATGAAAATAATTTACCAATTAGTTATTCTTAAAATGTTGATAATAGACTTTTAATTAGAATAGAAGTCAAAATATAATATAAAATAAATTTACTAATTAGTGAGAGTATCAATTTGGCACGACCACAGCTTCTAGGCCTAATTTAATATCCTAATAAAATAGTACTAGTTTAATAAGAAGCAGCTAAAGGAAAAAAAATAAATAAAAATGAAAACAAGAGTTGTGTAGGATTTAAGTTTAGAAAATTTTGATGATAGACTTTTGGTTTTATTTAAAATAAACAGTTATTAAATGTTATCTCTTAATTTGAGGAAATATATCATACCAAATAAAATGAAAATAATTTACTAATTTGTTATTCATAAAATGTTTATAACGGACTTTTTTTTTTTTTTTTTTTAAAGTTGGAGTAGAAGTCAAAAGATAATATAAAATGAATTTACTAATTAGTGAGAGTATTTACTTTTTTTTTTTTAGAGAAGTGGGAGTATTTACTTGACATAGCCACGACTTCTAAGCCTAAATTAATATCCTAATAAAATATTAATTTAATATTATGCAACTTGAAAAAAAAAAAACAAAAACATAAGTTGTGTGGGATTTAAGTTTAGAAGATCTTGAAGATAGACTTTTAATGTGCATTTGGAAAAAATAAAAAAGCCAGTTTATTTTACCATTTAGCTTATTTTTGCTACTATTCATGAGCCCCATAGCACTTTTTGGTACTATTCATGGGTTTCACTGTACTATTTCAGCTAATTTTTACCTTTATCTACAGTATTTTTAGCAAAAAAATTTTAGTTTTAACAAAATAAACTAATCCCAAACAGATCCTTAGTTTTATTTAAATTAAACAGTTGTTAAATATTATCCCTTAATTTGAGGTAATATATCATAACAAATAATATGAAATTAATTTACTAATTATTTATTCTTGAAATGTTGATACTTTTAGTTGGAGTAGAAGTCAAAAGATAATATAAAATGAATTTACTAATTAGTGAGAGTATCCACTTGGCGCAACTATGACTTCTAAGTCTAACTTAATTTTTTTTTGTTTTTTAAGAAGAAAGACCATAAACTTTCATTAAAGCAAATTAGCCATAATTAGCTTGAAGTACATTATGTAGGTGTGAAAGAACATCTTTTATCCACACTAAATAACAACTAATATATCTAGCATGTCTAACTAAGTTATGTGCTATAGCATTGCCTTGTCTACATGTGTGAGAAAAACATACATTACTAAAGGCATCTATAGTAGGTCTTACAGCAAAAATGAGATGACCAAAGTGCGTGGAGCTCTAGGAGCAAAAATGGTTCGAGCAGTGGGTTTGCAAGCATATTGTAACTATTTCAACAACAAAAAAGGATTTGTACGAGTTATCACTCACAATGGATTTTTGGACTTGTCCAACCCCTCTAGGTTTGCTGATTTTTGTCCAAGCTAGTGAAAAGATATTGACTAAAAGCCCAGCTGTATTTGGGCCTTCGTCTTGTTTTAGGCCTAATGTTGGGTTCTGCGCACACGGAGTGGGCAGTGACAACTGAACGACCCAAAGAGTCAGAAGAAGGAAAATAGCAAAGAAGTTTCTCAAAGCCTCAAACATATATCTATCTTCATCAGTGTACCCATGGAAAAAAGATGGTATACTTATACAGTTGTACTACTATCTCAAATAATCAACTAGTCCCTGATTATAAAAATGCATTAACTTTACATTCATTAAAGAGAGAGAGAGATAGATCATAATCCCTTTATACTTCTTATACGAACAGGACATTAATGTAGTCATTAAGAAATTTATTTATTATGTTGATAAAATTTAGGGATATTAATATTTCTTTGTTCAGTTTCTTTCTTCTTGTTCCGTGCGATATTTTTTTTCTTCTTTAAAGAAGTGACGGAATGAGTTTTGTTCCCCTTGCCTGTCCAGCCCATAATATATATATATATATATATTTAAAATATTTTTTCCGCCTACGCCAAAAACTGATTAGTGTTTTGGTTTAATGACAAAAAGCTATTATCAGTCAGAAGCGGATGTCATAGATTGAAACTCTCTAAAAAAAAATTAATAATAATTTAATCTTTTTACATATCTTATTTATTTTTGTATATATTCTATTAAATGGCTCATGAAATTTCAACCCAAGGATGACAAGTGGTCCATATTAATTTTCTTGTTTGCGAACACCACCTGGTTCCTTGCTTTCCAGATCTGATCAAAACCAATAGTTGAGAATAGACAAAATTCTGATTCAAACCCATTTACTGAAAAAAAAAAAAAAAAAAAAAAAAAAAAAAACCTTTAAATTTTCAATTTGGTATTCCATTTGCTGCAAAACTAGATTGCCTTAGCAAATTCACAAATCACAAGTTTGAAATAGATGTAGTGAGGATTTAGCTGCCTTATTGTAAATGGGGCATGCTATGTGTGCCAAGTGGCTGAACTTGGAGAGCCTTTCTTTTGTTTTTGGGATTTCCACCACATGCAGCTCTCCATAAATGCATTTTTTGTCTTTCAGGAATCCTGAGTTGCCATAATTTATGTGATAATAGGTAGACTGTAATAGATTCAGATCCTTTAGAGTTTTTAGGAAAATATACCAGTAAATTTTTTTAAATCTTAACCACTCTTTAATAATTTAATAGTTAAGATTCTGTCATATTAGCATTCCACTAACAATATTCTTAAAATAATAAAATAATGTTGCAAACAAAACAATTAAGATTATTGTTAGTGGAATGCTGACATGACAGAATCTTTTTTAAATCTTAACCACTCTTTAATAATTTAATAGTTAAGATTCTGTCATATTAGCATTCCACTAACAATATTCTTAAAATAATAAAATAATGTTGCAAACAAAACAATTAAGATTATTGTTAGTGGAATGCTGACATGACAGAATCTTGACCATTAAATCATTAATAGTTAATGGTTTCCTTAGATCCTAACCACTCTTTAATGATTTAATAGTTAAGATTCTGTCATGTCAGTATTCCACTAACAATATTCTTAAAATAATAAAATAATGTTGCAAACAAAACAATTAAGATTATTATTAGTGAAATGCTGACATGGCAGAATCTTAACCATTAAATCATTAAAGAGTGATTAGGATTTAAGGAAATCTACTTGGTAGAGTACCCTAGGAAATCTAGATGATCTGAATCTATGTAATGTAATAGTTATTTTTATAGTTCATTCCCTATTTTTCTCTAAAATTGATGTAATAACTATTCCTTAGTAGATATATAAATTTCTACAATTAATATATTTCTAAATATACAAACTTTCTATATGTACATAACAATTATGAAAATAAAAAATCATAAAAATAACTAATCTTTTTTTTCAAATTTAAAAAAAAAAAGTATTATTTTTTTAGAAATATAATTATATGAGTAAGATATTTCCTAAAATATATCTTAAATTTGATTTAAAATGATTTCATTCCATTGTCTTTAGTATTCTATTATTATGTCGTCACTAAACAAATGAATAGTAATAAACATTACATTATAGCATTTTGTATTCTTTATAATATCTATTTCTATTCCTATGTAATTACCATTACAGTCTACCAAACATGCTTTTTTTTTTTTTTTTTTTTCAGAGAAAACGATAGTAGACTTTATTCAATTAAATCACTTTGTACAATAGGAAAGAGGAAAGAGGGGCATTCTACCTCCTCATTCTCTTTTGCAACACTAGCTAACGCTAATGTAGCATGATTACATCGCAAAGGTATTCTATGAAAAGAAATAAAAGAAAAACTATCTCTAATTAAACCAATGTTTTCAATAATCCAGGCAACTTCTAAACAACAGATTCTATCCAAATTCAAGAGAATCACAAGTTCCGCAAAGTTGCATTCCACCATCACCTTATAGAAACTAGTATTTTGACAAAACAAAAGAGCCAATCTCAACACTGTAGTTGCTGTATAGAGAGGGTTTAAATTCTTCTAACCAAGCATTTCCTTTCTTAACAGTTGTTTCTTGTGAGTGTGAGAATCCAGAGAATCATACTGTGAAGATATACGTTTTGATAAACTTGGAAGTTTAGGAGTAATTATACTTACAGTTTTGTTGTTTGAATTCCTAATAATGCGTTTCCAATGCCTCAGCGAAGACTTTTTAGGATCCAGCAGATTATCCTCATACACGATTGGCACGTTAATCCAACATGCCTTGATTCTCTACTTATTCAATATTGATTGAGTCAAGTAAATAATACATTAACTTCACAATAAACTCTCTCCATTTACATCTGGAGAAACTATTCATTCTGACCGAGGACCCCATCAACAATGCACATTTTTGACTTGGTCCGCCTACAAGAGCGAATAATTAATTTCTCTTTGATGTTTCCATCCCTTTCTCAATTTACTTGTTAGTCATATCCATTAAGGGGAAATCCATAATTTGTGATCCAATGTTCCAATAGAGTTGTGGTCCAGGTCAGATGCAACTAATTAAAGCCATTGCAAATCTTGTGGTTACAGACTTTTTTTCATTTTCTATGAGCTTATATATGGACAACTCCACTCAAAGGGTTTATTTTAATCAAAACTCTTTTTTAAGATTCCACGTCAACAAGCAATAAGACACTGTGTTTGGAAGGTTATCCAGTCCCTTTCGCTCCCAAATCAAAATTTCATCATGTTAGGTCAATTTCTCCAACAAAAAAAAAAAAAAAAACAGAGACTTTTGAGAGAGAGAGAGAGAGACACTGCGTTTGGAAGGTGGTAATGATTATTCCGATTTTGACTCAGCAAGTTTATGGGTAGGAAAAAGTTGACTTCTTTAAAGAGAAGGACTTGTTTGACCACCAAAGAAAGGAAGACTTCTTATGACAATTAATGGGAATTTGCTTTTATTTTTTTATTGTTTGGCCTAGGTACGTGGAAATACCTGATCTTTCTAAAGAGATCAAAGAAGATTGGTTAGTTACAAGTTTATCTGCAACAATATAAATAGAAAGTAGTAAATTAATAGTTACAATGCATACATAATCTGCCCCACTTTTTGTGCACATCATATTAGTGATTTGTTTTTATTTGTGGAAACATATGATTTGTTAGTGATTTTGATAATTTTTAGAGATTACCTAATTGATAGGCTATAAGTACACCGTACGTACAACTAACCCAAGCAAACATGAACAAAATATCCCAAATCCAGTAGCCCATATCTTTATTATATACAATTTTTTTTAAATATACAATTTTTTAAATAATTTAATAGTTACAACATTAAGAGAGAGTGGACTTAAAGTCTGAAATCTTAATTAAAAATACTAAAAAATATTGCTTAAACTACAATACTTTAGCAAAAGTATACAAACTTTTATTGCATATTCACATTTTTTTTAAAAAACAAAAAAAAAATTATTTTTAATACATTCACTCACCTATTATATAAAATGACATTTAATGAGCTAACCATAAGTTTCACCTTGTATTATATCTAAAAATTTACACAATTCACCAACATTTCAATTTTTTTTTTTTTTTTTTTTTAATGTTTCTATCTCCAAGGTCAAAGTTTTGAATCGCCCTTTCCAATTAAAATGTAACCCCAAAAAAAAAATTATAATTGAATTTACAAATAACAGAATTCGAATCATTGAAGTTTCAATAGCTTAGTTGGTAATTGAATAAGAGACCGCCCAAAAACTCCATGGATTGATTTTCGGTGACTCACAATCGCAAACTTAAAAATAATTTGTAGTTACTTGAGAAGTCTAGAGTCATGTTCAGTCTAACTATAACACAATCATAGGATGAGAACCAGAAAGAAAGTAATAGAACACAAAATTGGGTGGGTCGGGTCCCTGCTATAAAATAGTTTGAAAAATCTAGAGTCATGTTCAGTCTAACTAGTCTAGACTCCCTGCTCAGCTCTACCGGTGAGTTGAGATTTCCCATGTTTGTAGCAAATGTAATAGAACAACTTATTTATTAGCGAAAGATATTTCAGGCATTAGTGATTTCTCTACTCTAATAAAAAGAGTTCTTGTTTCTTAGAAAAGATTATTTTTCATGATATAATTTTTACTTTTTGTATTGAATAAAATTCATAATTTTCAACAAAAGTAAAAAATAAAAACTCTAATATTGAGGTAAATTAAACTTAAAACTTTATGAGATGTTTTTCAAGTCTACTAAAATTTTAGAATTTGACTTATATTTTCAGTGTGAGTTTGCATAACAAACGCGGCTGGCGTTTGTGTTTTTTCTGGATCTTGCGCCCTATTCATGAGATTTGTAAGTACGAAATTTAATAAATATATTTTTAAAATTGAGTCTTATGAGCAATATTTATAGTTTAAAAACTATTTTACTACCGTCTTTTTAGTAATAAATTTTCAATTTAAAAAAATAAATGGTATTTGAACCAACCCTCAATACTTTTTTTAATTGCACGTGTGCTTTTGTTTTACATATATTTACTTTTTACTACGTTTCCATCCAACTACACGAATTTAACCAACCGCCCACCAACACCAGAAAGAAACGCACCTATTTATAACGGACATTCGTAAATTCTCAAATTGATTCCTTTTTCTTCTGTGTTTCTCTCTCTTTCCAATTTTGGTTTTTTTTTTTTTTTTTTTCATTTTTTCTTCATTTGTAGGGTTTTTTCAGAGTTCCGAGGAAAGACAGGTAATTTGATTTCTCTTTCTCTGATTCCTTCAAATTCCACAATTTTTTTTTCTTTCTTTGATTCGTGTATTCTAAGATCACAAACTTTGTTGTTGGGTTCGATTTGGTGAATAATTTTGATGTATCTGATTCATATTTCTCGTAATTTTGAATCCAAGATCTGTCAGTTTTATGGGTTTAAATTCAAATTCTTCTTCTTCTTTTTCTTTTTTTGGGTTCCTATTTAAATTAGGGCTATCTGCATGGTTATCTAGGAAATCATAGATTTCAAAATGGTTCTGTTTGGTTGCCCAGAAACAATCTTAAAAATTATTGTTGCAATTCTCGACTCTCGGTGAATTTGATTCTGTTACCCAAGGAAAACGCTTGCTTTTCAAAATTTATTTATGGGTTTAAATTCAAATTCAAATTCATCTTTTAAACTGTTTTTGAATATGATTAGAGCGAGGTTCTTTCAATTTTAAAAATGGAGATGAAAAGGGTGGTTTTTGATGTTGAATTCGGCTGCATTTGATTGCAGGTTGTAGACGTAATAAAAGATGTTAGAGCAGTTACTAATATTTACTCGAGGGGGATTAATCCTCTGGTCATGTAAAGAGCTTATAAACGCTCTTAAGGGATCACCAATCGACAACTTGATCCAGTCTTGTCTTTTGGAAGAACGATCTAGTGCAGCATCATACAACTATGATGGCCCAGGTGCCGCTTACACGCTGAAGTGGACCTTCCACAATGAGCTTGGCCTTGTTTTTGTTGCTGTGTATCAGCGGATCCTTCATCTGTTGTATGTAGATGAACTGCTTGCGACGGTGAAGCGTGAGTTTGCAGAAATTTATGACCCGAAACGGACGGTTTACAATGATTTTGACGAAACGTTTAGGCAACTGAGAAAAGAGGCTGAGGCTCGGGCCGAGGAATTGAAGAAATCAAAGCAGGTGAGCAAGCCTTTAAGTAATGGTAAGAAGCAAGGGCAGGTGCAAAAAACTGGATTTGGAGGAGGAAATATGAAAAAGAGTGAGGGTGCTTTAGGCAATGATGGTGGGGATGGTGATAATAGGAAAGGTGGCAAATTGGAGAATGGCCACTCCAATGGCAATCATGTTGATATTGGTGGATCTAAGGTGAATGGTTCAGTTAAAAGTGTAGAAAATACAAGTTCCAATGGTGGGGCTTTTGATGTAAATAAGCTTCAGAAGCTTAGAACTAAAGGTGGGAAGAAAACAGAGACTGTTGTTAGCAAGGGCTCCAAGGTAGAGCCAAAGAAAAAGGTAACAAAGAAGAATAGAGTTTGGGACGATTCGCCTCGTCAGGAAAAATTGGACTTTACGGATTCTGTGGGTGAGAATGGAGATCATATAGAGGTTGTTGCAGCAGATCATGGTGAAAGTATGATGGACAAGGAAGAGATCCTTAGCAGTGAAAGTGAGTCTGAAGAAGATGAGGAAGTGGGGAAGGACAGCAAACCTGAAACTAAGAAGAAGGGGTGGTTTTCATCAATGTTCCAAAGGTAAATTTATTGATCTCAATCCTTGGTTATAGTTATGTGCATTTATGACTTAGTTGAGTTGATTATGTCTAATTCTATTTTTTAAACTTCTGCTCACTATTGCATTTTGTAGTTGCTTTAGAGATATTTAGTTCAAGGATGTTGCTTGGGCTTTATGCAAGATTTTTTTTTGGGGAGTAGGGGTGGGGGGGGGGGGGGGGGGGGGGAAACCCTTAGGCAAGGATCTTTTTCCAGACATTTGTTTCAATTATTCAATGTAAATGGTTGAACAATAATTTAGATGGCTCATATTTGGCTGTCAGTGCCCACCAGCATTGCATCGGTTAATATACTTCTGTTGAAATTAACTGTTGAAATTATTTTCAGATTCGGACTGCTTCCTGTGACAATAATATTTTTCTGTCTTATTGATTGAATTCATTTTTAATTCTATTTATTCATTTATTTTTTATCTTCTGTTGAAATTATTTTCAGATTCAGACTGCTTCCTGTGACAATAATATCTGTCTTCTTGATTGGATTCATGTTTTATTTCTATTTATTCATTTATTTTTTAAATGCTGGAGTTTACAAGGGTGCTTCCTTAGGTTTAACTTAATGATGGCTAAAGATTTCCTCTATATTTTTGTAGTTTAGAATAACCCTAAGATTAACTGTCAACTTCAGGTCTCCAGCATGTAAATGGCTTTGATGTTGCAACCATTGTGCTGCCATATCCGTTTTCATTCAAATTTTTTTTTTTTTTTAAATTAGCAGATACTTGCCTTATCATTTATTTACTTTCCTGTGCTCAGCATTGCGGGCAAGGCAAATTTGGAGAAGTCAGACCTGGAACCAGCTTTGAAAGCTCTCAAGGATAGGCTCATGACCAAGAATGTGGTATGTTTCTCCTCCTGCTACTGCGGTCTACATATGTTTCGTCTCTATTTTGTTGGTTCTTCTCATTCTCGCTGAGCCTTCTAATGGAAGTTTCATGTTATGATGTTCATAGGCTGAGGAGATAGCTGAGAAACTCTGTGAATCAGTGGCAGCTAGTCTTGAAGGGAAAAAGTTGGCTTCATTCACAAGGGTATCTTCAACAGTGCAGGTTTGTGAATGCATTCTCTCTCTCTCTCTCTCTCTCTCTCTCTCTCTCTCATGCTTAATCTGAACCAATTGGTTTCTTATAATTTCACACTGTAATAAGATTGACATCATGGCTTGAAACAATGACTGCAGGCAGCTATGGAAGAAGCTCTTGTTCGTATTCTAACACCTCGGCGCTCTATTGACATACTAAGGGATGTGCATGTCGCCAAGGAACAAGGGAAGCCATATGTTGTTGTTTTTGTTGGTGTGAATGGAGTTGGGAAATCTACTAATCTTGCCAAGGTTAGCCATGTGTTGTTTTTTCATGGTAACTTTACCAATCTAGCAAAGTTTAAGCTTAACCCCCTTATCCTCTGTAGTAGAGTATGCATTTGTGTGTATTTATATATGTATGTCCTGTGGGCACACAGATAAAATGGTATTGCTTTTGATCAGATAGTTTCTTTCAAAAATCACTTTGCAGGTTGCCTACTGGCTTCAGCAGCATAAGGTCAGTGTCATGATGGCCGCTTGTGACACATTCCGATCGGGAGCTGTTGAGCAGCTGCGCACTCATGCACGAAGACTCCAGGTATAATATCTGATGTAGCATAGGGTTACCATGGTCTCTAGCTTTACTCATGGAGGATTAATGTTCACTCAATAAATCATAATTGCATGGTGGATTTTGATAACTGACTTGTTATCTTTTCCTCTTGTAAGATCCCTATATTTGAGAAGGGCTATGAGAAAGATCCTGCCATAGTTGCAAAGGAAGCCATCCAGGAGGCAACACGCAATGGTTCTGATGTGGTTCTTGTTGATACAGCCGGTCGAATGCAGGTATCATGCTTAGCTGGTATTATCAGAAAGATTTAGTAGTGTTCTATGCTACATGTATAATTCTAATTATGTGTATGACAGGGCTATATAAGTATTTCTTACATGTTCTTTCTTTGTTGTTGGCTCTGATATAATTTGTATGCTTTTCAGGATAATGAACCATTGATGAGAGCACTCTCAAAGCTTATTTCCCTTAACAAGCCAGATCTGGTCTTGTTTGTTGGAGAGGCACTGGTTGGAAATGATGCAGTTGATCAACTTTCCAAGTTCGATCAGGTTTGATTTTTTTATCCAGGATTGCATAAATTGTTTTCCGGCTCTTTTTAAAACATGATCTGTTCAATCATTATTTTATCAGAAGTAAGTTATCTGAACTATGCTTCTTGTTGTGCCTGCAGAAATTAGCCGACCTTTCATCTTCACCTAGTACCAGGTTGATAGATGGGATCTTGCTCACAAAGTTTGATACAATTGATGATAAGGTAGTCACTCTTCAAACTGCAAGGAGTGTTGAGATTTTTACTTGCTTGATTCTTTTATCCTGTTTATCGTCGACAATTGTTGATTGATGTTATTGTGTGTAACTGTTCATGTTATAGGTTGGAGCTGCACTTTCAATGGTTTACATATCTGGGGCACCAGTCATGTTTGTTGGCTGTGGGCAGTCATATACAGACCTCAAGAAACTCAATGTCAAATCAATTGTCAAGACCCTCCTTAAATGAGAATGTGTTCTAGTTTCATCCTTCATTGCTCTTACTGTTTGTCTGTCAGTTATGGACATTTATGTTGCTGCTGAACTTGTGTGTAATCCCATGACCCCATGACTTGTTGGAGGTGAATAAGTCCCTTGTGGCTTAAATTTATTGAGTGTTATTTGACCTGTTCCATTGTGAGTCCTGTGTGTGTGTGTGTGTGTTTGTGTGTGTGTGAGCCCACTTGTACACATGCACCCATATAATGCCCATATTGAGGCTGGGTTAATAATGCATTCAGAATATTGATCAAAAGCAATAGAATAAAATTACTTCAGAAGACTTTTGTGCTAAACCTCTGTAAGTATTCACTCTTGGTTAAAGTATAAATTGTTTCTAAGAATTAATCTGGATAGAAGTTGAAGTTCTCAGGGTATATGGAGTTTTGTGTGCTTTACATCCAAATTTTGTGATGGTCCTCATCAAGGAATATGATTGGTTTTGTAATGCTGATGGATGAGCTTTGTGTGCTTAAAAGTTGTGGGTGACAAATTAAAAGTTGTGGCTTTATAAAGTCCTGTCAATCATATTTTTTTGCATCCAACAAGTGCAGAATGATATGATGTTTTATTTGGTGTTGAAGAATGATTTATTGATGTGGTGAATGGAGCATGATTTTTTTTTTTTGCAGAATGATTTTTTTTTTTTTTTGGAACATGATGTTTTTTTTTGTGATGACGGGTTGTTATGTTAGGACTTAGGATTCAAAGCTTCAGATCCCAGAATTCATGTTTCCCAATGTTTTTCCAAGATGGTCATAGTTTTACAGTAGTTGTTAATTGACTTCAGACCCTATACACATTTTGAGTGTTCAGACTTCTGATTTGCAAATAAACGCATGCAAAATGGAGGACGAGTTTGAATCTTTTGATTGCTACTATATGTGTTGCTAATTCTAATTTTATCATACTGAGGACGATTTAAAAGAATAAATATCATTCATAATTATATCTAAAGTAACTGTAATCTCAAAAAAAATGTTACAAAATAGAAATTGAGAACATAAATATGTTCCTGTAAATCAATTACAAAAAAAATGTTACAAAATAGAAATTGAGAACATAAATATGTCCCTGTAAATCAATTACAACCAATAAATTGAATCATTCCACCAATTACTAGAACTATTAGAAAACTATATATCTCCATCTCCTCCTCAGAACAACAGCAACCCCACCAAAACCCCAAAAATCACCATGAAACCACCACTCAAACTTGTACCACCGCTGGTTGGAGCCACAGCAGGGCCTTCAAATTCCACCGGGGAAGGTGCCGGAGAAAGATGGAAGAATCCATGCCTTCCAGACAAAACCACAGTCACCAATTTTTGTCCCTTCTCACATTGGCCTTCAGCTCCACTGATAAAATAGAAAGGTCCTGACTTGTCAAGCTTGACCTTGGTGTTCCCATCCTTGTATACAGCAATAGGACTGGAAGTACTGCAACTATCATAGTCTTTTTTGCTCACTTGGACCACAGAGTCCTTGCTAGGATCATAGTTCCAAACTGTAAAGCAAAACAAAACCCAGATGAGTATGCAAATTCTTGAATCAAATAAACAAGACCCAGATGAGGAAATGTGAAAAAAAAAATGTAAATTTTAGGGATTGTGTTTGTACCTAGTGAGTCTCCAATTTGGAAACGTGAGGCTTCAGCCCATTTGTTGAGGGACTCAGATTCTGAGGATGGGATTTTCCATGCATTGCTGTTGCCCCCGATTAATAATTCTCTAGCTTCTGTGAAGGAAATGAAGAGAGATATGAACAACATTGAAGATAGTACAGCTCCGTGTAAAGCCATGGTGGAGATAATTCTTTTAAGATTTTTAAGAGACAGAGAGAGAGAGAGAGTAGTGAGGAGAAGGAGGCCTTTGTGGCCTGTTTATATAGTGGCACAATAAAGAAAACTAGCCGTTATGGAAGGTTCTGAAAGTAGGTGACAAAGTGGTTTGCCGCCTCATCATCTTTTTGCTTTCTCCCTGTCATTTTAACGTTCGAGATCCGGTGGACCCATTTCAGACCTGGGCTTATTAAAATGGATTGTGTTTATTTTACACTTGATATTATACACAACAATACACGCATACTTTTTATGCTCAATTCATGATCTAAAATCACAATTTTAGTTCAAAATGTTTTGAATACAAGTCATAATTTTGATGCAAAAGTGTGTATGTACGGTTGTGTGTAATAATAAGTATGTACTAGTATTTACCCTATTAAAATAGATGAAGTATTTACAACTTTTGCTAAATCTTGTTGAGGTGATCAACTATAGTTGTAGAAAAAAGTGATGAGTATATGTGAAAGTAATAATCCATCACTTTAATTGACTACTTTAATAAGTTGTTACATTTGTAGAAGAACTTATTAAACCACTCTTTATGATTCAAATAAAAGAGGGAAAAAAAGTGATACGAGACAACCAAAATAAACTTTCACTTAGTAGCTATTCATTAAAACCATTTACACAATGTAATTTTATTTTAGCCAATTAGTATATAAACTTTGATATTATAGCAAATAGATCCCCTTAATTAAATTTTTTTTTTTTGGCAAAACTACACTATTGATCCTTGAAGTTTACCATGTAAGCGCAATTAGTTTCTCAAGTTTCAAGTGAGCACTATTAATTCTTAAAGTTTAAAAAATGAGCAGTACTACTCCATCGGCTAACTTCTGTTAAAAGTATTGCTTATGTGGCTAACGGAAAAGTGACGTGACATTTTTAATTTTACTGCAGGCATTTACAAACTGACATGGCAACTTAAGTGTCCTATGCCATATCAACTATTTAATTATAAAGTTTCCATGTAATTTTTAATTGGATTTTATTTATTCTTATGCCAAAAAAAAAAAGAGATAGGATTGGCTTCAACCCCTCACTCTCTCTCCTCCCCTATTTTCCCTTTCTTCACTTCACTGTTTTCCAGTTTTCTAATCAAGTGGCCGGACCACCTCAAAGCCAACAATAATATACTAGAAATTCTCTTATAAATTTGAACCAATAACAACTAACCACCTCTGATTTGTTGTGAAAATATTGCCAACGTAGCAAATGTTATGTCTACAACGTTTTCACAACAAATCTTATGTGGCAGGTTGTTACAAGTTGTTAATGGTGGGGTAGAAAAATCATTTCAGTGATAAGTTCAAATTTGATTCAATAACAACTAACTACCTCTGATTTGTTGTGGAAATATTGTGGACGTAACACTTCTAAAAAAAATTATAGTTATTACTTATCTCTAAAGTTTATCATTTTTATTTGTTTGAAAAATAAAAAATATATATTTCTAAATTATAATAGATGCAAATTATTAACTTTTACAAAAAAAATAAAATAAATAAATAAAAGAATCTCTGAGCACGCGCATGCTTAAAGGCTAATAATATATGATGATATATAGTAAGCCTAAGGGCATCTAAGAGCAACTCACATTCAGGAAATCTCCACTATCTAGTAGCATCATTATGTACGCAAAAGCTAATATGTTTTTCATTTATGAAAAATTTATAAAGAAAGAGCTTTTTGTAATTTTGAATATTTGGGGCACGCAAACAGAAAGCGACCACAGGTTATCTCTGACCTTTTGTTAAACTTAAATAAATCTATAGATAAAAAGAAATGTTATGTTTACAATATTTTCACAATAAATTTTAAGTGGCAAGTTGTTATAGGTTGTTTTTATGAGATAAAAAAGTAATTTCAATGATAAGTTTAAATTAAAACTAATAATAACTAACCATTTATGATTAGTTATGAAAGTATTGTAAAAATGTTATGAATATAGCACTTCTTATAGATAAAAAAGGATTTAAGAAATTGTTATAGTTCAATTAACAATAAAAGCCCCCTCAAAAAAAAATAATAATAATAAGAAACAGGCCAGTGAGGTCACTTTAATTTAGATTAAAATTTGAAATCAGCCAAATAACAATTGTAAGGATAATTAATAAAGAGATAACTTATACTATAATATAATAGGACACAGTCCAGTCATAATTGACGTTAAAAACAAAACAGATTCGTTCAATTTTCACTAGTCTATTAGATTAAGTGGATCTCATTCATAATAATTTATTACTGACATAATACGATTTCGCTAATGTTCATACATAGTAATCCATAGCTTAAAGACCAGTTCATTTTCCAAATCAGCATGGAAAATTAATCCTCGATTAATTAATACGTATAGTAATTAACAAGTTTCTCATCTCCATGCACAAAGTGCTTGAAAATCTAGAAGAAAAAGAGTTCAAGCTGCGAGACTAGCAGCATGTTGAAATTATCTCTAAAAAAAAAAAATTTCTCATCCTAATTCCCTATGTAACCCTTAAATTTTATCTGGGAAAGTGGCATATGTTACAAGATTGATGCAATAATTGATTGTAATACTATCAAACCTGAAAGGGTATTTTTATGTTTAAGTCATCTAATAAACATGAAGAGGCACTTTTCCTTGGAAAACAAACAAAACCTGTTCACGTTTACAGCCCAGGGTTAATCAGAATCCAATTATACGTACAACTGTGAATAGTTGTGTTTCACACGTGGCACTCATGAGCAGCTTCGAATACTCCGAACCAACAACCGAGCCATAGTCTTAAACTGAACCTAAGGGCTATAAAGAGAGCCAAAAACCCTACCTTCGTTTCTCGATCAGTACAGGTCAGTGTACATTTGGGTCAGTGTTTACTGTGTTTGAATATATCAATGGCTTTTCTGAAAATTGTTACTCCAGTTCTGATCACCCTCTTTTTTGTGTTGTTTACCTTCTCTGAAGCTAGAGAGTTTGTGGTTGGAGGCCATGAAAATTCATGGAGTTTTCCAACTTCTTCAGACTCTCTTAATGGCTGGGCTCAGAAAGAGCGATTTGAAGTTGGCGATATTCTTAGTACTCTCTCTCTCTCTCTCTCTCTCTCTCTCTCTCTCTCATTTGTTGAGATTAGTCTGATGCTTGGTACAACTTACTTTTCAATTTTTTGAAAATAAGATTAATTTAGGATTAAAAACTGTATTTAGAAATATTACTGTTAAACTTTTTTTTTCTTTGGATAATTTTTTTGAAATTGTTTTTTTTTTTTTTTTTTTTTTTAAGAAGAGAAATGGTGTTACTTGGTTAGACTGTTAGGGCCTTTTTTTTATTTTATAAATTTGATAGTTATAATAATGGGAATATGGATTCGATTCTGATTTTCTTAATCCTCTTTGTTAGAATTATAATTTATATTTACAAACTGGATTTATTCACGTATTTGCTTAACAAATGAACCCCATTTGATGAGAAATTGAAAACCCAGTTCGTGCATGATGCATGCTTGTGTAGAAAATTATTATTTTCTTTTAAAAAGATTGGGGTCTCATTTTAATGCATATTGCTCTTTTATATAATCCGTAAGGTTTATTTTGATGTTCCACTTTTTTCTCAATCGTATAACCACAATTCCCTCATTTTCTTGAATCTCAGTCTTTGATGAACACGACCCCTCGATTGACTCAGTACTTGAAGTGACAAAGGATGACTACGATAAATGCTACGTATCAAATCCAATCAAAGAACATAGGGATGTCAACACCAAAATAGAGTTGGACAGGTCAGGACCATTCTATTTCATAAGTAACGCTGTGGTGAGCTGTGAGAAAGGCCAGAAGCTGACTGTGGTTGTGTTGCACAAGCATCCTAAGCCTCCTCTGCCACCAGGTCATGCAGCAAGTCCAGCACCATTGTCTTCGCCACAAAAGGTTCCTGCACCAAGTCCAGCAACATTGCCTCCACCACCAAAGGTTCCTGCACCAATTCCAGCACGACCGGCTTCTCCACCAAAGAATCCTGCACCAAGTCCAGCACCATTGTCTCTGCCACCAACAGCTGGTGCGTTTGGATTGAGGGGTGGATTTGTTGGTATTGTTGTGGGAATTATGAGTTTGGTGGGAATAGTTTTTATTTGAGGGACGTGTGAAGAGGAGAAGGATGTGAACTTTTACTTTTACTATGATTTTATTTTGTGTGAATGCTGCAGATTGCAGAGGGGAGATGTGAACTTGAACTTTGAAGATATGAAAAGATTATCATGATTTTTATGTTACTACATAGGAAAGGATATGGAGTTGCATTGTTTTGTAATTTTTTTTTTTTTTTTTTTTTTTTGCTTTCTATGCAATAATCATTAATGCATTATTATGGTTGAGTCTTGAGTGTTTGTTCCCTTCCTTTTCCTTTTCTTTTTTGGTTTAAATATAAATTTCAGTGATCTTATTTTTTTGTTATTTATTTTTAACTTATTTTGTTTATATAGAATTTGTCAAATTTTTACTTATCTTTTTTTGTAAAGTATAATTGTATTTTTTTTATCTTATTTTTTAAGTCAGATCAACCAATAAAAATAAGTTTGTTTTTTTTTTTTTCCAAAGTAGCATATATACCCTTTCACCTCATATTAAAAAATCAAATAAAGAAATATAATTTTTATAACTTATGAGAATTTATTTTTTAAATAAATTAAAGATCAATATTTATTTTTTATGAAATAAAGAGTAAGATAGGAAAATTATCAATCTTGCGTTGTGTTTTTTGACTTTTTAAAAAGAGCATTGTTTTTTTCTACCTTTTCAATAAATAAATTAAAAAATAGTCTTTTGAACATCCTCAATGAAATAAATGACTAACAATATGGATTGAGGATATTTCTAATATAAAAAATTACATTATTGAATCTGAAGTTTCTTCGGATGTATTCCAGAGTTTTTAACATTGAAATGACATAATATCACGGCTTTCTTATAAAAAAAAATTACAATATTGAGCTATGTGATCAAATAATTGAAGAGTGTAATTAATTAGTGTATTTTATGAATTCTCTAGTTTGATTTTATTTCAGTTTATAATCTACATTTCACTGACATTTTGAAGACAAATAGATTTATAAAATCTAATAAAAATTCAAATAAATTATAATTCAATTCCCATGAGAGAACCAAACAAAGTCCAGAGTCAATTCCCACGCCAATTTAGCAGGCAAATGGAATTAGCTACTTCACAATTTGGTCATGTTGAAACTTGCACATGAATAATGCATATGCTTCTGCGAAGTTAATCTTTTTGGCCAACAAAACTTTCGAAAACGTCAAATTGAATTCATAGTTGAATCAGATATTACGGTATATTATATCATTGGGCCAATAACAAAAAGATAGCAAAATCTTGGTATCTTATCTCTGTTATGATATCTTATAACAGGTTACAGGTGTGAGAAACTTACTCCTAAATATATGCCATAACAAGCGGGCTGTTCCATATCACTGTTATGATATCTTATCTTCTTTTTTTTCCCCCTGACCGAAATGTTTGTGATTTTCTAAGATTTTGTTGAGTTGTTGATCTTCTAGTCTAGACTTATTGGGGAGGAAAAGCTGCCATTATAAGCGAAATCCAGTCGATTACTTTGGATGCACATTACCTAACGGTTGGCTCACCATTCAGAAAACTTGATAGCAAATTGGAATTTGAATGTAGCAATCTTCAATAGAGTTGAGGTCATAACAATAGCCTTTTTTTTTTAACCTACTAATAGCTTTAATGGATAGCAAATTAAAATACAATGAGAATGTCTAAAATATACTTTTATTATGAAAAGTAATGTTAAGGATACTACCCATTTTATTATATAGGTTTTGTAAGGTTAAGTTTGGGTCCAATGTTTTTTTGCATTAGACGTGACATTGATATGAATTACAATTATGCATCTAAAATTGGTCATATGTTTACATCATATTCCATCCAATACATTGGAACACAAGACGAAAGCTTTGCCCGGTTTTATAATTTGACTAGTATTATATGCATGTGAAAGCATAAATTAATCAAGAATATGTAAATTAAGCAAAACACTTTAAGTATTAAGTATTAAATATATATTATAAAAATAAATGAAAATTTTATTTTAAATATTTTTTGAGATAGTTTTAAATATTTTATTTTAAATATAGAATGCACATCATTTATGTCCAAGTGTCTAACTTTTTATCAAAATAATAATAATTATTATTATTATAATTATAATTATAATTATAATAATAAAAGACTATAACTCCAAATCAAAGTATAGTTGGCCTTTGTGAGGACACGACACTGTCCTAATTATCTGGATCAGGCATTCCTTCAACAATAGAGTTACTAGTACAAGTTTCACCCTCACTTACAAGAGTTATGGATCCCATTATCCATTAATCTTTTTGCCAATGAAATGAAGATAAATTTGATTATAACAAAGAAATAATATACCTTAAAGATAGGTGCTAGGTAATTAAGTTGTATCTATTATCCAATTTTTATATTTATTTATTGAGAAGTATTTTTTAAAATATATATTTTAAGTTTGACTTCTAAATAGTAAAAGTTATAGTATACGTGGTAATTACTAATTAGTATTACTCGTTCCTATATTTATTTCCATTTTTTATCTCATATTTTTTTTACAATTTTTTTCTTAAATCTTTTTTTTTTTTTAGAAGATTTTTTTCTTCCTTAAATCTTGAGGGAATGAAACACATACATATTTCATATCGTATGTGTTTCCGTCCAGTAAAGTAGAAACTAACATTTCGCATTTTCCTATTCTGAAAGGGTAGCAACTTTTTCATCATTCTCTTCTTATTTGACTTAGAGTAAACATTCGGTCAGGCGTTGGCGTAAAACCAGTGTTTTACGCTAGCCAATAGAAAGCTGCCACGTCATTATTTAAAATATCATTTCTCTTTCTCTGTTACTGTTTCTGTTATCTTCTTCGTTTCACAGGTCCCTCTCTTCTCTCTCTTTTTTTCTTTCTTCTCACTTGTTCTCTTCCTCTCTTCAGCCCTCTCACCCATACCTTTCTTCTCCATCTAAAATCAAATCCAATTAAAAGCTTCAAGGCCATCAACCCCTTCCCTTCTCCCTCTCAGCAAAGCTAGAGATCTCACTACACAAACCCAAACTCAGATTTACTAAACCCATATTCAGTGTTCACCACATCCAAACCGCCTAACACCACAGATCCACCACAGAGCCCGAACCATGGCCACAGATCGACCGCAACTCCTCTAATCCGAATTTCCTCGTCTCAAGCCTGACCCGTAAGGATCTTGCCTCGCATTGTCGCCGGATTGCGTATGAACTCGTTCTAGATGTTGTAATCGGCGAAAGTACATTCCGATTGCTGAGAGGGAGAAGGATGGCCTTGAAGCTTTTAATCACAGTAGCAGTAATAGTATGAAGCACAGCCAGTGGTGGGCATCTTTCACTTGCTTGTGAAAACTGACTTATTTTGATTTCCTTCACTTCGATCTTCTCTTTCTCTTCTGGGTATATCTCTACATCTCCAAGTAACTCTTCCCCTTGATACAACACCGCTTTATACATTTCTTTTATCTTTTTTTTTTCTTTTTTTCTTTTTTCTTTTCTTTTTGAGGCCCAAATCCGAAAATATAAAAAAGAAATTATATATATGTATATAATCAAAATCTCACTCTTTCAAATGGTTTGCTGAGATTGTTGTTGTTGTTGTTGTTCATCAATTTCTTTGTAGAACCCATGATGGTGATTTCGTCTCTGAGTCAGAGGGAATGCTTTAGATTTGATCCGATTGGCTGGGAATTTTATATAAAACAAAAACAAATACAGTACAATACAATAATCTCTGGTTTTGCTGAGAGGGAGAAGGGAAGGGGCCGATGGCCTTGAAGCTTTTAATTGGATTTGATTTTAGATGGAGAAGAAAGGTATGGGTGAGAGGGCTGAAGAGAGGAAGAGAACAAGTGAGAAGAAAGAAAAAAAGAGAGAGAAGAGAGGGACCTGTGAAACGGAGAAGACAAGAGAGACAGTAATAGAGAAAGAGAAATGATATTTTAAATAATGACATGGCAGCTTTTTATTGTCTGGCGTAAAACACTGGTTTTACGCCAGCGCCTGACCGAATGTTTACTCTTGGCTTAAGTGGTAATTAATGGGTATAGGATGAGATTTCATATTCAATCTAGAAAACAAAATCTACCTCTCCAATCTTGCTCCCCCGTAATGGAACTTTAAAGAAAAAAGTAATGGAACAAAAATTTCTTCTAACTTATTCCATTTACAAATTTTTGTTAGTTCTCCATTATATTTTAATTTTTAGGACATTATTTATTTATATTTTTTACTTACCCTTTAACTATTCTCTATTATATTAAAAATGTTACCTTATTTTGAGAATGTATCATTTTTAGTTGAAAGAGAAAGACAATGTATTAAATAATGTTCCTTAAAGAGTTCTCTGTGAGGCGAGTGGGCAACCTCTCTCTCACTGTAGCATAGTTTTTTCCTTTCTCTTTGAGAAGGACATGCCGTTCTCCCTAGTAAATATTTACTAGGTGGGAATAGTGTTGGTTGGTGTTTATTGTGGTACCCACCCCAGTGTGATATGGAGGAACTCGAGCTGAGATGGAAGAAGCTTTCTTTGTCAGAGGCAGAGGGGAAGAAACATGATCTCTCAAAGGAAAAAAAGATTGCAAAATACGTCCTTGCCGTGAAGTTCTTCACTCGGAGATCGATCAACGTAGAAACGGAACTTTGAACTAAGCATGGCAGGCAAAAACGTGGTACTGATAGCGTTTGAATGGGAGGCTGATGCGGAGAAGGTCATCCAAGGCGAGCCTTGGGTTTTCGATAGACATTTGGTGGTGCTACAGAGGTATGACGGTACAACTCAGCTTTGACAGAACAACGTTCTGGGTCCAGATTCACAACTTACCATTCTCCTTGATGACGATAGAAGCGGCGATCAATCTTGGGGAAATGTTGGGTATTGTCTCAAAACCAAAAAATGAAGCCAAGATGAAAGGAGGACACTTTATGAGAGTGCGTGTTGCAATAGATGTTACGAAACCGTTGTGTCACCGCAGAACAATTACATGGGACCAGGGGAGAGATAGGTGGGTTTATTTCTTGTACAAACGGTTGCCAAACTTATGTTATTGGTGTGGTCTTCTCTCTCACAATGATAAGGAATGCGTGGTATGGCTCAGCAGCAAGGGAAGTCTATCAAAGGAGGAGCAACAATTCGGACCTTGGCTCCGAGCTCCTCAGTTCAACCAGGGGAGGAAAGCCATTGTTGAAGTGCAAGGCTTCGAACGCCCAGGAGTAGACCGAATATCACCATGTAGAACAGAGGAACATGCGTCGGATCAACATGTGGAGTTCATATCGGGTCTTAAGATGGCTGGAGATGTTATTACCATTAAAGCTAAAGTGCACGAGGAAAATCCAAGCAAGACGATGTCCATGGAGGTCGTGAGCAATGGCAGTACATAGGGGCATGACAGACACATGCTTGACTCTGAGACAGCGGGCCCACAAAAGCAAATCCCGAATTTTGAGGCAAGATTAAAGGACGTTGATGAGGCAATCAATTCAGAGCCTGATTTTTGAAAACCAAATGTACAAAATTCAGTCCATTCACTAGCTATCATTGGAAAGTATCAGAATGTCAAGATTAATGTAGGAGTAACGGAAGATTTGGGAGTGTACCCACAGAATTTGAATAAGGTGGAAGACAAGTTGACTTCTCAAATTTCTAGGATGAACCCCACGGAAGTTAAATTCAAAGTGGGCTGCGTGGATAATACAGTGGATATAAAGATCAATAAAGGTGGGCTTAAAAGGAGTACTGGTAATGAAAAAAATAAACTTAAAAATTCTAGTGAGCCAACTAAAGGAAACATGGAGACAATAGAGGAGCCTAAGAAAAGCCCAATACGAAGGAGTTGGACTAGACTTCACACGGGACCAAGAAATAAGGATGGGACGGAGCCCATAGAGGTGGAGAGTGACCCAAAGAGAAATGTGAAGCAATTACAACTGACATTACTGAGGCCACGAGTAAGGAAAAGAAACAGAGGTTGGAAGAGGAGACTAGAACTCTAAGTATTCTAATGGCAACACACTTGGGATCAGCGGAGGCTGCTGGGCCTCGCTGGGTCCAATGAGTCTGATGAGTTGGAACTACCGGGGGCTTGGGAACCTCCGGTCAGTTAAAGTCTTGCAAAAGGCGATTAATAAAGAAGAGCCTATTATTGTTTTCCTTATGGAGACGAAGTCTAATAGAGAGTTGATGAATAATGTGAAGGATAAATGCAACATGAAACATGGTTTAATCGTACCAAGCGAAGGGAGGAGTGGTGGACTGGCATTGATGTGGATGGAAGGAATAACAGTGGAGGTTCAGACGTATTCTCAATCCCATATTGATGCCTTGGTGGATAGTGGAGTAGACATAGGGTGGTGGCATTTCATTGGCTTCTATGGCAACCTAGACACAGCAAAAAGGACAGAATCATGGGCTAAATTTCAACACCTGAAAGGAACCTCAACCCTTTCGTGGCTCACTATCGGAGATTTCAATGAGATCACAAGTGTCTCGGAGAAGGAGGAGGGCAGCGAGAGACCGAGACAGCAGATGAAGAACTTTATTGACACCATCAACTACTGTGGCTTACGGGATTTAGGGTTCATTGGACCAAAGTTTACATGGATTTACCAGTGAGCGGATGGCATGCAGATTAGGGAACGGTTGGATAAAGCAATGGCAACTCTGGAATGGATAGACTTATTTCCTGAGGCCAACCTACATCACCTTACCTTATCAGTATCGGATCATTCGCCGTTGGCCTTGCGCATGATCAGAACTAAGAGGGGGAACAAGAAGATCAAGAAGCCATTCAGGTTCGAATCAATGTGGCTGAGAGATCAAAGATGTGAAGAGGTAGTACATGAGGCATGGGAGGAAGGGAAGATGACAAATACAGGGAGTATGCTAGGGAGTTGCTTAGAGAAGAGCCGGGTCAAATTAGAAAATTGGAACAAAACGAAATTTGGTCACATAGGAAGGAAGGTTATAGAGTTGCAAAAAAGGCTTGAATGGCTTGAACTCCAACCTTCATCTCCTGATATCAACTGTGAGCTGCTGAGTACCCGTGTCGAACTAAACTGCTAGTTAGAAAAAGAGGATGATATGTGGAGACAACGATCAAGGCTCGATTGGTTTCAATCAGGGGATAGAAATAGTAGCTTTTTCCATGCAAAAGCTTCTGCCCAGCAAAAGAAAAAATTCATTAAAGGTATCAAGGACGTAAATGAGGTGTGACAGGAGGACGATCAAAAGATAGAGGAAGTAATGGTGGCTTATTATAAGGAGTTGTTTACTACAAGCCAACCAACAGAATTTTCAGACTTGTTCCATGCAGTCCAACCCAAGGTGACTACTTCAATGAATCAGATGCTTACCAGAGATTTTAATGCAACAGAGGTCAAACTTGTGCTGAAGTAGATGCACTCACAAAAAGCTCCAGATCCAGACAGTATGCCCCCTCTTTTCTTTCAGCACTTCTGGTCAATATGTGGTGAGGTGGTCACATCTACTGTATTGGATTTCCTTAACCATGGTGTTTCTCCTCCTGATTTTAATAAGACCCATATTGTTTTAATTCCAAAAGTCAAGACACCTAAGAAGGTTACTGATTATAGACCTATTAGTTTATGTAATGTGGTGTATAAAATTGCATCAAAAGCCATAGCTAATAGGTTAAAGAAATAATACATTCTATTATTAGTGATACCCAAAGTGCTTTTGTACATGGTAGGTTAATTATTGATAATATTCTTATAGCTTTTGAGACTATGCATCATATTAGTCAAAAAAAAGGGGGAAAGAGGGAAAGGTAGGGGAGATGACTTTGAAGCTAGATATTAGTAAGACATATGACAGGGTGGAGTGGGTTTGCTTGGATAAAATTATGGAAAAACTAGGTTTTGACGAAAAGTGGAGGAGTCTTATCATGCAATGTGCCACAACTATATCATACTCTATAAGGATTAATGGGGTACCTACGGGTAATATTTTTCCATCTAGGGGGATCCGGCAAGGAGACCATTTATCACCTTATCTCTTTATCTTATGTGCAGAAGGTCTATCATCACTTATAAAATCCTCAATGGCAAATGGTGTTTTGGAAGGAGTTGCTGTGTGTCGTGGAGGCCTAAAATTATCCCATATTTTCTTTGCAGATGATAGCTTGATATTCTGCAAGGCTTCTCTGGAAGAATGCGTCGCTCTCCAACAAATACTGAAGGTTTATGAGGATGCTTCGGGCCAGCAATTAAATCAGGCCAAGACATCTTTATTTTTCAGCCGAAACACACCTAATGATATTCAGGAGGAGATATAGCAAAGGATTGGAGCTCAAGTAATAAAGCAACATGAGAAATATTTGGGGTTGCCTTCATTGGTGGGAAACAATAAAAGGAATACTTTCAATAAAATTAAAGAAAAGCTCCATAAAAAGTTGGTGGGATGGAAGGAAAAAATGTTGTCCAAGGCTGGTAAGGAGGTACTAATCAAAGTGGTAGCCGAAGCGATACCAACATATACCATAAGCTGCTTTAAATTACCGGATGCTCTTTGTGATGAGTTGGCAAGCTTGATAAGGAATTTCTGGTGGGGACAAAAGGAAGATGAAAGGAAGATAGCATGGCTAAGTTGGGAGAAACTGTGTGAGCCAAAATGCAATGGAGGTATGGGCTTTAAGCAGCTTAAACAATTTAATTTGGCCTTTCTAGCCAAACAAGGTTGGAGGCTCCAAACCAACCAAAACTCCTTAGTCTATCGTGTCCTAAAGGCGAGATATTTTCCGTGATGCGACTTAATTGAGGCGAAAAAATTCGTCACTAAAAGTCCAGTTTTTCATCACTAAGGACCTTTAGTGACGAAATAGGACTTTTAGTGACGAAACTCATTTCGTCACTGTAGCCCCGTCACTAAAAGTCTGATTTGATTTAAAAAAAAAAAAAAAAACTTTTAGTGACGAAAACATTTCGTCACTAAATGTTTTCCTCACTAAAAACATTATTCAGTGACGAAAATATTTCGTCACTAAAAACACTTTAGTTTACTAAATCATATTTAGTGACGAATAATTTCGTCACTAAAACTATGTTCGGGAACATATAATGACGAAAAAATTCGTCGCTAAAACTATTTTTAAAAAAATCCAAGCACATATAGTGACGAAAATTTTCTTCACTAAAACCATTTCTTACAAAATTTTGCTATATTTAGTGACAAAATTTTCGTCACTAAAATAACTTTTTATTGCTATATTTATGACGAAAAAATTCGTCACTAAAACTTATTTTCTGTTTTTATTTTTTTCATGGCTTTGATATTAGCCTATAACCTGTCATTACATTATTAAAACCTCACATTTGAATAACACATTTATTTCAGCACATTTATAAAAAAAAAAATATCCATACATTCTACAAGTAAAAAATAAAACAAGTATCCAATTCAAATACCTTCCATACAATAATTGTTTGCAATACATACAATAACTCTACCTAAACCCTATTTTAGAATTAACGGAAGATGTCCTCATATGTCTTCAAGTAATGCCAAAAGTAAATATCCTAAAAGCCACCAATAAGAAATCTGCACAAATATAAAAAACAATATTTTGTTAAAATCGTAAAGTAAAAACATTAATTATGTTATAAGAAACATTTCTAATAATGCATTAAGAGTAACCACACCAATAAATTAAAATCACAACTCCTAATGTATATGTTGTAGAAAGCAAATAAAGTACTAACCAAAAAGTGTTTTAACTTGAAGTTAAACTATCCCAAAATCATCACCAAGGGTACCATTTTTAGCAGCACCTGCATGTTTCTTTGAAGTAGGCTCTTGAGACAAGAGAAATTGACATCTTAATCAAGCGTTGTTGTAGATGTGGCATGATAAGACAAAATAAAAATAGATATTGTCAAAGGAATTGCTCACATCATCAGAATCATCACTGGACTCAACATCTGAAGAATCATCACTGGACTCCTCCACAGGAGGCTTCTTCTTGTTTATTTTGACCTGATAAGCACAAATTGCAAATTTAGTAACCAAGGGTGCTAGCAATAAAACCCAACCCAAAAATAAATAAATAAATGATGTTCAATAATTAATACATGTTCACAAAAGTAGACACAAATCAAAATAAGACAGACAGAATATAAATCCAAACATTGCATGAAATGAGCACAAAATTTGTTAATAATGTCATATCATACTGTAATCACTTCAGACCGTTCATGGAAATAAACAATTAACAATAACTGAAACATAAAATTCACATAGTTGACCTCTTCCTCAAACTCAGATGAAGAATCATCTTCTGAGCTACTGGAGCTACTGGTTTCCACATTCTTCTTCTTTTGTGTCTTCACTTCAACCTTCAAGAAGATCAAAAACCATTACCAAGAAAACAAGTATAAGTTGTCAATAAAAGAAGATCAAAAACCATTACCAAGAAAACAAGTATAAGTTGTCAATAAACTCCAATACCCACGAGACCCAATCACATGGCAATTATGAGAAAGGACAAGTAAAAAGAGACCAGTTAACCAATCCAGCCATGGCAATAATATCTTGCCAATGAGGAGTTAGGAAGTTACAAGACCAAAAGATATTAATTCACATTTCTAGAACTTCTAAACCCTCTACTTGTTTCCCAACAAAACCATTGAATGCTTCACAAATCACACTCTCTGGTTCACAAAATTAAATATCACCCAAAACCCATTAAAACCAAAGCTTTCAATAGCTCTCTATTGGTGGTCGACTTTCCAGAGTCGACATGGCCAATGACCACAATGTTGATGTGAACCTTTTCCTTACCCATTATAAACTCTTAGAAGAAAACTACAAAAATGCAAAACTATCTTCAATCAATTTTGTACAAACAAAGCATCAAAATTAAGTCCTCCATACAATAGGAATAGAGTACTAAAAAAACATATAGATGAAGTTGCCTTATCCCTATGCCAAGAATAAGATAACATATTTTGTAGCAACATAAAATATGAATAAATTCCATTGTTACATACAAAAATTTTAATTGACAGCTATATAATAAATATGGCTATCGACAAACAACAAATCTATTGGCAGCCATATAATCATCACCTCATTAGACGAGTAAGACTCTGTATTTATAGGTTTGGTTACAATTCATCGTAATCAGTTTAAACCCAAATCAAACAATTCTAGAAAAAATAACCCATCAAAGCTATGGTTGAACCACTATTATAAATCAAATGAAACCGATAAATAAAAACAAGATCAAACAACTTTTGATTGCAAAACTCACCACTCCCTATATAAACCTTCTGTCATGAACAAACCACAAATATATTACCCACAATACATTATAATAATAAAAAATGAATTACCCACTTTTTTTTTTCTTTTCTCATACTTTCTCAGCAACCAAACACAATATAATTTAACAAAAAAAAAAAAAAAAGGTGTCATCATCATGGTAATATTATCAAACAAAATAGAAACAAAAATGAAAAAGCAAAAGAGAGAGAGACCAGTTAGAGAGAAAGACCAAGCGTTGATGGAAGCGTCGCGAACTGAAGCGTCGCCGGAAGTGAAGCATCGCGAACTGAAGGATGAAGCGTTGCCAATGGCGAGCTGAATCGTCGCCAACGATCGGCGACCTGAAGCGCCGGCGAGCTAAACTGGTGATTTGAAGCGTCAGCAAGCTGAATCGGTGACCTGAAACATCGGTGAGCTGAATCGGTGACCTGAAGCGTCGTCAACAGCGAGCTGAAGCATCGCCGTTAAGCTTAATCAGCGACGGTTAGCTGAATCATTGCAACGGCGACGCTTCAGCTCGCCGTTGCAACGATTCAGTGTCGCCGTTGAGCTCATCGGCGAGCTGAAGTGTCGCTGTTGAGCTCATCAGCGACGGTGGAAGCTGAATCGGTGTCGGTTGAGCTTATCGGCGACAGTTTGGGTTTTTTCTGTTGGCTCTTTTTTTTTTTTTTTTTTTGTTGGCTTTTGGCTTGACCGAAATGGCTTTGGTTGAAATGTTTGTGGGTATTGAAATGTTTGTGGTTACTTGGGATTGATATGGCTTTTAAGTCTTTAGTGACAAATTTCAATTTCGTCACTAAAGGTTGGGCTTTATTAAGATTTTTAGAGACGAAATTCAAATTTCGTCACTAAATCATACTTTTAGTGATGAATTGTGATTTCGTCACTAAAAATATATAAGTGCAAAACTATTATTATTTTTAGTGACGAAAAATATTTGTCACTAATTTTTCCTTATAGTGACGAAAGGATTTTCGTCACTAATACTATCCATAGCAATACCTACAGTGACAAAATATTTTGTCACTAAAAATTTCAACTTTTAGTGACGAAATATTTTGTCACTATAGATTAATTAAACTCCCGCCAAGGTTTCCCTCCATTGGCGCCCATTTTTCAAATCACAATAGTGACGAAATTTATTTTTCGTCACTAAATGTTATAATTTTTTTCACTATTAGTGACGAAATATGTATTTCGTCACTAAAGCTGTATTTTTAGTGACGAAAAATATTTCCTCACTAATTTTCGTCACTAAAAATACATTTTGTTGTAGTGAGCTACCCTTGGGAATAACCTTTCTTTTGTGTGGCGTAGTATCATGTCTGCCCAAAACTTGGTTAGAGAGGGTGTACGGTGGAGAGTTGGCAATGGAAGCAATATTCGTATTTGGGGGGATAAATGGTTACCCTTATCTTCCACATACAAGATTGCTTCACCCAGACAATTTCTACACCAAGACACAAGGGTGAGTGAGCTGATTGACCAAACCTCAGCAAGATGGAAGGTAAACGTATTGGATATCCTATTCTTTCCCCACGAAGCTGATGTGATAAAAGGAATCCCGATAAGCTCTCATCTTCCACCAGATAAGCTGATATGGGCTGCAACTCCGAATGGCAAGTGTAGTGTTAAGAGTTCTTACAGTATTGCCATGCGACTCGCCAATCATGTAGACCAAGTTGCAAGCTCAGATCAAAGTCATAAACGTTGGTTTTGGAAGAAAATATGGGACCTACCTTTGCCACATAAGGTACGCCACTTTGCATGGCGGGCATGCAAAGACGTTCTACTTGCTAAAGTTAATCTTATGCGCAGGAAGGTGGTATACGATCAAGTCTATAAGGGGTGCGGGTTGGAGGCCAAAACTACTGGACACTTGTTTTGGACGTGCCCAAGAGCTAGAGAGGCATGGTCCTATTTGAAGATTGTTGTGCTGTCGGACCAAGATAGAGCTCTATTGTTCCATAACTTGATATGGTCCATGTTGGCTGAAGAAAGACAAGATGACGAGATGGTAGTGAAGGTGGTCTATATTGCATGGGCAATGTGGAACAACCAGAACAAGGTCCAGCATGGAGGGCAACATTAGACTGGGAAGGATATGGTTTGCTGGGCTTCACAGTGCATGGAGGAGTACAAGGTAGCAACTGAGAGTTTAAGCTATAAAGTATAGGTGGCTGAGGTAGGGGATACGTGGACTCCACCTCCGGCAAACATTTTCAAAATCAATGTCAACGGCACTGTTTTCACGAGTCAAAAAGCAGTGGGTGTGGGAGTGATTATCAGAGACGACTAGGGCAAGATCAAGGCAACAATGAGCAAGAAGATACCTATTCTGTTGGGCGCTGTGGAGGTAGAGGCGATGGCTTACGAAACAAGTCTGATCTTTGCGAAGGATATTAGCATTCATGACTTTATCGTTGAGCGTGTCTCGCTCATCATTCACCATGCTATGTGCGAATTTTCCAATCCACCTTCTTCTGTGGCTGCTGTTGTACAAGGCATGCAGGATATGTGCAAGGAATTTCGTGGTGTAGTGTTTTCTCATGTCAGGAGAAAGGGAACAGACTAGCCCACTTATTAGCCAAACACGCCTGCGGCATTGCTAACTTCATTACCTAGATTGAAGAGACTCCTTGTTTTATCAAGCAAGCTCTTCTCCATGATGTAACAAATTCATCCATTCATTAATAAAAATTCTAGTCTTCCTATCAAAAAATAAATAAATAAATAATGTTCCTTAAAGAATTTAAAATTTTTAAATGATATCAATAAGAAGTTAGAAAGAGAAAACTTATTTTCAAAATAAAATATATTGGTGGGTTTTTTTTTAATTGTTACCAATAACAAGAGAATTGGAATATATAAGAAAAAATAAAGTTCTATGATAATAGTTTACCCTTTAAAAATTGTTGTATGAATTAATTGGTAGTTACGTAAGTAATGATGTGAACTGTGAAGCTTCTCTGAAGCATTTATATTTGTCGGTATTAATTTAAAATTGTAAAAAAAAAAAAATTAATTTTCTTTACAAATGATTTTTGATTTGGAGTATTTTTCAAGGTTCTAGTAATTTTACAAGAATTCTCAAACATATCTTGTGTGATTATAAATAACGCAAGCAATCTAAAATGTCTATATATGACTAGGAGTGTTATAGCTTAACATCAAAATCCCATGATTAGAGAATGTTTTATTTTTTATATAAGATCATAATAATATCCTAATTAATACCCGTTCAACAGAAAAAAAAATAAAATAAAATTTTTGCATGTAAAATACCTATTATCTCTTCACATTCCTTTTTTTTAGCTGATTATTTCTTCATATTCCTAATTATGTATTGTAAAGATTTTTTTATAAGAAAAGATATAGGATTGTTAAGAATAAAAAGAAATACCGTATAAAGATCTAATATTTTCATAAATTTAATTAGATTCATGATAAAAATAAGCATCGACAAAATACATTTCAACATTCAAATTTCCAATTATCACATTTCTAAGAATCATAATACCTAGCAACATATTAGATTCCCCAAACTAAATGCTATGTACTTTTAATTTTTCAATTAATGTTGATTTGGTGTCAAACAAACTAATCCACATATGCGACAGGTCTAGAAATATGATTACCCTTTATGGCTTTATCCCATTTAATGGGACATGTACCTTTCCTTGCGAATTTATTGGATATATTGGGCATAAGATAATAAGATATATATATGAAGGGAACTTCTTAAGCCATAATGTCGTTTCTGTTCTAGATTGAGCATTAACAGCTAAAGCATGACCTACTTATTTGAAATTTTTTGCAACAAAGTGAAAATAATATTCCTGAAAAAGCCTTGCTTCCTATTCACCCTCTAATTCTTGCTTTCCCAATCATCGCAGCCCAAAGTTTACCTTCAAAATGTCAAATCAAAGCTTAAAAACTCTTGTTGAAGTGGTTGGTTTTGAGCAGTGGAAATCAAAGTCTCATCGTCAAATTCAACTCTAAATAGAAACTACCAAGAAGCTTAAAAATGTGTAAACATGAAACTAATTTGAATGAATAGGTCTACTGACACAATTTATTCTACAATTTTTTCACAACTTGTTGAAGTGGTTGGTTGTAAGTGGTATTGTTAGATATACCAGTGTGAGTGAAGTCTCACATTGAATAATAAGAAGAATGAGTGATTAATATCAATGGCAGTTCCAGGATTATTTTCTAGAGGGGTCGATAGTGTTGGAACTAGAAATTTGTTGTGGGAGTAAAAAATAAATTGATTTTTTTTTTGTATATACAAATTTCATATTATATACAATCATAATCTAAAATAGTATTCTAAATATTATATACAATATAGTCTAAAAAAATTATTAATAGTTTAAAGATTGGTAAGACAACTACGTACCATTGAATGCATAAATATATATAATTAACTAACTAATCATATATTTTTGTCAAATTAATAATAATTTATTATATTTAATATCAATTATATAAAAATATATGATAAAAAAGAATAGTAAAACACCTAGAAGTAAAATTGGGAGTAAACATGAAACTAAGAAAAAATAATAATTGATATAAGTTTTTGCTTTTGAAGTGTATTTATTTATTTTCTAGAGAGAATGTTAATTTATTTATTTATTTTTAATGAAGGAGCAATTTTAAGAATAGTACTATTGACACAACACTTTCACAGCAAAATCTAGGTAATAAGTTGTTAAAGATATGTAAAAAAGTTATGTAAGTTGTAGGTCTAGATAAAAACCAATTACAACTTACCACTTAACCTTTATTGTAAATTTATTATGAAAAATATTGTGAAAATAACACTAAGCTGATCATATTCAAGCTCATTTTAGTAGGGTTTAAATAAAATTTAAAGTCAAGGCATTCAAATTTTTATTTTTGGAGGTAAAACCAAAAAAAAAAAAAAAAAATTGGACAGTTTAGGGGGTTCATTTGAAAACCCTAGGTTGGCTATAGCACCGCCCTTAATTAATATAACATAATTGAGCACATACCCATTAGGCTTAGGCCTTTAATTTGGATTAAAATATATCTCTATATATTATATTAACTATTAAAGAAAACTCTCCAATATGTTTATCTCCCCAATAGTGGAAATAAAAATTTGTGTTAATAGTGAGTCCTTGTAAAAGTGGTTATCTATTAGACACAAACTATCACTTTATCAAATGATTCAAATTGTAGAAAAAGCTATGTTTGTAACAAATTTGAATTCGAAATGCAAAAAATTTTAGCTAAATGATTACCATTTATTGCAATTTTTTAATGCACCAATTATTGTCTCTTTATATATGCAAACAATAAAAACAATTGAATTTAAATTTATAACGTTCGCTTTATAATAATTTCTTTTTATCATCATACCAAAACACCAAATCCTACATCTGTTATTCAATAATAACAAGAAATTTATTAATTAAGCTAACTAAAACCTACCATCACAACTGATTATTACATTTGATGCCACATGGAATATCACTTCCACCATGCCTTTCCTTGCCAATCTATTGGACAACCATGTGCCTTTTTGTCATTGCAAAAAGGTTAGAGAATTATCAATGAGAAACATACATCTCTGTGTATAACCTGTCCAAGTTTGTATTATGATAATGGATTAATTAGACAAAATCAAATATAGTAATTTTTTTTAGAGAGAAAAATACAATAATTGTTTAAAATAATATTATGGGTGACTATTTCATCCAATGATTAACTAATTAGCTGCACCTACAAATTCCTAAGCAACATGGGTTGCATTATGAAAATTGAGTAATTTCATATGCTCTGAACCAATAACCAAGCCTGTGTCCCAAACCTAATGTCTATAAAGAACCAAAACCATGCCTTAACTATAACCATTAAATAGAGGAGCTTCTTAATTCATTTACATTTCTTACTCTTTGTGCTAATTGAATCAATGGCTTCCTTGAGAACTACTATAATCCCATTTATTACCCTGTTATACCTTTGCTTTTTATCTCCTCCGAAGCAAGTGATGAGATCTCTGTTGGAGACAACAAAACTTCATGGGGTGCTCCATCACCGTCATTGTCCTTCAATGAGTGGGCAAAATCAATCCGATTTAAAGTTGGCGATCTTCTCGGTAATTATCCATCTCAATTCCCAATAACTTTCTTTCATATGTGTCTTATTTTTCTAGACATGTAGTATAGCCATTTGTAACCATAGTCCATATATATATATATATATATATATAGGTTTTGTTTGTGCATTTTCATGCTTTTCTATCTGGATTTTATGTTCTCTTTTTGCACTTTTCTGCAATTTAGATCTAGTGTAATCATGCATATGTCATGCATTATTTTAAAGAAAATTATACAAATAATCATGCAGTGTATCAGCATTAATATTAATAAATTTTTAAATTTATAATATTTAATCTGAATCATAAAATACATCCATTTCAACCGAAGAGTACCATACCCTAACATTCACAACACACATTTAAACATGCACATTCTTTTTGCTCATTTATGTTTTAGAACTTTCCATTTGGTTTCTCATTTGAATGCTTGCACACTAGCTCTTTCAACTTCAACTCTAATTTTAATCCATCCTCATTTTCTTGGATAATGCAGTGTTTCGGTATGACCCTGATGTTGACTCAGTATAGCATGTGACAAAGGAAGATTACGAGACCTGTAACAACGTGAATCCAATTAAAAAATACGATGGGGGCCTGACCAAGATTGAGTTGGACACTGCAGGAACATTCTATTTCATAGGTGTTTCTAAGGAAAAATGTAATGAAAATGGTCAGAAGCTAATTTTGGTTATCTTGGTAAGGATGCAAAAGAGACATGAACTTGTAAAAAATAAATATTACATGTTAAGGATTGGCTTGTTATATTTGATGTTCAAATACATTTAAATATGATCAACCAGTTTTAATCTGTTTCTTTTTACTTTTACATGGGTTTTTTTTCCTTGCTAACGTGGGTGTTCAGAGTACCTTGAGCATATTATTTCTTGATGTGTAGTCCTTCATTCCACACACATTAAAGTAATTTAGACATTCATTTATTAGGTTATAAAATTTGCAAAAGTTTTAGTATTTTCCCAGTTTTTACATGTGATAATTAATGCTTGTTTAGAACCCTAATCATGACTTATTACCAATTTTTAAACAAATTAACAGTTTAAGCCCTATTGATAGATTTGCTAATTTACAATTGCATGGAAATAAACTGAAACAGTAAACAATCCCAAAAATCATATCATTGACAAACAATGTCTAGAAAGAAAACCCTAATCAGGCAAAAACTCTCCAATTCTAGTTAGTAATGAATCCACTAGTGAAAATAGCTGCAATGCATATCAACTCACAAAACCCTCCAAGCTATGTAGTGACTAGGGATGTTCACGGTGCGGTGCGATTTTGGGCCATTTTCAGCACCACATTTTGTGATGCAGTTTAGCCAAAACCATAAACGTATTGTACTTCATTTTTACAGTCACATGTACGATTTGGTGCAGTTTTGAGTTTAGTCAAAACCATAACTGCACCGCACCTCATTTTTGAGGTCACATGTGTGGTACGGTGTATAAGATACAGTTTGAACGGTTTGAAACCGGTATATTTTTCAAATTTTGGACTTTTTTTACCCAGCCCAAAATTGATTTTTCTTTTTGTTTTGGGCCAAGTTTTAAACCATTGAACTAGTTTTTCTTTACTTTGGGCTGGCTTTCCTAATTAACACTTACTAAGGTTTATAAACTTTTTTTTTTTTTTGAAAACTAGGGTTATTAAACTATTAATAATATATTTAAAATTAAAAAAAAATTAATATATTAATATAAAGAGGGTGCAGTGCGATTTGTGCGATTTTCTTATTATAAAACTGCAAATGTATTCAAGCCCTCCAAGCTCTTGTCAGTAGCTTTGTCAAGTCATTTCTCCTCACTAGCTCACCGGATTCTGCAAGTTAAGCCACCAACTGCAAGCCACCATCTCTTCTTGGATTTGTGGGATTGCTCTATGATTTCCAACACCAATCTCTCAACAAAAGATCACCCAATGGTAATATGGAGTGTTTGGATAATCTCCTCTCAAAGTTATGTGAATTTGGAGATGGTGAAGGATAGAGGCTACAAGGATTTTCTCTCTAAGTGAATGGGTAGCTCTCTTTCTCTCTTTCATCTCAAAATAGGGTGTGAAAACGTAGGTTTTATAAGACTACAAAAAAGGGTAATTGTATAGGAACAGAAGAGAAATAAAACCAACTAATTTTTCTAAGGTGGAAAATTCATTCGACCTAATTTCAAGTGGAACTCTCTATTTGAATATTTTTCATTTTGTTCGCAATCCGCCTGACACCATAATTTCGCTTGAGCAAAATTCCAAAACATGTATACCAATATTAGCTCCTGAACCTCTTGTCTCCAATGTAAATACAACCAAAAATGAATAGAATACATGGAAATATGCTAATTCAATTAAAATCATCTGGTACAACCACCGTGCACCCTTGGTGTGGTGGTCATTTCACAAGTATAAGTGCTTGTAGGGTGTGGGGTGTGGAAAGTAAGAGTCAGGATTCAAGTCTCCAAAAGAGAGTTTTACACACATATACACTTAGATTAGACTAGATTAGAAATTTTATCTTGTATCAAAAAAAAAAAAAAAATCATCTGGCACAAAGTTTCGTTATTACAAAATGCACTAACAGTTGTTTAGTGTTCTTATAAATTATTGATGTACTTTATAGGCCAAAATCTAAATTGCACTTTTTTTTTGTATGGGACAAATTACACCCTTGAATTTGGGTGAATGGTCATTTTCATCATTGAAGTTTAATTTATCATTTTAATCTTTAAATTTTATTATTCTTGTCAAATTGATCATTTTACCCATTGCATCTACAAAATTGATGTTATGTCTAGTAAAAAGCATGGTTTTTAAACCCAGACCAGACCGTACAGTCCGATCGGGTTAATCGTGAACCGTTCATCAAAACGGTTTTTTATACATGAAAACCGAGCATATAGAAAATATGAGATAACCGCTTGAACCGAGGTCTAACCTAAAAAACCATTCAAACCGTAGGCCAGTCCGACCGTAAGACATCGGTGAAATTTGATTTTCCAATCTGAAACTCTGGCATGGATCTAAAGTGAAAAAAAAATAATAATAATAAAAAGAAAGAGAGAAACTGATGAAGAAGATCCGAAGATGAAGCAAGAAATTTAAGAAGCGCCAATTGATGGCATGATGAGATTAAAAAAAAAATAGATGAGTGCAGTTGCAGACGTGACTCGTGAGGAGGAAGAAGATGGGAGGACCGTAGGAGTACTGAACTGGAAGGTTTTGCTAGATAACCGTGTAAGAAGGAAATAAAGCTTCACAAAGTAAAAGTGAAAAAACATTGGGAATAGATAAATCAGAAATCACGTGGGTAGAGTCAGAATGGATGAGTGAATTTAAAGTTGAAAAGGAACCTTCTGGTTCCTATTTTGCAAAATACAAATAGTCAAATCCCCACTATACTAATTTATTTTCTAATAAAAGTCCATATTTTTATTTTTACGTGTGGCACTGTTTTATGCTCAACACTAGAACATACTCGGGCTGGCTACACTTAGCCAAGGTGGCACTAAGCTTGTCTATTTGTTTGAGCACACCTGTAAACTTTTATCATGCTATATATATTTCTACCTTTCTCTCAGAAAAAAAAAAAAAAAAAAAAAAAAAAAAAAGTTTATATTTGAGTTTTTTACTTTAGTCTTCTTTTTTTTTTTTAATAATAAATCTCATCATCTCTCCTCTTATTTGGATTTTTTTTTTTAACATTATAGTTAATTCATTAATTTATATAATTTAGGTATAATAAGAATAAATAATAAAATTTATTTTAAAGTTTGTTTCAATTTTTAAAAATATTTTAGTCAATTTTATTAATATTTATGGATTTAATACCTTTATTTTTATTTTTATTAATTATTAAATTAATTATGACATCATCACAATTCGACCCCAGTTCAACCTCGGTTCGACCTGAAAAACCTTGAACCTCTCCCTTTTACGGTTCAATGAACGGTCTGAGTTTCAAAATCTTGGTAAAAAGACGTCATATCACATATGCGAAAAGTGTCAATTTTATAAAAGGCAATGGACAAAATGACCAATTTTACAAAACTTTTAAAAATTAAGAATTAAAATAATAAAAATCAAACTTTAGGATCCATATTGATATTTCTCCAAAACTTAAAAGGATGTTATTTAGATTTTAAACTACCCCGTGTGTGTGATGAGTCTAGATAATTGTTGTCAATCATTAAAAGATAACGGGTAACCCTTTAAGCAGGCACCAAAAAATATGAATTACACTTTTTTCTCTGACCAAATTCCTTGTATCATCTTTTTCCTAACTTAATCATAGGAGAATCTTTAACCAGCACTACACCCGTGTTTGAATCAGAGTCGTTTGATAGTTCTTGTTCAGGTTTTATCGTATAGGATCACAGTTAGTCCATCCAGATAAACAAAAGGCTAATTGGCCATATTTTTGCATATATATAGTATATACTTGAAATTATTAGGAGAAAACTTCACGCTGTATGAAGAATTTTAGAATAGACAGTATATTATTCGCACAAAATGGCTTATATTATTCGCCAATCATTATTTTGAGATTTTCCTTCATAAGGAATTTAGTGGGATTGGAGAAGGGAGAAACTAAATTTTGGGGGATAACTGTCAATCCCACTAAATTCCAATCAGTTGGATTTGTTTTAGTTATTGGTGGTAAGCCATCCATCTTAAATTTAAAGAGACGTCAACCAAAATAAAAAATTGGATTTGAATTGAAATTGTTCTTGTGTGTATATTTTCTTTTATCTCTCTTCTCTTACTCCCTTCAGTCTCTTGTTTACTTTCTTAGGCCAAATCTAGACGAATTGGCTTGGAAAACCTCTTTATGTGAATGTAGGGGTGGGTCAAAATGTTGAAAAAAATTATCAATCTATTACACAAAAATAATTAGGGTAAATTATACCGACCTTTCTTGAGGTTTCACGAAATAACACTTTGCTCCAGATGTTTTAAGAAATGACACTCTCATCCTTCAAGTTTCTATAAATGCAAAGGATAAATTCATACTCTCTAGCATCATTACTTCTCTAACAAAATATTCTAGTTTTTAAAGTAATACTTTTAGAGGTTATGGACTTATTTGTGACATTTATACAAACCTCTTCTAAAAAGATATTTATACAAACCTTAAGGGGTTGAGTGTCATTTTCTCGTTTGGGAGGAGTTTGGTTTACCACTGGTACTTTTTTAACTGGACATATCCTTTTGTTTTAAATATACAATAGCAAGTGGTAGTGGATTTGAATCCCCATTTTTTATTTAGTTAGTAGATGATGTGACAGTCTCTCATTAAAACAAAATGAGATTCATTTTAAAAATGTACTGGAGGTAAGCCAAACCCGTTTGGGAGAAGTGTCATTTTGTGGATTAAGATGAAACTAGGTAGAATGATCAGAAGCCCAAATAATTAATTAAAAAGAAACTATCAATTTGTCATATAAAAATTATTAGAATTAATATTTTTTCTCTTGTCCTTCCAAAAATTATGAGCTCCCCTTAGGAAAAAGAAAATTTAGATGCCTTAAATTCAAAATTTCTAGAAGTTAAGAGCACTCAAAGAAGAAAAACTAGCAAAGTGAGAATAAAGCTACAAATATATTATAAAGATAGTTGTAGGGACGAGGCCTAAAGATGGTACGTTGGGCTTTGGGCCTTACCCAAGATCGTTGGTTAGTCCGAGGAGAGAGAAAAAGGTGGAGGTGCATTCCAGCTCAGCGCCTCATAAACAAGAAAGGAAAAATTGACGGTCCAAGGATAAATACCTCCTCGAACAAGATTAGCACCATTCATTTACACGTTCCAGTAACGAGAATGGACTTAATGGGGGCACCAGTGTCAAGAGCATGCCACATGAACTCATGAGATGGAAGGAGACACAAAAATATCTAAAGGAAAGGCTTTTGCCTCCACATTAAATGCATTGCAACTGCTTTTCTAGCCACATTTATGTGGAGAAGACCTCTAAACAATGTTTTCTTGGCCACCACAACTCACAAAAGGCCAGAAGGGGTGTCTGATGGGACAGGCACTCAAATGGAGGTCCAGATGGTCAACAGGTGTAAGGCCAGGATCACCAGAAGGGACCTATAAAATGAGAAAGACCCTCCATGGGTAGGGGGTCGAAAGAACTGGAAAAAGAACGCCATATCAGGGAGAATAACACTGGTAATTCGCCCCCTCATTCTATAAAGAACATTGGTCTCCTCGGACGATACGTAAACTGAACTTTACACGCACTCCTCTTGCATGACCGTCTAACAAACCCATCCTAGCCGTTGTAATATTGACTAGTGGCCAACTCTTTAACCCACTCTCTACAAATTTATTGTATTCAGCTCACTGAGCCATCATCCCATTCACTTTTGGACTTGGGTTCCCAAACTGAGACCCTACAATAGTATAAATAGCTAATTTACATAATTATCTTGTTCTTTTTTTAATAATTCACAATATTTTACACTCTTACATAAAATGGGGATTTCTATTTAATAGGCATTAAGTTGAAAAGTCCAAAAGAAAAATTAAAGAAAAATCCTTCTTATGATTTGTTTATTTCTTTCTTACAGAACTCACATACTTCTTCTAAGTAAACAAATACATATTGCCATATAACTATGTCAATAGTCTTGTAATACAGTAACATTATTAGATTTTGCAATATAGAGAACTTTGAGTTCAAATCTTCTCCTCCACTTGTGTGTGTATGTGTGCATGCGTGCTTAGTCTTACTTACACTACTTTTTACTATTTTCAAATAAAAAAAATGAATCATAATCAAGTTACACTTGTTAAAACTAGTTCATAAAATTTTATTGACTTGTATTTTTAAAATTTCATCAATTGATTACATGTTTTTTTTTTTTTTTTTTAACATGTATGTCAAATTTTATGTGAATTTTATTTACTATCCAATCTATAAACTCATGTTTTTTTCTTAATTTTAAAGTTCAAGAAACTTGAAATTTTAATAAGAAACTTGACATTTAAACATTATATAGGTAAGATAGTTATTAATTTCTGATCATTTTAATATTTTGTTAGCATGGTTGGTATTATAAAACCACAGGGTAAATTCCACTAAACCCTCCTGAGGTTTGGATTAATACCAACTAGGTCCAAAACTTTTTAAAAATGACCAACTTGATCCGTAAAAGACAAATTTGTCCCTGACTAGCCCAAACCCTTCTCATCTCAAACCCAAACCCTTCTCCTCTCTCTCTCAAATCTCTGGCTCCCTCTCTCTCTCACCCACACCCACGGCGGCTCCCTCTCTCTCACCCATACCCACGGCGGCTGAAGACTCCCTTTTTCATGGCCAAAGCCCATTTTTTCCACTACCATCTTCCACTCTCTTCTCAAATCAGTGTCATGGAGACATTTGGCTAGGGATTTTCGAGCTTCACATCACCACCATTGCTGTTGTTCCATGCCAACAGCTCTAATTTGGTGTCAAACGTGTTTGGATCTTTGTTTTTGGGTTTGGATCTCTATTTCTGGGTTTGGGTCTTTGTTTGTGTTTGGGTTTATGTGTCAAACGTCAAGGGAACATTTGACAAAGACCCACGAGCTCCACCACCACCATCAGCGACGCCACCATTGGTGGCCACCAATCTCTATCCTCTTTCTTTGTTCTAATTTTTTTTTTCTCCTTTGGTTTAGTTCTTTGTTGGTTTGGGTCTTAGTCAATTTACAGATTGGGTTTTCTTATGTGATATAAGGATTTGGTAATTTTTTATTTGGGTTTGAAAGGGGGTTTGGGTATGGTCATTTGCAGATTTTTGGGTATTTTTTTATTTAAGGTTTGTCTCAAAATGGCTCTAATATGGTGATTTTGTTGGTGTGTGCATATGAATATGTGTGTATGATTGGTAATTTGTGATGATTTTTGGGAGTTTCAGGTTTTGGAATTTATATGGCTATGTGTGTATGTTTGTGTTCTATGACATGGTGCAATTGTGTAGTGTGATTTGTGCTCAAATCCATGCTCATGTTAGTGTAATCACAGACTCACAGTGAATAGAAGAGAGGGTCTGCAATGAGAAAGAGAAGAGTGAATAGTGCTAAACGGAGTTAGTGATAAAATTGTTTTTTAAAAGTTTTGGACCTAGTTAATGTTAGCCCAAACCTCAGAAGAATTTAATAGAATTTATCCAAAACAATATAATTCAATAGTGATTTGTTAAAAAAAAATAAAAATAAAAAATTATCAAATAATATAGCATCGATAAAAATTACATAATATGGAACACGAAGCTAACTTTAAACATATAAAAAAAAAAAAAATCTTTCTTAAAAAAAAAAAAAATTTCTGATTTAGTCCATTAAAAATGGAAGGACAGAATCCAAGGTGGACATGCCCAGCCCACTTTAGTAATGGGCTTTTTCCAGCATCAAAAAACCAGCTTCCAGCCCAGAGGTCCAATGAATTTGACGGAAGTCCCAAAATTTCCTCACATTTTTTTCTAAATCACAAGAACACCCTTTTCTCTTTTCATCCACTACAGCCAGAGTTGTCCACACAAATAAAAAATCTGACTCAAAAACATGCTCTGTTAAAGCTCGCTTCTAAAACTAGCCAAGAGGTGCCCTCCTTTTTTATCTTTTAATAGTTCTTTCTTTCTTTTTCATTTCGGTTTATCCCAAAAAAAAGTCGTTGCATTTTTTTTGTTTTGTGATATGATGAATTTTTGTGCATCTTGATAATGGGTATGAATGTATGATACTATGATGTCCTGTTGAGTGTGTGTTGGTGGTGGGTTTGTTGTGTGGGTGTGTTTTTATCTAAAGTTTGTTGATTTTGCACATACCCATTTGACTTTAGCTGATTTTAGTTCATATTAATGGTGTCTTGGTTTAGTTGGTGTACGGTTTTAGGAATTGGGGTTGTGGGTTTTGAGCATAAGCAGAAGCTGGAGCTGAACTTGGTTGTGTAACGCATGTGTCTGTGAAAGTAACTTCAAGAACCAATTTTTATCTCCTCTTGCAAAGAGGTTTTAGAATCAACTTGGTTCTCATTTTAAAAGAACCTCCTTTTTGGCTTGCTGTCAATGCCGTTAGTTTAAAATGTCCAGAATATTTTCTTACTTATCAAAAAAAAAAATATCCAGAATGGTTTCTCCAAAGGAAGAAATGTCCATGTATAGCTCCTTTTGTGGCATTGTTTTGAATTCAACTGTGTAAAATTGAGAAACAAAGCCTAAGGACTGCTTCTAGTTCCTGAATAGAGATTGAGAATAAGTAATCAATAGTGACTGAGATACAAAAAAATATTTAACTGTCTGAATAATTGTCTTTTCCAAATGTCTTTCATTGTCCTTGTAGGAAAAATAGACTGGTTTTGATCCTCTATTTCAAAACAGTAGGGCTAACATGCTGTTCATGATTGTATGCTGTGGTTGCAATGTAATGACATATTTTGATTCTCTAACTTAACAAACAACAACTTTCTTGGTTGGACTTTATGATTCTTTTAAAAGTTTATAAGTACCTTTTGTGATTTTCAAAATATTATTAAGTATATATGCACAGGTTCCTCAATTCTTTCTTTGTAATCTTTTTTGAGTTTCAATTATGAAACTTAGGAGTTAAAACTTAGAAAAATGAAACTATGGTGTGTGTATAAAACTTACTAGTTAATAAAATATTAGAGGTAATATATAACCAATGGAGAAAATATGACCATTTTGAAATGTGATGGTTGGAAAAATAATAAAGAAAGAATGAAGAAAGACTATTCAAATGGAATTGAGTAAAAATAGAGAATTTGATGCAGGTGTATGTGAAATGTGGGTTAGCTAAAATAGTTTTTTTTTTTTTTTTTTTTTTTTTTTTTTTTTTTTTTTTTTTCCGCAAGAATTTAGCTAAAGATATATTGAGATTGATGTGAATTCTCAAGCTGTACTCTTTCAAAGCTTGTTTTAGAAAGTTTCTGAGCAGACATTTTATCTTGGTCTTAAGGATGGACTGTGGTTCTCTAAACTTTACACATAGCGCAATGGTCTTGTTGTGTGGTAAAGGAAAGTTTTTAACACCCAAAGTGGGGCCATTAAATGCTTCCTTCCAAAAGAATGCAGAACACCTGAGGCTTGGCCGACATCTGGGTCTTGGTTCACTTGATACTTTCCAGGTATGCCTTGTTGAGAATTCACAGCTCAGTTTGTTGGTTGTGTAATGCACTTGATTGGAAAACATTGATGAAAGCTCTTGATATTTTATTTGGGAAAATTGTGGAGTACTAGCCATCTAGCTTTAAGCCAATTTCATCGTATGCAGGGTTCTAGGGACCCTCTATTTTTACAGCTGTATTTCCGTACTTGTACACTCAGGCATTGCTTATTAGTCAGTTATTGCTGTTTTTTGTTCTTGTAAGTGTACGTATGTCAAACTTCCAATTACAATTAGGGTGTTTGGCAAACACACAAGACCAATTCAGTCTGGTTTTGAACCAAGAAAAAAAAATTAGTTCGAGTTCAAGTCAATGAGTTCCGGGAATCAGCCTCTGCCAAAAAAAAAAAAAAGGGTGGGTGGGTGGGAAGGCAAGGGTGCCTACCAATCACCTCTCCTAGACCCACAAAAGTGGAAGCTTTGTGCACTAGATAAAACATTTTTTTTCCTTTTAAGTCAACGAGTTCTAGTGCAAACAACACCTTACTCACCTATAAAAGAAAATTAATTTAATCTTGAGCTAGTTTCGGTTTATATGTAGTTTTTATAAACCATGTGATAACTGTGTTTTATTCTTTTTATATAAACATTTAAGCACCAAGATTGAATGCAAACATGACAAATTGATAACCAGTTCCATATTTTATAAAATTTGACAAACACAAAAAAACTAAAAACCAATTATAATATTCTTGGCTAGCCAATTTTATGGTCTTCCAAACCCCCAAATAAGTTGCCCACAGTCATGTATTCCGGTGCTTATAAAATACTAGATAAAAGAAGGAAAAAGTAAATAAAAAAGGAAAATACCTGAATTAAATGAACTATTGTTTTTGGGTGAACTTCCTAGTAATGGCCTTGAACAATAGCCCCAGCCACAGCTTGTACAATATGCAGTATTGTGCCATTGCTTCAAGTTATAACATATTTAGGGTCTACTGTAATAATCACTGTGATTTTCTGTTAAAGCTTTTTACACAATCAATTCTAATTGTTAGCTTGTTTCTTGACAAGCCAAAATCAAGAATTAAGTGTCTCCAATTTCTGTATTGCAGCTTGAAAATGTAGCCTGCGCGAAACTCTCTTTTGTTCCTATATAACTGTAACTCTTAAGGAACTTCCCATCTAATGTTTATGCTTCATGACTCTACTTTTATTCTTTTGCAGCATAGTAGCATTAAAATTAAACTCCCATTGAAGTATAGAAGTCCATCACTGAACTTGTGTCGATCATATCCATTGGTCATCAGGAGTGAACTTCCTCAAAATGCTGATTTTCCACGCTACTATTCAAAGAAGGAGAAAAAGCCATTTCCAGTACCCATTGTGGAGCTGAGGCGAGCTGCTAGGGAGAGGGTCAAGAAGATGAAAGGCCAGCCTAAACGACCTGCTCCACCACCAAAGAATGGCCTACTTGTCAAGAGGCTCATACCAGTTGCTTATGATGTGTTTAATGCGAGGATTACACTGATTAACAATCTCAAGAAACTCTTAAAGGTGGTTCGTGTGCATGCTTGCAGGTAATTCAATTCCTCTGCTAATATTTGACTCATGGAATGGAAAAAAATAAAATCAGCATTTGTTAAGCACTGTGACAGAAATTTATTTGGTTATCCAAATCAATCTGTTAAACTGACCTGTTGCATGTGTCTCATGAGATATATCTATACTGCATGATGAATGCAGACATGTTGACTCAACAGCATATTGAAAAATATTTCAATTAGCTGATGTCCATGTGACAAAAATTTAGCTCTCTTTACTGGGTTGAATTTCAATTTTCTTTCATTTTATGTGATTTCTTTAGATGAGCTTCTTTTTTTCTTTTTTCTTTTTTCTTTTTTTAATGTTTGCCCAGTGAGCATCTTTCTCTCCTTGAACAAATATTGGATGACTGTTATCTAAGACAAAAGATTATTGCTTGTCAAAAAATTGCTTGGAACTTAAACTGGGGTTGTTTTAGGCTAAATTTGAGTTTGTTACTTTTTTCACTTTGATCCATCTAGTTTCAAGTTTAGCAGTGTCAACTTTGCCTGAAACTTAAATTGATTCTTCTTTGTTTTTTCCTTTTCTTTTTAAAGCTAAAATAGGCATTGATTCCTGTAAATTTGAGTTTGTTATCAATATGGTCCGCGTAGTTCTAATTCCAGCAGCGTTAACTTCAAAGTTTTGGCTGAATTGATGTCTTGCCTTCTTGGTAAAGAGCAATCATCATGAAACTAATGTCATAGTTTCAAATCCTGTAGTATCTAAAAAGTACTCTTAAGAATAATTGAAGTTTTGGATTATTTTCAATTTAGTCCTTCTGTCTATCTCTGCTAATCATAGGAACATTAAATTTTATGTGATGTTGCTGGTGAGCATAAAAAGGTCATTTCAAAACTTTTATTTAGAGGAAAAATAAAATAGATGAGAAAATAAATCAAATGAATCAAATAGAAAATATGAGAGAGGGATTTTTTGGAAATCTTGTTGCAAACCTTGCAATCCTCTTCTCTTCATTGTGTCTTTTTCTTTGTGAACATTTCCTTGGTCTTCGACTTGTTCCTAAGGTTTGAATTGGTATGTTCTCTTTGTTTTTGTTGCTAGTGTTGCTTCTGTTGGCTCAGCAGACTTGAATTTGACCTTTGGCTTCCTCACCAGGGTTAGGGACTATAGATGCAAGTGCAACTCAAATTCACGTCTACTAATTGAATCAATCCTAACCCATAAACTATTATTCCTCCAAGAACAAGTCTCAGCCTGATAATCGAAGTTCCCAAAAAAAACCTTGGAGGCAACTTTTGTTGACTAAGCTGCAAGTAACACAAATATCCTTATGATGGCATAGAATCAATACGGTTAGAATTATGGTTAAGATTAAATGTATCATTTCCTAATAACTTAAGCTTTTAGGACAATCAGTTATTTAATATAATATCAGGGCAGAAGATCTTGAGTTCGATGTCTGTCTCCACTCCAATTTCCATTTAAAATATTAAAAATCCCACGTGTTGGGCCTCACTTATTAAGGGGGAGTTTAGGCCCATAGTTGAGGGGGAGTGTTAGAATTATGGTTAAATGATTAAATTCACCATTTTCTAACAACTTAAGTTTTTGGAACAATCGGCAATTAAACAAATAATATTCTAGTCGGATTTAATGGATCCTGATAGAGCTGGAACTTCATGACCAAAGCATGCAACTGCTTTGTTTTTGAGGGATTGGCAAATCTTCTAGAGTTCAAAGTGAAGAAAATGGTATAGGAAGAAATTTTAAACTAAATTGATGTTTTCTGATTTCAACTCCAGCAGTTGTTTGCATGGTGAATAGATTGGGTGGATTACCACCAGAGACAATCCTTGGCTACATTGTTTTGTTGTGGCATTGGTGACTCCGTTGTGGACATGCTGCCTGAACCTAAGCCCCCTCCCAACTCCCTTTTTTCTGTTTTTTCACATATTGAGAGAGAGAGAGAGAAGAAGAAGAAGAAGAAAACTATCAAAATAGTTTCATTCAGGCGTAATTTACACGACCCTTAGCCTATGATTAACAAGGATAGACAAGAGTACCAAATTAACCTATGGTTGAAACTATGAAGTTGAAATTGACTTTTTGAAACTATAAGAATTAAATTGACAACAAATCCAAATTTAGAGGGACCAAAATATATTCAAACCTTTTTCTTTAATAAAATTCATTCAACCTGTTTTGTGAACAGTTTGGGACTTTTTTGTGCGATGCAAATGCAGCTGTTGTAAAAGCACTCTCTCCAATCTCCCTACTTATTTTCTTTCCTTATTCCATATTCTTGCTTCTGTGGCCAACTGTATTGCTAGACTTCAGAGAGACTTTCTGTGGGGTGGCCTAGGAGACGAGCCCAAATTTCATTTGGTTAATTGGTCTACAGTTTGTTCTCCGCTCACTTCAGGTGGGCTGGGGATTAGGAACCTAAGATCCTTCAATGTAGCTTTATTAGGGAAGTGGTTATGGAGATTTGGGCAAGAAAGGGATGCTCTTTGGCGTCAAGTGATAGAGGTGAAGTATGGTTGTGATTGGGGCGGTTGGTGTTCTAGCTCTGTCTCTAGTTGTCATGGAGTTAGTTGGTGGAAAAATATTAGAAAAGGGTGGCACTCCTTATCTCGGTTTATTCTGTTTGAAATTGGAGATGGTTCAAAAGTTCAGTTTTGGCTTGATCGTTGGTGTGGCTCTTCTCCCCTTGCTGATCGTTATCCTGAATTATTCAGAATTTGTTGCAACAAAGAGGCAAGTGTAGCGGATCTTATGAGGTTCACCAATGGAGTTCTCCATTGGGATTTTCAGTTCTGTAGGGGGGTTCATAACCGTGAATTGGAAGCTTTCAGGAGCTTCATCAGTTCCATTTATTGCACCCCTGTAAGGGGGATCGGGGAGGATAAGAGATGTTGGCTGCCTTGTAAGAGTAAGGGTTTCACGGTCAGTGATTACTACCATCTTCTTGTTGGCCATTGTGAGCAGTTTTTCCCTTGGAAAAGCATTTGGAAGCAGAAGATCCCCTCTAGAGTGGCTTTCTTTGTTTGGACAGCAGCCTTGGGGAAATGTCTGACTACTGACAACTTAAGGAAAAGAAAGGTTTGCATATTGGACTGGTGTTTCATGTGCAAGTGTAATAGTGAATCTATTGACCATCTTTTCCTTCATTGCCCGACTGCTTTGGAGTTGTGGGATATGGTTTTTGGGTTATTTGGAGTTTGTTGGGTTATGCCTTCCTCTACTGTTGGGCTTTTGGCTTGTTGGCAAGGTCGTTTTGGTCGCCATCGTAATGGAGATCTTTGGATGGTTGCTCCTCATTGTTTGATGTGGTGTGTTTGGAAGGAGAGAAATAGTCGGTGTTTTGAAGACAAGGAGCGTTCCATGCCTGATCTCAAGCTTCTTTTTTTTAGAACCTTACTTGATTGGTTTTCTGTGTGGAGAAACCATCCTTTTTCTTCTATTTTAGACTTACTTGATTTTTGTAATGTTCGTTTTTGATTTGTTCACCCCTGTATACTTCCTGTGTACTTCGGTGTTTCTCTCTTTTTGATTTCAATGAATCTTATTACTTATCAAAAAAAAAAAAATGCAGCTGCTGTAATGAAATTCACGTGGGACCTGTTGGACATCCATTCAGATCTTGTAGAGGTCCAAATGCTGGCTTCCGCAAGGGTCTTCATGTGTGGACAAATGCAACTGTTGACGACATAGTCTTCGAAGTAGAAGCCTACCACCTCTATGATCGCCTTGGAAAGCGTATTCCTCATCAGGAGAGATTCTCAATTCCTCGGATTCCAGCCGTAGTGGAGCTCTGCATCCAAGCTGGTGTCAATATTCCTGAATTTCCAACAAAAAGGAGAAGAAAGCCAATCATCCGCACTGGGAGAAAGGAGTTCATTGATGCAGATGAAAGTGAACTACCAGATCCTGTCCCTGAAGTTCCTGAGACACCATTATTAACGGAAATACCTGATTCAGAGATAGTAGCCCCATCTGATGAAGTCAACATTGCTTGGCTTGCTGAGGAAACACTACAAGCATGGGAAAAGATGAGGGGAGGAGCCAGCAGGTTGATGAAGAAGTACCTGGTAAGGGTTTGTGGGTATTGCCCAGAGGTACATGTTGGTCCTAGTGGACACAAGGCACAGAACTGTGGGGCTCACAAGCACCAGCAGCGGAATGGGCAGCATGGTTGGCAGGCGGCAGTGCTAAATGACTTGATACCACCAAGATATGTGTGGCATGTTCCTGATGTAAATGGACCACCATTGCAAAGAGAGCTTAGGAACTTCTATGGCCAAGCACCTGCTGTAGTCGAAATATGCACACAAGGTGGCGCTGTTGTGCCAGATGAGTACAAATCAACAATGAGGTTGGATGTGGGGATCCCCTCGGATCTTAGAGAAGCTGAACTGGTAGTTTAAGGTGATTTTGTTTCTTTCTTCTGTTTCTTTTTACCCCTTACACCTCCTCTTTCAAATACAATATAGTGTATGTAGAATATTGAGAATGGATAGAGTGTGGAAACTTGGAAAGCTCAATCTGATGGTGGTCAGCAATAAGAACTATGTCACACAATTGCCTTTCATCAGGACGGGGAGATTCTGCGATTACAGAGTTACTCTGATCATGCCACTGAGATTATGTTAATAGTTGGAATATCGAGAAGACCTGGACCCATGAATAACTATTACGGCTGCATCAGCAGCAGCTTCGAGACAACTGCATTTGCAAAGATATTGGTGTTCACCATATTAATGCAGATTAATCACAGTTGCCACTTGTTTCTACAGAAAAATAGGGACACAGAATAGCAACAGCAAGAGGATGAGTAAAGCATAGGCTTGATACCAAAATTGTTATAAAATAGATTGTAACATATTTACTATAGGGCAAAACTTATATATAAAAACTTAGGTGCTATTCGTTAGGTTCCTTTTTTAAGATTATGCTATGTGGTTGTTTAATTAAAAAATATATTGTTATCCCATGAGAAAAAAGCCACATGGAAAAATTTTAAGAGGAAAAACTAAGGAACAGCACTTAAGTACTATACTTAAGTCTTGCTCTTTACTATATATGTAAGATGATCATTATTAATCTGCTATCTTACCATTAATTGTAGCCAAGTTTTTGTATATCCTTAAAATGTGGTCACAATAGCAATCGTCTGATTATTGACAAAGTGTTGGCACCAAAATTATTATCAGACAAATTGTAGATAGAATTTGATCTTCTATTTCATTATGTTTAATTGGATGACCATTCTAACTTTTTCTTAAATAAAAATAAATAAATAAATAAATAATAGATTTTTTTTTTATTTTTGAATAATAAATAATAGATTTTGATCTTCTATTTAGCCCAATGTAAAATAGCGGTTGTGAGGAAATCAAGGCTACACAGAGTGATTCTAACGCTGTATGGAAAAAGTCACAGGAAACTCTTTTTTTTTTTTTTTTTTTTTTTTGAAGTGAACGAAACACTTGACACCTTATGACCTTAACAAGGTGTAATATGATCAAAAGTGTCCATGTGGGAACAATATTTTTCACAACTTGTTACCAAAGTTTTGTTTTGATTAGAGCAAACATTGCTTTTTTTTTTTTGAGAGATGAAGTTGAGTTAGAAAACAACAGGGGTTCTAGTGTACTAACAGGTCTAATATCACCAACGATAAACTACCAAAACGGCCTAAGTCTTGTTAGTCTAGCGAAGGCTTTAAACCTTTGTGTTAATTCCTAGTGTACTGATGTGGGAACTAAAGTCCCTTTATCTTTTTTGAGAGATGAAGTTAAGTTAGAAAACAACAGGGGTTCTAGTGTACTAACAGGTCTAATATCACCATTTGCAACATTAGCTTTAATTGTGAATCAACCCTAATAAGCAACATTTGCAAACATTATTGCATATGTATATATAAAAAATTGATAATGAATATGATTAATAAATTTCAACAATAAAATTAATTAATTAATTTTTTGTTTTATTGGAGATACATTAGTTTGTGAAGGTTCGTGTGATAAAATTTGTAAGACAAGGCTTCTCTCTTGTGGATAGGAGCATAGGATGAGACACAGGACTAACACGTGTCAGTATCGTGTCCCCTCCCTCTGCTCAAATCCACTAAAGAGAGAGCTAAACCCAAATTTGTAGTCTCCCAAACATGAGTGATTTTAGGATCACAAACTATTTCATATTTTTTGTCACAATTCTTACATGGTAGATTATGAGTAGTTTACTTATCACTTACACATGAATCTATAATTTTTTTTTACTGATCACACTCTGCCACATCATAATTGTGGCAAAAAAATTGTGTAATAGGTTGTGTTACTAGATTTTTTTTCCCCTAACATCACTCCTAAAATTATTGAAGTTGTGGAAGTCAGCCACCACATGTCAAACTAAGAACTCTTCAAACTCTACATGCTCCAAATGTCCATCAAAGATAAACTTCCGCCTCCTATTTCTTTCACCACCCTCATGTCCCCTTCTCTCTCCAGCTTAAAACTTTCATAACCACGTAAAAAAACACACAAAACACAGTTTTACAGAAAGAGAGACAACATAGAGGAAGAGTGAAAGAGATAATAAAGCTATAGACATAGAAGGACTTAGCAGGAGCAGAAGAAGTGAAAGCAATGGCAGACCAGGGAGTGAAGCAGCCATCACCAGGGCAGCATGCCACTGGGATACTTCACCAGCGCAGTAAACCGCCCTTCCGTCCTATGAGAATGGCCATTGGTGGCTTAGCCATCGCTGCCACTCTTGGTTTCTTTGTCTTGTACTCCAAGAAGAAGCCTGAAGCCTCTGCACTTGATGTTGCCAAAGTTACCACTGGAATTTCCCATCCAGAAATCACCCGCCCACGCCACTAGATATCATTGCCAACTTGATTAATGCCTCTATTAATTTCTAGACATCTTCCTTTTTTTTGTCTTGTGATTGCTATCATCTTTGCTTTCTTTTTTCTTGTTTATGTTTTAAGATGTATGATTTTCTTTTATTTTCTTTCATTGTATTGACTTGAGATGCAGTGCAAATAAAATATCCATTGCATATTATACTATAAGTCTCATAAATTATATCAGAATTTTTCTTATTTAAATTGAGTTCAGGGTTCTAAAATTTGATTTGAAGAAATGTCTATAGCATGTGAACTTGATCAAATTCAGGAAAAGCATTATGGGCAAGACGTCGAATGGTTTTTCCCACATTGGTAATCCATAACATGACGACATGACATGAGATCGAGCTTGTCATTTATGGTTAGATCTTGGAAATACATGTGTAAATTATGCAAGTTAATATGTTGAATTCAACCAACTTTTTTTATAAAATTATTATCTGTAAAGGGATAATAATTTTTATTGAAAAATATGTCGTATGGCTCTTCTTCCAGCCATTTTCCACAAGAGATTTTTTTTTTTTTTTTTTTTTTCCGATATGCAAAGAGATAGATATTTATTGAAAAATATGCATTACAAATACAATTATTGATGTGGCATGATTAGTGGATAATAAAAGTAATGTTAATGATAGGCTAAAGTAAGAGTGATTTTATTTTAATCATAACTTATCATCTTCACAAATTATGAAAAAATGTTAGTAAAAAATTTTATATCTCCAGCATTGCTTATTATATTTCAGGTGAGCCTTGCTAGCTTAGATTGTGGGCAACATTGTTGTTCCTTCCTACACAAATATATAATTAGATATCAGCTTCTAAAGCTCTTCCTAATTGGTTGTTATTAACAAGGTAGGAGTCCAAAAATAAAAACAAAAAACCCACCGGAGAATTGAGGAAGCTCTCTCTAATTGGTCGTTATAAATTAGGTGTGACTCCGAAAATGTCACATTGGAGCATTCTTAACATTGAGGGTGTGTTTGGTAGAGTAGATTTTATAGAGGATGGAAAAAAATATTTTGGAGAATGTTTGGTTGGAAGAAGGAGAGAGAAAAATATTGGTGGAGACTAGATGTTTTTTCACCGAACCCACCAAAAAGTTTTCTCTCCAAAATGGGAGAGAAAACTGAGTGGAGGAGTTTGATAGGTAAATGACAAAAATATCCATATGCACTTGCACATGGGCTTCGTCCTTCGTCCAATACGTTGCTTCTTCTTTTTCCCTGGTCAGGATGTTCCCTCTTCCTTCTTTCCTTTTTCTTTCTTTTTTTTTTTTTTTTTCTTTTTTCTTGGACGTTGCCTCTTCCTTCTTCTTTTTTTTTTTTTTTTTTCTCTCTCTCTTTTCTTTCTTTTTCCTTTTTTCTTTTGATTTCCTAGGCAGACTTGTCCGGTACGTTGCTCTTCTTCTCCTTTTTTTCGTTTTTTCTTTTTTTCTTTTGTGTTTTTGTTTTTGTTTTTATGTTTATTTTTTTGTTTTGTTTAGACGTGATTTTTTTTTTAGACATAATTTTTATTTTTTAATAAATTTGGGTGATTGCATTTTTTTTGTTCGTCACTTTTTTTTTTAATTGGGTATCATTTTTTAACAAAAGTATATGAGTAAAATTATAAAAACTCACTTTTTTCATCTCTCCACTTTTTCACTCCCAACCAAACAAAAAATAGGGAAATTAAAATCTTTTCTACCCTCCCACCATTTTCTATCCTCCCCTCTCACTATTTTTTATCCTCCCACTTTTCCACCACTCCAACCAAACAGACCCTGAGTAAACTCCCCTTAATTGGTCATTATCAACAAGGTGTGTGTTCAAAAAAGGTCCTTAAAAATCATACTAAGATCATTTTATATATATATATATATAGAGAGAGAGAGAGAGAGAGAGAGAGAAGTTTGAATTAAATATGATTTCATTCCATCATCTTATCATGTTTGTCAAACCCTAGAATATATATATATATATATGCATAATTACACCAAATAAATAGATGATAGTATTTTCTACATTATAATTTCTTGTATTCCTTAAATTATTAATTCATTTTTCTATGTAATTCTTTGGTACAGTGTACCAATTGCGTTCTAAGTTTAATTCACAATAGTTGGTGTGCGATAAAAGCAGTGCTAATGGTGAACTCAATGGAAATGATACTTTCCATTTCACTAGAAAGTTACACTCAAAGTTGGTTTACAATAAAATGGTAATATTTATTCAAAATCAAGAAATTGATTCATTTTAAATGGAGAGCATCATTTTCTAACATGAATATGGAAGCAATGTTACACTAATCACCTTAAAAATTTATTAAAAAAAGTTGGAAGCAATATTACACCAATCACAACTATCACCTTAACAATTTGTTAAAATAAATAAATATATATATAAAACATGTTCTTGTATTAAAATTGGTAATAAATCAAAACTATCCACCTTATCAACTTGGTATTGTTAAGAATTTTTTATAAAAAAAAATTGTAAGATGTGTTTATATTAATATTGGTATTATTGTTAAGAATTAAAATAAAATAAAAACTTTTTAAAATATTTTTGTATTAACTGCAAAAGTCAATAGTAAATTAGATAGAATGGCCCATGCAGGTTTCGAACCTGCGACCTTCGCGTTATTAGCACGACGCTCTAACCAGCTGAGCTAATAGGCCAGTTGTTCTTCAAAGCATAAGGTATTTTATTATCTCTATTCAATTCCTGAGTCGTATCTATCACTCTGCGAAACAGCATTCGGATCTAACTCTGCAAAATTAATCCATTCATCTCTGCTTCATCATCGGTCTTGATTTATCTTTCTCAAAAGTTTATCATATTCCCAAATTGCCCTTTGAAATGGCAGCAATTTACAGCCTCTACATCATCAACAAATCAGGTGGCTTGATTTTCTACAAGGTAAATGTTTATGTATTTTTGTGTATAATTTTCAGTTTGTTTCCCGAGAATTTTTTATTTTTTTATATATATATACACAAGCATTCACCTTATAGAAAACTGAAAATGTGGAGATGATAGAAAACTGAATGGGGTTGTATATGCTATGTTTGGTGGCTGAGAAAATGTGGGAAAAACAAAACAAGCCAAATGGAATTTGGGGACTGAGAAAGGCTTGGCCTTTTCCTTTGTAGGAGTTTGCAACTCGAAATCAAACCGATGGGTATGTGGTACTTTTTTTTTTCCGATTTACCATGGAAAAAAGCAGTGTGTTAGTGATTTGAATATTGGAAATGTTTAGCTTTCTCTTTTTGAAAAAAAAAATAGAAACTTTGGATCATGGGTCTGATGAATGAGTGGCTATTTATTTCCTTTCCCGGATAAATTCCGATTTTCCAATAGAATTACACTTGTAAAGAGTTACACTAGTTGTAGATTGATCCTGTTTATATATGTCAAGGCATAATAAGCCTCGTGGAGTATCTCTTTTTCAATCCTATACTAGTTTCTTGATCATTGTACTTTTAAAGCTTTAGATGTGATAAACATCAAGCATAAATCCAGTGTACTTGGTGTTCTTTATTTTTCTAATAAAACTTGTTACTTGTGTGTGTGTGTGTGTGTGTGTGTGTGTGTGTGTGAAGGTATAAAAATATACAAAATCTTTCTTTTTTTCCCCCCTTTTTTTTTCCTGGGGCATACTAGGATTCTGGATCGGTAGTACTAATGGATATTTCCTGGAAATTTGTTTTATTTTTCATAGAAAAGAGTGGATATTGTTAATTGGAAATAGGGCTTGTCTGATGAAATCTGTGTTTGACAATTAGGATTATGGGTCTGCTGGAAGGATGGACACAAATGATAGCTTGCGGGTTGCGAGTTTATGGCACTCGATGCACGCAATCTCTCAGCAGTTATCGCCAGTTGCAGGTTGTTCAGGCATTGAGCTTCTCGAAGCCGATACATTTGATCTCCATTGCTTCCAATCACTCACTGGTACATTTCGATATTAACTTATGGCCCTTGAACATGTGAAAAAAAATTATGACTTGGATACAACAAACTAAGCATAGTTAATAGTTATTGCTAATCTGTATGTTGTTAATCTAATAAGCCTCAACCGATCGTTGCATATCAGTGTTATGTTTTTGTTACTCATACAATTTTGTATTAAGCATAGCAATTTTAAGGTTGTACCCGTCCCTTGGGGCCACAACTTTACTGATCTAAACAAAAAAAGGTTGTAATTTTGAGAGTGTCAAGATATGAAAAATATTTTATAATTATAAGAGCTAAAAAGACTTATTTGTACCTAGATGTTGCATATCTGGTAAGCCTCCATAGATGTGGACTGGTCCGTTTTGACATTGATGGTCGTGAATTTATGTCAAGCATTGCCGCCATTTTTATGATTATAACGAAATGAAACTAAATTGTATAGAGAAATTATGCTCTGACATGCTAGAATATAAAGATTTTAGTTAGCAACCTTTATATTGCAAGTTGATATCAAATATTTATGACAATATGGTGGCTCTTTGTTTATTTATCCCTTGGTCTGTGAAATCAGTTCATTATGGATCTTCTTTCAAGTATTGAGGGAAAATTGGAGCATTGATGATATTTTAGAACAAGGGAGATTTGAGCTTCCAACTGTTTACTTTTTCACTAATGAGATCACCTCTTATGATGTCGGTGGATTAAGAGCCACTTTTGAGCATGATAAAACTTTTAGGAGTTGCTCATACACAAAAAAGGATAGATTGCACTAAGACCCTCTTATTTTCTTCTTTTTCCCAGCTAATTTGGTATGGTAAGTCTGTTCCAAATAGGTCCCTTCTGTCAATGTTCTGTCCTTTCTCTAACGGAGAGAACATGTGGGTCTCACATATGCCTAATCTTTTGGCTCCAGATCATGAAAAAAGGCAGGAAACATAGAGAAACCATCCCAAATGCCAAAATTAGATCTGCTGTGAAGGAAAAAAACAAAATCGCATGAATCAAATGTGAAGCAATGAAGAATGGGCAGAGGATGAATAAAAAAGTGAAGAATTGAATGAAACTAGACCCATGGAGTATACAGTAAAACTTAAAACAGGTATACAATTCCACGCCACCTTTTTAAAAAAAAAAAAAAAAAACACCTTGTTCTAAAATTTGTATAAATAGCATGTTTCTTCACTATTTGCAGGGTTAAACAAACTCAAACACCTTCTTATTTCTTTCCTTCTTATCAGTTAGCAATCTCTTCCACACTTTACTCTAATCCATCCAGAATTCCCACATATAGCTGTACAAGAAACAAAAAACAAAAACAAAACCCAAACAAATTCTGGAGGTTCCACAGCTCCTAACCTAGATATGTCGACAATTTTGATTCACAGACCTGAAATCTTGAGGGTTCCTCACAATCATGGATTACCCCAAAAAAAAAATTTCAAAGGGTCATGGCCTCTCAGACAATGTGAGCGTTATTCTAAAAAGCATTCTTGTACAAGGAAGAAGGAAGAGCTGTCAGTACAGTCTTCAAAGCTGTCAGTGATTCCCCACTAACCAAAAAGATAATAAAAGTTCATTTTTTAAAAAATTAAAAAAAGATTGAGAAAATAGAGAACGTGCCTTGAGAATGGGATTCAAAAAAGGGCTGGTGACAATTTCACTAGCAATAATTTCAATGAAGATCTAGCTTCATTCATTTCTTCACTCTCTCTTCATTCTTCATTTCTTCTCTTTTGTTTCATGAGGTTTTTTTTTTCTTCACAGCAGACCTGATTTTTGCATTTTGGATGGTTTTCTCTGTGCTCCCCCCCAGGCCCTTTTTCACAATTTGGCGCCAAAAGACTAGGCACACATAGGACCCATGTGTTCCCCAAATGGATGGAGTATTGACATAAGGGGCCTATTTGATAAAGTATCAAAGTTGACTGTACAAAATTGGCCGAAAAGAGAGAGAGGAGGGTGTCAGTGCAACAACATGAAAGTTCAGGGGTCTTAGTGCAATTTTCCATATCAAAGAGAGCTCTTTTACCCCATGCTCTACTTCATAGTGAACTGTTGTTATGTGATTTTGTCTACAATTATGTTTGTTCTATTACCATTTGTTAACAGGGTAAGATGCATGATATGAGGTCCACTTCATAACTTCTAAATTTTAATTTTGGTCAAATTTTGATTACTATGGCATTCATAAATTTTTTACTGTAACAACTTATTAGTTAGATATTATCCGTATAATTTCAAATTGACCAATAATAATATTTACTTTATTAAAGATTTGTCATCTGCTTCAATGCTGGTATGTTTTGCTCTTGCATTTCTATGGGGCTCTTGTGTCTGCTATGTGAGCTTCACGATATTAAGTTGAAATGCTCTTTCATGAGTATAGGAGTATGATTGGGTTTTACTACAATGTACTATACACTTTGGAAGTGAAATTTAACCTGAGTTTCTCTTAAATAATGAGCATGTATTTGATGTTCTCTCTGGAAATTTTTTACTTTAAAAGAATAATTGCTTCTTTGGCAGGGACAAAGTTCTTTGTGGTCTGTGAGCCTGGGACACAGCAGATGGAAGCTCTCTTGAAAGTCATCTATGAATTGTACACAGATTATGTGTTGAAGAATCCCTTCTATGAGATAGAGATGCCTATACGGTGTGAGCTTTTTGATTTCAACCTTTCGCAGACAGTACAGAAGGATTGTGTCGCCTTGCTGGGCCGATGATATTCTCTGCAACTTGGATCTGATTTGATTTTCTTTTGATCTGTTACCTTTGAATGTATATTTTCAGAGCAATCTTATCTTCTAGTTTGTGTAAGATAACTATATATTGGATTTGTCACACTCTGATGTTAATTTATGCAAATTACTAAGCATTTGTGGGATGACATATTCAATAATGGAGAGATTTTCTTTGTATTGGAGTATGCAAAAATCATATTGTTAAAATTGATTAAACTTGTGGACTGTGTCATGGCCTAGCTCAGTATTGACTGTGCTCTATTGATGAAACTCAAACCTATGCACATTAGAGAAAAATAGAAAGAGAGACAACATATCATAGTGGAGGTGTAAAAGAGATAAAGCTATAGGCAATGACCAAAACGTGGGGGGAGATAACACCCTGGGCAGCGCAATGAGAATGATGTCAATTATGTTATATTAATTACTTATTTTTATTATCATTATTTAATGTAGAATTTACGTTTTGTTTGTTTTGTTGATGATGTTTTCTAAAAAATGAATCATTTTTCAAAAAAGATTTTCTATAAAACTATCTTATTTTCTTATGTGTTGGTATCTTAAATGAGTTGAAAAATAATCTCTTAACTTTCCTTACTTAGCTTACTGTGAGATAGAGTTATTTTCCAAAAAAAATTAATGGAAAACAATCTCTTAACTTCCCTTACTTAATTTACCATGAGATAGAGTTATTTTTCGAAAAAAAATTAATAAAAAACAATCTCAAAAAATAAATCATACTTTTTATGTTAATTAAAAATAGTTTTCCTTTTAACTTATTTTTTCTGATCCTACCAAACACTGAAAAATACAAAAAAAAACAAAAAAAAAAAACTATTTTTACACAAAATTTTTCACCGAAACAAACAGCGTGTTAATACATTCGACACAAAATGCCAACATGGCAAGTGGCCTAGCAATAATAAACTTGAGTCAACAAGACTTCGATCTTAGGTTTGAGTGTTCTCCATTAGTGAGCACCAGGACATATAAACCAATTTTGAGGCCTAGAAAGCGAAAACTTCAAGTGAGACCTTCTATTTTATTTATTATATTTAAATATTAATTAAATAATATTTATTTGATTAAGAATATTTTCATTATTATCTTCTAAATATTTTTAATGAATTTCTTGTTCATTGTTTTATTTTTACCCAAATTTTTTTTGTTCTTTGTTTAATATTAATAGATTCATTTTTTTTTGGTCAAAAAAAATTCTTTTTTTATTTATTAAAAAAAGGAAATGATTAAAAAAAAAAAAAAATAGGCGGTGCATTGTAGAAGAAGACACAGTAGAGAGTAAAATTTAAAAACATCCTAATTTTTTTATACCAATAAAATTAAATTTTGCTTAATTGTTTGTTTTATATTCGATGAATGAATCATTATTTGGTTGTATACTTTAAAAAAAATATATATATATATATATATATAACTTGAAACGTTTATAACGAGAGCATTAAAAATATATAAAAAAAAAAAAAAAAAAAAACAATTATAAACAATTATTTTATTGTTGTTGTCGTCCATCTATGAATTTCTAGCTCACGAACCTAAAAATTTCTGAACCGCGACTGTCCTAGTGAGTCCCACGCCACCTCCAACTCGCAAACACACCCAAACAGAAAAGGCAGAGAATTTTCTGATTGACAAACACACGCAAGAAGATAAGGAACTGAGACAGAGACAGAGACAGAGAGAAAGAGAAAGAGTTTTTCTTTTTCTTTTTCTTCTATCTATGGAAGTCGTTTCCCACTCTTCCACTGCAATACTACACCGTTTTGGTACGCTCCTTTTCTCTCTCTTTATCTCTCTCTCTCACACACTTATTTGTGTGTAACTGAACTGAATTGCTCTATCTCTCGTTCTTGTTGCTTCAAATTTCAGGTTACAAGGATTTGTGGTTTTCCACTGCTTCATCTTTATTGCCGGTAATTTTACGCTTTACCCTTAGCCTATGTTTGCTTGCTCAGAAAAAAAAAAAAAAGAGAAGATTAGGATGTGAGTGAAATTGTCAGTGTTAGCGGAAGTTTGACTGTATTGGATTTCTTCATTTTCTCACTAACCAAGCATAATATTAGGTTTTCTTGATAGGAAATAAGCTTTCAATTGTTAGTTGCTTTAATATGAATTGCTTTTTAGTTAGTTACTTATCAAAGAAAAAAAATTATTGAAATGCTTTTTTAGAGATTTTGGTTAATTGAGAAGTTCTGTTCTAGAATGATTATGTAGGATCTTTACGAATTCGGCACTAAATCAGATTTCTCGATGAGATCTTGAAGCCTTCGTTGATTGATGTTTGAAGGGTCGAGGTAATGAAAAAGATTGGATCTTGAATATGTTTTGATGGCTGTTTGGTGTCAAAACAGTGAATGGAACTAGAAACAAAGAATGGTAGACACTACCCTCTTAAAAATAAACTGCTAGATATCAATGTTGTTGAATATAGTAAAGCCTTTATATGGTAGGCTATTACTAAACCGTTTCATAAAAGGACTAGAACTGAAACTGGGGGAAGAAACGCTTGAAGCATTGTGGGATGTGAGACGACTATTTTAGACCTTAAACTGTTGTTTTTCATATTTTTGTTTGAGTGGATGTCAGTATCAGGATTACTTTCTTTTTTCTTTTCTTTTTTTGATAATCTTCTATTAACATTAAACAAGGGAAACGCGAGAATAGTCTACCTTACAAGCAGAGACAAGTTCTGCAGGCAGATTATCATTATTGAAATAAAAAGACGTGTTGGAGCATATAGCAAGCTTTGCTGCTGTATGAGCCACAGAGTTGCATACCCGCTTAACCCATCGAAAACTAAAACGAAGACAAGAATCATAGATACTAATAATATTACAAATGTTGTTACTTATGGACCAATCAGATGGGAGCTCTCTAGAAATTAAGGGCTCAAAACAAACTTTAGAGTCACCCTCAAAAATGACATAACTCCATTGCTTGCTAGCAGCAATCTGAACCGCCCATCAGAGTGCAGTAGCTTCAGCTTGGAGAGGGGAGCACTTTTCATGCAATTTAGCCCAAACCTTCATAACCTTACCATCAAAGTCTCTAGCTATGACAGCTAAGGCGGTGACTGAATCCAAGACTGCTGCGTCAATATTGGTCTTGATCGAGCCTCGAGGGGGAGGTCCCCATGTCAAGTGGGATAAGCTTGTTAGTTTACTGTTCTCAGCTGCCATCAAGGATTGAAACTCCAAAGATTTGGCTTGAATTTGCCTGCTAGCCTTCAGAATATCGATATTACCTCTGTTATGCAATTTATGATTTCTCAGGCTCCAAATCTCTTCTAGCACGAATGCCATAGTAAGAGAAATTGACCATTGAGTTACAGAGGGGTTTGCTGTCTTAGGTGGGTTCAAAACCAACATGATGATGTCCTCACATGTGGTGAGATTAGATTCATTTGTTTTAAAACCCCAGCAGGTAGAATGCCAAAGTGCTCGAGCTACTGGACAGGTCACAAACAAATGGCAGCATGATTCAATCTCACTGCCACAGAGAACACAGCTTGGATCACTGACAGTAACTCTGGACATCAGGTTCTCTCTAGCGGGCAGAGCATTAACACCTTCTCTCCATAATAGCATTTTATTTCTCTCAGGTGCCTTGAACTTCCATAGCTTTCCCCATGGGACTTCGGGATGGTTATTGTTATTGGCTTGGTTGGTGCAAGTGCAATAGGCAGATTTAACCAAAAAGGCTCCCTTGGAAGTAGGTAACCAAATTAGTTTGTCAGCTCTCAAATTGAAGGGAATTGGGAGTGAGAGGATAGCTTGGGCTGAGGTAGGCTCAAACAATTCTTTTACCGAGCTTGCTCTCCAACTTCGAGATTCGCAATCAATAAGCTGTGAAACCGTCAAAGGCGAGAGAGCATAAATATCTATCCTTGGTTTGGGGACGAAGTTGTGGATCCAGGGGACCCACAGATCCTTCCATATATTGATTGAGACTCCATCACCAATGAGATAACAAGCTCCTTTTACTATGATCTCTTTGGCACCTTCAATGGCTTTCCAGACTGGAGATGCGTATTTAGGAGGATCTCTGTGTAGCCAATCATGATTGACTTTATATTTTGCTCTTAGGATTCTCATGCAGAGACTGTCTCTCCTTGATGCTACCATCCAAGCTAATTTTGCCAGGAGGGCTTTGTTGCAATCCTTGGCTTTTTTAAAACCAAGGCCTTCCTTGCACTTAGGTTGAAAAAGCTTGTCCCAAGCTTTCCAAGCAACAACCTTACCATCCAGAGCCTTAGTTTTCCACCAGAATCGTCTTGCTAAAGCATCAAGCTTGTCACATATTTTGGTGGGGTGTTGACTTGTTTGATCATTTTGATTTTAAAATTTAATCGTGTGTGCGTCTAGTACACATTGCCTTCTTTAATAAAATTTGTTATCCAAAAAAAAAAAAAAAAATTATCTAGCAACTTTGAGAAATGAAAATTTTCCTCTGCCTTTGATGCTGTTGTTATTTTCTGTGAAATTTGTTTTATGATTTCGTTGCTTTTGATCCTTCTTTCAGCAATCGTGCACTTACAGAGGACTTAATCCCCATTGCTTTCCACATAAACGGGCAGTTTTGAGAATTTCAACTAACTGTGAGTAATGTATCTCTATCATATAAGCACACTATAAATATGCTTTGTGCCCAAATAAATGATTAATGACTTGCAGCATTTTTTAATTGTTTAAGATTTATGTTGAAAGTTTACTATTGGTGATGTGGCCAATTCTCCATCTCTTGCTTAACCACCTGGATCGTGAAATTAGTTCTTGGACTAGAAATCAGTGATATTATCAAAAATTTCCCTTGATATAGTTGAGTGGCTTAAAAGGACCCACATAGCTGACCTCAATTAGTCGGGGTTAAGGATTAATCGGGTTGAGTGATATTAAAAATTACAGTAATGGGTTGTAGAAATAATGACGTGTGGTTTATGTTCTCATTCTTATGTTGTATGATCATATAACAAGAATATATATTTAATTTCATATGGATGCACTTCCAAGAACTGCCATTTAAGAAAATGTAGCCCCAAGCCCACAATTGTCCTTCCTATTGTTCCCTTTACAAACTACTCTACTTTGTCACCTGAACAGCAGATTAAAATGTCCACTTTGTTACTTATCCTCGTTAGCTGATTCCCTGCTTTCTGTGCTTTTGCAGGTGGTGGAAATAATCAATGTTGGTCCCAATCCTTGCCAAAAAATGTCTTGAAATTTTCTTTTGTTTTTTATTTTTATTTTTTTGGCTTTAAGTATGACCACATAAAAAGTTGTTGCTCAAATTATTCATATATCTTCATGTTATAGACAATGTATCAAACAGTTTGTTATTCATTCTTTTAGTTGATCCCTTATCTAGTGGCCACAATCTTTTAAACTTTTTGACTGTGGTCTTTTTCTTTAACAGCTGCTCAAAGTAGGTATTCGTGTGTTCCAAGGAAGGATGGTGGTGTATCGTGGAACTATTTTAAGCCAACAGAAGAGTTGAATAGAACTTATTCTAATAATAAAGTCTACAATCAAAATAGATTATCCAGATACATAGTTGTAAGATCTGAACTTGCTGAAACAGGGTACCCTGATGCCAGCTACTCATTATCAGGTTTTTCTTTTCTGCCTTTTTCAGACACTCTCCATCTTTATATTCAAGCTTATAGCCTAATCCGTTTCCTTTTAAAATTTCTGAAGTGCAGAATATAAGTTGAGCTCAAAAGTTAGAGGAATATGTTTTTATGTTGTCACTGCTTTCACTGCCATCTTTCTGTTTCTGCTGATGCTGGTGGTACATCCATTTGTACTATTGTTTGATCGATACCGAAGAAAAGCTACGCATTTCATTGCCAAAATCTGGGCAACTTTAACGGTCACTCCATTTATAAAAATTAAGTATGAGGGATTGGAGAATCTGCCTCCTCCTGATATTCCTGCTGTATATGTTTCCAACCACCAGAGCTTTTTAGACATCTATACTCTTCTCACTCTTGGAAGGAGCTTTAAGTTCATCAGCAAGACTTCAATATTCCTTTATCCCATTATTGGGTGGGCCATGTTTTTTTTGGGTGTCATCCCTTTGAAGCGCATGGACAGCAGAAGCCAGTTGGTAGTTCCTTTACTCTTTCACATTGTTTCTCATTGCAGTTGTCTTCATTTGGCATGTCTAGGTTAGATGGAAATGTACCACAACTGTTTTATCATAAATTTTTTTTTTTCATCCGGGTAAACTTAGTCTTGCTCTGAAACTATAGATTTGAATTTTGGGATGTTTCTCATATAGGACTGCCTTAAGCGATGCATGGATCTTACAAAGAAGGGGGCCTCTGTATTTTTCTTCCCTGAGGGAACACGGAGTAAAGATGGAAAATTGGGTACTTTCAAGGTGAGTTCACATCAGGAATCTTTTGGGACTGATTTGATATGGTCATTTAGGGAAACGAGAACCGGAAACTCACCTGCAGTGTCTAGTTGCTGAGGATCATGAACAAGAACGAAGAAAAAAAATTGATTCTTTCATTTTCTCTACAACCAAAATAGAGGATAGGTTAGAGTCCTATCGTACTTATAACGCATGTGTACTTTGACATGCTTTAGTACTTTTTCTTGCTGCATATAAAAGAGTCACACCCATGGCGGTTCAAAGTTGAAGTGAACAATCTCTAGATAATTTCAATTTAGTCAGTAATTATTTCCTATTTGGCTCCAGTCTGCTCCTCGTCTCTCAATTTGCATTACTTTCAATTTTTTTTATGAAAACTATGCTTGAGGGGAGATTCAGGAGTTCTATTAGAACCCTATTGTTTTCTCTGAAATTTATTTATTTATTTATTTTTTTTATGGTGATATGTAGAAAGGTGCATTCAGTGTTGCGGCAAAAACCAAAGTGCCAGTAGTACCTATTACCCTTAAGGGAACTGGCAAAATCATGCCTGCAGGAATGGAGGGCATCTTAAATTTAGGTTCTGTGGAAGTTGTTATTCATAAGCCTATAGAAGGAAGTGATCCAGAAGAACTATGCAATAAGGCTAGAAAAACAATTGCAGATGAGCTCAATCACCAATGACAAGATATCTGCAACAAGTTCTGTTTGCTGTACACGGCATGCTACTTAATCCTTTAATGTGGATTGAAGAAATTTATAGTGGAAGGTATAAATCACTTGTCCTTGCTTTTTTTTTTTTTTCATTCTTTCCGAGTCACCGTGTCAGTATGTGAAAAGTAAGGCAACTTTTATTGCCAATTAATATGATTGTCGCACTCTGGGTTGCAATCTGTTATCTTGTACATATTTAGACTTATCGCTTTCTTTTGTAAAGACTTCTGTAATCAAACTGAGAGTACTGAAGTTTTCATCTCTTACCAAAACAAACATTTTCTCAGCTTTATAGATTGGTCCCTCTTGTTTCCTGAAGTTTACTTCCCAATCAATGCATAATTCTTTTAATATAGGTGCTCAATATGTTTCTTGATTCTTGTAATTTTTGTACTTGAATTGGTGACCCCTTGTACACTCCCTGTGTACTAGGGTGTCCCTTTTTTGATATCAATGAAACTTATTACTTATCAAAAAAATATATAGGTACTCAATATGGGTGATGCTGTGCAGGCTGTGTAATTCTGAAGCAGCGTCATTTGACTCTAGTTTGAACTGCTTGTGGCTGTATCTTGTAGTAGCTCTTAGCTTTGCCTGTCAATTAAGGCATTTTGAGGTAGTTTTGGGAGATGTTTGATACAATTGTTGAGCTCATAACATGGGTTTTTTCTGCAATATTAATTCAGGAATTTTGAGGTGGTTTTCAGAGCTATCAGTTACATTACTTGAAGGTTGGGTGGTCTTTATGCAGTGTCAATGGCTACAGTCTCCAATCGCCTATGTAATGACTTTCATTACATGGTCGGTCACATCCACTCACTAAATTGGTAGACAGGCCATATATCACTAACAAATTTGTCGTGGTGCCTGAACTGTACTGGCATTGTTTTTCATGTAGTGAATGATTATCTCAATAGAATTACAAATGCTTGTTCATTTTGCCTTTCTGGCCCATTCTATGTGCTTGCTGATAGTCCATATTGACTCTATAACTTATTGCATACTTCCTCATCTTATTGCCGAGGACACATTATTTAACAATTCTGTTTTCCAAGTAAAGAAATACAAAATTTTAAAACTATCCTCAACTAGTAAATAAAAAAGTATTGACTTTTTAATTAAAATAAAAGATATGATAAAAAAAAATAAATAAAAAATAAAAAAAGATCGACTTTTTATTCCGAAGAGTATTATATTTTGACATCAACATGATATAGAAACAAAAAATTTCATAACTTGATTGATGGCGTAATTGAATGATTAAATGAAAGGTCATGTGGAAGATGAAGAACATGTGAATGTGATTATTCAAAGATAAGAAAGAATATTTCATTTTCAGTTCACACGATGCAAGATGTGGAAAAAAAAAAAGGAGGTAGAAATGTATGTGTTGTGATTCTTGTGAACACAAGTGGTGCCTGGACTGCACCAAATATGGAATACGGATAGGATATCCATCTCGGGGAGGATGGATTGGACAGCTGGGCGATGGGGTCTGGTAAACCAAGTCTATTGTGTGTCACGGACCTCACGGTTGTCCTCCTTTATATCTGTGATAATAAAAATAATAAAAAATAGAAAGGTAAAATATTATTTTGGTCCGAAAATATTATCAAAATTTTATTTTTAATCTTTATATTTTAAAAAATTAGTTTTTCACCCCTCAATTATTGAAAAGTTCTTTTTTCACCTATAAACTATTAAAAATGTTTTACTCTATATGTCTGAACTTTACCAAAAAGTTTAATTTTCATCTCAAAACTATTAAAAAAAAGTTCTCTTTTCATTCTTATTTTGTCTTTAAACTATTAAAAAAGAATTTACAAATTTTAAGGGAAAATATAATACAAATTTTAAGGGAAAATATAATTTTTTATAAAGTTTAGAGATGAAAAACAAATTTTTAGTAAAGTTTAAAAACTAAAACAGTATTTTAGCCGGTATATATATGTATACGAACAATGAAATCAAGTGAAATAATGAACAAGTCACTAATCCAATTTCAACTTTCAACCCGTTGACTTGGTCAATATCTTTCGTGAATAGAACTTAAGTTTAAATATTAAGAGTTCGTTTAGATACCGTTTATTTTGTTGAAAATTGAAAACACTGTAGCAAAATAATTTTTAAATGTGTGAATAGTGCCGTGAGACTCATTTTTAATGAAAGTTTTGTTGAAAAAAAAAATTGTGAGTCTCGTGAACAGTGCACGGGACCTACTGGAAAAACACTTTGCAGCTGAAACGCGCTTCTCCTAAAAATAAAAATAAAATGGAAAGCAAAACGCGGACACTAGGCTGGAGACGCAATCTAAACGCGTATTAAGTTCTTTTCATTGACCTCATCACTTATTATCAAAGGGGGGGGGGGGGGGGGGAAATCCCGGTATGTGTGTGTGTGTGTGTGTGTTTGTTCATAATCAATTGATGGTTATGGGTCCAAACTCAAGTCAAGAAAGAAACTGACATATTTGTAATTTATAAATTAGGCTTTTTAATGGGGTGGCTCTTTTCTTTTTTATCTAAAGACAAAAAAATCAAAACTAAAACCAAAAAATAAATAAATGAAGAAGAAGAAGAAGAAGAAGAAGAAGAAGAAAATCCTCTTACTCTCCTGGGGAAAAAAAAAAGATGGACAAAAATTCCTCAAATAGTGTTGAATTTTTTATAGCAAAAAGTATTAATTAGTTGTCATTTTATGTTTGAAAGTAGATTTTATGTGTCAAGAGCTTTTAAGTGTTTTTAACAAAAATATCCAAAGTTGGGATCGCCCCTCCTCTAATTATCGAATTATTAAAAAAAATAAAAAGTAGACTTTATATGCACATTAAGTGAGTAATTAGAGAAATTCTCAAAAAAAAAAAAAAAAAAAAAAAGTGAGTAATTAAGGGTGAAACTTATTTTTGGAGACGAAATTAAGGGTGAAGCTGATATGCGTTTGCCAGAGTAAGTTTATCGTAACTTGGATGTTTCCAGGTAACAATACTCATCTTGAGGTTACCAATGTACATATTGTATAATACTAACGTAAAAAAGATGGGTTTTCAAAAGTTTAACATTATAGGAAGGAGAGAGGAAAAAAAAAACCAATGCTTTCATTTTACTATTATTATCAGTTTTTTTTTTTTTTAATATCTAGTTATGATACATATTTAAATATAAATTAATAAATAAAATCTAAATCAAATCATTTATTTAAAGAATATCAAACATAATGCATAGAAAGAAAGTCAACCAAAAAAAAAAATTTTCCGTTTTCTTAATTTTATAAGCAAATCGATGCCTCTAAATTTAAAAGAAATTATAATAGGATCATACTTAACAGTGTCATGTAATTTAGAAGAGAAAATTTTACCATTTGCTTCTATCAACATCAAACAATAATATTATCAATTGAAAATCAAAAGGTATTCTGTACATTCTAGATAGATCTCTCATCTAACAGTGTTGCAAGAGTATTTAATTTTAATTTAGTTATCGTCACAATTTTCTTTTTCACAGTTTATTGAAATGATATTTTGTGTGTTAAACATTTGTTATGCTTAAACTTGGCTTGTTTAATAATTGAGTCTAAACTTAGATATGCACGTGACTTGTTTTCTAAACAAATTAGCATAAATAAGTAAATTTCAAATCAACAACTTACCCTTCCTTTGTGTGAGACCAAAGTTTTTCCCAAAAGTAAGACAAGACAATATATCTGCATCCAGTCCCCCAGGCCCCAGCTTTTCAAGCAAAAAGTCACGGAAGGTATTTTATCTTGTTCAAAAGTCCTTGAAAAATTCTATTACAAAGGTTTCTAAAAAGTGTGGCTTTTGTGTGTTTTATTTTATGGTATCCGATCAACAAGTATTCAAGTGGGGCTGATCTATTCAAATACTTTTTTTTAATAATTATTTTATTTGGTATGCAGAATAGACCATTATGTATAAAACCTGAGAAAATCCCGAAAACAAATAAAATCAAAGGGAATAACCATAAGATAGATTTTTAGAATACAATTTTCATACATAAGTCCTTTACATGTTAAAAACCCATCTTTCATTTTTTTTTTTTTTTAAAAGTTAAATTACTAATTAGATTCTCTTATTATTAAATAAATTTCAATTTAATTGTTCAACTATTAATGTTGTCTAATTTAGTTCCTCAACTTTCAAAATTGAGGAAATTTTACCTTCTCTCTTTTTTAAATTTTAACAAAATTAGCTGATTTGATAAAAGAAGTATGTGTTAAAAGATTATTATAAATAGGGTGGTCCAAACTCATCCGAACACTCGATCCACACGAAGAAACCGACTGGATCTAATCCAACACCGGCCGACCCGACTACTCTGATGGTCGGTGATGGGTCTTCACCACCATAAACCAACTCCGGCAAGTCAATTTCAATTTCCCTCTCCCAAAACCTAAAAAACCTGAATCGACCGACAAAAACCCAGATTCTAGCAAAAAGCCTAGATTCCAACAATAATTTTCCAAATCCCAGCAAAAAAACCCAGATTCCAACGATATTTCACATAGATTCGATGAGATTTTAATCGAATCTGGCAAAATGTCATCGAATTTGGTGAGATTTTCGCAAGATTTGGCGAAATCTCAAAGAATTCGTTGAGATTTTCGCCAGATCTGATTTTTCTCACCATTTTCTTGCCATTTTCTCAGATCTATGATGCTGACCGACCTCGTCCGCCACCCGTTGAAGGTCTGATCTGCCTGACCTTACGACTCTAGCGGTTGACGATGGGTGAGATTTTCTGCCACCCAATTTCGTCAGGCAGGTTCTGGGTTGGGCATAAACCCAACCTGCGGACAACCCTAATTATGAAAATGTAAAAAATTCACGGTCAAATCAGTTTCAACTATTAACTCAATTTAAATTTATACGAAGAATAACCCATAGATACTGTCTTTTTTTTTTTTTTTTTTTACAAGATAAAAATTCTACTTTAGCATAATCTAAGTGTATATGTGTGTGAAACTTCTTCCTGAAGATTTAAACCTTGACCCTTACCCTCCACACCTCACGAGCACTTGTGGAGTGACTATTGCATCAAAAATATGCAATGGTTATATAATATCTAGGTTGGAAATGCTAAAAAGTGTCAACTGTCAATTGAGTTACGAGCCTTTTAGCAATACATTGATAGTTGAATAATTTCTTTTTAAAAATTCAATAGTTGGGGATGGATGGATTTAAATCATGTATGTTTAAGTTAAAAATACCAATAAATACCAATAAAAATACAAAACTCTTAATAGTTGGGAAATAGAAGACCAAATTTGAACAATTGCTTATCTGGTATCTTGTTTTGGATTGTTTAGAACTTTGCTTCAGAACACAATTTTCACAAATTAACTAATGATACGATACAAAATTTATAATGTTAGAGAAGACCAGACTTGAACTTAGATGTCTCCGTTAGAAACGGCAAAAGAAAAAAAAAAAAAAAAAAAATCATTGAAGTACAAGAATTTTCAAACTGTCCAAATAATTCAATTCTGACTTCCACACAGACTTAGTCAAAAAAATTTGCAAACATTTGAGTGTTAAACAAAAAAAAGGTCAAAATGGTCAATAACTCGAACTCGAACACGAAGCCACTTCAGATGCATACATGTACAGCGCAGGCAGACACCAGCCCACAAACAGTGGGCACACGTAGGGGCAGTTATAGTAATTTCACATATTTTCCTACAAAATCCTTAAATAGTACAGTACACTTTCCAAGAATCTTTCTTTCCTCGCTATTTTTTTATTCTTATTTTTTGTCTTTGTTTTTGGTAAAAATATATTTCCCCCTTGTTTAGTACTTTGTTCTTGTTTATCTTTCTCTCTGTTTGTCAGCCAAACTTTCTTGGTTTTTCACCTCAGACTCAGCAGACATGAGCTAAGCAATACCCTCTACAGATTCTCAGTATGTTCCCTTTTATATATTTATTTATATATATATATGTGTATATGCATGTGTTGATTTAAGTATATATATAGATATATAAAGTTTTTGTGAAGGGAAAGTTATTTCGGGTTTTGATTTTAGTTTAGATTGGATTTTTGAGCTATTTTTTGGAATCTGGAGGTATGAACGGGTTTATTGTTAAGCTTAAATTCGTGTTTCTTCGGTTATAACTCATAATCTATCATGTTGGTCATGCTTTTCTTAAATATATGAAATTTGGTGGTCAACGGTGGAGATGGAAGATTTGGAGTATTGGGTTTCACTTTTTATGGATTGTAGAAGCAAAAGAATAAGGCTTTTGCGAGTGTTTTAGTTTTAGATTTAGTTACATGGAGGACTTTTGGATACTGAAGGAAATGAGGAAATTTGTGTTTGGATTTGTTGGAAATGATTTAAGCTAATGTTAAGATTTTGACTTTAAGTTGATAAGGCAGTTGAAGAGGATGCAATTTTGGAATTTGAATTGGAGGGCATCTCTTGAACAATAATGGGAGTTAGTAAAAATGGTTTTGGGCTTTAGATGAATGCACTACTACAAATAGTAAATCCATCTGAGGGTTTGAGGTATAGGTGTCACTTTGATGGACAATTGGAAGTTTGGAACTACTTCTTGATGATGTGAAGCGCCACCAAATGCAAAAATATGGAATGGAAAAAATGAGAATATCCGTCATAACTATTTGGTGAAACAAAGAGTGCTGAGGTGATAGATAGAAGGGTTTTTGCTGACAAGTGAGATTGACCAAGGCTAGGTGTGTTTGATGATTCTTTTTCTCATTAGTCTTGCAGCTTATTTTAATTGTTTTTAGTTAACCTGTCATTGGTAAATGACTTTGTTATTAAAATTTGATAGGTATGCTTCTTATTGCAATGAGAGAATTTAGAACTATCATGAGTAATTTCTAGTAGCACTGCAGTCTTGTACAGACAACATCTGATCCTTGTTTATCCAGGTCACAAATTGTCAAAACTCTTAAACATGTTTAGGTAGTGTCCTTGTTGATGGACTAGGTCTGTGGGAACAAAGTTAGTCATACAAAGTAAATCTCTTGTAGAACTTGTTTTGCATAATTAATGGATTGCCTCCAGTGGTCTTAATCTGTGCCCATAAGATTTCCATAATCATGGGCTTATTGGCTTGAAGATAGAGGTGGAAGTATGAATATTTTTATCAACTTCATAAGAAAACTAACTTTGTTGGAAATGAAAAGTTTTGTTCTATTGGATGAGGAAAATGATTTGAAGGAAGGGATGTACATTTTTATGAGAATCTTTTTATAGTCATGGTATGTAGCTCCTTCATTTATTTGTTGTTTTAGGGATATTAGAGAGGCTAGTTGGAGAGAAGAAGTGTTTAGGGGCACTTAGACATCTCATTACAAATATATCATCTGGTCTAGACAGGTTTGCCATTGGTTTCCTTAAAATTGCTAGCAAGTGGTGAAGAATGTTGTCACATAGTTTTTTTTTTTGGGAAAATTTTGATTGCTGCTTTTGCTGCTCATGTTGAAGAAAGTGGTGCTTTGTACATATAAGATTTTGGTCCATTATCTTGGTGGGAAATGTATCAAACTTTTGATTAATATGCTGGCTAGTTGGTTGAGAAGGATGGTGTGGTAAGCTGGTGTCTTAAAATGCCTTGTTGAGAGACAAAATTTATTACAAATAATTATACAATAGCAACATTCATATGAGACTGTAGGGATAATTTGTAAATTGGACAGAAAGCGTGTGATCATGTTAATTGGGACTATTTAATTAAGATGCTTAGACAAGTTTTGGTTTGGTTAAAAATAGAGGAACTGTGTTTTGGCTTTTTTACTAGCTAGGTAGTTGACTCCTTTTAATGGCAATGTGTAATAACTAGTATCATGTTTGTGATTTATGTAACTTGATGCTTTTAGTTGATATGGCACTTTATCAATCACAGAGGGAGCATGGACTTTTGAGAAAACTATACACACACAGAGGATTCTTTTTTTTTTTTTTTTTGATGAGCGCACACAGAGGATTCTTGAGTGCATGGTTGGACCTTGACGTGCTTCTAGTGTCATGTTCCCTTGGTTACTTGGTGTTGACCTTGTGAGGTTGCCCAAGCACCTAGGTTGATTTGATTAATTTGACTCCAATTGGTTTGCATTTTATTTATTTGGTTGCAGGTGGTTTTATGTATTCAGTTGTAAAGAATGATGGACTGCGGTTACAAGTCACAATACATGGGTGGCCAACGAGAGAAGTTTGTAAGGTACACAAAAATAGTTGTTTGCACCATCATGGTTCTGAAGTTATGAAGGAGAAGAAAGTTAAACTGTTTATATGTTTATATACTTGTACATGTTGGTCTGGTGTTTGTGTGTGTGGGTGTGTGTGTATTTTTTTTTTTGGGGGGGGGGGGGCATATAAACTGCATATGACAGTATAGCAATCACACGTGGCTTTAAAGGGCAGTTTCACTTTTAATGGCTGTTTTACATGAATATGAGTTGCTTAGTCATCTAGAGTCCCCAGAACCTGATAATATGAGAGTGAAGTCTGAGTTCATTTGACAAACTATGTGAACAATTACCCAATTTTCATGGTTCATGGGATGAAGGGAAAGCTTTAAGTTTTGATGTAGCTTAAAACTTCAAATTTTGTTTTCATTTCTTTACTTTTCAATTTAAAAAAAATAAAATAGTAAGAATGTTGACCTAGACCATTTTCAGTTTCATTATGCAACTTTGATGGTCACATATATATATATATATATATGTAGATTTGATTGGTAAGTTACACACTCAATCATTGAGTTGTAAACCCACGGCCTCACCCTCCATCCCATTATTATGGGAGAAGGAAGTGCAGTTGAGCTATAGCTCATTGGCTTCACTTTCACTATTTTAGACATACTGCACTGAAAAGGTCTTAGATATTTCTTGAGCCATGCAATAGATTGTAATTGATGTCAAAAGCAGGGTTATGTCCTCTCCTCCAACACTACCCTTCTCTACCTTCCTCTATTTATCATGATGAAAATTTAAGGCTGATGCTAGTTGTGTATGAACTTAAGTTTTTACTGCTACAATAAAGCATCTTATTTGCATGGCGGTGCTATTTATTTATTTTCTAGGTTGGATGACTTGGATTCTAGAATATCATCATCTTCTGATACTGGCTTGAATAAATGTGGATTTAATGTTGAGGGATTTAGCCGCACAGCTCATGCAAGAGATGGAACATCTAGATCTTTTAAGAGAGGAATGAAAAAAGGATCCGAAGGACTTAAATCAATTGGTCGATCACTTAGATTTGGGGTTTCTCGGGCAGTGTTTCCAGAAGATCTTAAAGCTTCAGAGAAGAAGATATTTGATCCTCAAGACAAATTCCTCCTCTTGTGGAATAGACTTTCTGTTGTATCATGTATTTTGGCAGTGTCTGTGGACCCTCTCTTTTATTATCTTCCAGTCATTAATCCAAAATCAGTTTGCATTGGTTTAGATCGAAGGTTAGCAATCACAGTGACTACATTGCGGACGATTGTTGATGCTTTTTATCTCATTCACATGGCTCTCCAATTCCGAATTGCTTATATTGCCCCATCATCTCGGGTTTTTGGACGAGGTGAACTTGTGATAGACGCTGCAAAAATAGCCAGGCGATATTTGCGGGGGTATTTCATCGTTGATTTTCTTTCTGTGCTACCCCTACCACAGGTAAAAATGGTTATACTGCTCTTAATCCATTTCTTAATTAACTGAGCTGCCTGCTTCCACCTCATTAATATACTTCTGTCTCTTAACTTTGTGCTCATTTTTCATCTATGTTTTATATGCTGTTGACATCTTACAATTGCTATGCCATAGATATGAAAAACAGTTGCACTGACTATTGTTTCTTTATGGTCTCCATGTCAATTGTTGAAAACAGAATGATTTTTATATGGAAATCTTTGCTTTTTCCTTGTAAAATCTTGTTTAAATCTTTTTTTTTTTTAAAGCTTGCTACAATGGTTGAGTTTTGCATTTGTATTCGGCTTATTTTCTAGTTAGGCATCTAACATGGTATCACTTATTGGAGCCCGCTTTGTTCGTTTGTTCTTCAACTCCACCAATAGGTCCTTTTGTCATTGTTTCAGACTCAGTTGAGCCCATTTATCTGTCTTCTGCTTCATTCTGTTTTGTTGGGCCAGCGAGTGTCAGAGGTGTTAAGAGAACCCATATCAGTTGGGTATCTTATTTTATAATGGTTCACTACTAGTTGGGCCTTTCCACTTAATGGGTTAAACTTTTGGGTTGGATAGTCTCTCAAACATATGGAGATTCTCATTTTAATCATTAAATATAAAGTGGTAAAATGCATATTTACGATTTGCTACCTTAAGATTTGCAAAAATAGATATTTGTAGTCCTGAAAAGTGTGTTGGCATTGTAATACCTCACTTGCAGATTTTCTGGAGTTAATGGAACGTCTAAACTAAATTTTTGTTATCATTCTTGAAATTGTGCAGATTGTGGTTTGGAGATTTCTTCAGAGTTCAAATGGTCCAGATGCACTGGCTACAAAACAGGCCTTGTTTTTCATTGTCTTGCTTCAATATTTTCCCAGATTTCTTCGAATCTTACCTTTAACGTCGGAACTGAAAAGGACAGCAGGTGTTTTTGCTGAAACTGCTTGGGCAGGTGCTGCATATTACTTGCTATTATACATGCTCGCTAGTCATGTAAGTCCTATTCGGTTTGGTAGTGTTTTATCATAGTTGAAGTTCACTGTTATGTTCTGTCTTGGTCACTATATGGATACTACTTTTCTTGTTATTTTAGGTTTCTTGTGCATGAACTGTTCCTTAAACGTTGTTTTAGCATTTTTTTTTTTTATAAGTAATACTCCCTCCGTCCCAATTTGTCTGTCCTATTTAAAAAAACAAACTTGTTAAGGGAACATCATTTATTGTCTTGTCTACAGTATAAAAATGTATAGGTTTCCAAAAATACCCTTAAATAAATTTATCAAAAATGGTTTTGGAAATAAAGCAGGGGCATAACAAGAACATTAGTAAATTAATGGTTTTTAATTTTAGAAACAGGACAATATTTTGGGACATTCCAAAATAGAACAAAAGACAAACAAATTGAGATGAAGTGAGTAATATTTATTCAAATTAATCAACAAGTACACAAGAAGTATATTAGCTGAAGGTGGTACAAGAGATCTAAAATTACAATGAATGATATAAACAAATAAATTTGAAAAAGACATAAAAAAAAAATTAAAAAAAAATTGAAAAAGAAAACTTCCCTGAAGCTACCATCTACTTGAGCAAGGTCTTCGAAAAATTGGCTTTTAATTCTAAAGTTGTCCGCTCACATTCTTCAAAGCTCCTCACATTTCTTTCTTTCCAAATACACCACATCAAATAGTGAGGAGTGGCTTTCCATATATTACAGCTTCGATGACGTCCAAAACTACCTTGCTAACAAGCTAGAAGATCAACAACATTTCAAGGCATCACCTACTCCACTCCAAAAAGAGCAAAAACCACATCCAATAAATCTCTAGCAATAGGGCAGTGTAACAATAAATGGTCTACAGTCTCCTCATCCCTCTTGCGCGTACAACACCAGCTCACCAAAATAATGTTACGCTTCCTCAGTTTTTCTTTTGTGAGGATATTCCCCAAAGCAGCAACCCAAAGGAAAAAAGCCACCTTACTAGGGACAAGTAGTTCCAAATACTCTTCCAAGGGAAACTGTCAGGACCAAGGGAGCCAAAACTCTATAATAAAATTGAACCTCAAGACCTCTCTAATTCAAAGGCTTCCAGGAGCACAGCTCACCTACTCCAGCCCCCTGCACCTTAGCTGAATACAGTGGATCTAATAACACACAGATTTCAATTCCCAATCTTGAATTGCACAATTAAAATTCAACTCCCAATGAATCAACCCATTTCTAGATTGTGCTCAGTGTTGAAGTATGGCTGCTTGTTAAATAAGGAACCAATGTGCTTGGTGACCAACAATACTTTTAACGACGTTCATCATACTTCAGTCCTCTATTCTAGTGTGGCCATGGGCCTTATTTATAACACATGCCCCATCCCTTCTTGCTCATTTGATTTCAGATCAATTTATTTATCAAAAAAAAAGAACCTAGAAAGGTACAACAATCAAGGAAATCCAACAAACGAGAGAAAGAATGACCACTTAATGTAGCCATCCAAGCATACAAAGTTTGTGAAAAACTGAGTTTCATGCCCACTATAGATTGTTCCAAGACTTTGAATGTCCGGTTGTTCCACTCCTTCCAAATAACCCACATGGTACAAAGAGGGATGGCATTCCAAATATCATACAGTGCCTAGCATACAACCCCCCAACTTGCCAGTAGCTCTACCACCCTTTTAGGCATAACCCACTGCACCCCAAACAAGCAAAATATGAAAGAACATAGCTCTCTAGTGATACAACAGTGTAACAATAGGTGATCAACATACTCTTTATCTTGCTTGCACATACAACAACAATCCACAATGAGAATCCTCCATCTTCTTAAATTATCAATAGTAAGAATCTTCCCTAAGACTGCAGTCCAAAAGAAGGAAGCCACTTTGGTAGGAACTTTGACCTTCCAAATACTCTTCCAAGGAAATGAAGTTTCCATCCCTACATGCAGTGCTTTATAATTAGATTTTACCTCAAAAAGCTTACCTCTTACTGGCAACCAGCAAATAGTATCCTCTACATCCCTTCTTAATTTTGTTGAGTAAATCAGCTGGAAAAATTCTTCCAACAGTCCCAACTCCCAATCACGTAGAGCCCTGTAAAATGTAACATCCCACTGAATCTGAGTTCAGTGTTGATTCTATAGAGAAGGAAATGACGCATTTTCTAATTATTGGATGAATCTTTGCAGATAGTTGGGGCATTCTGGTACCTGTTAGCTGTAGATCGCAATGACACATGCTGGCGGCAGGCTTGTTCTGATAATGTCAATTGCACAAGTTCCTTGTCTTGCAGCAACCCACTCCCAGCATCAAATACCTGGGATACTGATCTTAATTCAAATTGTTCAGCAGATGATACTTCACCATTTGATTTTGGAATCTATAAAAATGCTTTGTCATCTGGAGTTGTTTCATCCATGAAGTTTGTCTCCAAATACTGTTACTGTTTATGGTGGGGGCTACAGAATTTAAGGTATATTAATTTTCTTTATTTGATCTAGGTGCTGCTTCATAACAGTAAAAGTTTTTTATTTATTTTATTTTATTTTAATTTAATTTAATTTAGACTGGAGTGTAGTTTCAGTTTGGACTAGTAAATTGTTTAGTAAGATATTTTATGTTTTATCTTTTTGTTGGTTTATCTTATTTGACTTTGATTGAGCATATTCATTTGAACATGTCTGTTTGTTAAACCCCTTAAAAAATCATTGGATTATAAGCGCATGTGCTTCCGGTTACATCCATGCTTCTAAATGACATTTGTTCCTTCTATAACAACCTTTCCCTCTAGATGCAATAATATTTCATTATTATCATAGAAAAAAAAAATTAAATTATAAAAAAACAACAAACAAAAGGCAATAAATTTTGATAGGTAGATAGTGGGAGAGAGGGGTTCAAACCACAGACATGGGATACCACAAAGCATGTCATTATCACTGGGCTATCACTTGAACCCCAAAAAACAAAAGGCAATAATAGATCCACATAAAATATATGTGCAGCAAAAAACCCATGAAACAAACAACCATTGGTTTTATTTATTTGCTAGGTAGTGCATATAAACTAGAAGAGGCCAAATTGGGTTTATATTGGGTATTCTACATCCTGGTTATACAAAGTTTATGTAGTTATAACTTAATAAGTGTTATGAGTAGTATACGTATGAGGGGCCAATTGCTTAGAATGTGTTAGAAACATTCATAAATAATGTATTACTTATAAAAAAAAAAAAATAATAATAATAAATAATGTGTTGTGTTAGGATAATAATTTAAACCCTTCACACTTCCCAAATCTAAACTTAATATAAGAGCCACTCCACTCATCAACGTTAACTCAGACACTCCATATTGCCAGCAAGCACAACCACAGCCTTTTATCACTGATTGTGACTCCAGTGACCACGATTCACTCACTAAACAAGTTGGTTGGGTCTGACAACTGATTCTGTTGTCACCTGGCTGAGATTTACTCACAGTTCTAGTTAGCTGCATTCGGAAACTAATGCAGGAGTCTAATGCATTAAATGGATGATGATGACATGGCATGAGGGAGTGACATGGCACAAGGCCAGCTAAGCCTAAGGGCTAAATTTCATATGTGCCATGTGATTATTGCAGCTAAATCCTCATGTGCCAAGTTTGCTATAGTATTTGAAAATTGGAGGGAAATTATTTAGTGGCACATAAGAAATTATTGCAGCTAAATCCTCATTTGCCCAGTTTGCATATGCTAGATTTTAGGAAGTTGTAAGAAAAAGAAGCCATTTGCTTTATTAAGTCTAGCATGTGATTTACATGTTACAATTGTATTCAAGCATGCTTGAATACAATTTTCCTAAAAAATCACTCTAAAAAAATGCAGTATATATAAAACTAAAATCACAAAATTTGAATCCATCAGATCCAAACATGCCACAACTGAATTGAATATATATATATATATATATAAACTAAAATCATGATTAAAAAAAAAAAAAAAAACTAAATTTTTAAGAAATATATGTATTTGGAAGAGGAGAGAGATGATAAGATTAGTACCTTGCTTTTGACCAGCACCTTTCTTGATGGTGTGGCACTGAGTGCACTTGGTCTTGAAAATCATCTCTTCGACCTTTTGAATTGCAAGGTGGTGCTTGCTCAAACGAAGTCATTTTATAGCCTTAGAGTTAGTTATAGAGGATGACATCATCTATAACTAACTCAGTTATCCATTTTTTTTTATAAGTAAGAAGAAAATATTATTAATCAAGGAAAAGCAAGAAAAATACAAAGAATTCACGGCAGTGAACAAAAACAATATGGAAAACAAATAGAAACAAGCAGCCACTAAGCTATTCTAATAGACGAAAGAAAATCCATAAGGGTAGAACAATCCAAGAAACCCCAACACTGAGACCAATCAAAGAGGGTACGTTGGCATAAATCTAATAACTGAACCACAGTTTTCCCATCATCCTCAAAAGACTGTCGATTCCGTTCAGTCCAAATAGTCCACATTAAACAGCCTGGAACCAAATTCCAAATATCAGAACTATGTTTCCCAAGCCAATGATACCAACAAAATAATAAGTCTACAACTGAACCTAGCATGACCCAGTCGATCCCAAACAACCATAGTATATACGTCCACAAAGAATGAGCTATTGGACAAAAAAGTAAGAATGAGCTATCGGACAAAAAAGTAACAAGTGATCCACAAATTCCGCATTACAACAGCACATAAAACAACGATTCACCAAAGGGCGACCACGAAAAATAAGGTTATCCAAAGTCAGAATCTGACCATGAGTTGCTGTCCACATAAATAATGCCACCCTTTTAGAAACTTTAACTTTCCAAATGCCCTTCCAAGAGAAAGTAGAAGGAGCTGCATTTCGAATCTTATGATAAAAAGACCGAATATCAAACTCCCCACTTCCATTAAGGTCCCAACAAAGCCTATCACACCCTCCACCCCTAGGAATTCGGGTTTGGATGAAATGAAGTAGGGAGTAGGAAGCCGCTAACTCCCAATCATTGAAAGCCCTATAAAATTTTAAACTCCACACTCTGTCATTATCGCCCACTGGAGGGCTTAACACTTCAGAAATACAAGCTTCTTTATTGGCTGAAGACATAAATAACTGAGGATAAAGAATTTTAAAAGGAACATCCCCAGTCCACTTATCATGCCAAAAAAGAATACGAGAACCATCCCCCACCACAAAAGACAAATGCTTAGCAAAACTTTCCCACCCTGCACTAATACTCCTCCATAAACAACAACTATGAGCCCTTTTACAAACTCTAGTGCACCAACCCCCTTTTCCCTCCCCATATTTCATGGCTATGACCCTCCGCCATAGATGAGCGGTTTCATGGCCATTACCTCCAAAGCCATTTCTCTAATAGGGCCTGATTAAAAGATGCCAAATTCCAAATTCCCAAACCACCCATTTATCACATGGTTGAATACATGTATAACATATTAATCACGTGCTAGATTTAATAAAGCATATGGCTTTTACTTCTTACAACTTCTAAAATCCAAACTAATTTTTCCTCCAATTTTCAAAGAGAGAGAGAGTAGGGCACAACAAAATCTTACAACATTTTCACAACTCTCTTGTTTTGAGTTGTGGTGGGTCCCAATATAATTTTTTATTTCATTTCATTATTTTGACCTATCGTGAATTGGCAACTAGCTTGTTATGAAAACGTTGTGAAATTTTGTTGTGCCCATAGAAGAACTCATTTTCAAATACTACAACAAACTTGGCGCATGTGGATTTAATAATCATATGGCATTCTTGAAATTCAGCCCTTAGGCTTGGTTAGCATTGTGCTATGCCACTCCATTACAACATGTCATCATGCCACATCAGCATCATTCATGTAATGCATTTGACTCCTGCATCAGCAACACAAGTGCGTGGTTTTTCCCAGTTGGAAAGTCTATTCTCTCTATTGCCATTTCACCCAGTAGAGTTTTCCAACTTTGAGATGCTGAAACTCCATCTGAAGGTGCCAATCTAACTTGTTATGGCTTAATTGATGTACTGACCCCTGATCTGCAGTTGTCTCAGGCTGCTTCTGTTGATTTCTTTTTTTTTAATTGTGCTGATTCTCCCTTCTGATTCTGCTCTGGTGATTAGGACTTGTTAATATGTGGGAGAAATGTTTTGGTCACTGATTGGTTGGATTATTTTGATGGTGTTGAGTTTGTCCACTTATGTTAGGTGGCTTAGTTTCTACTTTCTAGTATTCTTCATGGGCCCTTGAGCTTATTTGTGTTTGTTCTAGTTAGTTTCTTGATCAGAGTGTTTCTGTGGACTCAAATAGTGTTTGACCTAATTATTTGGTGTCTCCTGACATGCCCTCTATTACATCCATTTACCTCAATGGAAGTAATTATACAGAGTGGGACCAAGTTGTTGAAATTTTCATTTTTGGCAGGGGAAAAAAAAAAAAAAAAAAAATCTCAGTTGTTGAAGGTCCAAATATGCTGATTGGAGGGTTGAGAATGTACAAATTTTAAATTGTCTGCATAACGGTATGGACTAAAATAAGTGGTAGCCTCTTTTTTGGCCAACTGCCAAACTTGTGTAGCAACAGCCTCAAGACTTTGATGTAAATCATTTTAGACATATATATGACCTTCATCAGCATTACTTCTCCCTGGTTCTCAATATCTTTCTGTGAAGGATTGTTATGCAAAATTTAAAGGTATTTGTGAAGAACTCAATATTTACCAGTATTTATGACCTTCATGCAAAATTGTATGTACGTAGCCTGTTTTCTCTTTGTTCGCCACCAACCTTTGATGCAGTGAAGTCACAGATTTTGGGAAGGACCTCCCTCCATGAGTGAAGTCTTTGGTGTCAACTTAGGCAGTCCTCCTTATTGGATTCTGGTATAGTTACACTGACTCCTAGCGATAATTCTGCCTTTGGCATGGTCGATTTTTTGGAGATTGAGGCTGTGGATTTGTGAACACGGGGGGGGGGGGGGGGGGGGGGGGGTGTGTGGGGGAGGAGCTATGGTAGAGGAAGTGATCTTTGAAAATTTTCTTACTATCATGGTGAAAAAACATGGATCTTCAAAACTTTGTGGATTTTCCTTATTAACAAATGTTGTCTGATCTACTCAACGTGTTAAGATTCTGAAAGTCAACTTATCACCTTAACTTCATCACGTAGTCAATAATGTGACTTTAGTTCCCTCATCCACTGATTTTATGTCAATAAAATATAATGTACTTTTCAAAAAAATAAGTAATAATGATAATTAATTTCAACACTTTAACTACATTTTCCTTGTTTTTTTCAACAGTACACTTGGCCAGGGACTTCAAACCAGCACCTATCCTGGAGAGGTTATATTTTCCATAGCACTTGCAATATCTGGTCTCATCCTCTTTGCACTTCTGATTGGTAACATGCAGGTAAACTTGGAACCCTTTTTTTTAGAGAACTTTTGAAATTTGTATACAAATTGATAGAATCATTTCTTTGGCTTGAGAGGAAGTCTATTTGGTTGTGTTTTTAAGATTTGTTTCTATTACTCAATTCTCTAATTTTTAAGTGATGAGTTAGCAAAACTGAAAGCAACTTTTAGGTGTTTCTGAGTTATCATGGCAATAAGGTAATTTCATTCAACTTATGGGACCTACAGATTTGTCTTGTCATGTCATGCCAGTTTGCACCCAACGGCTCTCTCTTTCTCAGACTCTTTTCTTTCTTTTTAGTTTTCTTTCTTTCTATTCTCCTCATCTCTTCATTCTTCATTTTTTCTCCTACACAGAGCCTCCACTACTCCTCCACAAACCGCTAGTCACCGCTACCACCAGCCACCACTGAACCACTCAAACCTCAAACCCCAAACCTCAAACCCGAATCTGAATCCTGACGATGACGAAGAACGAATCCCGATCTGAATGACTCCAGCAATCCGAATCTTGACCACTCCTCACAACGAACTTCGGCGACTCTGGCTTCAAATTCTCACCAGTGAAGGCTCGGATTTGAGTTGGGTTTGCTAGGTTTGGGTTTGGTTTTGGGTTTTCTATACATTTGTATGTTGGTGGGTTTGGCTTTTTGGTTGAGCATGTTTGATGGTTGAATTTTGTGTGGCTGTTGGTGGTTGAAAAAATCTGAAATTTGGAGTGGGAAAGAGAGAAAATATGGGCTATGGGTAAGAGGAAAAAAAAAAGAAAAAAAAAAGAGAGATTTGGAGTGGGGAACAGAGCAAATCTGGGCTGTGGGTAAGGCAAAATAATATGAGATTTGGAGTGGGGAAGACAAAAATATGCTCTGCCAATTTATTTTTTCTTCATTGCAAGCTTCTTTTTTTTCTTTTTTCTTTTTTTGTCTTTGTGGAGTAAAGAGTTGTTGCTCAGTTGCTCTGCAATTTTTATGTGGGTATTGGGTATTGTGCTCAGTTTCTCAGTTGTACCAATTTCAGCCAAAATGCAAGTTAAAATGCCTTTACTTTATGTCAAAGATGCCTAAATTATAACTTGACCCAAGTAGGTTGATCAGAAAAAGATCGACAACATAATCTTAAGACTTAATATGGTCTTGAATATTTTGGAATAATATTAACAAAAATAAGTAAAGGACGATCCTTGCTTATACTTTGCAATAAAATGTTGCAGTAGAAGCCTATGCTATTCATTCTATTCTTTCATGACCATTTTCCTGAGAAAGTTGTAGTGAAGAACTCTGGTTTGGTTTTGGGGTAAGTGGAGTAAAGAAGGGTGGGTAGGGGTTCTGGTGCATTGGTAGTATATGTCAGGTGTGGGACCCAATTTTTTGAGTTTTTGGAGTTGAAAAAAGAACCGGGTTTAGGTGCCAAACTGGCTTTGGAGATATTTGGGGATTTTTGAGTGATAAAAAATGAGTTATTGAGTGATAAGTGATGATGTTTGAGTGAAGAGTGATGAGTGATTATTTTTTTACACCCAAACAGGCCCTAAACTATCATACATTAATTATATAATAAAAATTGCATCCTACACGTGGTTGCAGCAAATGGACACCCTCTCCTTTATTTTTTGTTCTTATGTGTACATAAAATTATTAGCATAGTTTACTTTAAATAAAATTCTATTATCAAAGTTTCAAGGAATTGAAAATACTATTCTGATTAAAACTTAATTACTAAATGTTTCAAGAGTTTTATTATTATTTTTAAATTATTTTAATAATATATTAATTATTTTTGGTTTTGATAAAATCTTGGTCTTACATTCCATGTAACATTAATTAATTTTTGTTCTCTTTTTTTTTTTTAGTATCTAATTTATTCTTCAATTTCAATTATGTCACTAAAGTATTTTGCTTGGTTATCATTTTTTTTATCAGTCCTTGCATCACAACGTCATAGTATTGATAGTAAAATGAAAAGCAGAATATTTAACTTTGGGTATTGTGCTATTGTGACAGACCTATCTTCAGTCACTAACTATTCGGCTTGAGGAGATGAGAGTTAAAAGGCGTGATTCAGAACAGTGGATGCATCATCGCTTACTCCCACAGGACCTAAGAGAGCGGGTTAGACGTTATGATCAGTACAAGTGGTTGGAAACACGTGGAGTAGACGAACAGAATTTAGTTGAGACTCTACCAAAGGATCTTAGGAGAGATATCAAGCGGCACCTGTGTCTTGCTTTAGTGAGGAGGGTAAATTTTTTATCCCTTTTTGGCATCTTTGTATCCTTTCAACGGTGAGGATACTTATTTGCAGATCCTTTAATGAAGCATTGTGACAATTTTATTGTAAAACAACCATACCAAAAATTTTGGAACCAAATTTCTTGGCATGTCCTTTTTTGCTTGCATCAAGCTAATAATTTCTCAGTAATTTCATAAATGTCAAATGAATCATCGAATGATAGAGGCTTCTTTACTTGTCCTAATGTGCATTGCTTTTTACAAATTTATTCTTAATTCTTTCCCAGTTAATTCATGACCCAAAGTAATTGAACAAGGGGTTTCTTGAGCTGACTAGTCTATTTGAATGTTGCCTGAATAACAAACTGTTCTTAGGTTTGTTATTAAGGAGGGATATATAGTGTTCTTGAGAAGTTGGTGTCTGTCTTTGTTGTCACTCTATGGGACTGTGCTCTTTGCCTTTTCTTATCCTACTGCCCTCTTCATAATTCGTGCTGTGGCATCTGGCTTTGTGAATGTCATTAACTGTTTTGCTGGTAATTATAGGTTCCTCTATTCGACAATATGGACGAGAGATTGCTTGATGCCATTTGTGAGCGACTGAAACCATGTTTATTCACAGAGAGTACTTACATAGTCCGGGAAGGAGATCCAGTTGATCAGATGCTTTTTATCATACGTGGTCGCCTCGAGAGTGTAACCACAGATGGTGGGAGGAGTGGGTTTTTCAACCGCAGTTTTCTTAAAGAAGGTGATTTCTGTGGAGAGGAGCTTCTGACCTGGGCACTGGATCCCAAATCGGGAGCTAACCTCCCATCTTCTACTCGGACAGTGAAGGCTATAACTGAAGTTGAGGCTTTTGCCCTAATAGCTGAAGAGTTGAAATTTGTGGCAAGTCAATTTAGACGCCTTCACAGTAGACAGGTTCAACACACCTTCCGTTTCTACTCACAGCAGTGGAGAACTTGGGCTGCATGCTTTATCCAAGCAGCATGGCGCAGATATCACAAGAGGAAGAATGCAGAGCTTCGGCGCAAAGAAGAAGAAGAAGAAGCAGAAGCAGAAGCATCAGAAGGAAGCCGCAGCAGTGTTGGTGGTGGTTCATTTAGTATTGGTGCCACTTTCTTAGCTTCCAGGTTTGCAGCAAATGCTCTTCGTGGTGTTCACCGAAATCGGAATGCAAGGACAGCTAGGGAATTGGTGAAACTGCAGAAGCCTTCTGAGCCTGATTTTACTGCTGATGATGCAGACTGACTTTGTGATGTAAAATAATTCGTTTGATACGCTGATGACTGAATTTTTTTTGTGATAATACTCTGCCTAAAAACCAATGTATAATACAACTTGAAATAGTGCTTGTAAGTTTGAGGGAAGAAAATGTAAAAGATTGTATGCTCGTGTTGCTACTTGCTTGCTTTCCATCAAACCTTTAAGCTTGCTAGTGCCACACATCATGAAGCCTTGTGGTTGGTTACATTTCCTAGACATTGTTGCATAAATAATTAACTCTTTTTTTTCCCGATTAAAATAAATTATAAAGCAGAAAAATAAAAGAAAAAAATTGCATTGTAATATTTAGGGAGGGTTTCAAATTAAGAGTAACTTTGTGGATTCTTTCCACGCTGAAGGAATTTTTTCTGCTAAATAAGAGATCTAGAGCTCCTCTAGCATTTGACCACTTGTGGGACATTTACGTTTTGCTTTTTTTTTTTTTTTGATAAGTAAGAAAGATGTATATTCAAGAAGCTATCTCATGAAACAACATAAGGCAGAACAAAGAGTACAGAAAAAGAAACAAACAGACAAAAGAAAAACAAAAAACTAATTACAAAGGAGAGAACTAAGGAATAAAGGGAGAGAATCACTAGAGGTGAGTTCTCAAGCCCTAGACCAATCAAAAAGAGAACCACTAAAAGAAGCAAGCAACTGGTCATCGGATTTGTCCATGTTCTCAAAAGTTCGCCGTTTTCGCTCTCTTCAAATACACCACATTTGGCACAATAGAGCTAAATTCTAAATGTTAAAAGAGTGCTTTCCAAACCAATTTCACCAATCCAAAAGCGTATCAGCAATCAATCTTGGCAAGACCCAAGAAATCCCAAAAGATCTAAAAACCAAGCTCCACAGCTGATAAGCTTTTTCACAATGGAGTAGCAAATGATTCACCGTCTCCCCATTACAACGACACATAATGCACTAGTCAACAAAATCAAAGCCTCTACCCCGCAAATTGTCGCCTGTACGAATCTTCTCCCAAGTTGCAGTCCAAACAAAGAAAGAGACGCGCGGAGGAGCCTAAACCTTCCAAATACCTTTCCAAGGAAAGATAATAGGCAAGAGACTTCGAAGCTTATTATAGAACAAGCGGATGTCAAAATCCCCCTTCTTCGTCAACTTCCTTCTCATACGGTCTCTGTTCTCAGATTGAGGTAAATTAGAACCCAAGGTACGAAGGAGTTCATCCACAGCACCCATCTCCCAATCATTTGGATCCCTAAGTAAATGAACATTCCAACTTCTCCGTGCCTCAAACCCCAACCATTCGAGAGACGAGGCCACAGAAGCCTCTTTATTAGTAGCAATCCTATACACTACTGGGAAGGATAGATGGAGTGGTAAGTCCCCACACCACCAATCTATCCAAAACTTCACTCTATCCCCACCCCTACCCCAAACCTAATACATTTGCTAAAAACCTCCCAACCTTTCCGGATACTTCTCCATAAACTACACCCGTGGACACCCCTACCCAACTTGGAAGACCATCCCCCTCACTCTTCCCCAAACTTCAAAGCTATAACCCTCCTCCAAAGACGAGTCTCCTCAACCCCAAACCGCCATAACCATTTTCCTAGTAAGGCTTTATTAAAAGTAGTTAATTTCCTTACTCCCAAACCACCATTAGCCTTAGGAGCACACACCTTATCCCACCCCACCAAATGAGCCTTCGAATCCCCCCACAAGAAATCCCTTTGCAACTTCTCAATCTTATTAGCCACAAATTGCACTTAATTATGAATACAAAGTTAAGAGAGAGAAAACTAGAAAAGGAAAAGCCACTCTTCCAGTAAAGCGAAAGATTCACTTAACATGCTGACCAAGCCATAAAGAATATGCTTAAAAGAGAAAATTTCACTATGTACCCGCAATTACTTCAACAAATGTATCTTATTTCCATAGATAGCTCATAGAAGCATTTCAACAAACAGTTAATTGCATTTCAATTAGAGCCACTTCAAAGACAGGAAGACACCCACAAAATAATGAAATACAGAGGAACCCACGGATAAGTCACACAAAAATACAAAACCCACAAACAAACCCACACAATTCCATTGAAATTTTGTTCATGCAAAATTCGGCCACACCCAACAAAAAGGGAAAACACATCGACACATCAGAAAACTCCAAAAATTTAAATACAACTCACAGTGGTATGACATCGACATCTCTCCCTCATAGCGGTGGCATTAGCTTTGTGGTGGATAGACTCTCACAACCAAGAAAATCACAGTGATAAGGGCTATTCCAGAGAGTTTGTATCGCTTTATTCAAATAAAGGTTGTTCCAGAGAGTTTTTGTGTATCAGATGCTTCGATAAATTGGGGTAGTTGGTGGTAGATGTAAAATTTAAGAGCTTGAGGATGAACTTGGGGTATTGATGAGGAAGAAGTTAGGGGCATTGATGAGGAAGAAGAAGGGAGATCTTCTTGCAAGATCCAACTGAAGAGAAATGCCAAATTCAAAAACTATCCGTTGCTAAATACACCGTTTTGTCAAAAATAATCTGTGTTTTTTTCTTTCAGCTATGGGCCCCATGAACAGTGAAAAAGGATCCACAAAATTAAGCAAAATGCAGAAACGTAGCTGTTTTTCAGCATGCCAAATGCACACTAAATACTATTGTTTTAGAAGGTGCAAATTAAACCCTATAGTTTAGGGGATTTTCAAATTAATCCTAATATTTCATTAGTTACAAATTAAATTTAACTTAGGGATTTACATTAGTAAACCATTTTAGGAAGATTTTTATGGAAAAACGAAAAAGTAATGGCATGTTTGGTAACTGTTTTCGTTTTCTATTTTCGTTTTCTTGTTTTTAAGAAAAAAAGAAAAAAACAATTTTTTTCTGTTTTCAAAATGAAAAACACGTTTGGTTAGTTGTTTTGAAAAACAGATTTTTCAAAAACAAAATTCAGGAAATTTGTTTGGTAGTTGTTTTTGAAAAAGTTGAATTTTGTTTTCTTTGGTTAATTTTTTTTAAATTAAATTTATTCTAATTCAAAAACACGTTTGCTCTAAAGTATTTTAAAATCCTTACACCTAAAGAAATTATAAATCAATTGTTTTGTATATAACATTCAAGCCTAAAACTTTAATCATATAAGATTGAAACTATAACAATTATCAAGTGTTATAAAAGATAAATCAATAACTAAAAAGTTTACTACATGGCATCAATGCCAGGGAATCAATTTCATCCAAAAGAAAAAAAAAAAAAAAAAAAAATAACGTGGCATCAATGATGCCTATTATTTGCCAACATCAATCCTGCGATCTGATCCCTATAAGCTGCCATAGCTTCAGCGGCTTGATCAGTTAAGTCAATAGTGTGCAATGGCTCGCCCGAATTATCCCCACCTTCACCTTCAACAGTAAGGTTATCAATATTGAATTGAGTAAACAAGTGATCATTTCCTGTTGCCATTCGAATGAAGTTATGAATTGTGCAACAGGCTCTCATCACATTCCCTTGTCGACATTGTTTATAACGGGGCATCATTTTTAAGACTGGAAATCGTGCCTTTAAAACGCCAAAACATCTTTCAATTACATTACGAAGAGATGAATGTCTATAATTGAAAAGCTCTTTAGCACCTTCAGGACGATCCCCACCTCGAAAGTCTCGTAGATGGTATCTCTCAGTACGGTACGGAGGTAAAAACCCTAAGGTGCATGGATAACCAGAATCCACTAAATAATAGCAACCTAACAAAAATAATAATAAGATAGAGAGAAGTATGACCTGGTGAATGGATTCAACTTGAAAATTGTAAATATATAAGTGAGGCAACAATATATCTTACCAGATGGAGGCCATGGGAAATTATTTTCTGGCCTTTGAAGTGCATCTAAGAATACTCGTGAGTCATTGGTAGTACCCTCCCAACTCGTGTAAACAAATGTAAACTTCATATCAAAATCACATGCACACATTATATTATGGGTGATTGTGGCCTTTCTATTCCTATAGCTGACAAGCTTTGATGCTGGAGCCCATGCACTGATATATGTTCCATCAATTGCACCTATACATTTCTAGAAAAAATATAAACACAAGTATTAACATATGCGAGCAAATAATATTTGTATGTTAAAATGAACAGTAACTTGGGATTACCTTGAAATATGGAAAGAACTTGGTACTGTTAGCAATACGTGGATGCATTTCATTGCTTTGAGAAGGACGTATAATGAATTTTCCTAGGCGACATATTGCTCTTACAATTTCCTTAAATTGCCTGTCTACTGTCTCAGTTGAGTGTTGAAAACGATCTGCTATTACCCTTATTCTCACATTATGTCCCACTATTAATAAGAACATACCAACTGCCTCCTCCACTGTGATCCAACGTGAGTTTGCTAAGAACTTATGTGTTCTCAAATAGTTACAGAGACTTGTAAATGTTGGCCTATCCATGTGGAATAACTCATAACATGTTCGAGGATTGCCATTCAATATCTCTTTTATAAATGCATCACCAGTCAACATAGAGATACGTTGCGGCTCCTTAGGTATATAATTATTTTTATTCTCAACAAACATTAGTAGGAAGAACATATCATCGTCCTCTTCCTCATCTGAAGAGGATGAATTGCTATAATAATTTGGTTCAACATTCATCCTGGAGAATTAAACAGCAAATTTGTTCTCAAATAATGCTTTTCATTAACATAAATAAAACATTACCAACATAAATAAAAAAAAGATTACCATAAAATAATAATAAACCATCATTTAACAACATTAAATAACAATAGAATAGTACCAAATCATAGTTCAAAAACGTTAAAATAAACATAATCTAATAGGAAATTATTGTTTTGACATAATCCCCTACAGCCTACCCAACCAAACCATCCTCCTGGCGAAACTCATGTTAACAAAGATCTCTCTATCATTAGGATCCTGCTTGAACTTCTCAACAGCCTTCATAAATATTTCATCATTGACTTCTTCCATGGTCTCAAGGATATTAATGCACTTGCCTAAGGAGAAGTCATTTGTAGGCGCAATACTGCTACTAACTTCATCAATGGTATACCTCTTATACCTCTCGGCCTTTGCTTTAGATGCCTCTATCCTAGCCTTAGCGGCCTCAGCCATTGATTGTAAGGCATCATTCATTTGGGAGCTCATTAACTCTCGCTTACTTTTACTAGGACGTTCATCACAACTATCACTAGGGCGCTTGGAAGATCGGGTTGTACTGTCAGACTCAAGAATTGCCATGACAGGGTCTTGGGTAGGACTTTCTAAATTAACATGAACTCCCCCATGACTCCTCAAGTGCATGAACAGTGTTGGTTTCAGCATCCCAACCAAAACCAGTTTGATTTATGAGGGTAGAAAACTCACGATGTAATAAACGCATCCTATTAAACTTCCCTTTGAATTGAGTCATTGTAAAACTCCGTTTACTTAATTCATTCAATGTAGCTAACATTTTCTTCCAAGTATCGGAACTGAATTGACCATCTACCATATTTCCCTTATTGATCTCTTTCAACATTATGTCAATAAATAGTTTCTCAAGTTGTGGTGTCCAAAGGCTATCTTCATCAGTTGAACTGTTTCCTTTCATCTATTATAATACAATGAAACATGAAAACAACTAAGGAACAACTTTTATAAACACAACCATCAAATACAACTAAGAAATAGCTTCCAAGCTTCAAACAAACACAACTTCTAATTAATAGTGCATTTTGATCACCATGAAACCCAACCTACCCAAAATGCCATTCTCCTTTTTATTAGCTAAATGGTTTACTTAATTAAGGGAATACATTCTCTGTTATATACTACAAACACAAAACAGCAACAATTGACAACAATGGATGGCAACAATTGACAAGAACTAATTAATAGTGCATTTTGATCACCATGAAACCCAAACAAAAGAAAATGCCATTCTCCTTATTATCAGCTAAATGGTTTACCTAATTAACTGAATACATTCTAGTGTACTAACAGGTTTAAGATTACAGGAAAATCATGGTAGGAACAAAGAATCAAAGATTTCTGTCTCTTCATTAAAAATGACAGGTTTCTTCATAAGCCTCCAAATGGGTAGGTATACTTCGGCCAGCCCATAATCAATTATGGTTTCTTCTTACCCACGATTTTCACAGGCTCTTTGTTTATAACTTTCTCTCTTTTCTCAAAAGAGTTATTGTTTATACTTTTATATGCTTCCTAATCGAGAGCCACTTAAGATAATAAAAGATTGATGGACCCAATTCTGACCAAACCTGTACCTCTCTTGGATCAAAACTTTCTCTGAAGAAAAATGAAAGAAATTAAGCCCATCAAAATTAACACTGTTTACCTTAAAAAAAAAATACACTTTCAAGAGGCCAAGAGCTCCTTATATAGCAAGGATAGATGAGTACAAATCCTTTAAGCTTTGGCTATTCTATAAAAAAACTATAAAGAAAGTTAAATAAATATATTGCAAGTTGTGATTGGAAAAACATAAAGTGGAATACAAAAAATAGTTCAAAAAATTTGTATTTTGAATAAAGGGTTCCAAAGAGAGACCCCAATGAGCAATAATGATGGAAAAATTATTTTATACATAGGCTACTACTGCAGTAAAAAAAAAAAAAGTAATGGTTGATGGAAATAACTTCTCAATTAAGTAATCTGTAGAACTTTTACATGTCTTCATTTGTCTGGCTAGAAGTTTGTCTTCCATAAAAATTTTACACGCAAAAAAAAAAAAAAAAACTATGAGAAGAGGGTCCAATTGGCTCCCATATGCAGAGGATATGTTTAGTAAATTCAACACAGCATTAGATCTCCACATATATAATGAATTCATGTTTGATCTACATGAATAGTGGATTGAATTACTATATTGATCATCTGTTCATATGATATCGGCTATATGTCTAACATCCACAATTTAAAATTTTCTCTTCCTATTAAAACATTTTTTGGATCTATCATTTGTATCCTGCAACCACTCACCAATTGCCATCATATGACTAGAAAACGTGTAACAAGTGGTGCTAAAAAGACTTTAACAAGCTATGTCCAATGAAAGAATAAAGAGCCAAAGAATTCGTCTAATTCATTTACACAAACACAATACATTCTCCTTCTATTTTTCTTTCTCCAAAACTCTAGAAACAAAACCCAAAAGTTTGTTCCTTTTCAGCTATCAACAGAGCACAGAAAATACCCACAAGCATACATGATATGGCATATGACAACAAAAAAATTAATAAAAGATGATAAGGTTGGAAGCTGTACAGAAAAAATAGATTTAATTGGATATATAAACTTGACATAATACTCAATTTAGGTAGAACCATCAGTCACAGGCTCACAGCAATGTTGCGGTAATGTATTAAATTGAACATCATCATCAATCTATCTGAAATTTATTTGCTATCCAAGAAAAATAAGGGTAAAGGAAACGAAAGAAGAAACATTGATCTAAGAAAATTTTGTTCCGTTAAATCAAAACGTTGGAATCCAATTCTGCAACTGAAAATCTTTATCATGAATGACTTATTGTACCATAGAGCCCACAAGCATACACAGCCAAAGCAAACTCCAAACCCGAAAATCCTAAATCAAACACACACAGAAAATACCCATTCTGAATAAACCCAGATTCAATGCGAAAGAAATTACTGAGAAGGCTTTCATCTACGGCCTCCCTAACTAGAAAAGAAAAAAGAGGGGATCAAAAAAGCTTTAAACCGGTAAGGCCTGGAATAACAACGGCTAGAGTGAAAAGCCTCCAAGCAAGGATAGAGAATCTAACAAAGGAATATAGAGGCATGGATTGAAGAATAAAAACCAAAGAAAAAAGGAAAAGACCGTACCTTTGAGTGATTGCAACGACCTGGGATTGCACCGGCCTTGGTTCTCTCAATCAAGGTTTTCTCTTCTCTGAGATGGAGGCAGGGGAGGCGCAGAGGAAAAGATATATAAGGGTATCAGATAGCGCTAAAATATTGAGTGAAAAAAAAAAAAAGCGCGGGAAAAACATTTTGTCAGTCTTGTGGGTCGAACCAGTGCGCTGGTTCATTAATTGGCACTGTTTCAATGTGTTTTCTCCGTGTTTTCTAAAGTAAGAGAAAACTGAAAAATAAAAACACCTCAAGACCTGTTTTCAGTTTCCTTCACAATATGAAAATTGAAAATAGTTTTTTATTTTTGCCTAAAAATAGTTACCAAACAAGTTTTTTGCCTTAGGAAACAGGAAATTGTTTTTGAAAACAAAAAACTGAGGAAAAAAACAGTTACCAAACATACCCGAATCTATTTTGACAGCTTTTTCAATTTCCCATAAAATCTTTCCCAAAATAGATGGTTGATGTGTGCCCTAAGTGCACACATCAACCGGACCCTTTAACTTAATATGTTTCAATTCAAACCTTCTCCTCTCTTTGTCACTAATTGCACGAGCATAGGGTTTGAATTGAAAAAAGATTTAGGGTTTAATTTGTGACTTATAAAACTATAGAATCTAATTTGAAACCCCCCATAAAGCATTAAAGGGGAATTTCTCTCAAATAAATTAAAATAACTAAAGTAAATAGAAGGAAAGGAAGCAGGCCAGGGTGAACAACAAAATGAAAGAAGGTTGTGTTAAAATCAAGTCCCAAAAATAGATGATGTTTGTTAGGTTACCACCAAGTTTTGGGAGGACGTAAGATCTAAGTAGGATGTCCTGATATCCGAGTTCGTATGACATATACACATACTAAACTTGTTAAGTTTGTTCACAAATTATGCTTCAATAAACTGATTAGCGTTGAAATATCACGACCATGAACCTAAGAATTTCATGGGAGATGGAGAAGACTAAATCGTTGTTGAAAAGTCATTTTCAAGATATATAGGGCCCGTTTGGTCACCCTTTTCAAAACACAGTGTTCAGCGTTTAAACACTGAACACTAGTGTCCAAAATTTAAAAACCATGTTTGGTGAGCCTATTCTGTTCAGTGATGTTTGAAAAACATTGTTCAAAAAACCCATGTTTGAACACTGGTTTTTGGAATAATCTCCGAGCTAATTTTAAACAACAAAAATGCAATTCAGTGGCACTTCGGTAATTAAAATTGAACACAGATCGGGGCCCACCTGGTCAGCTTTTCTTCACGTTTATCTCCTATCTTTACTCTCATCTCTTCAAAACCTAAATCCTCTCTACCTGGTAACTCTCATAACTCCCCTCACCTCCATAACTCCCCTCACCGACCCAACAGAGCTCTCCATAACTCCTCTCACCGACCCAGCGCCATTAATCCTCACTGACCCTCGTCAACGCGTCTTCTACACACACCGCATCACCAACCAAGAGTCAATCACATTAATCCTTTTCTCAGAGTAAATTCCTCAACTATGAAGATGCTGCTAAGGAAAAACCAAACTCGGACAGTCCGAAGGGCTTGGTCAGGTAAAGATTTCTAATTTTATTAATTACTTGTTGTAGCTTTCTTTCACATCCCAACCTAATTCAGATCAGTTCACATTAATCCAGGTTAAGGCTTATTTAATCCCACATATTCATTCAGATGGAAGCCTTGCTCTCATCCTCATCCACCTCTCTTGTGCTATACAAAGCCTCTACGTCCTCCTCTGCTTCCTCCTCTCATCGTGCTATTCCCTTACTGGTAGGTCTGTCTAATATAGTGAATCATTTTTGGTTGTTCTGTTATAATTTTGTACCTAGGTCATGCATTTTCTCTTCATTTTGTGGCCTGTGTTGTTGCTGATTTGAACTTGAGATCAGTAGGTGTAAGTGTAAGTTTCATTTGACAAAATTATACTGAATCATTTTTGCTTGTTCTGTGATAATTTTGTACCTACCTCATGCATTTTCTCTTCATTTTGTGGCCCCTGTGTTGTTGTTGATGTGAACTTGAGATCAGTAGGTGTAAGTGTCAGTTTAATATGTATCTATTATAGTCTCTATGTACGTTGTGTTGACAAAATAAGAGACTAGTGTCAAATATAGTACATAATATGGATAGAGATTGTCCTAATATCCTCTTGCCTTTTGTCCAAGGGTTTTGATTGAATTAGTTCACGAGGATTTTAGTTAGTAAAAAATAAAAGGGTCCATGATATAATTAAATTGACATAACTATAATTTTTTCTTAGGGATAATCACTTACAATGCCACTGCAAGTGTATGATAAACTGATGTGTATACAATGCATACCTATGTATTTTTCCTTTAGTTTTGTTCAATTTTCTCTTATATGCCTGCTGCTTTGGGTCTTTTAGTGAGTAGGAAGTTAATGTTTGTTAATCCATATCATACAATTTCAAATGATAAGTCTATGTAAGTATACCAAACATTTATTTAGATGGAAGAGAGAATGACTGATGCCGAGGATAAGAAGTTGTGGCCTGAGGCAATCGAGAAACATTTCATTGATATCTTGTTAGAAGAGGATGCTAAAGGGAACATGCCCCAAGGGCAGTTCAAGACTGGAACTTGGACAATCGTTATGAATGAGTTTAACAATCGCAAAAATAAAAATTATAACAAGACACAACTTACACAAAAATATCAACGACTGAAAGGTCAACACCGCACATTCTCCCAGCTCATTGCACGTACAGGAATGGGATGGGACCCCATTTCAAATACGGTGACGGCCAGTGAGGAAGCTTGGGCTGCTACATTTGTGGTAAGTCCTCTAACATACTCCAAACAAAATTTCTTACAATTAGCTATATGCATAGTTTATGGTTGTAATTCAAATGATGCTGAAATCTACCTTGTGTTCATAATAGCATGGCCCATCTTTTAAACACTGATTGTATTCACAACTAAAAAAGATGCAGCGAAACACTTTTGTTGTTTTGGTTTCAAAAAGTTTAGAAAGCAAACTTTATTATTATTATGTTTATTTATTTATTTATTTTTATCTATTTGCACTCTCTAAGAAAAATCTTTATATTTCTGATTCTGACCAAAACGCCTTGAGCCCACACGGCTTGTATCAATATTGCTTGGACGTGCTGTCTTTGTATTGCTTGGACGTGCTGTCTTCTTTGCTAGTGCTAGGCAAAAAAATGTTTATGTCAATATCTGATACTATTGTATTTGTTGTGAAGTAGAGTTTTAGGCATAAAAGTTAAGAAGATACATTGAAACCCATGATTTTATTATAATAGATTTGCTTGGAGTTTTTTCCCTTCAAGTTGAAAATGTTTTCTATGTAAAAGTTAGTGTTTTTGTGTTTCGATGATTCTTTTTATTATTGATTTGAAATATTGCAGACTTGTCAATGTTAGTTGAATTTTTTTTTTAAAAGATTGGTTACAAATATTTGTTGGATTTTCTTAATTCATGTAAGACTAACCTTTGGCTGTCAGCTGTGGCCCAACATTAATTTGGAAGATATGTTGATTGAAAGATGCTGTTACTAAGTCTTGAATTATAAAAATTATATTAATACTAATAAGAAGATAATTATTATAAAAAAAAAAAAAAAAAAAACCTTGTGTGATACATGGAATAACAGCTAGTGTGTACGTGATATGGTAATTCTTCTTTCACACTCCTTCCAATAGCATGACTGAAGCAAAAACAAAAATTTTTTGTAGCATATCAAAAATATGCTACAAAATTTTTTGGTAGATAGTGATTGTATTCCCTGCATATCAAAAATATGAGGTTTAAATATGGTGTATTAATAAATAGTGTGTTCAAATATTTTTTTGGTGGCATTTTCTCATGATGATGCTTTTAGGAATGGAATTAAATCTGATCTAAGGGGTTTATTACTATAGAAAACAAATATGTGATTTTGGTATAAAGTTAATAGGGTTATTATTACTGTTACTCTTTTTGTTTTTGTTATGTAAGAGTGGATGGTTATTATAGGGTTATTATAATTACCCATCTAATTTGTATTGGGTTTTATATGAATAAGTCATCTAACCCAATATATATGGTTGTTAATAGGTCAATCATAAATTCAAGGAGTTCAAGAAAAAGGGGCTGAAACACTACAACCTGTTGGGCAGACTTTTCAATTCAAACACAGCCACTGGTTTCCTCCAAATGTTATCTGCCCAACCAGCTCCCAATAGTGACGAAGAGAGAGAGCTGGATGCAGCCTTTTTATAATCGGGGGTGCATGTCAACGTCAACACTGAAAGTGTTGATGATGAGGATGAGTTGCCCACACCAAGTGAAGCTCAAAGCCGGAGGCAAGCTGAAAAGAGGCCAGCTGAACCATCTCATTCAAGCGGAAAGAGGAAGAAAGGGCACTCCCTTGAAAGCATGATTGAAGCTATTAGGGGGTTTACTGACATGAGGAACCGGAGGGGGAAAAGGTCCATTGACACTGGAGACTCTACTGTGGGGGGTGACACTGAGTCAGTTACAGAAGCTATAACACTGCTCAACCAGTACACCGATGTGGATCATGTCACATATTGCAAGGTTGTGCAGGAGCTTCATAACTTCAAGAGTGGAGCCGCTTTTTTTGCTATGACAGTCGATAGGAGAAGGGCTTGGATTGAGTTCATTGGGGGTGGATTGCAATAGTTGTGGAGGTGGTTGAGAATGTGCATCGTTTAAAGACAAACTAGGAAGTTAATTAGTTTAGTTATTTTGGTTTAATGTGAATAGGCCAAGTATGTATTATGTTAATATTTTGGACAATGTTTGCATGCTACCTTCTAGCATTATTACTATATAATGCTTTGGACATCTATGCAAGTTATGTAAGAAATATGGGATTAGTTTGTTGTGGCTTAGTGCTGTTTAAATTGCAATTGCTTTGTTGTTCAGCAATTGCAATTGTTTTGTTGTAGCTTTGTGCTATTTTGTCTAGTGACATATATATATATATATATATTTTAGAAAAATCAGGTGTTCTTTACGGAATTTTGGGCAATGTTTGCATGCTAGCTTCCTTTATTATTACTATATAATGCTTTGGACATCTATGCGAGTTATGTAAGAAATATTGGATTAGTTTGTTGTGGCTTTGTGCTGTTTAAATTGCAATTGCTTTGTTGTTCAGCAATTGCAATTGCTTTGTGTATAGTTGTGCTGTTTTGTGCTATTTTGTTTGGTGACATGTACATTTTAGACAATCAGATTTGTTCTTTATGGAATTTCTATAGTACACGGTTACATCTATAAATATTTATATATATATATATATATTTATATTTATAAAATTTTTTTGGTACACACAATAACATCTATATATATATATATATAGTGCTTCCAGCAACATATAGACTCACTTATATATACATACTTATTTATATATACTCACTTATGCAGAATCACTTCTCAAAAAAAACAAAAATTACTATGCAAAATTTTCTCACTTATGCAGAAATATATGTACTCACTTATATATACATGCAGCCATATATACTAATTTATATATATACTGACTTATATATATAGATACAATAATATATATATATATATACACATACAGCAATATAGATATATATACATATAGCAACATATATATATATGTGTGTGTGTGTGTGTGTGTGTGTGTGTGTGTGTGTGTGTGTGTGTGTGTGTGTACTTCTTTATAGTGGCTGATGTGACCTTTTTGGCTGCCCACAGGTGTGATTCAGTTATGGCCAATACCGATTCAGATTGTGATTCAGTCATGACTGATCCCGATTCAGATGAGTACGATAGTGAGGTAGAACTTGAGATTGCCACAGCCTACGTTCAACTATGTATAGAGTACGTGCAAAAATACTATATGAAGCGACCTATGTGCACTAGTATCCTGAGTGGAAGGTCATATGTGATTGAAGTACTAGAAGGAAATCCCCAAGTGTGTTACAACATATTCCGCATGGACAAGACCATTTTTAGGCACTTGTGTAATGAGTTGAAGCGGCTGCACTTATTAGAGGAGGACACTGGTATTGTTTCAGTTGAGGAGGCCGTTGGGACAGTGCTATTTATCGTCGGACACAACGCTGACTATCGGCTAACTGCCAACCGCTTCCAACATTCTCTCGAGACCATTCAAAGGCGATTCCGGCATGCCTTGCGTGCTATCCATGCTTTGGGATGTCTCATCATCCGGCCCGACGCTGATGCAGCTGAGCTTCCTCATTCACTTCGAGGGAATGAGAAATATTACCCATGGTTTGAGGTATACTTTGATTTTTCTTTTTTTGCTTTTTAGATAAATTATCACTTTGATTGATTAAAATCTGAAAAATCTGTAATAGAGAATAGAAAGAATCCCCTATGAAGTGTGAAAGATAGCTGATTGCACATAAGTTGAATTTACCTAATTAGAGCTACCTATTTTTTTAACAGAAATGTGTGGGGGCCATTGATGGGACGCATATAAGTGCTTCTGCCCCATCTGATAGGACCACCGCATTCATAGATAGACGAAGTGACGTCACCCAAAACGTGATGTGTGCATGCAACTTCGACATGCGGTTTACATATGTGCATTCTGGATGGGAAGGGAGTGCGAATGATTCACGAGTCATGCAGGACGCACTTGGACATGCCGAGTATGAGTTCCCTTGGCTGCCTAGAGGTAAAAAAAAAAAAAAAAAAAAAAAAAAATTGAATTATCTTATACCATGAGAGCTAAAGTCATACCAGAGATATCTAAAACAGTTTATACATTGTGGTTAATGCATTGCACAGTATGTAGAATAAAACTGAGTTATAATTTGTTCTCTATTTCCTATATATCTGTACAGTTATACTTATCCAATTATTAAAATAATTTTTGCTATGCTTCAAACACTTGCTTCTTTCTTACTTTTTTAGAAACTCATTATAGTGACATTTAAATTTTTTTTTTTTTTTTTTTAAATCCCCTTGCTGGGAAAAGAGGTGGATTAAATTAAAGCTCTTACATCTAAGCAATGTTAGGTGATGGCAATGAGAAATATAGTATATCTCTCTGTGTCTGTGTCTTGAGAGTATCCTCTGGTTTTGTTTGGCCTTGGGGAAGGGGAGGAGGAAATTCAAACTAGTGACTTCCACTTTATGAGGCATTGTCCCTAGCCAATTGTGCTACCAGTTGGGATTGACTACTAAAAACCATCTATATACATCAATTCATGAACGAAACATGGATCACAAAGCACTTTTACTTACAAGAATCTAGAAGTTCATTAATAAACAAATGGCTACCAAGTATTTAATAAATACAACCAGTAATAAAGCAAAAGCTCCCAAAAAGATTTAACTTTGAAATCTTACTTTATCATTTCATCTACACCAAGAAGTGCATCATACTATATATAACCCCTTTAGGGTGCATAGGGTACCGTAGAACCTGCATATATACATATATATAGTGCAATAAGCATTCGAACCCAGCTCATGGTCAAGACACATAATGAAGTTGCCACCAATTACTCTGAAGAGTTATCTGCAAGAGTACAAATATGCGTAAATAAATATAGAAAAACTAAATTTGATAGGGAAAGTGAATTTCAATTTTTTTTTTTTTTTTTGGTTGGTATGTCAGACATTTATCTTGTGAGTCTTGAACCAATGACCATACCCTCCATCCTATTATTGAGTAAGGACTAATTGTCATTTGAATTAGAGTTAATTGGTAGTATTTCAGAACTTACAATTTTTTCTTCCACAATATAAGTTTTGAGGTCACAGTTTTGATAGAAACAAAAATTATTTTACCATTTCAATTGTCATAGTTAAGCCACAGCTTGATTGATCCAGATTCAATAATTCCAGGTATATGTGGTAGCAAAAGCTTATTTATGAAAATTCCATTATCAAAATGTTGGCCTGATTCAAAAACCAGCTATACGTATCTTATGAAGGTCTAATGGACGTTCTGCATAGTAGTTATCAGAAACCCAGGGAACTTCTATAAAACAATCTCCCCCAAATAACAACCACAAAATAGTAATGTCACTTTACCACATAAAGAGGTTACATTATAGAGATAGCAACTCTAATAGAAGACCCTACTCTATCTATCCCTACTTCTTCTTTTTCTTTTTCTTTTTAATTTTTTTATTTATTTATTTATTTGGAATGTTCCGAAAATCATTGTTTTTATTAGGTAAAAGTTTACAGTATAGAATCAGTTTCGGTTCTTTGATGAAGCTGGAGCATGTTTTTCTTCTTTTAGCACGTACCCTTTTCCTATGAGTCTAGTGGGCCTTACTTGCCATAAAGGCTAGAGGCCAATTTTGATATAGTCATTTGTTCTTCTTGATTAAAGGGTCATCACTTTATATATAGTTGATTTCCATCTTAAGATTTGCATAGCCATCTCTTTATTTAGTTTTGGTCCTTTAGAAATCATGAAAAAGGCTGTTGGGTTTGGAAGAAATTATTCATGCCTTCAAACCTTCTAAGCTCCTCAGATCTTCAAACACAGCTGTTAGAAAAATATCTCCATATCTTGTTGATTTTGAAATTTGATTCTTTTCAGTCATGTTTACATAATCCATTGCAAATTTCCAATATCTGTCCAATTAATAAAGAATATTTTTACGCCTTTTCCTTTTAACTTGTTTTGGAAAACTAGGACCACAGTATTTTTTTTATAGGTAACCTATAAAAGGAATTAAAAAACAAGTTGAACTGTAAATTTCATATAAAATGCTGCTCAATATTTTGGAAGGTAAAAGACAGAAAAAGGAAAGAAATATTCAAACACGTCACATCAACCTAGAGAAAAGTTAAATAAAATTGGTAATTTCGACGAAACAATAGTTTAATTGTAGTATTGACATAGCTAGGAAACTTATATGTTTCTATGTATGGTGATCCTGTTGCAATTTTCCTTTTATTGTCACTTAAAAATTAGTTGTGTTGGGTAACATTAATTGCCAATGGTTATTACTCTTATTGCAGGATCGTACTACCTCGTTGACTCAGGGTATGCAATAGGCAGTGCATTCCTCCCCCCACACAAGTCTGCACGCTACCATGCCCAAGAGTTTCGGGGTGCGAACCGGCAACCTACTACCCCACAAGAGTTGTTCAATTATAGGCATTCGTCATTGCGGATGGTGATTGAACGATGCTTTGGAGTGTTGAAGGCGAGGTTCCCGATCCTGACTGAAATGCACTCCTTCTCCCTCTCTAGACAACGACTGATTGTGACCGCTTGCTATGCACTGCACAACTTTATCCGCATGTATAACCGGGCAGATGAAATGTTCCATGTGTGGGAAGGATCATTTGTGCGTAACAGCGATGCAACCTTAGCAGGAGCTGCACGCGTAGGCAGTGGAGGCACTGAAGAAGCTTTTAATTCTCGGGCACAACGAGCGATGTCGGAGTATCGTGATGCGATAACTGCTGATATGTGGGCAGATTACATAGGTAACCGTGATTGAGCTTTTTGGGAATAGACTCTTAAAAATGTGGATATTGCAGTATTCAAACTCTATTTTAAGTTTTAACCTTATTTTTGTTGAAGAATATGTTGTGACAAAAATAGATGCTGGTTATGGAGGCATTAGACAATGACATTATGCTATGTTTGCATTTTTAATTGAACTTTGCTTTTTCGTTACTTTTGGTTTGTTCCTTCCTTTTGGTTTGTTCCTTTTGTGCTTCTCAAGTGGTTAATAAGATCTCTACTGATTGGACCACTCTTGTCAGGGAGGTCATATCTTATGTTTGATATGGTTTGATATGGTTCTCATTCCTATTGAAAGGAAAGATGTTAACAGCTCCATATTTTCTCACAGGCAGATCTTGATACAAAATAAAAGGTCTCTCATTTCTTACAATGCACGATCTTGCCAATAGTTATTTCGAATAACAGCTGCCTGCAGTTATCAATAAGAGGCAAAACAGAGAGATTAGTAATAGTTAGGCTGGTAAGGAGCTGCACAACAGCCATAACATCAAGTTGAACATTCACAGCATTCAGGTTCATGTTTTTACAGAGCATAAGATCGTCTCTAAGGCCCCACAACTCCGCCATAATACTATCCAAGCACCCAAGCCTACTGGAAGGGAATATTAATTCCAACAATTGGCTAAGCATAAGCTTCCAACTTAATGACTTAAACAATTTCTTGACAAAATTAAAGTATGTTTGGTGTATGAGTTTTTTTTTTTTTTTTAGAAACTGTGTATGCGTTAATACTGAGTTTACATTGGGTCCATATTAAATTTGATTTTTCAAAATTTGATTTTCAATGTGTATAGTTAATCATTTATCAAAATTTGATTCTCAATCTGTATAGATATTTTATAAGGTGCATTGCTTTACTGGGGACATGTCAGTAACAACAAGCCAAAAATGGTCAGAAAATTTCTGTTTCCAAAGTTACGTAGGACACAATATCCTACTCACATTGATATTATGTTCAATAACAACAATTATTTCCATTTTCCACACACACACACACACACCAAAAAAAAAAAAAAAAAAAAAAAGCAAAAAACAAAACAGCAACAGCAATTGTGCTGGTACAGTATGTATGTAGGAAAAAGAAAAGCTAGAGGAATGCGACAATAACATACTATTGTGAAACTACTATTAAGCCAATAACATACAGTTGTAAGAGTCAAGAGTCATCCCCATACATATACCTAGTACTAGCAAAATGGATGACTCAAGATCGTCCAAAAATAGTACACAGTGCATCAAGTTCATGAGGAGTCAGTAATTTATAATAAGATAATATGGTTACAAGACATTATCATAACAGTTTGGTTTAGACCATTGTCATAGTTAGCAGTAGTACAAGAGTGGTGCATAACAAACACCATCCAATAAACATTATCTTGACCCTTCTTTTTGTCTGGTCTAAGGGGTGGAACTTGTCATGCATGACCCTTAATTCCTCTCGCAATACACATAACTCTTCTTGTAGTAACTGGAAATCCTCCGCATATGACAATGGCGTCTTCAAGGAAATACACCATTGAAAAAACCCACATTTTTCCTTTGGGCAGCACTGAAATAGCCTATACCGGTTATCATTTCGTTTATCCGAAATCCTCACGCTTGCTCTCAAGCCACAGAAACAGTTGCAATTTCGGAACCGAAGGCCATAGTCAATATCCTCATGCATTGTGTTCGACAGCTGCGAGAAGAAGCCATAAACCTACTCACTTACACGTTACTCATTTGAACATACTATCAATTCGTGCAAAAAAAAATATAGCAACATATCCAAGTAGACCCTCCTATGGCTATGCAATTTCCTATAACTGTTTTCAATTTTCAATGCAAGAGTAATACAAACTTTCAAATTTTTTAATTACAGAACCATCATTGACAGAACCAGAACAGAGAAACCCAAAACCTCACAAAACCTTTCTATTCATCACTATAATTGAGGAATTGGCTTGAACAGCACCACATTATATCCATCATATCCAAATTGAATTCAACGAAATTCAGTCAAACCGATCACAGAAATCATCAAATTCACCTAGCTAAAATTCATGAATAATTAAACTAAACCCAATCAAGTAAAAGTAATAGTAAAAATTCACTAACGAGATTCAGTCAAACCAACCACAAAATCATCAAATTTACCAAGCTTAAATTCATGAATATTTAACTAGACCCAATCAACTAAAAATAACAGTAAAAATTCACTAATGAAATTCAGTCAAACCGACTACAAAATCATCAAGTTCACCAAGTTTAAATTCATGAATAATTAAACTAAACCCAATCAACTAAAAATAACAATAAAATGAAGCTAATAATCAGCTTTCTCGGCAACCAAACAGAGTGTTAAGAAAAATGACAAATCGAATGGGTTGTAAATCAAACATTGTTTCAACAGAAAAAGATTTAGAGAATGTACCTAAAAGATTTCGAGAATGGAGGGCGTGTATGTTTGGATTGTAAATCAAATATTGTTTCAACAGCAAACAAAGAACAGAAAAATTAGGAGTTTTCCCGATTGCTGAGCAAAACAAAAAAAAACAAAACAAAAAAGTGAGAAATCTGTGAGTGAAGAAGGAACGGTTCGGTCTTTAGAGAAAAGCCCATTGACAAGCAAGGTGAAAGTGAGATTCGAACCTGGATCTTGGAGTGATGGGTTGGCGACTCGGCGGCAACAGATGCTCGATTAGTTGCTGGGTCTTGGAGCGTTGACAGTGGAGATGAGATCTGAGGAACGTCAAGCCCAGCCGTGGATCTTCTTCGGCGTCGATGGAGATGAGGACTGCGTGGGTTTGGTTTTCTGCTCTCAGGAAGAGAAGGGATGAAGAAGGAAAGAGAGGAGTAACGACAATCAAATGGATGTTCTTTCTCCTGATTAAAAAAAATGGTCTTTAGTACTTTGCTCGGCTTTTTTTACCACTTAAAACACAAGTACCAAACACATATTTTATATTTTTTGAGCACTAAAAAATATTGTTTAAACTTTGATACCAAACACATTTTTTTGTTTTATTTACACTAGAAATACGTTTTTCAACAACACTTTTTAAACCACAGTTTTTTCATCTTTTTAAACAACAATTTTTAAAAACTAGGAGGACCAAACGGGCCCATAAGCTTTACATTGCCTATTCGTTCTTGGTGTCCCTATGAATTTTGGGGTCCTCAGTGGTAGTTTGAGACAATGTGATCCTTTGTCTCCTTAATTTGTGTTGACAATGAAGGTGTTTCCAAAGTCAAGGTAATTGTCAGTACAGGAGTCTTAAGGTCATCAAGTTCCATCCTAAGTACTGACCCAGTTTGAAGTTAAAACATTTGAGTATTGCTATAACATAATGGTATAACATTTGACAACTACCAATAACAGCTTAAAACATGTGTTTTGCTATAACTTAATGGTATTCACAACTGCCAATATGCCTTCAATTTAGCTAGTTAAGAAGGTAAGGAGTTCATTTTGCTTATACAGTTTCAATTGAATAACCTGTCAGCTACACTGCCCGTGTCATCTTTTTATCTTCTCGCCTCTTTGCTTGGCTAAAAGTTGCAATAGATAATCTTTGACCGATCCACCTCGAACATAGAGGGTCAAAAGTATTTTTACTATAGAAATAAACATAGTAGTGTAGAGAGAAATACAGATATACTACTAAACTACACAGGTTTGAGGACAATTATAGCACAGGGCACCATAAATTGATCTTCCATCTTTATTGTATTATCAAAAAGCATAAATTGATTAGTTTTAAGGAATTCAGCTACAACAAACAGATAAACAACTGGCAGTTGATACAAGAATCTGTTTCTCATTTCTAAAGTAGGCCATTTGGGCAAACGTTTAATACAGAACAAGAAGACAATGAGCACAAAGAATTAGAAACAAAAGGAAAAGGGGGAAGAGGGAAAGGGAGAAACTAAGAACTGCCAAAGAGCCTGTATAGAGAAGACTAAACAATAATAACAATTTCTATGATTTTAAAATTCAAAACTGAACCCGAATGGTAGGTCCAGAAGGGTTCACCATGTTTCTCATCCCAAGTGGTAATTCTGTGCGCTTCCTCAGGTGGTACCAAACAGCCACATTCCTCACTTTGCAAAAATTAACTAATCAATCTTCACTGATGAGTAGATAAGCCTTGTGAACCAGAAGCATGCATAGAAACCAATTGTACCAGTCAGCACGAAAAATGCATATGAGGCAATCAGCATGTAGCCAAAGTACAACATCCCAGACACTGGCTTTGTGATCTCAAGCTTTGTAAAGAAGTAGAAGGCAGCATAGAGGAAAAGATACAGTGCAGAGGAACCCGAAGTCAAATATGACCTCCACCACCAGAGGTAGTCCTCACTGCACAGCTGGAAGTAGCAAAGTACAATAGTAATCTCAGCACATGTGACAATAAGGATGAGGAAGACAATGAAGAGGAACCCAAATATGTAATAGAACTGTTGCAACCATATTGAAGTGAGGATGAAAAAGAGCTCGATAAAGACGGCACCAAAGGGGAGTATGCCTCCAATTAAGATAGAGAATGCCGGGTTCATGTACCAAGCCTGTTCAGGGATCTGCCTAGGGATCTTATTGGTTTTCACAGGATCCTCAATTGCAGGCTTCCTAAAACCCACATAACTACCCACAAAAACAAGGGGAACTGAGATGCCAAACCACAAGAAAACCAGAGCAAACATGGTTCCAAATGGCACTGCCCCAGAGGACCTCTGCCCCCAAATTATAGCATTCAGGATGAAAAAAATCGCAAAGACAGTTGCAGGAAACAAGAAAGCTGTTTTGAGAGCAATTTTCTTCCATTCTGCCCCCTTGAACATCTTATAGAGGCGGGCTGCAAAATATCCAGCAAACAGTCCCATAAAGACCCAGAGTAAAAGCATGGCCGTCATCAATCCACCTCGGTTTGAGGGAGAGAGGAATCCAAGGACAGCAAACATCATAGTAACAACAATCATCCCAAAAAACTGAACTCCTGTCCCGGCGTAAACACATAGTAAGTCTGGGTTTGATGGAGGCCTGAAAACATCCCCATGCACCAGTTTCCACCCTGTCTCTTCTTGGGCTTCTTCCTGAGTCTCTAACTGGTTGTACTTGGAGATGTCCCGGTAAAGCGTCCGCAACATGATCATAGCCACCATGCCCGAGAGGAAAAGAACAATCATCAAAGAATTAACAATTGAGAACCAGTGAATTTGATCATCAGCCATCAGAAGATAGGTATCCCACCGAGATGCCCATTTCACATCACTCTCCTGCAGGGTTTAACGAAGGGCAAGATAATCAAAAAGAGAATATCATAATAAACCCAATGGCAAACAGCAAAGTTCTTCCTTTACTAAGAGGTATGGTAACTGACCTCGAAGTTAACATCATACGTAAATATAATTTCCTTCTTATCTTCAACCTCTTGAGGAGTTTCAGAGTTGGTAACCAACGTTTTTGCATGAGGATCACAAGTTTTTAAACGGGTCTTTTCATTCCATTGACCGTCATATACATGCCTGATACTGTACTTAGAAAAATTATAAAATATCATTATTATACAGGCAAAAAATATTATCGAAGAGAGAAATTAGCAGAAATTGATAAACAGATGATATGGAGAGGAATCATAATCTTACCTGAATGGTCTGACCTCAAATCCGACAATCCTTGATAACTCTGTCACTGGATCTTTATGAAACTTGACTGTAAAGGTTAAGTGATTGTGGATAAAATGTTTTTCTTCCTTGCTCTGCAAATAATTATATTAAAGAGTAAAAAATAAAAATTGCTTGGATGACTACATTGCTAAAAGTTTTAGCTTACTAGTTAAAACAAATGGTAATTGCTCCACTTCTTACCCCTGCATACTGTCCTCTCAGACCCACATGGAAGCCATGTTGATACACAATAGAATTTTCCTGATCAGGCCTTCTTATAGGGACAACCAGAGGAAGATTATCCAAAATCCTTGACATATGGAACAAAGGTAACCAAAAAAATTGTCATAAAGTTAGCCGGTTATTCACATAAGATTATAATTCACATTCAAAATCCTCTACATTACTGCCTTACATGTTCACCCTATACTCATCATCTATCTTTTCCTTGAATGCCTTTGCAGTTTTCGCATTGAGAGTTACTTGACATAAAACATTGCACATCTGTGGTTCTCTCATTTTAAACTGCAATAAACAAAAGTGATCAGCAGCGCAATAGCCAAACATATTAACTAAACAAGAGGAAAAATAATTCATCCAAAAAATCTAACTGACCACATAAGGAGAGTTTTCAATACGATCACCACGAAGAACCTCCCCAAGATTCTCGGCACTGTCAACTATCTTCTCTGGAGGACAATATGGGAGGGAATAGTATGAGTAAGGAAGCTGAGTTTTTGTAGAGGTCAATTTGTTCACTTTCACCTTCAACTCATCCCCCTGCAGCCAATGTAAAATAAAATTTTAAACATCAAAACGATCTCAATGTATCCAAAATTGGTTGTAGCATCACAACAGAGGAATGTGGTTACATCAATTGGCAAACATCCAAAGCATGAGATAACATATGGGAGGATTTCATTATCATCATATTACTACTAAAACAGCTATATTTCTACCAACGCAGGAGTACTAGGTAACCAGAGTAATAAAAGTTTATACTTTCTAATATCATTGGATCAAAAAAGCCCATGCCGGTATATGCAACATACTTTTTTCTTTCTACAAAAGTATACACATGAGCATTCAAACTAGATGAAATATATCTAAACTTAAATCGCATTCATATAACAGGTTTGTTGGCAAGCATGCTCAATCTACACATCTTATGGAACCCGTTTAGAAAAAACTTTGGAAGTCAATAAAATCCAACATACCGAAAAACATAGATCCCAAGAGTCGGGATCATTTGTTCGTAAGCTGCTTAATCTACAGATTTGAGACAAACTCCCTATATGTCTACATATCTCGTAGATACAGCGAAGTATGCAAGTATCCAGGGAATTCAATAGCTCCAAGAAAACAAATTTCTAATACATAAGTCTTCAAAAGTAACAGATCTTATAGATCTAGAGTTCAAGAATCGATGATCATCGGTCAACAACTCCCCAGGATAAATTCTAAATCCCTAAAACACGCAATTTCATATTGGTCAAAACTGTTTCTAATTCAACCACTGTTTAGAATTTCCTTCCCCGCACACACACACACACACACACACACACAAATACAAAGTTCAAACTTTTTATCAAATCCTATAGGAAAAGATATATATATATATATATAGATTAACATGTAAGCTAAGTTTATAGCAAAAGAAAACGCAGAGATTCACAATAATTACACATAGAAAATCCAGAAAATTTAATCAATCCATCAACTACACAACACAGATCCCAACGATTTTCACCTGAATATAGAAATGAATCAAGTTGACACAGATCCGAACAAAAATGGATCCAAGATCTAAGCTGAAACCCTAGAACACAAAGAGAGAGAGATAAAATGATCATATACCAATTGGAAATCTTGGGGAGCGACGCCGGGGAGGTAGAAGCAGCGAGCGACATCGACATGGACGAAGAAGAAAAGCAAGAGACACAGAGAGATCCATCGTCGTCTCCGTTGTTGTTGAAAAGCGAGAGCTCCTCTCGCCATGGCTGTTTCTCTAAAGATCTAGATCCACCAAGATTTGCCCTAACCTCTCTCTCTCTCTCTCTCTCACACTGTGTTTCTCTCTCTCTCAACTGGTTTATGTGTAAGTGTGTGTGAGAGTTTATTCTTTGTTTCTTTATTTTGATAGCGTATTTATTAATATAGCGCGAGAACGGAGAAGAACGAGATAGTATTATAGAAATCCTTCTTTCTTTTTCTGGGGGGAATTTACGATGTACCAATCAGAAGCTTCTTTAACCGTCCGATCTTTGTTTTTTCACCGTGATGTGCGGTCCAGATTGGACCAATTGAAATTTATTCCATTAGTCAACGTTTTTTATTGGTTTCCACTTCCTTAATTGTCCTTAATTATTATTAATTTATTACCCACATTGGGAATTCATTTTCTTTTCTGTTCTTTTATGGACACTTTTTTTTTTTGAAAGCTTTTATGGACACATTTTAATTTCAACTTTCGCATAATTTTTTTGAGTTATTGAATTACATCACTTGTATACTGTATACCACTCGAGCCCATTAAAATTAAAAACTTAAAAAAAAAAAAATGAAAAGTATACCATTCAAAGCTTAATAAAAGTTCTTTCTAAAAAAAAAATTTTGGCTTGAATTTGAAAATATTAAAAAAAAAAATCTAGTACAACAAGCTATTTTATAACTTCTTTATCACAATTATGATGTGATAAAGTATAAGTGATAAAGAAAAAATTATGAGTTCATATATAAGTGATAAACAACTATTTATAGTCTGCATGTCAAAATTATGACAAAAAAATTGTGATATAGTTATAAGAACTTAAGTCAAGCTTTTCATTTTTTTCCGTGTGTATTAAATACTTAGTATTCTAAAAAAAAGAAAAAAAAAAACTTAAGCCAAGTTTATTAGGTTTTTTTTTTTTTTTAATGAGCCAACATTATTAGCTTTAGAGTTGGGACTAAGCTAAGGTAATTAATTATAGAACGATGAATACAAATTAAGATTTGAGTAATTAATCAGATCGTATCTCCCAGGTACTAAAAAACCAAGAGTAGGTGTACTTGCCAAACATAAAAAAGCGTCGGTGGAGAAATCTGCATTTATTTATTTTTGTCTTCTACTTGGATAAAAAAAAAAAATTGTCTCCTACTCAAAGAGTGGGACAAAAAGTTGAAGAGTTCAGAATCTTGCCTAGGTAAATGAAAGCATTGATAAATAAATCTTTAGATCTAAGCCTATGATTGCATATTAAAGTCTTGCCCAAAGTAAACTTTTGATGCCATAAAATTTAATGTTATTTTTTTTTAAGTCTTTTATGTTTCAAAATATTAATTTTGGCAAGTCATATTTGACTCTATGTTCATATTTGCCATTTAGTTTCAAATTTTTTTATTTATATTTGATTCTTTTTTCTCTTTCTTTTTCTTTTTTTTTTTGAAATTTTAAGTTTCAAATTTTTTATTTTGATCTTTCAGTTTAGATTTTATGGAAATGAAACTTTTGAAACATAAAGTAACACATAGAAAACTAAATCAAATATGAAGGACCAAACTGAAAATATTGAAATATAAATGGCCAATATTAAAATGAATCAAACATAAAAAGTTAAAATGAAAATTTTGAAAGATAAAGGACCAAAATGAAACAATCCCAAACTTTAAAGATCAAATGTATAAATATAGGAGGTTTTATATGAAATATTTATTTAGAATTTAAACTTAAATAAGGGTGTGTTTGTTTTGGCTTCAAACCACTTTCGGAAAAGCATTTCCGAAAAATTAGTGTGTTTGGTTGGTTTGTAAAATTCGGTCAACTGTAATGCATTTCCGTTTGACCGTAAAATAGAGGCTTGATGGGTGGAAAATGAATTCAGTCCTCATTTTCACTTCAAACAAATTCCGTAAAACGCTCTCTCATCTCTCACACGCACTCTTCGACCAACTGCTCTCCAAGCTCCAAGCTCACATCGACGAGCTCCAAGCTCGAAGCTCACACCGACGATCCACACACCGATGAGCTCCAAGCTCCGATCTACTCTCCAATGAGCTCCAAGCTCCGATCCACACACCGACGAACTCATCCTCCACGCCGAGACCATCCAAGAAAGAAGACACCAGAGCTCCACGCCAAAAGAAGAGACCACGACGAACCCAGACCCACGAGCAACAGCACGAGCAACCCATCGCCTCCTCGAGCTCGCTAATCTACGAACCAAACCCATCGCCTTCGACCCACAAACCGACAAATCCAGACCCATCGCCTCCTCGAGCTCGCCGATCCACGAACCAAACCCATCGCCTCCACACTCTCTCTTCCTCGATCTCTCCGTTTTTTTTTTTAAATTTGATTGTTGTTGTTTTTTTTTTTTGGATGAACTGATTGTTGTTATTGTTGTTGCTGTTGTTGTTGTGTTGTTGTTGCCGGAATTTGCTGCCGGAAATTGTTGTTGAATTGGATGTGATGTTGAATTTTTTGTAAAAATGTGAAAAATTTTCCAGAAAATAGCATTTTCAGAATACAACCAAACACATGAAAATATTTTTCACAACAATTTTCATAATTCAACCAAACACTTAAAAATATTTTCTTTTTCCGAAAAATAACATTTCCGAAAAATATGTATTTTCCGAAAAAAGTTTTACACGAAACAAACACAGCCTAAGAAACATATATTACAATAATGGCATGGAAAAATGTGAGTTTTCAAAAAAAAAAAAAAATTGAGTCTAATATAGAAAGTCAACAAAAGTAAGAATTTTTTATCTTATATTAGCGCTCTGTTTGTTTCAACATTAATGTTTTCTGGAAAATAGGTCATTTTCCAGAGAACTCTTTTTGGAAAACTATCTTATTTTCCAATGTTTGGTAACGACCTTGAAAATGGACTTGAGAATGTTTTCTAGTGTTTGGTATGTACAAACATTTTTTAAAAAACTATCTTATTTTTTTAGAAAACTATCTCATTGCAGCTATATCACTGCAATTTGTGTGGCTTTGAAACTCTAAGCATCAATACCAAGTGAATAGAAATACGCATAGTGGCAAGAAGTGCTTAACTTTTACCATCCCACACCTTTGTAGTAGATAGCTTTCTCAGCTTCCTGTCATGATTGAGCATGACACTTACACTATTAACCACCAAAATTATGCAATCAATATCCACTAGTAACAATGGCAAACCAATCATTCCATATTAAAATAATTTTTAGCCAACAAAAGGACTAAAAGTTGCTTCCAAATCCACATGCCCATGAAACAAAAGGACTAAAAGTTGCTTCCAAATCCACATGCCCATGAAACAAAAGGACTAAAAGTTGCAAACCAATACCCATTAAAATGATCTCAAAACCTACAAACTAGAGGCCAAATAGTTTGATAAATACCAAAATGCCAAATTGTCCAAATAGAAAAGCATAAATTCTAACAAAAATGCACCTACATAATCAAAATTGGCTTAAATAGTTGTCAAAGAAGTTCTGCAGCCATTGTCTACGGAGCTTGTCATTTTTCAACATGAATGACCTTGCTTGTTTTTCATCCTCATTCAAATGGTCAAATGCAGACGCAAGCATATTTTCTTCAAATCCATCCATCTTCATAACTTCTTCATAAAAACTACCAAAATTTAGCTGATTTTCAGAAATCTTTTTTATTGCAGAAGCAACCTTACCAAGTTGTATGGACAAATCTTGGTAAACAGCATCTTCAATCATAGTAGCATGACTTCGTTTCCTGTGAGACCTTGTTTCATTTGAGGCCACATGTGAGGGATCAACTTGCTTCTTTTTGGATATGTCATTAACATCAGCATCAACAAGCGGAGGTGAATCATCCAATGCTTCTACACCTATATCACCTACTCCCTTGGAAAAACCTCCTGTAGCCATATCCTTACCCACAACCAAAGCCATCTCATCAAACATCTCAATTTTCTTGTTTAGAAATTGTGCATGATTTGGATGTGACTATGTAAAGAAAGGAAAAGAAACAATTAAAAAAAAAGAAAGGAAAAGAGCCAAAAACTAATATGAGAGCAATAAGAATAATGAAAAAATTTAAACTTTACAATGATACAAACTAAAAAGTTTCTACATATAAAATAAAAATAATAAAAGTTTCTTACCTCGACTTCTTCATTATACACTGTCCTATCACAGGTGATTATTTTCAAATCATCATTCCATTCAAACCCACTTTTCTTGTTACGAAGTAATACAATTGTATTCCAATTGGTTTTAAGTGTTTTAAAGCGATGTTCCACATGCTTTGGAGTACATTCAGTCATAAATTTCTCAGTAATTGCTTCAGCTACTTTAGCATATGATGCATGTTTAAATGTGTTGGATTGCTTGTTTCCATGAAGAGCCTCATCTGCAAGTATCTCAAGTAATAAATTCTGCATTGGTTGTGACCACCTGAAGTTGGTCTTGGTGTCCTTGACCTTCTGAGTATCCTTTCTATTTCCTATTGCAATTCTATTACAATGATATTTGCAGGAAAAATGAGACAAAATGAAAGAAGAATATAAATAATATTCAATACAAAATATGAACTGGGGGTGTGCATGCCAAACAAAAATAATTGTAACATAAAAGTCTTGAAAATATGAAACCAAAAAAAAAATCCATTACACAACAAACTAATATAAAGAGTATGAAATCACTCCATAGCATTATAATCCTCCCACATTTTACGACAAATATCATCCCGTTTTTGAACCCATTCTCTATTTTCTTCTTGGACTTCCCTTTGTGATTGTTGGACTCTTCTACTTGTACTGTCATTTGCAAGTGGACTACCACAAAGCCCATTGCTCATAATTGAGTCTAAAGGGTTGACTCCTATTATATGATTGTGAATTATGCAACAAGCTAAGACTACATCCACTTGTATTGGGAATGACCAAAAAGGTTCTGCATCTAACACACGGAAATGTTTCTTCAAAACCCCAAAACAACGCTCAATGCTAGTGGGTAAAGAAGAATGGCGAAGATTGAATAATTCTTTGTCATTTCTTGGCGGGTTATCACTAAACTCTTTCAAATGGTAACGAACACCACGATAAGGGGATATAATTCCTTTCCGAACTCCATAACCAACATCACCAAGATAATATTTACCTACACGTTCATAGTCAAAAGGAAAAAAAATCACTCTAAAAGCTATTGTCCATAATAAAATCACTTTCTATTCCTATAATACCTTCAGGAATTTTTAATCCCCTTGGCTTAAAGAGTGTGTCATTTAAGACACGTGAATCATGTGCACTTCCTTCCCAACCAGCTAATACATAAGTGAATTTTAAGTCAAAGGTAGCAGCAGCAGCGAGGACATTTTGTGTTGTTCCATCCTTTCAGCCGCGAAACCTTCCTTGTATTTGAATTGGAATAGATGCACAAACATGAGTTCCATCAATGGCTCCGACACAATCCTAATTACGACCAATATAAGTTACATTTATCTTATATCTTTATATGTCTATAAAAAAAAGAGGAAAATAAAAGCCTTTGGAATTTACCTTAAAATAGGAGTTAAACCTGCTACTATTTTTTATCTCCAAGGGTGTATCTTTGTCAGGCTCTCTAATCATGTGTTTGTATAATTGCAAAATAGCTTTAAGGACATGCCTAAAGTATCGGTGCACTGTCTCAATTGATCTATAAAACCTCCCACCAACAACTCGAAACCTCACATCATGTCCAATAGTGTGTAAAAAAATTAACACTTGTTCTTTAATGGACATATGAATGGTCTCTTGAAGTAGATTATTCTCGCTCAAAATTTTGCATAGCGCATAAAAAGCAATAGGTCTCATCCTTATATGATGGAGACAACACATATCACCTCTACAAAGAATATCATTCATATATGTCTCTCTTTCATACTCTCGATTAACATGAGGTTCTCTAAGCATAACTCTTCTCGATCTTAGTCCTTTCAAAAGAACAACACCTAAAGCAATAACAGATGTAGCTACCCCCATTATGGCAGCAGGAAGTGATGGGTTATCCATCTATATTTCCAAAAAAAAATGATGAGTATGAAATAAATGTGTACTTAAAGAAAGCATTCATATATACAGGTACCTAAAGAAATCACTTCATAAAAAAAATGACAACTTTAAGTTTGATGAGACTAAACTATAAGGTAACAACATCATCACTCCATAAGTACTAGAAACAATAACTATTGAGTTTGTTATTAGAGGCTAAAAATTGACAAGGTAATAGATGGTGAAGGAGGGACATTTGCCCTTAAAAACACTCTATTTCTGGACCACGTTTTGACTGGCCTATAAACACTCTGTTTCTGGACCAAGAAACAGAGCATTGCTCCTAACATGAACGGCAAGAAAACACATAAGAGCAATAAAACGCTTAACAGTAATCATAAGAGCAATCAAGGACTTAAGCAAAACACAAGTTCATCTACAAATATAACTGGCTCCGCCCCTGTCTGCTAGTGATGTTCTACCTGAGATACTAAACAAGTATTACCTTAATTTGACATGCCCGAGTCAGTTCACTCCTCAATTTCCAATTGGCAAATGAGGAACTTTCTAAATACAAGAAGGACAACAACAACAACAACAAAAAACAACTCTTTAATAATTTTAATTCCCTAGACGTTGAGAGAGGATTCTAATATGACTAATAGAGCATTACACAATCTGCATAATTCAAAGTGATAAATAAATAAAAACAAGTTCAAAATTCTGCAGTAGTCCAAACAGGAATCCATCAAACTGAGAAGAATAAAATCAAGTATACTGAAACACACACGAACAAGAACCAACCATGCAAATCTTACTGTGGGAATATTGTAATTGAAATCAAGAACCTTATAAAAACATGAAATTACTATATATATCGTTGGTGACACAGAAAGCAAACTATAAAATTGGGGTTTTTGTAGAGAAGAATGAAATATTACCAGTGCAAGGAATAGTTGTTGACCGTGAGAGACATATAGAGAGAGATCTGTGAAAACTGAAAAGAGGAGAGACCAAAGGGGGAGAGACAGTGAAAATATGAGAGGAGAGAAAACGCAAAGAAAATGGAGAAAATTGAGAGCTCACCGTGAGACTATGAGACAGAGGTGCCAAAATAATTGTTTCCCGCGGCTACAGAGGGTAAAGAAAAAAAAAATATTTATAGGAGATGTGATGCGTGAGAGAGAGATTGTTTTCCAAAAAAAAAAAATGGAAAACATCCCATAGAAAATAAGCCTTGTTTTTATTAGGGTTTTCCATTGACTAAAGATAGTTTTTCGTTAACTAATTTTTTTTTGTGCTACCAAACACTGGAAAATGTGGAAACCTATCTATATACAAACAGAGCGTAGATTATCGAGATAACTTTTGATTTTATATTAGAGGCAAGACTTAAGTACAATACTTAAATGCTGTTCTTTAGGTTTCCATCTTAAAATTCTGCCACGTAGTTTTTTTCTCATGAGATGGAAGTGTATTTTTTAGTTAAGTGGTCATATGACAGAATTTAAAGAGAATAACTTAATGAATAACACCTAAAATATTGTACATAAGTTTTGTCCTTATATTAGATATAGATATAAATATACAAAGGTATAGATTAATAAATAATTAGTGTAAAAAAATATTTCATAAAGAATTAAAACATTGTAATAACTCAAAAACGGATGTACATTGCAATTTCCAGTTGGACTACTAGGTTGAGTCAAAATAAAAAACATTTTTTTGGATCATTAAATGATCCGTTTGAATTGAGGGGAGCAGAGTAGAATACAGTAAATTTGGCTCAAAATTAGCATATTTTCAGTCAACTCTACTTTACGCACCTCTATTCTCCCTCATTTCTCCCTTAATTCAAACAAGTAAACAACCCTAAATTCCATTTAATTTTATACTATTTCTCTTCTTTGGCATAGTTCCATAATTCCATTAAAATTGAAAAATCTATTCTTCTTTTTTTGGTAATAGGAATCTATATATAATAATAATAATAATAATAATAATAATAATAATAATAATAATAGGTGAAGTTGAGAGAAATTCAAATTAGAATTCCAAATTAGAGTTTCAATTTTACGCCATGTGTCCTAAATTATTAATTTAAAAAAAAATTTATTTCTTAATTTTAGAATAAAATGTGGGACTACATTATAAATATCCATCCAAATGAGTTATTAAGTACAAAAATCAAAAAGTCTAAAATAAATGAATCGTTAAAAAAAAAAAAAAAAGTGATTCACAATAATAAATAAATAAATAAATAAACATGGACAATTTACATTTTATATCTAATAATATCTTTACATAATTTTTTAAAGAGTTAACAAAATATAAAAATGACTATCAATAATATTTAAATTATATATATAAATTATATTATGCATCTTATTGTATATTTTTAAATGTATCCATACATATGCATGGAGTTACAAGCTAGTTTATATATAAAGCAAACTAGTTTCTTTTCTTTTCTTTTTTTGATTATAGGGATTTATGTTTTTGTCACCTTTGTTTTTTGAAACCCTCATTGATGATTAATTTGTAGCCTCCATCTTAATAATGTAAAACTAGATTTTCCTATTACATCATGGATCAATTAATCACAACCTTCTTAGTACATTTGATCTTGTGGAGCTAAATTGGTTTTTGGATTTTTATGCACTAAAATACATAGAAACTAGATTGCGGAAAGAAATTGCATTGAAACTCCATGTCCCAATTCTATGCTAACCAAACGTGGTATGAATGAAGTAACAAAAAAAATCCAAATTCAATGTTGTCGTAAGTTGTAACATACCTTACTTGTGTTATATATCACTTTCAGTCTTTCATATCAGTCTCAAAGCTTTAAAAAAAGTAATTATTAAAATAAATAAATAAAAGTAGTAAAATTTAAGGTAAGTGTGGAACACACCCCCCCCCCAACTTCTATCTCTAATAAAATTTAGAAAGGTGTGGGAATTAGTTGTCTTGTCCTATATCCTTTTCAGAAAGAAATATTTAAGAGGCCCCTTTAAACATGTAAATTTAAATCATTCTTTTGAGAATGACATTCTTAACTTCTTATATCATATTTGGTATATTAAAAAGCACAAAACAGTGAGATGCAACACTGTGAGAGAGTGTGTTTATTAAAAAAAAAACCCTGTGAGAGAGTGACCACTCAGCAGAAAATAGCAAGGTTGTAGACGGACCTCCGAAATGTTATCAATGCAACTACATAATATAGGCACTAAGCACCAACAAAATTATGGTTTGTTTCTTATTGCCGATTTTAATTTTTTGATTTATTTATTTTTTCTCTTTTTTGTTTGGTGGGTTTTTATGTCATTAGATAAGGAGGTGTACAGCAATAATAATTTGTTTATTTATGATACAAAGTTTCCCTTTTGCCTTTTCTGGGTAGTTGTGGCATAGTGGGCTACACACTAATGTATTATGTACAGGAAGTGTGAAATTTATTATAGTTGCTTTCTAATAAAGGGTTCAGTGCAAACTGAAGTCCTACGCAAAGGCCAACATTGACCTGAACTTGCTTAAGCAGGAATATTGATTATTTAATCCTATAGGAATGCTAAGTTCATAATATTTGCACAATTTTTTCATAATATATTCTATGTGTCAGATTGTTACTTTACTAATGGACAAAGAAATAATTTTCAGTAGTGAATTCAAATTAAAAATCTATAATAACTTGCAATCTAAGATCTGTTATGAAAGTGTCTTGTAAATGTTGTGAACGTAGCACTTCTTTTAATTTTAAGAGTTAATTATTGGTCAATTATATTTTATTTTAGATCCTATTAGCTAATTAAGTTATTAATATTTTATTTGAGTTTTTAGAGTTAAAGGTTATTTTTAGGGATAATTACAGTAAACCCACCTGAGCTTAGGCCGGTTTTCACTTTGCCTACCCGTGGTTCAAAACTTATCACTTTGCCCACCTGAACTTCAATCCGTTACCCATCCGTTGCCCACCTCACCCTCAGACGTTAGAGAAACACCCTTTTATTCGAAATTAGAACATAACACGGATCAAACAACACGAACTCACTCTCTTTTCCTCACGAGCCCTAGAAACGCAAATCCCTGTAAGTGAGCTGGGGTTTTGATTTTTCTGCATCTGCTTTCGTGCGAGGGTGAGGTTCTGACTCTGGGTTGTCTTGAGGCATTGAATATTCGAAGATAGATCATCACCTTCTACTTTATGGTTCTGAGCTGAGCTGGGGTTTCAAGTTTTGATGGTAGCTTTGATTCACAGGAAGTTGATAATCGATGTCTTCTTCGAGTGGAAATTACTCAGGTTCAAGTGGGCATATGTGTACATATGAGACTTGTGTGCTGAGAACAAGTCTGACAGTGGATAATTTTGGGAGAAGGTTTCTGGGTTGTAGCCGATATAAGGTAAGTATATTTTTTACTTAATCTAGCTGATTCACGTGAGATTGGAATGTGATGTGTTCAATTCAATTTATGAACAGGTTGGTCCCAAGTGTCCTTTCTTTAAATGGATTGATAATCCCACTTGTATGCGTGGGAATGAAGCTGCTCATTTGGTGCAACAAAAGCTGGATTTACTGCGGAGTGAGCTGCAACTTGCACATGAAAGGGAAAAAGAAGCTACAGAGGCAGCAGCAGAAGCTACCCAAATGGCAGAAATTGCTCAAGACAGGGCAGCAAAAGCCACTGAGAGGGAGAGAAAGTTTCGAGCTTCCTCTGTTCAAGCCAAGGAGATTGCAGTGAGAGCTTTAGAGCAAGAGAGGAAGTGCAGAATTGCACTAATTCTGTCATGGTTTTTTTTTATTTTGGTTATGTTGTTTTCATGTTTTGGCTCAAGTGAGAATGTTGGAATGATGAGATTGAGTCTGCCTGATGGCTTGTAATATAAGCTGGTCCTCAATTGTATTGTAAATAGAACTATGAAAGAATTTTTTGAGAATGAGAACTATGTAAGGTGGTAGATGCCTTTTAATAAAGATAAAAGTGTTATTTATGTTAGATGCTGTTGGTATTTTTGTTTAAAGTGAATTTGCTACTTGTGAGCTGTGAACTGTGAGCTGTTGGTGTTTTGTTGGATGTTGTGAGCTGTGTTGGTTTGTGCACTAAGTGCATTGTGTGAAGACAATTGTGTTTAAAGTGAATTTAAAGTGCATGACAATCTGTCAACTTGCAAGAAAAGAACAAATGCACATATACACCTGCTATTCAACACATACACCTGCTATTCAACACATACACCCTGCACACATAAACAAACTCATAATAATAACTCATATAACCAACTGCAATAATCAGAATAATAATTCTGAACACCTGTCATTAAGTTGGGAAATTATATACATATTTTAAGGTGGCATTGAATAGTCTTTCATCAACCACCAGTAAATATAAGGCATTTGGTACAACAACCAAAACAGTTGCAGCTGCCCAATGTTTACAAAACTTACAAAAATCCAAAAAGTGTATGAACAGCTATATAAAAAAGTGTTGTCATTGTCTGCCCTGCCATTGTCTAGAAATTACATAAAACCCTAACACTACTACATAACCCTAATACATTATACACAGCAACAAAAGTGTCTTCACTTAGTCTTCATTTACTGCCCCTGCCCCTGCCTCTCCCACCACAGCTGGCCTTTCCACCTCTTGTTCTACATTTCTGAGCCCTAGCTGCATCACCCCTTCCTCTCAAAGCAGCTCCTCTGGTAGCAGGTGGTCTTGTAGGCTACAAAGTACAAGAATTCAAATGTTAGCTACCAGTATCACAGTTTTATGAATAAAACATCAAACCTAACACTACAGTACCTGTGATGATGGTGCTCTACTATCCCATGTTTCTGCAGGGGTGTGTGGTGTTGGCTGGCTTGAAGAGAACCAAGGAGCTCCTCTAACTGTGTACCTGAAGTCTGAAGAGTACCACTGACTTGGGTTCTGTGACCATGGAGCTGGTGGCCCTAACCATGGAGCTTGTGGCTGTGGAGCTGGAGCTTGTGGCTGTGACCCTGCTGCCTGGTTGGATGAGGATGAGGCCATAGTGTAAGGCTGATGTGTTGGTGGGGGCTGAGCTGAGGATTGGGTCTGTGATGAAGATGGGGCTTGGGATCCTTGTCTGTGTGTAGAAGGCATTCCACTTCCCTGTAACCAAATATGATGAGCATGTTGTTACAGCTGGATTTATTGGCATTTTGCATTTGAATAAACAAAATTTGTAAAAACTTACAGATTTCTCTTTCTGCAATCTCTGCCTCCTCTCCCATGGTGTCTCACCAGTGACATTGGCCTTGCAACCCCTTGCATTGTGCCCTTCCTGATGACACCTTCCACACCTCAGTGGCCTGTTTGCTCTAGACACCTTATAAGGGTTCGGCTCATCAGCATCTCTTCTCCTCTTCATGGGTGGCCTGCCTGGTGGCTTATGGACAATAGGTGCAACAGGCTTGGGTTGGCCACTTGATATCCACTCAGACTGGCCAGGCATGGGAGGTATGGGTGTCTTGTATGTCTCCACATAAGCATCCTTGTAGTAGCATGGATGGGTGTAGTCTTCTGGTTTCTGACGATTCACAAAAATGGCTGCAACTCCATGCTTGCAGGGGATTCCTGTCAAGTCCCATAATCTACAACTGCATGTCCTATTTACCAAGTCCACCACATGCCTTTCCCTCTCATTGTCAACCTCATACACAAACCTCCCAGAAGGCATTGCACAGAAACCTTTAGAGTCTAATTTTAACTACTCCAACTTTTTTTGTATGGTTGGACACAACTTGCCACCATACTTTTCTATGCCAGTCTTCTTTATATACAGCCTGCTCATAAGCCTAACTCTAATCCACTCCAGCATTGATAAGATGGGCTTGTCTCTAGCCTTCACAATCATAGAGTTAAAACTCTCACTCAGATTGTTTACCATACAATCTGTCAAAGCTCTTGAAGAAAAGTGGGATCTGGTCCACTGTGCAGGCTCTATATCAGCCAGGTACTTCCAAGCTTCTTCATCCAGACTCTTAAGATGTTCCATCCCCCTCTCAAATTCCCTGGCTGATGTTGTGCCAGCACACCTCCACAGTACACTCTTCAACTCCATGCCCTTGTGGTTAAGCTTGAAGTTGTTGTATATGTGCTTCACACAAAACCTGTGCTCCACAGTTGGGAATAGAGTCTCCATTGCAGGTAAAAGGCCCTGCAATCAAGTAAGCAAGTAAGCATGTAAAAAGCTAAGCATGTAATGAAGTCATGAACATTAGGTAGATGATAATACCTTCTGCCTGTCACTGATGAATACCAGATTGAGCTCCTCTGGCCTGCCAATGTCATCTGCAAACTGCTCCAAGAACCAGATCCAGCTATCCTTTGTCTCTTGCTCAACCACAGCCATTGCCACTGGGAATATATTGTCATTTCCATCCTTGGCAGTGGCAGACAATAATTGCCCACCAAACCTACCCTTCAAGTGGCATCCATCCAGCCCAACAAAGGGTCTACAACCACCTAGAAAGCCTGCCTTCTGAGCATTGTATCTAATGTACATCCTTTTAAAATGGGGCTCTGCATTCTCATTTTCCATCTCTGTTTGCAGAATCACCCTACTTCCTACATCTGTCCTTAATATCATTTCTGCATAATCTCTAAGTAGGCCATACTGAGCCGCTTCATCCCCAGTAATCAGCCCCCTAGCTGCCGTCCTTGCTCTGTACACCTGACTAAGACTTAAATCAATTGAAATCTTCTGCATCACATGGTGCTTAACACCTGAGACCTCCCAATTAGGATTCTTAGCAAAATCCTCCAAATACCTCTTTGCCACATAGGCTGATGTAACTTGCCCATTTTTAAATGTTAGGGGGCAGGTACACTCAGGATAAAATGTCTTGATCTCAAAGGTGCATTCTCCAGTCACCATTGAGGCATAACACCTCCATCCACAACTGTTCTTACAGTGTACAGAAATCTTCTTCTTCTCATTCAACTTCCACTTCACATCAATGTTATTCTGAATCACATACTCCCTCAAAGCCTTCCTAAACACCTGGGAGTTTGGGAACTTCATCCCTTTTGCCAACCTAACATTTTCCATATCAGTCCTCTCATTGAACTCCAAATTTCCACCCTGCTCATCATCAGAACTATCCACACTTGCAATATCATCCTCTAAAGCTGGTTCAGCCCACTCTTCATCTAAATCTATGTTTGGAGGAGGAACATTGCTTGGGCCAGGTGCATCTGTGTTTGGCTGAGGTGTATCAGTGTTTGGATGAGGTGTATCAGTGTTTGGATGAGGTGTATCAGTGTTTGGATGAGGAGGTGTATCAGTGTTTGGATGATGAGGTGGAGAAGACTCACCAAAAATGTCATCAGCAAAGTCTTCTCCTTCCAGACCTTCATTCAACCAATCAAACTCCTCCTCCAGACCATCACCCCCTGCACCAGCCCCTGCACCAGCCCCTGCACCCCCTGCACCAGCCCCTGCACCAGCCCCTGCACCCCCTGCAGGCCCTGCACCCCTTGCACCAGCCCCTGCACCAGCTCCTACACCAACCCCTGCACCATCAGGAACTTCAACTGCAAGTGGAGCATTACCACTCTCCACATACAGTATGATGGGGTCTCTTGGCCCTCCCTCATTAGGCTTGCACAGGGGTACCACATCTTGATCATCTTGTATGAGCCTCAAGTCTTGCTCCAAGTTGCCCCCAGGACCTAAATAATGAACCCTACACGGTTCATCAATCCCCAATTCCTCACATATACCTTTAAGTTCAAAATAACTAAGCAAATCAGGATCCCTATACACTACTTCAACTTTCCCCCCAAAGTATTCTAAACTAGGGTTCCACAGAAAAGCACCCCCATAATGTACCTCCAATTTCACTTCCTCATCCATCTGCAATAACAAATTACCATTTGACACGTATACAATTAACAATTAACAATTAAAGAATTGTAAACAACTTGCAAGTAAATAGTTGCATGTTTATGTTTTGCTTTTGGGATGCAACACACACAGAGGGACCACATCTTCTGCTTTGTTTTTTTATTCTGTTTTACTAAATAGCACATGCAAACACTAAAATTTAAAGCTAATAGAAACTTGGGTCCACTGTGAGACACAATGACCACGGCAGACAAAATGCCCACAAACAAACACAAATCCAAAGAACAAGTGGTCACATTTTTCATAAGCATCAACAAACACAACCAATAATCTCATTCCATTACATGTAACAATGACCATTGATTGATTATTAAAAACACAATAAACAACCACAAGCCCGAAGTAAAAACCCAAGCAGTGACAGATTTCTTACCAGGATTTTAGTCCCTCGAACAACCCGTTGCTCGTCTGCGTTTACACTTGCAACACAATGTCAATATCAGATGCAGAAATGGATTTTTGCGTTTCTAGGGCTCGTGAAGAAAAGAGAGTGAGTTCGTGTTGTTTGATCCGTGTTATGTTCTAATTTCGAATAAAAGGTGTTTCTCTAACGTCTGAGGGTGAGGTGGGCAACGGATGGGTAACGGATTGAAGTTCAGGTGGGCAAAGTGATAAGTTTTGAACCACGGGTAGGCAAAGTGAAAACCGGCCTAAGCTCAGGTGGGTTTACTGTAATTATCCCTTTATTATAATTCAATAATCAAGCTTTCACCCAAATTAATTAGGAATTGAGTTTGGTTTTAGTAATCTATTACTATATAAACTAGCTTGTAATTTCATGCATATGCATGGATATAATTAAAAGATACACATTAAGATGCATAGTATAATAATCTTACGTATATAATTTAAATATTATTGATAGTTATTCTTATTATTTTTTTAATTATTTAAAAAGTCTTGTAAGAATGTTATTAGGTAGAAAATATAAATTGGCTATTTTTTAAATATTTTTATGTTTATTAATTCTAGACTCTTTGGTTTTTGTACACAACTCACTTGAATGAATATTTATGATATGGTCCCACATTTGAGTCCAAAGTTAAGAAATAAAACTCTCTCTAAAAATAGATAATTTAGGACATATGACGCAAAATTGGACTCCAATTGTAGAATCTAATTGAATTTTCTCTAAATTTTACCTATTAATATATATATATATATATATAATTTTTTGTGCCAAATGAATTGTTTTTAATTATAAAAATAAGGCTCATTAATATAAAATCATTCAAACTCTCTCTTCTTCTAATTTTATTATAGTGTTAGATATATGATTATGTTTTTTATGATTTATTTATATTAGACTCCTCGTTTTTTACTTTAAATTAATTCATTTGGCACAAAAATTAAAAAAACTTTGATTAGATGGAACGTGTACCGTAAAATTAAACTCCAATTGAAATTCAATTTTTACGCTGAACTAACTAACTTGGTTCAAAATTTAAAATTTTTTAATTAGATGAGACACGTGGCGTAAAATTAGACACTGATTGAATTCCAATTTAAAGTCTAATTAGATTTTCTCTCAGTTTTACTTATTAATATATATACACACACACACACACATATAAATATAGATGACTTATAAACTTGATTTGTTTTTAGTTCCAAAAAAAAAAAAAAAAAACTCATAAATATATAATCATTTAAAAATTATGTTTTTTATGGCTTAATTATATTGAACTCCTCGTTTTTTATACTAAATTAACTCATTTGGTATAAAAATTAAAAAACTTAGATTAAATGGGACACATGTCGTAAAATTTAATGCTAATTGAAATCCAATTTTTACATTGAATTAACTCACTTGATATTTTATAAAATGAGTAATATAAGTTATTTTACTAACTGTCATTAATGGTGTTAATTATGTGGCTAAACTACAATGACCTGATATTTTATTTTAATGATGTTGCATATTTTAATTAAAAAATTACAAATTAAAAGTACGAAACTTTTTTTACAACGGTACCAAATTAAAAAAAAAAAAAAACTCTTTTTTTTTTTTTTTTTTTTTTCTACCAATGGTAAATATATCAAAATTAGTGGGACCACTAATGTGAACAAAGACAACTTCTTCTTCTCTTCTATAAATGACTTTTTTTTTTGTTTTTTTTTTCCCGGCTCTTGCGGAACACACTGATTGTCTTCTTCCTTCTTCTTTTTCTTTTTATTTCCTATCTTTCTTGCATGAACCCACACACTGGTGCTAAGGTCTTCTTCTTCATTTTTTTTTTTTTTTTTTTTTTTGGTGTTTACTGTTTTGCTGTTTTGGTGGTCTTTTTGTTTCAAATAAAATAAAACCTAGTTGAATTTAACCCCACCAACAAAACAAAATTCATAAAAATAGAATCTCAAACCCAGAAAACAAAACCCATTTGAGTTTAACCCTCACCCACAAAACACAAACCGAATCAAACATTTAGAGAAAATAAAAGAAAGAAACAACAAAAGAGAAGCAAAGATGCTGCGAAGTGCTATATGATACATGCCTTGCTTTTTTGCTGCTACGCCTCTACTGGGATTCCATGGTTTTTGTTTCATCCCGTGGAGCGTATGCAAATGTTTAGCCATTTTAGTTTACTATGTTTTTATACTTTGTTGCAATTCTGTGTAGTTGTGTTAATATATGTTTTGTTAGTGTGTGTATCTTTATCAGCCCAGTTGGGCTGTGAAGTATGTGGTGTTGTAAGACTTTTTAAAGTGTGTTTCTGTTTACATTTAATAAAATCTCAATTTACGGCAAAAAAAAAAAAAATGTTGGGACTTGTTTTTGTAATTTTAATTTGTAATTTTTTAATTAAAATATACCGCATCATTAAAATAAAATGTTAAGTCATTGTCCGTTAGCCACATAAATAACACCGTTAATGACAGTAAAAAGACTTATATTGCTTATTTTGAAAACTTGAGGGACCAATTGCACACACTTCAAACTTGAGGAACTGATTGCGTACACATGATAAACTTAAGAGACGAATATTATAGTTTCACCTATTATATATATAGATATACTATTATAATACTTCTATAGATATAAAAGCTCCATTGAAAATTTTCCAATGACTTAGAACTCACTCCAGACGACTTAAATGCTAATTCTTAAGTTGAAATCTCGGTTAATGTTGATTCTAAGCAAACCCATGCATTGATTTGTAGGTAAATTTTGTTTTATTGAAAGCTAATATTGTTCCTAATCAAAAGCAAAAAGTCATAGAATTATGTACACATTGGGAGCAAATACTTTGTTTTTGCAGCCCAAGTTTTATTTTCCTCTTTTTGTCCCTTTGAAAAGTCAGTCTGATTGCCTAAATTTATGGACATCCACTGACTCTTCTTCTCCTTTCTTTATTTCTCTTGTGAAGAAATTCTTGATTGTCGTTTAGTTTTTGGATTTTAGGAAAATCAAAAGTCTTGCCATCTATCTAAGATTCATTAGTCTTTCTGGTTTTCTCGTTTGTCTTTCCTTCTGTTGGGAGTTATTTTGCGTAAGATTGAAGATTTACATTAGTTGTGTGAGCCTGCTCAACCACTGCACTTCAAAATCTAAAACCCGGGTAATTCTAAAATATTCTTGCTTAATTTCCCGTCGGAGAGAGAGAGAGAGAGAGAATTTATAATTAAAAAAAAAAAATTAGAGTAGTTTACCAAACACTTAGGAAGAAAACATTAATTACAAGTGAATTGAATTCCCTCCAATGTTTCTTATGGATATGGAGACAATACATAACTTCAAGACATTCAAGGTAAAATCATACCAACAACTGTTCTCAAAGTGCCTCAGGAGTACACAACCATACAAAACGTGCTCCAAATGGCTATCAAATCTTGGCAACAATAACTATATCCTTAATAATCCAAGTAGAAAGGTAAGGATGGGGTTCAAAACAATAGCATTCTAATTTTCCTCTCAGGTGGGTGGTTCTGGAGCGGGTGATTCAAGTGTGGGTGGTTCTCGAGCTGGTGGTTCAAGCGTGGGTGGCTCTCGAGTGGGTGTTTCAAGTGTGGGTGGCTCTCGAGTGGGTGGTTCAAGTGTGGGTGGCTCTCGTGCGGGTGGTTCAAGTGCTCTCACGGAACGAGGAAGCATAAATTCAGCAAATATGGGATAGTGGGAAGAAGGATAATACCCATCAATGTTATCACTCACCACTTCACATGAAACAGGAATAAGAGATCTACCCCTGAAAAGAATCCAATCTATATGTAAATCCTGGGTTTGGCGATCCCAGCAAAGGCATAGAGCTCTGAAAATCAACTTGAGGTATTCAAGAGCTCCCTGTTTGTCACCTGACAGTACCAGATGCTATTGAATTATGTCATTTGCTATAAGATCATGGAGCAGTATAGAATTAGCAAACTTGTTACCTTTGAATCCATGGTAAGTGCGTATTAGAGAAACATTTTTCCTCACACGAGCATTGGGCCATATATCCCTCATGTCCCCCACAACACCATGCTCCCTGAAAGCCAGTACGAGAAAAGCCATCAATAATCTAGTTTGTCCCCTAACAAGAAAAAGAGTATCACAATCATTTTGCACTAAATTGCAAAGAGGGCACATAAGGTAACAACTATTAATCTTAAATGGAAATCCAAACTATCTATCAATTGAATGTTAACCAGGAGGGAAAAGATGATAGCCGGGGGTAATTTTAAATCTTTTTCCTTTTTAGCAAGTATGGACCGTTACCAACTTATCATGAAAGAGACAGATGGTTTTCTCTATATATATTCTATAAAAGACAGGACTACATCATTCATTACCATCATACACTATAGAAAAGGCCTTCCCTCCATGTGCTAAGTTAAAACATCTCAAAAATAAAAGACAGGATTACAAAAGAAAGATGGATTTCTATATATATATTCTATAAAAGACAGGACTACACCATTCATTACTATCATACACAATAAAAAAGGCCTTCCCTCCATGTGCTAAGTTAAAACCTCTCCAATAGTAAGATAAATGTCAGAACAAAGGTGACGTAGCTTTGGTCCTAAGCCAGAAAAGAACCAAGACTGGCCTTTTTACTAAAAGAATGCCAAATTGGAGAAGAATCATACCAATCCTCCAAAATAAATTGTCTTGAACGGGAATACAGAATTTTATTCATAATCTTCTTCTTTATTTTATTTAAAAACGTTTTTTTTCCATTGGTAAGTTTACACACACACCAAGGGGTTTTGAAATTGAACCTGCAACCATACCCTCCACCCTATCTTATTGGGGGGGAGGGGAGGTACCATTTGAGACAGAACTCATTGGCAAAAACAGAACAATTTATTTGGTTACAATATTCATGAAATAGCATTATATTCGTGTCACAGGCCTATGGTATTCTAAAAATGGAAGGAGTAAGATAATGAACCTTTTCCTAAACTATTTTTCCATAACCTCCATTTTTTAAATTACTCCATATTCAAAGTTTAATAATTAAGAGCAAAGATCCAAAACGCAAAACATGAGTATGAACTATAAATGTGGATAAAATCCAATAAGCATGAAATAGGTTAGGACAATAAAAGAGCTGGATATCCATGTTTAGGGTACCTTGATCTCCCAAGAAGAAAACGCCCTGTAGTTGATTCCTTTTGTGTGTTGAATCCTCCACAGTATACAACTGGTAAGCTAGGAGGTAGGGATGCAATGTGCTGCCATGTGAGTAAAGCACTTCGTCTACGGGCACGAGGGCTTAACTCATCCATGTTTGTATTGACTATCTGAAAGGAAAACCCCGGTGGCTCGACTCCTTTCAATTGGAATGTGTGGACATCTTGTCAAAGAAACAAAAAATACAGAGCTCTTGGTTGAAAAAATAAAAACATCAAGCAAAAGGAAGTTTAATCTACAGAAGAGTCAAATTATAAGGATATCGCCCATGTTGCGATACATGGAACCACAGAACCCCATGACATGCTTCCAGGGACAGAAGGTGACTCCGACAACCAGAAAGTTCCACCTTCTACCAGCTCTACCTTCATTTAATAAAAGAAGGAAGTAACACCAATCTTTTCTGAAGAAGCATAATTAGAGAGCTATGCCAGATTGGAAAAAGTAATCAATATTGTACCTTCTCCTTGTCATAGAAGATGGTGCAATGTTCATCTGAAGTGTCTTGTGATCCTTTCCTTGATACTCCAAATTGATCATAACCTAGATAACATGAAAGAAAGAAGAGTCCAATCACTAACAAAATTTCCAGGTTTAGTATGAGAGATTGGATATTACATGAACATTAGATTGTTTCTAATTAAATACATTTGGATCCCAGCAAACTATTCTTCCGACCACTCAAAAATATAAAAATCATTACGTAATTAAAAAAAATTAAAATTGAAATTAAAAAAATAATAATGTTGTCATTTTATTATCTGTCCTGTATAAAACCATGTTAAGAAGTTACTAAATAAGAAGGGAATGGACCGATCACAAATAAACATCGTAATCTATATAATGAAAGAAAAAAAAAAAAAACACCACTTAAACTGTAATCTTTCCTGAAGAAGTAGAAAGACGTATGAATTTCAGGCCTAAATGAGCCAGTTATTAGAAGAAACATCACTTGAATCACACAATACCACTCTACTGAAGTACCGAATCTATAGCAAGGTGCATGTACAATCCACATCTATAGAGATTATGTTTTGGGTTTATGATGTTAAATAAGAAGTGAAAACATTCACCAAAAAAAAGGGCGAAAAAAAAAGGGAATGAAAAAGAAGTGAATAAAACTGTGCAAGTCATAACTCATAAGAGAAGAATGCAGCATTGCTCATAAAAATATATACCACCCTAAATGAGAAGACTAATCTTTTTGCCCTAAACACTATGGTTTAATCTCTCCTAAGTACCTAAGGATCTACTCATAGATGATTCTCTGTGGTCATGGAATTATCATTCTTCTTGAAAACTATTTCCCTTATCAGTTGCCAAAAAGCTGTAGATAAAAATGGCACTTCCTTGCCCTGTAAGAGCAAAGAGGAGGGTGAGGTTGACAGTTCAAAATGTGTATGTGTAACTTACCAATCAAAAAAACTTTTGCATTGTTAGTTAGATTCTAGGCTAGGCATAGACCTAATAGAGTTGAGCTACGAAGCTTTGGACTATGCCACAAATAAAACATACTCAACCATTTTATTCAGGAAGTCCACCCGATCTCCAGAGGTAAATTCACGTCTTGCCACTTCAAGCATAAAAGGCATTGAATGGTTAAATTCCCTTTACATATTATTCATTGTGGTTTTTCCTTTTCCTTATATTTCAATATTCTTTGTCAGATGAGCGTCACTTATACTAGAAATTTAAATTGTACAGGTAAGATAATGATTCTTATCTGAACATTTAAAATTAAAAAAGAAAAAAAGAGAAAAAAAAAAGATGGTGGTGCTTCATTTAACAACAACAATAAGGAATGGGACAAACCATAGTTGCAATGTTTTTATTTACTCTATTTTTCTTTTGTTGCATAAGGCAGGTCCACACAACAGATTCTGTTTTGGGATTGATACATGATATCAGCATATTTACAGGTTTCTGGAATATAATTCATTAAATGCAACAAGCCCCAAAAATGATAAATGCACCTCATATGACAATTGTACAATATGCATGACTACACACATCAATTCAAACATATAGCTCGGATCCCTTTTTTTTTTTTAATTATCAGAAAGTTAAACATGCGCCAATGGGTTCTAAGCCCACAACCTCACCCTTCACTCATTCTTATGGGAGAAGAAAGTGCCATTTGAGCTAGAGCTTATTGGCTTGACATCCTTCCTATCAGATGAAAAGAGTCATACCTAGACGGGACTGGGACTCAGATGGGATCTATCTCCAGGGGTAGCTATAATCTAAACCAAAGGAATGTCTTCTTTAAGCTCAAAGTATCAAACCCATTCACATGCATAGTTTATGATATGCATGTAAGATTGTCCATCCTACATTAAAGCCTCATGCGAACTTTGAATCGAAACCAATGAGATCAATGCAATCGGATCATCTTAGATACTAGACTATTGGAAACCACGCAGAAATGCCTTAATATTCAGTGTTCAACATGAATCTATATCGATTTCAATAGCACATTAATGTATCTGATTCAATGAAGGAAGAATTACATCTAGCAAATCTCTTCAAAATCACACGTTTTGAATCGTGTCACACTCACTTGAACTTTGAATGCCTAATACAAGTATAGAGTCTGTCTATATTTTTAACTAATTAAATTTAACTTCTTTATTAAATAAGCTAAGTTCATAAGCGTTACAATAATAACTCTGAGGGGTAAGGGGAAAAAAAAAGTTACCTGGTAAGCACTGATGAAGATAATCCAATTGAGATTTCACTCCTGAACCCAGATAAAAGAATAAAAAATTACATGAGATAGGAGAAAGAAAAGCCAAATCATTAATATCACAGGGAAAGTATATTTAGCTTAACCATATGAAGCAAAACAAGTACCCCAAGACTAAATTGCTAAAACCCAATCCAATTCATAAGTCCTTCAAATAGAGTATGACAAGTCAGTAAGAAGTATGGAGTAAGAACCCTGAACCCTTCTGCCCAAAACATCATTCACCCAAACCTTTTTTCACTGGCATTCAAAAAACAGTAAAATCTAACTACAACGTGAAAGATCAAAATCCCGCCTCCAAAACACAAATCAAAGAAAACCCAGATCAACCATTTCAACCAAACACAAGCACACCCCAACATATGCACATACAAAGATACATATAATATAGAGGTGTACATGGAGAGGAAAAGATACCTTGTTGGGTACAGAGAATCGCAGGGGAGTAGCTGGTGATGACACTGATGCATAAATCCCTCCTCTTCTCCCATGAATTAGGACTGTCTGGTGGTTGATCTTCATGGAGATTAAAGGTCATCACAAACAAAGGTACACTCATTTTTACCCAAATCTCTCACACACACTCTCTCTCTCTCTCTCTCTTTCTCTCTCCTTTCTTTTTCTGCTACATGATTGTTGCTCAGGTAATATGTTCAACAAAGCTTAAAGTGACCAACTTTACGTATATTCTTTTCTTGTGGCCTTCTAATGGAAGATTCACTGATGTATAGTTCGATTTTGAAGCTGTGTGAAAAATGTAAATGAACAAAGAGGGAACAGCAAAAAAGAACTCAAAACTCAATCATGTGTCTGAACCGAGAGACTTGGGTTAGACTCAGATTTAATGGGGTTTTGACCATGCACGTACGAGGTCATATAAATCAACTCCCACGTGTGTCAAGAATTTAACATGCATATATTCTCTGTGCTTCTTTATACTACTATTTAAGAAATTTTTCCAGTTTAGATTATTTATTTTTTAGTTCAAAAATGCTCTTACACTTTTATATTTAAGTAGAGATAAAATTAAAAGATAATTTGGTAAAAATGTAATTCTAACACCTACTAAAATATTGCCTAAAAAGTAAGATTATTCATCTTTTAATTTTCAAATTGCTTTATTCACTTATAAATTATATTCTTAAAATAAAAAATATATATATAAAATAAAAACACTAAATTTTTTTTTTACTAAAAAAAAAACCGCATCAGACGCGCTTTGCGCGTATAATGAGACTAGTAATGATAATGTTTCTTCTTCTTCTTTTTGAAAGAATAATGATAATGTTTCTTAATTACATCTAAGACTAAATCCAATAAACGAAAATGATTTTGTCATTTAAGATTCCTTTAGTTGTGACTAAAACAACATCATCACTTCAACACCAAACTGTCTAACTTGTCTTCTTTTGATCAAAGGTGGAAGATTCATTGAATAAAATAGTTTGCTTTCAATGCCTCTTTCTTTTATATATGTGTTTTCTTTGATTACGTTAACATACATAATTCATGTCAGTACCAGACAAGATTAAATCTTGCTAATGTACGCAACCACATACCAAACATGTACTAGAATATTATGAAAAGTCAAGATACTATACACCAAATGACCAATCTTGCTAAGTGTTGTATTATGGTAAAAAACCATATATGGTTCAAACATTATTTTTCCCTGTGATTTTGATTTTATTTTTGACAATTGTCTTTGTGATTTTGTTGGAAGAATGAACAATTTTAAATAGGCTTGTAGTATGATGAGTCACCTGTCCTTCTCTCATTTCTCCTATGTTCAACCCACCTCCCCAAAAATCAGGAAAAAAAAAATCAAGGATTATTCATGAGCATTATATTTAAATTTTAACACTAGGTTTGAGAGCTTATAAAAGAATGAATTTTTTTTTATTTTTTTTTATGAACATTTGTCATGTTTTACTATAATATCAACAATAATATAAATATATAAATGGAAATGAATGAAATATTCTTTCTTATTTGAATTTTTGAAAATAAATGATTTTGATGGAAAGTAACTTTATTTGGGAGTTTAATGAAAGTAAATCTTTCAATAATAACATTATTATTATGTATTTTCTTTAGGGAAAAATGGATATTATTGAGACTTTAGATAAAATTTTATTAAAATATATTTCATTTTCCTCCCATTCCTTTTAATTTTGAAGTGATTAAAAAAGTGAGTGTGGGAGTAAAATGATAAAACTATTAAAATGACAAAAGACGTATGAGAGAGAGAGAGAGAGAGAGAGAGAGAGAGAGAGAGATTATTTGTCATATTTTATTATAATAGTAACCAATAATATTAAGAAATGAAAAGGCGTAGAACAAAAATGAATCTTTTAATATTAACGCGACAATTATGTATTTTCTTTAATAAAAATAGGGATATATCCATTTAGAAAAAGAATGGATATTATGGAGACTAGACATTAAAATATAGGCAATTCTCTCCAATTCCTTCTAATTTTGAAGATATTAAAAAATGAGTTTGAGAGGAAAATGATGGAATTATTAAAATGACAAAAGGCGTATATTCTAGAGAGAGAGATTGTCCACTTTCAAGAAACATGTAATCATTATTGCCAAATGCAAAAAAAAAAAAAATTTATTTATCTTCATGAGGATGTATTTCTTTAAACAAGATGTTTTGAACAGGATATTAACATTAGAATCCAACCACATCACATGTAAAAGAATTCAAAGGAACAAATTCAAATGAGTAATGCTCTCTTCTCAAAAAAAAAAGAAAAAAAAAAGAGTAATGCTCAAAACACACTTCTTTTGAACAAGTAACAAGTTGAAATTTAAATAATATCACATTCATATAAATCTAATACTAACACCACTTTTATTAACAGCCAATCATGTCATACCATTACAATTTTCTGTCTCTAGACTTATTGAATTCTAATTCAAATATACTTGCACCGTCACTACATTGAGAGACCTTACAAACAAGTAAATGATTCGTGTGCCCCAAAAGAGTGGACCAATTATGACGAGTAAGCAAATTTGACATATTTTCTATTTTTATTGTTTGCTAGTTAAACTCAACTTATTTTTGAAATACTAATTTCTATTACACACGCTAAGATATATGTTGATGAAAACATTCCAGCTGAAATCGTGTTTTCAAAACACAATTTCAATTATAATTGTAAAAATCACATTTTACGATTTCACAATTATAATTAAAATCATGTTTTCAAAACATGATTTTAGTCACCACCACAGTGTAACTCCACATCAATAAAAGTAAGCCACCTAATAAAATAATATAACATAAACTTAAAAAGTTTTTGTCACAAAATTAATTTTGGTATTAGGCAACTTGCTTTTATTGACTTGGGAGTATCGCATTGGCTATATCCTACGAGTATCTAATAATTACTTATGTGAAATAAAGCCAAATCTTATCTAGCCAAACCTTATTAAAGCCTTCCCAACCACCTCCCATTTACACAAAGAACACACCACCAATTTGACAAGAAAGCACGTTTTGTGACAGGTATACCAAGTTAACAATGTAACAAGCCAATAAGTGAATGCCATGTGATTGAATACTCTTATCAAAGTTGATCCGATCAACCTCTCACGTAGTATTAACTTATTGGCTTGTTATATGAGAAATATGGCATGCCTCTCTTACACGAGATACTTTCTCCAAATTGAGACCAGAAGAAAATAGATAAACCAAAATATCACAAGGACTAGAAGACTTTCTTTTTTTTTTAAGAAAGGACTGAGAGACATTTAAAAACACCATTTCAGTTGAAATTCTAGTTTTAAAGTTTCTATAACAAGCTCAAACAAGACCATGCCTTCCACTCATGACTTCTTAACTCCTCCAACATATTTATTCATATATTTAGAAACTCCACCAAGGATGCTCTGTGACATATCCTCCTCTCCTCCCTTGATGTGTATGAGATCCCAACAGAATGCTTCAATCGTTATCTAAGAAGAGTTCTTCAAAACCCACTCGACCAAAGTAGAAATGCCAAATCCTGTTGCAGCACGTTTCTTATCGTTCCAAACTGGGCCTGCTAAGTCAATATGCATCCATTGAACCTTCTCATCAACAAACTGCAAAAGCACAATTCAAAGTTTCAGAAATCCATAGCAACTACAGTTGAAGAGGACTTTACTTAGAAGCGAGTCAAAATAAGAGCAGCAACCAACTCTGCTGCCCCAATCACCCAATACTCCACCCCTTACCTCTCCCTCCCTCCCTTTCCTCCAAGGTTTATAGAAATTAAAAATAAAAACACTACAAATATTAAAGAGAGGCAAAAATTCAGATAGAGAAGAAAGAGACTCTGAAAAGCATGGATTACAATCAAAACAAGTCACTGAACAACTCATATCAAGCAAAAAAAATTATTATTGTTCCGATCATATACCTGCTTCAAGAAGAGAGCAGCAGTGATAGCACCACCTGGACGACCACCAGTGTTGACCATATCAGCTACTCCTGATTTCATCGACTCCCAATAACTTTCCTCCAAAGGCAACCTCCAAAGTTTCTCCCCACTGGCCTCTGAAGCTGCAATTACCTCCTTGGCCAAGTCATCACTGGGTGTAAAGATACCTAAAAGAAAAAGAACAAAGGTTTGCCATCAACAAAATTACTGGTATTCGAGAGTTTAGCAGATATGTGAAAGACTCTGAATGCGGCAAGTAAGAAGCCACTAATCAATAGGCTTGAACAAATTGCAAACATAAAATGTTTTCACTCCATTCCATGAAAACCACACAGGACTGCCAGTGTACTAACTATTTCTTAAAAATTACAGCTAACTAAATTTCAAAAACGTGCCTTTCCTCCCCTTGTTTTCTCTCTTACACCACCACATGCATAACCCTAACAGGCACTCAACTCGTCCTTGGTCTTTACTGATTTGTATACAACACAATTTTGTATGGTTCTCAGAACTCGAATCCCAACAGGATATAAAACTCAAATAAACAGTTCAACACCACAAAATGTAGATACCTGCAATTGAGGGCCCAAGAGCAACTATACAAGCCCCAGTTAAAGTTGCCAAGTCAACTATCTGTAGAACAATTAATAAGTGTGAGCACAGATTCTAAACCCATATATACATCTTTAAAAGATTGAAACTCTTTCAAGAAAAAAAAAAAAGTTAAAAGAACAAGGCGAAGCATGACAGTATGTCCTCTATTTCTGGACCCAATTCCCCAACAGCAGATATACTTTAATTTGAATTTTAAAGGGTTATATAAGTAATATAACTGACTCTAGATTACATAAACACTGTGAATGTGTTATGAAGCACAGCATATCTATGGCCAAAATTAGAGGAAAGTGAACCACTGCTTCTAGCCCTTTGAAATCAAATGAGGACATCTCACTGATCAAACAGCAAACAAATAGAAGTTCAAATATTTTGTGCTAACTTTATATTGAGAGAGAGAGAGAGAGAGAGAGAGAGAGAGAGAGAGGAAGAAGAAGAAGAATATAAATATATATATATATATATATCAGGATCCATTATAATTTTTAAAAATATCAAAGATACATAGACTTGGCCCTTCATTTAAGTATTACCTTCTCAACACCTTGGTTACAAGCATATACCAAAGCATCTGCCAATGTAAGTCTGCCCTCAGCATCAGTGTTATTAACCTGCAGTAGAGATTGAATGACAAAAAAAAAAATCTCAGTTTGTAGATATAGATGCAGAACCTCAGCAATTAAACCACTAATGGTTCCCTTGATGGGGACCAAAAACCAATAATATTCCAAAAAACGGCTAACTTTGTTTGATACCAAATGTATGATGTAAACAGCAATAATACGACCCTAATCGAAATGCATATATTTATGTGAGACACTATGGAGATGTTGAGAAAAGATATATTTTATATCCCAAAGGGGCTATAACAGACCAGACAGTTCAATGAATATCTATATACTGAACAGTTCATGCTGTTATCACTATTGTTGTTCAAACAAAAAAGAATTCATCTCAAGTATGCCATTGAAAATCAAGCCTCCTAAGCTCATTACATCATAGTAATTCAACAAAGAACTAAATCTGTCCAACATAATTCAATAATTGGAAATTTAACAATCCCTTGAAGCAAGTTTTGAATCATATATAATATAAAAAGAACTGGAAAATAATCTGCCAGTCCTTATTCAGTCTGTAATTGCATTTTACATTGGAAAACAAAATACAATATGGCAATACAAGATAAGTTTCAAAGGGAAGGAAGGCTGGCATATAACCAATGACCAGACCCAACCTAAATGTAATTTTATTTTATGTATATTATTATGCTCCAAATATCTTTATGGTGCATTTCAGAAAACTACATAATGCATTGAAATCGTTTTAATATTATGTAGTGGTGGGTTTGGACACTCTTAAATATTGAACTGCAGTCATGTTTTATATACAAATTCATCACCATGAATGAGGCTATTATAGAAAATGATAACTATTGCCAACTCCAACAGTGAAAATTAGGATAAAGGAAATTCAAGAAATCCCAAAACTGGTCTTTACGTCAAATATTACAAGTGAATTTTCTTATTGGTTCCCATAAGCTATGAAAAATATAAGAAAAGACAATGGAGCCATCCAATTTAAATTGAACATCCAAACACATAGCCTCATAAATTTTCATAATTTTTTGTTGAGTTCAGGCTCCTGCGATTGTGGACCCAATTGAGTTTAACCCAAGTCAACTATTGCATTTGCTACCCAACAAGGGCATAAATGCACTGAACTGAAAACACAAGCATCTAACTGAAAATATTTCACTAGGATCCACCAGAAGAATGAATGACAGACTTGAAGCTGAAGTTTATCTTTGAAAAATAATTAAATAAAAATATTTATAACATGGTTTAAGACACCTTGGGTATATTTTAAAATACATCTTGGTATGACACAATCCTACAAGTCAATGAAAACTCTTACTACTATTGCAGGAACTCTTCACAAGCCAAAGAATCCGTACCTCAATAGTCTTTCCATTTGATGCTGTTACAATATCTCCAGGTCTCATGCCGGTTCCACTTATCATGTTCTCACAAGCCGCCACAATGAAATGAACCTGCATATACAAGACACTTTTACTCGAACAGAAGGAATATATTGCAGGATTCAACTACTCAAAGTAGGAGTACAAAATGATCAATCAGGGCAATTTTCATTGCACCACATAAGAACAAAAAAAATCAAATTGATGACCTCTACTCCGGAAGGTTTAATTTGACCAATAGCTTTTGCTGCGCCTAGAACTGCTGCTGAACCCCCCATATCAAATTTCATGAGCTCAATGGAACAGCCTGGTCCTGTCTTGATGTTGTAGCCACCACTAATAAGATAAAAAGATAAATTTCAATAATTCATGTAAACTGAGAGCCAGCAACAATAAAAAAGCAACAAACAGAAAAAAAATTTATCTTTCCCTAAGCAAATCCCACATCCATCACCATTAGGAAAGCAATTGCAATAAAAAGAATAAATATAAAATCATCCTTGTAATTGACAAGTACATAGCAATAAGAGAAAGGAGTGGCTCACTAGTTGGTAGGTAATACCCAAGACATATCAACAATTTAATAAATCATATAACTCAATTTCAATCTTAATGTAGGCGTCAGACATTGAACATCCCAAAAAATATAGGCAATGAATTCCCATTCTTTCCTCTTTGATCAAGTGATAACTGAACTAGTAAAAACTCCTTGGTAGTGAAAACATATATGCACCTGTCAAAGGTCAACCCTTTTCCAACTAATGCCAACTTGACTTTGGCAGGTCCACCTGGAGGTTTGTAACACAAATGTATGAAGTGAGGAGGATTTGCAGAGGCTGCAGCTACGCCCAGATATGACCCCATCTTCAATTCTTTGCATTGCTCAGCATTTAAAATTTTAGCAGACAAAACATCACTGTACAAGGAGGCAATCTTTGAAGCCTCTTCTGCGAGTACCGCTGAAGTATAAAAGTCATTGCATACAATTAATACCAAAAATGTTCAGGTAATAAACACCAACAGATAAAACAAAATACTAGCAGACAAAATAAAACTTTTAAACATCATACCTATTAATGTGTCACACGTATAAGATAATCAATAACTGCCTAACATATTACTGTAGGATATAGGAATGAGGGCCAAGAGGAAAGAGCCTTGTAGCTCAATGGCATAACCTATTCTCTTTATTAAGAGAACCAAGGTTCAAATCCCCCTCCTCCATTGTACTATAAAATTATATATTAAAAAAAAGGAATAAGGGATTATTCAAAAATGCAAGTCATACGAACCAGGTGTCAGTACATTGGCAGGCGAATTCACAAGCTCTCGTCCAAAAATTACTGCAGAAGAAACATCTTCTGCATACTTGAGCTTCTTTTCCAGTTCAGGTCCAGCCCCAAGACCAAGAATATCCACAGACTTTAGAGCTGGTTTCTTTGACTCTGATTTATATCTATTGTCTTCATATAACCCCAGCACAGTTCCTAGGACAATTCAATCATTCGACCATGTTTAGCCAAATTTTACCACATATATGTCAACAAGAAAATTATGAATTAGAACTCCTTAGACCTTAAAATAAGTACCAGATGCTATTGCCGTAGCTGAGTTAAGCTTTGATTCAGCAGAGAGCCCCTCGGAAGAGGCCAGCACAACAGCAACATCACTTGCTTGAGTAGACTTTGCTGCTGCTGCAACGGCCTCACCAAGACCCCGAAAAGCAGCTGGAGTTGAAGCAGACTGTCCAAGCCCAATCAAGCCAACCCTTTTCGAGCCAAGACCCGGAAGCCTAAGAACTGTCGATTGGCCAGCCTTTCCAGTAAAGTCCTCCTCTGAAGAGGCTTCAGCCAACAAACCACCCAACTGAGAGTCCAACTTCTTCAAAATTGAATTCTGAAACTTTGAGTTCTCATCCTTTGCCAAGTCTTTCTCAGTGACACCCACTGCAAGTATGTCTCCCTTCCATTCCGTCACATCAATATCTTTCGCAGCAAAAGAGATCTTTCAGGAGTTTTCACAAACACGCAGAAAAAACTGTGTTCAGTATTCATCAAAAAAAAAAAAAAAAACTGTATTCACAAAATCAATATTCTAATATTCAAACAATTGTAATGTCCACGATGAATTTATCACATAAATAACTGTGTTCAGTATTCAGATACAGAAAAAACCAATTCTTTATACCATCTGTCCCATCAAGTTCAATGAGATAATTCAATAACTGTGATTCCTTCACACATATCGGAGAAAAAATAATGTGTATATAAAGATTTATATATAAATCCATCAACAAAGATAAAGTCTTTATGGTTATCAATCAGATAATTCAAAAAATGTGACTCTATAACACATAGTAAAGAAATAATAATTTGGATAGAAAGATATAGACATAACCCCATTAACAAGGATCAAATCTTTATGAACATTAACCATAAAATCCATCAAAATTGTTAAAAACATGAAGCACAAACAGTGAAAAGTCTAGTGGGCTCAAACAGAGAAACCCATCAACCAGAATCACAAATGTCCACAAAGGCACAAACTTTAGCCAAGAAAATCAATCCAAAAGCCAAAACATTAAACAAAATGAAAAAAGATGGGTTTTCAAAGAGAGAGAGAGAGATAGAGAGACCTTAGGGGCTTCGATGCAAGCGGGGTAAGTGAGGCCGAGATTGGCCTGAGCGAGAGTGTGAGCCATGAGTCTACCTTTGCGAGAGCAAAAGGGTGTAACAGCTAAAGAAAATCGAAGAAATGGTGAGGAAGACCTTAGTTTAGTGAAAAGTAAGGAGGTAGAAGAAGAAGAATATCGAGGAGCCGAAGCTACAAGCGTGGAGGCTACGGATACAACAATGGCAGCCATTTTTGGGTGTGTGAGCCTCTATCTATTTATCATGAACCCTCAAAGGAATCAGAGACCTATCACTGTGACTCGGTGGGCCGAATGTGACACCTGCCAAATGAGGTGTCTCATGCATGTAACCTAAGAAATAGCAGGATACACCGATGTTGCAAGGTTATTGATTTAAAAATTATTTTTATAAATTTTTTATAGGGAAAAAAAATTGACAATTTTTTATATATTTTTTAAAATAGTTTATTGGTAAATATTTTAAGAGGATCGGTTAAATGGATTCATATATTAGATATGTGATGAGAACAGTGTCGACTTTAGGATTTTTTTTTATAAAGGGTCAATAAGAAGATGAATTTTGTGATCTACGAGGATTCATTTTTACAAATTTGTCCATAGTACATACTAAAAATAAAATAAAAGATGAAAAGTGTTACGTTTTGCCCGTCATTAACAGGGAGTAACAATTTACCACTTATAATTTGTTATAAAAATGTTATAGATATAGCATTTTTCATAAAAGATAAATTGTAAGTTCAATTGGTGTATTGTTTCTTAATATAATGAACATACAATAAAGATATTAATTTGTTCAATTATTGTTGCTAAGATTAAATCTTAGAAATCGTTTATTGTTTCTAAATACAATAAAGATATTAATTAGTGTTGTTAATTGAATTGCAAGCAAAATCTAAATATAATCAAATTTTCTCTATTAGTTTATTTCTAATTTGTTAAGATCTAAATGAGCTTTTTCTTGAGGTTTAAGATGAACAAATTTTTACTTTTGTTGTTGTGCTTACTTCCCCCCCCCCCCCCCCCTCCCTTCAAATTTTAGATCAAATTAGTTTGTTATTAGGCTTTTTCTTGTGTTTGAAAATACCAAGATATTGTTAAGAGAATCATATTCAAGCTTATTTTAACTGGTTTTTAAAATATTTAGGTTTAAAGTGTTCAAATTTTTATTTTAGGATGGTCAAATCAAGGAGTTCAAATACATTGCTTAGCGCTGCCCCTAGATAAGGAAATGAGACTACAATTTTTACTACATAAAACTTGTAACTTTTTATGATTCAACTACCTTATAGATGAATGTTGAGATTGTTTTTTTTAGTAAGTAATGATAAATCAGTTTGTAAGCTAGATTTTGTATTTAGAGTAACATGAACTTTGTTCTCAAAAAAGGAGTAACATGAACCTTCTAATAAGAACCATAAGTTATTTGTTTTTAATATCCATAGGACCACACCATTAGTCATACATATCATCCCTCATGCATATGCATGTGCATTAAATTTTAGGGTAAATTCCATTAACATATTATGAGATTTTGACTAATGTCAATAATGTTCAAAACTTTTCAAAATTTACCAAGTTGTTCCCTAGAGCCAACTTAGTCCCTAAACACTATTAAACCAATTAATCATTTTTCTCAACTATCTTAAGGACTAAGTTGGCTTTAGGAACTAAATTAGTTAATTTTGAAAAGTCTTTAACTCGATTGGCATTAACCCAAACCTCAAAGTATGTTAATAGAATTTACCCTAGATTTTATAAAGTATTCTAACTAATGCTTCTAGAGGTTAGAACATTAGTCAAGAAGAATAAAACAAATTCCATCTATTCATCAAAAAAAAAAAAAAAAAATCCATCTATATTGAGAAACAGGAAAAGTAGCAAAAGTTAATAAAAAGTTTGAATATTAAAAAGGCAAAAATGCACTTTTGGTCCTTACATTTTGGGCCGATTCTCATTTTGGTCCCTAAATTGATTTTGCTACTAATGTAGTCACTAAAAAAAGAAAATCGATACTATTTTGGTCCTTGCCGTTAACCGACTAATGGAAACCTCCTACGTGGCAAACGGAGTGCTATGTTTGCTAACACGGCATTGATGTGGCACTGACATAGCCATTAAAATATTATTAAAAAAATTATTTTGCATATTTTAAATGCCATGTCGTATTTTAATTAATAAAAAATTAAAACAAACAAATTTTAATTCCTCAATTTTAATTTGAACTTTAAAAAATAAAAATAAAAACAAAAATTTTACTTTTAAACGATTTTTTTATTAATCTAATTAAATTAATTATAAAATTAAAAAAAAAATTATCATTAGACCATTTTAGTTTTAAAGTGTGTTAGTCAAAAGTGTATATACTTTGAAAATCATCAAACCATTTTTTTTTTATTATCATTAGACCGTTTTAAACCATGATCTGAGAGAGAGAGAGAGATGACATCAACAGTTTGGGGCAGATCCAGAGGAAGGGGCTGGCGGTGGTTTAGGGAGAATGGTTTAGAGAGAGCAAATCCAAATTGCTCGATCTCAGCCTTCGTCTCAGCCACAATGAAGCTCGATTTCAGCCTCTCTCTTGTTTGATCAACGATGGTGGTAGTGGGTTTGGTGACTTTGGGTCAGATCAGCGGTGTGTGGTGGTGACAAACCCAATCTCCTCTACCAACCCCAACGAGTCCACCTCAACCACCAAAGCGGCGACGCTCTTCTTCACCGGAAAATGCAACCTCAACGCCTAAGCTAGATCGACACGGTTGAGATTAACACGAACCTACTCAAAGAGTGGGGTTGGTTTGTCTTGGATTGATGGGGTTTGGATCGTGGGATGAGTTTTGCGGGTCATGCTATTTGGGTCTTACAGGGTTTTGCTGGGGTTTGTCTTATGGGTCATGTTGTTTGGGTCTTGAGACCCATGAGAGTTGATCTTGATTTTAAGTGGTCATGTTGTTTGAGTCTTGAGACCGAAAGAGTTATTCTTGTTGGGAATGAATGGGAGAGCTTGGGTTCAACACTAAAAGAGTCAAAGATGATAATTTGTTTTGTCTTTTCTTTTTTTTTGGAGTTCTTGTGATGGGTTTGAGTTCTTGGTTGCTGGGTTTGATTTGAGAAGAATGGGAAAAATAAGCTATAAAATGAAGAACAAGCTGAAGAACATGAAGAATTTTTTTTAAAAATAATGTTTTTAAGGTTTTTTGTAATTTAATTTATTTTTTTGTTTAAATTTTCTGACATGTATTTTTTTTTAAATTAAAATGCTAATGTGGCATTTAAAAAATGCCAAATAAATTTTTTAATAATATTTTAATAGCTACGTCAGTGCCACATCAGCAAACAAGACATTCCGTTTGCCACGTAGGAGGTTTCCGTTAGTGGGTTGACGACAATGATGAAAATAGAATCAATTTTCTTTTTTTAGGGACTATATTAGTAGTAAAATCAATTTAGGGACCAAAATGGAATCGGTCCAAAATGTATGGACTAAATGTGCATTTTCACTTGTGGGGCCAGTTGCCCAAAAAAATAACAAAGAATTCATAGGAAGTGGGCTTATGGCCCAACAGCCCAGTCCGAGGACACTCATATGTCCGAGGATGGTTAAAAAGAGCCATTTTGAAAATAAAACAAGACAAAGAGACGTAAGTTGTACATAGTGGCCCAAACTACGTCCGAGGATAAGATTTATTGATCAAACCAACGTCCGAGGTGGATGTAACTATTTTAGTAGTCAAGGAACTTCACAAAATTACATACGAATTAACGAATGAATATTGAACAAAGAAGGAACCGGAAAAGGTAACAAATATCTCCTAAAAGTTGCTACCTCCACATTAAATGCTTCCTAGCTAACTCTCTGGCCGCATTAATATGGAGGTGATACCTGAACAGTAACCAAGCAGCCTTATGGCCACTGAGCGAAGGTTCCAGGAAGTGCTAGATGGGACAGAAAGAAGTTCCCGGAATGGAATCTACACATGTATGGTGAAAGTAGGATAAAGAATGTAGTATATAATGCGAAATCAGAAGACACTAAAGGAGGACTGAGAGAAAAAGGAGGAGAAGAGAGAGAGAAAGAATCTAGAAATATATACACTAAAACCTAGCCGAGGAGAGGAGAGAGAGTTTATCTAATTTGAAGCTCCTTTTGTTGCCCAAGAATCATGTCTTTTTCCACTTACTGGAATTAGTTCTTACACCCATTCTCTAGAAATTTTATTGTTTGGGCTTGTTGGGCTAGAATCCCATCCCTCTTTTGGGTCCAATCCAATTTTAGTCCTTACATCGCCTATTAAAAAAAAGCGGCATTGAAAATTCCACCTTAACGGTTGCCCTTGAGGTACTTAAAAATGGGATTCAACCCTTTTCTAAATTATAAAATGAATCCATTTTAAAGGCAAAACATCTTCTTCTTTTTCTTTTTTCCCCTTAAGGATAAATCATATATATCATATCTCATATGTATAGAATAATTATTGTTGCCATGGAAAGTGAAAGTAGAGTAAACTTTATTCGACTTTTTTTTTTTTTTTTTTAAATAATTTGAATCCGTGCTTTATTTAACTTTGTTAAAGGATTTCTTCCCATAGTATAAATGAGCTTAAGGTCACTTGTCAGCTACAACTAGAGGAAAAAAGCTTTAGATTCCTCATTGGATTTGATAGCCATGTGTCATCATAGCAAAAATAAACAAACAAAAGTGAACAAATGGTACCCAAAATAGGTTTAGACGCATAACCTTACTCGCTTATATATAATAATTAATCCTACTTAGGATTTCTTTTTTGTTGCTAAATCCTTGGTGTTGTGGCATGAAATGAAACAAAATGCTATGTTGCAATTCTTTTACTTTTCGTACGTCTGGTACAAAAACCTTTACTTTTCAAAGTGTAGATGTGTAATATTTGTTTTTTGTTATTGATGATGTCAAAAAATCAGCAGTTGAGTTCCTCGTCTCTGTAGATGAACAAAGTTGGGTTGTTTACATCTCCAATGTGAAACCTGCAATAAGACTTGAAATGAAATGGGGCACACTAGTGTGGTGTTTGTCAAAAACACTTCGATGGTTAAGTCAAAAAAAGAAAAGGTTTTTAGAGAGAAATTGACTTGGAGTGGTTTTTGGGTGAATTTTTATGTGTACCTTTAGATTCTGTTGTTTCTTTCTTTTATATTGGGGGCGTTTTTCATTCGTTGCCCACATGATGTTAGGGGAGTCAAAACCAAGACTTGACTTTAGGCTTGGAACATAGCCCAAAGGCTATCGGTGAAGTGTGAAAGGCCAATTTTGCTCAAGGTCTAGGTTGCATCCAACAAAGATTATAATAAGGCCCAAAAAATACCTCCTGCAAAGAAAAAGCTAGTACAAAGGATGACCCACCATAACAAGTGCTTAAATAATTGTCTAGTGGTAAGCAAGAGAAACGTTCAACAGTAGATATTTGGAAAATCAATAAATGTATTTGCATAGTAAAAATTATGCACTTCTTCCATAGTTGGTTAATATAAAAGTGGGTCCATTATGACAAGTACACAAGAGGAAAAATGGTCTAGCAATGAGTATGACAAACCTCTAGCGGTAACATCTGATTAGTCAATAAATGTGTTTACATGATAAAAATCATATAGTTTCTCTATTATTATCAAGTTATCATGAGGGAAAACTTCCATAGTATCCAAAACATTATGGATTTCATCATAATAACAATAAACAAGGATTAAAGGCTTCATAATTACAAGTAAAAGAGGAAAAAATAGGATAGAATGAAGGTAGAGAGAGATTCCAGCTCAGTACAGCAAATGTTGAACTAAGATTCTTGGGGAATATATATGTGTGGCATGATTGAGGTAGTATAGGCTGTTTTGAGTGAATGGATATGTAAGCTTGTGATAATATGATAGAGTTAATGTTGAGGCTAAGGCTTTAATGGGCAAAGAGTTGTTTGTGACTGATTAGGAAACATTTATGGGCTGTGAATATGTAGAAAAAGAAAGGGAATGTCTGAGGCTCAGTTAATGTGGGTTAAAGGGAATGATTTATGAGCTTGGAGAGAGTTGAACCACAAGCAAGGTGACAAGAAAATCATAAATTTCAGAGGGGTTTGGTGTCTATTTTAAGGTGCTAGGATTTTCTGAGAAGATGGAATGTGATGTTTATGGGTAAGTGTATATAAGCATTTATGGACTAAAGGCTAGTTTATGAACTATGAGACTGACTTATGAGCTAAAAATAGCATGATGGGTGAGGAATTTTATGATAAGATTTGTTGTTTTCCATGAGTTAATGGTAGTTTCCTTTTATAGTGAAGCTTAAGGGATTGATTAGCAAAAGTCCAAAAACGTAGGACTGATCAGGGGCAAGACAACAAACTTAATTATCTTAGGATTTGGCCTAAAAATGGGAGATTTGCTTTTGGGGCTGTTTTGCTTCTTTGGGCAATGTCACACATGGGTGAAAATCAGCATAGTCTTACATTAAATGCTAAGAATTCTGAGATTGTGTTCAACCAATGGGATTAAGATAGGTATTGAGGAATCCTAGTGCTGCAACTGAGATTTGAACCCTAGGAAATAGGATTCAACATCCCAAGCCATGTGTCAAAGTTTAAGTCCACTTCAGAGGGTTCCGCTAGAGATCCCTTTATGCCCTCCAAATCACATGTTCCCAAATTTTCCCATTTAGGATTCATAGGCTTGGTTCATGAACCAATTACATACATTTTTAGTAATAAAATAAACTATTTGATTGAGGATTTCATGAGCTTGGAGGTCTTGGTTATGACTTCCTTAAGTTGTGACCAAAACTTGGAGAAAAATGGTATCTATTGCCCATTAGCCTTTAGGTGTCAGCCTTTGGTACTGTTTACGTCAGAGTTGGTAGTGGGATAGGTGGCTAGCTCCTAATTTGGTTTAGGAGCTTGGTTGCTTCTTGAGGTGACCTCCAACATAAGGCAGAACTAAATGGAGTTCTCTAGTGGGGTCAGTTTGCACACATGGGCTATTTTGGCTGAGATTTCATGTTAGGCTTGGCCATGAGGGCTAAGTATTTTGGTGGGCCTCTGACTTGGTGGTTCTTTCCACTTGGGCCTATCCTTTTGTTTTCTCATTGTGAGCCCTATAAAATAGTCAAAGCTACCATATATTGCTATGGATTTTTATTCCACATGTGCTTTAGTTGTTAGTAGAAATAAAATGAATCCATAAGCTTTAATAAATATTTATGATAGGTTCTAGGTATTAATTTCCATGGTTTTAAATAACAACTTGTATAGTTTCTTATAATTTTTGCTATGGATTACTTTGTAAATGATATTTTCTTTGGAACTTTTTAAATAATGACCTTCAGTATTTTATTGAGAATAATATTTACCATGGGTTTTAAATATAGGTAATATCCATGGGTTTCAAATAAAATATGGTAACAACCACTATAATGGAATAATGTAATATTCTTATGAGTTTTTCTATAGATAATTATAATGGGCATGTAGGATAAATAATTATCATGAGTTTTGGAAATAAATATTATGAATATTGTGATATAAGATAAATAATGACTATGAGTTTATAATATGATATGAAATAAATAATCATAATTTTCCATGGGCTTTTATAAGATGATTGCCATGAATTTTGAAAATAGATAATTGTCATAGATTTCATGGGCTTGTAATATTATAGTAATAGATTTAAGAACTTAAAGTATTGTTCATCGTTGGACTTTTAAGTAAAATACTTATGATATATTATTTTGCCAAGTATTAATAACCTTGGGCTTTTGATAAAATAATATTAAATATTTAGCTTAGACTTTTTTATAAAATAGTGCCAAGTAGTTAGCTTAGGCTTTTGATAGTGCCAAGTAGTTAGCTTGGGCTTTTAATGTTGCCAATAAGAATTGGGCTTTTGGATATTGCTAATGAAAACTGGGCTTTTGATGTTGTCAATGAAAATTGAGTTTTTGATGTTGTCAGCGAGAATTGGGCCTTTGATATTGCCAATGTGAATTGGATTTTTGATAAATAAATTGTCATGAGTTTAAACCATGGGTTTTAATTATGGATTTGAATTCCATTGATAAAATTGCCATGGGTTTAAATCATAGGCTTTATGGATTTGAATGTTGGAAAATCTGATTTTGGATTTCATACAAAACATACAGCGGAAGTAACAAACACGGATCTACTTCAATCATGAAAGATAACATGTAACCTTGAATTCTAGAACAAAGAATAGGAAGCGTACCTTGATGCAGTGAATTTCAAAACCATGACTTGAGAATACATTTAATCTTCATCTCAATTCCACATGGTGCCCAAGATGTATAGTCTCTCAATCAGTCCTTTGTATATAGATTCTCAAAGAGAATTCTTCTTTTTCTCATTGTGGAGAAAACAGATTTCTTTTCTTTTCATCATACGTACGTTTTTTTAACTACATTGGTGGTTTCTTTATTTAATAACTCTTATTAAATAATGACTGATTATCTAATTGGATTAGCCTTTTGGGCCTACCCAACTGGGCTTTAGTTTGTGGCTTGAGATGGGACCAAAGGGAACAAATAAGACTCTAACTCCAATGGGCCTTGGGCTTTTCTGTCAACTTTTGACAAGTCCAAAGTTACCATTAATTATATTCAATATCACTATAAGAATATAATTGCACTCTAGGCCTTATTAATAAATTATATCCCAAGACTTTATTATACATACAACCCCTTCATTAAAATATTCGTAGTAATACAAAATCATAAATATTGACTGTCATTTTGAAAATTACTACATCTTAATCCTTAAGTACCCGGTTTAATCCTTTAAGTTATTCATCATATATTTATGAAATCCAATTCCATAAATATATTTACTAAAGTGGTTGGGCCCAACACTCTGAATAACCAAATCCATTAAACTTATCTCAAGGGAATATTTTATATCTCTGTTAAGAGATTATGAATTCTATCTTGAGAATATATATTCCATCAACACTAAATGTGGTTGCCTAACATACTGAGGTTTTGACCATAACTTATAGATCTCACTATTAATATATCAAAGCAACCTACATCTCATGATTAGGTGCATTATTCTCTCAGGATTTAGAGTTGATGTAAATAGAAGTCGTGAGATTTATTATTCATTTGGCAGTCGTTAGGAGAATAATAAATCTCACAGTGGTCCTGTTCAATATGTCTTAACTCTTGAAACATATCAACATACCAACTAGAAGTCTCCACTTCTATGATCAAGACAAATCATCTTAGTTGATATGTTATAGTCTTTGCAGATGAAACACCCAATTTCATCACCGACTACGAACTAAAATTCTGAGTTTACAAAGAACTTGTGATTTATATCTTCTGTGACTTTTCACATAAATCACATACTATGCATCTCATGGACTAAGATAATGTCCTATTAGTTCATAAATAGACAGTCTCATATAATTAAACAATTTAATTATTTATAACATGCCAATAAATTGGATTTTAGGGCACAAACCCTAACATGAATTTCATTGATAAAATTGTTTTGCCATGGACTTGAATCATGGGCTTTTCAAATATTGCCAAGCATAAGTATGCTTGGCTTTAAATAGAATATGATGTGTGTATTAGGCTAATAGGGCCGGTTTTGGGCTTATCTAAATAATAATAATAAAATTAGATAAAACATGAGTTTTTTGGGCTTTTTGTTAAATATCATGACCCAATTTAGATAATGAGATATGAAATATTTGTGATTAACATAATAACAGAGCAAAATTTTTTTGGGAAAACCTAATAACTTATTAGTGGTATTTGAAAATAAATAGGTGGTACTTAAATAAAATTAGATGTGAAAAAAAAGTATCCTAATAGCTGTTCATCGTCTTAATAGACAATGAATCTCTATATTTATGTTCAATGGCTAGTGCGTTACTAAATTGGTGGTTTGATGTGCACAACTCACTTATTACCGTTGCTCTGTCCATTACTCTTTATCATCAATGCACGCAATAAATGTGTAACGCTTGCTTGGATCGTCATTATGGAGAATGACGGTTCTAGTTTATTTTTTGACTCATCAGTTATCATGTCAAAGATATATAATTTTTGTGGATTATATTTTTGGCAAAGATTGTAAATCGAGTGTTGGAATGATACCCAAAAAGATATTCATATAATGTACATAGAAGTGTGAGCACAGTTATTTTATTACCATCCAGTAGATATATCAACCAAGAGTCTTATAATTCAAGTATCATTTCTTGATGTTTTGAATGAGATGTCGAGGGTTCAAATCATTTCTCTCCATTATAATGATTAAATTTGATGATGCTCGGAAAATTAGTAGACTGGATGCTTTGGATTTGAATGATGATTAAGGGCCTAAAAAAGGAAAAGAAAGAATCAAAGGAAACCAGGGTTGTTTGGCTAAAAATCCTCCGATGATAAAGTTAGTTTCTCTCTTCAAAATCTGGAATTCCAAATTTCTCTTAATTGTGTAAAGGAAAAACTTGCATTTATTTTTTGGGAATGAGTGTTTATATAGCGGTATGGAAGCGGTTAATTGTCTTGTAACTTCCCCCTTATTTGTAGAGGTCAGAAGCTTTACACTCACTTCTTATAACCGCTATAGAAGTTACAATATTTACTCTTATTTTCTGTAACTGCTATTGGAGGTTAAGTATTTGACAAGAGGTTACAATGATGCATCAGGATCTCACCACGTGGTTCGGTTCACAAACTCATGTAGACAAACCTTGTGTTGGGAGTCGCCCATGCACGGATGACCTTGCTAGGTTTGGACGAGCTCCTCTTAAGAATAGTAAGCGAGCTGTAGGTTTAGTTATCATGGTGCTTTACATCCTAGGTACCCAAGGACGAGCTTACACTTTATGGACGACTACCCAAGGACGAGCCACACTTGTCTTTCCCATCAGCTGCCCCTTTGTCCTTGTGTTGTCCGTCCTAAGAATGCCTTCTATCTTTTTCCTCCTTCCTCCTTTTTTTTTTTTTTTTTGTTGACACGTGGTCCACTCTGGCATGTTTCAATCATGTCTCTTTGTTTTCCAAGACAGATGCCACGTGGCTTATCCTGGTTGGTTACGTCATATTGGATGTTGAACCTTGTTGCCTATAAATAGTGGAATTCCTCTCCTACCCTTCTCATTTAAAATTTTTTCCTTCCTGACACTTCTCGTCTAGAGATTCGTCTAGAGGTTTCTTTGCGTCCATAGTTCTTTTTTGTCTAGAGCCAAGTATTCTTTCCTTTCTCGTCTTTGGGTTTTCCTTTAAGTTTTTCCTCAAAATGTCTGAAACTGTCCTCTCCTCGTCTAGCAACAGTATAGATAAGGCTATAGATGAGTATCACGACACAACTAGTTACAGTGGTTCTAGTAGTAGTACGAGTGATAGTAGTAATGGGGAGAATACCACGGACGAGGGATACACGTCAGGTGTTCCTAGAGTCCTTTTAGAAGTTTTACAAGAGCAACTTAAGAAGAGGACAGCTTTTGGGTCTCAAGCTGGCACCTTGACGAGTGTCCCTCCATCTAGTCCTTTGGACGAGGTGGAAACAGTTTACAGTTGTGCAGTAGATGTCCACTCCAAAACAAATGAACAAAGACTCAACAATCTTAGGACATGGTACCAAATTCCAGACAAGCTTAACCCTAGGTTAGCCATCTGTGAAGAATGGTGCTGTAACCCCCATTTTGGGATAGGCGTCTATGAGGCTTACTTTTTAGGGGGGTTTAGGTTACTTTTAAACGCTTTTGCTAGGGAATTACTCATTAAGTTAGGTTTAGCATTGTGCCAGTTTAACCCTAATGCATGGAGATTTATTATCTCTATGCAAATTTTGTGGAGGGAAGTATTTGGAGGGGACCGTCCTCTTACTATGGACGAGTTCCTCTTCTACTAAAAACTGGTAGAAATCAACCAGTCCCTTGGCTTTTATGAATTTACAGCTAGGGACACAAATTGTAGACTAATAAAGTCCCTAGCCTTGTCTGACAGAAATTGGAAGACGGAGTTTTTCTTCGTCTTTGGTTTTTAGGCTGGGAACCCTATGGAGGTAGGCAGGGATACATTTGCCCCTTATACTAGGGAGTTAGGGAACCTTCATCCTGAAGGTATGTCCTTTCTCCTTTTTCACTTTCTTTTTCTTTTTTATTTACAAACGTCTAACCTTCTTCTTTTTGTTTTATAGCTGTTGGACGACCTTCCTTGAGCAAGTTTCATAGTGACCGCGTCCATAGGGCTCGTCTTCACGTTGATAGGAGTTTCCATTCATTGGTTACTCTCCAACATCTTGCCAAGTGGGGACTTGGCCCTGAACCGTCTGCTGAAGCTCTTGCTCACAAGATCACAGTTCGTAGACGTAAGTTTTCACTTCAGATTTATATGAACATCTTATGTTTATACTTTCTGGTCTAATTTAAATTTTCATCTATCATTATTTTTTATTTATATTTATTATTATTTTTTAGGGATGGCAACTATGAAAGAGAATAGGGGAAAGGAAGTTGTGGACGAGGGGAACAGGCCTGAAACTCAATCCCAAGCTCATCCTTCTGCTGGGGATAAGAGGAAGACTTTGTCTAAAAATCTTGACTTGGGAAATCTTCCCAGTTATCAAGGAAAAAAGGCTAAGCATGGGTCGTCCTAAGTAGGAGTTGTCAAGTCTACCCCCGTATGTCTCAACCGTCTGTCCAGGTCTTTGATGTAGATTCTTCTACTCCTGTTGAGATCACTCAGTCCAAGACTCCTCCATCCAAGACTACTGCGTCTGCCTCGTCCCAACTTTCTCAAAGGATTCCCATGAATCTCATTGAAAATGAAGACTTAGCATGGGAACGCTTTGAGAAGGTTGTGTCAGATAAGGACATAGTTGTATGCTATGACATGTCCTTAAAGGACTTTGAACACTCTGGTGTTCATGATCTTTTTAAAGTATGTAATTTCATTTTTGCCTCGTCTTTGTTACTATATACTTTTCTTGTCTAACCATCATTTTTGTCATTTGCCTTTTTTATAGGGAATGTCAAAATTCATTGCGGCGTCCAGGCAGGCCACAAAGTTTGACAAGACAAGGATCTTGCTGGAGATGAGGGTTCAGGAGGTAAAGGACGAGTGCAAGAGGTGGGCTAAGGTGGCGGCCAAGGCCAAGGAAGAAGCTAAGGAGCTGTAAAACCATGTTGAGGAGCTGAAGACTGATATCATAGAGAAGGATACTCGTCTTGATCACCTCCAAAAGAGGAATGACAAGTTGAGTACCCTTCTTGAAAAATCAAAGGGAGACATGATTGCAGAGTTCAAGGCGTCCAAACAATTCACTGGCTTGCTGGACTGCAACTATGCAGTTGGGTTTGAAGATTTCAGGATGGATGCTATTGAAAACTTCTCTGAAGTTAACTTTAGCTCCATCAAACTCAACCTTGGTGCTACTACAAGCTCTCTCTTTTAGATGAGCTCAGAAGAGGTCAACATTGAAGACGATACCACCACCCAGCCAAACCAGGACTACCCTAATGCTGATGCCCCCTAGTGAAGACGAAACTTTTATATGTTCATCTTTCTTTGTATTTTTTTCTTTCTTCTCTTTTATTTGGTTCGTTGTTTTGAACCATTAAGTGTAACTTAAGTACATTTATCTCGTCCACAGTTTTAGGACGAGGTTTCAAACAATTGCTTTGCTTTTACTTTATAAAGGTTTTTGGACGTAGATCATCCATCTTTTGATGAATGAATGAATGTTTATTTCCTTGTTTGATTGATTTTATTTTTTTTTACTAAACATGTTGCATGGATGACTGCCTTTTGTACCCAAGATATTGATTTCAACCTTGGCTCGTCCCTGATAAGAATATTCATGTTCAGATGAGTTAGCCTTATATAGGCTTAATACAGCATTACCCCTCGTCTATAGGTTTGATGGTTTTTTACTCGTCTTGGGGTAAATTGCCAGTTTTTCACCCGTCCATAAGTTGGACTTTTGGTTTGTCAAATTCCTTGAAGGATTTTCAATATATTTTTTTTTTCTCTCGTCCGTTGGTTGGGCAAATCAGGTTTTACCTCGTCCATTGGTTAGACAAATACACCTTAGGTTTATTTTTCTTTGCTTTATCCTTATTAAGGAAAGCTTATAGACGTTACATCCCTGCGTCTAGAGATTTTTATTCGTCTTTAGGCCTTAACCTTTTTGTGAATGAAACTATGGATAAGTTTTATATATCACATGTATTTGAAAATTCAAACCATATTCATAATATAAACATCGTCCACAAGTATGGCACATGCTTAGAAGCTAGTGCCTTATTCATACAAACATCAAAGTTCATGACTTCGTCCATAGTTAATTTAAAACTAACACATTCTCAAGGAGTTAAAACATAACATATAATGTTAATAACACACAAACAGAAAGCAACATAAACTCTGGCTTGTTTAAGACAATGCTCGTCTAGGCTGACATTTTACGGATAGTACCTTTTCAGGTGTTTAACATTCCAAGGATTCTCCAATTTTCTCCCGTCCAAGGTTTTCAAGTAGTAGGACCCTTGCTTTTTGCAATTGATAACCTTATAGTGTCTCTCCCAATTAGGTCCCAATTTCCCATGAGTTGGATTTTTGGTTGCCAAAGAGACCATTTTTAAGACGAGGTCCCCTATGTTGAAACACCTGGGTGTTACCATTGCATCATATTGCCTGGCCATGAGATTCTTATACCTTGCTGTCCTTTGCTCTGTGTCCATCCTCACCTCGTTTATTAGATCAAGGTTAAGGCGGAGTTACTCCTCATTATCCTTGTCTTGATACTTCATTACCCTGTGATTGGCCATATGTATTTCTACAGGCATCACTGCTTCACTTCTATAGGCTAACTTGAAAGGAGTTTCCCTTATAGGGGTCCTTACCGTCGTCTTGTAGGCCCACAGAACACCTTGTAACTCACCTGGCCATACTCTCTTTACCCCTTTAAGTCGAGTCTTGATGATCTTCAACAAGGATCGGTTTGTCACTTTTGCTTGACTGTTTGCTTGACTGTTTGCTTGAGGGTGGGCGAGTGAGGAATAATGATTCTGAATTCTGAAGTGTTAGCAGAAGTCCCTAAAAAGTGTATTGTCAAATTATCGTCTGTTGTCTGATATCAATACCCTGGGTATCCCAAATCTGCAAACAATGTTCTTCCAGATGAAGTTCCTGACATTTTGTTGTGTGATCTTTGCTAGGGGTTCCGCTTTCACCCATTTAGTGAAATAGTCAATTCCAACCACCAAAAATTTTATCTGCTTGGTTCCAAGTGGGAAGGGACCTAAGACATCTAATCCCCATTGTGCAAAGGGCCATGGGGCCATCATCGAGGTGATATACTCTGATGGTTGTCTGGGAATATTGCTGAAGCAGTGACACTGGTCACACACCTTGACATATGCCTTCGCGTTTGCTTGGATAGTTGGCCATTAATAACCTGCATAGACGACCTTATGGACTAATGCTCTTGTTCCTGAATGGTTTTCACATACTCCTTCATGAACTTCTCTCTACACATAGTTTGACTCACCTGGGGTTAAACACCTTAAGTAAGGCTGAGAAAAACCTCGCTTATACAACACCTCGTCCATGAGAACATACTTGGCAGCCCTGATCCTCAACTTCTTGGCCTCGTCCTTGTTCTCTGGGAGCCTTCCGTCCTTGAGATAAATGATTATTGGAGTCATCCAATTTTCTTCTCCTTCAATTTGTTGTACCTTTGACAGATCTATGCTTGGCATGTATTGGACTTTATCAAACTCGTCCATAGCCTCCCCTGCTGAGGCAGCTTTCGCCAAAGCATCTGCTTCCATGTTTTCCTCCCTTAGAAGTTAAACAAAACTGGTTTATTTGAATTTCTTGACAAGCTGCCTTACCTTGTTTAAATACTTCTTCATCTGGCTTTCTTTGGCTTCACACATTCCATTCACTTGATTAATGACCAATTGAGAATCTCCTTGGACGATAATTGACTTCACCCCTAGGGACTTAGCAAATTCCAATCCTTTGAGGTGAGTTTTATATTCAGCTTCATTGTTGGTGGTTTGGTATTGTAGACGGGTTGTGTATTTTAAGTTGTCCCCTCTAGGGATTTGAGTATAACCCCAATTCCTCCTGCATATAATGTGGACGAACCATCCATATTGATGATCCACTTTCTTACCTCGTCCATTTCGTCTAGCTCACTTCGATTTGGACTAAACTCTGCAATGAAATCTGCCAATACTTGATTAATGACCAATTGAGAATCTCCTTGGACGATAACTGACTCCGCCCCTAGGGACTTAGCCAATTCCAATCCTTTGAGGAGAGTTTTATATTCAGCTTCATTGTTGATGGTTTGGTATTGTTGACGGGTTGCGTATTTCAACTTGTCCCCCTTTGGGAATTTGAGTATAACCCCAATTCCTCTTGCATATAATGTGGACGAACCATCCACATTGACAATCCACTTTTGTACCTTGTCCATTTCATCTAGCTCACTTCGATTTGGACTAAACTCTGCAATGAAATCTGCCAATACTTGTGCCTTAACTGCATTTCTTGGTTGGTACCTGGCATCAAACTCACTGAGTTCTATGGCCCATTGGATTAGTCGTCTTGCGGCCTCTAACTTGTTCATTGCCTTTTTTAATGGATCATCTGTCAAGACGTTGATGACATGAGCATAGAAATAATGCCTCAACTTCCTAGAAGCTGTAACCAAAGTGAAGGCTAGTTTTTCCATCATTGGTTACAGTTCTTCCACCCCTCTTAGCGCTTGGCTTGTATAGTAGACCGACTTTTGCACCCTTCCTTCTTCTCTAATCAAAGCTGAGCTTACTGCATACGGAGACACTGCCAAATACAAATACAATTCTTCACCAGGCACGGACGGACTTAGCAGGGGAGCCGTAGTGAGATAGGTCTTAAGGTCTTGGAAAGCTTGTTGACACTCGTCCGTCCATTCGAACGCCTTTTTGAGAACCTTAAAAAATGGCAAACACTTGTCAGTAGCTTTAGAGACAAACCTGTTTAGGGCAATAACTTGTCCAATAAGAGACTGGACTTTTTTGATATTTCACGGAGGCTTTATATCTAGTATTGCTTGTATCTTATCGGGATTTGCCTTAATTCCCCTATGCGAAACCATGAATTCGAGGAATTTTCCTGATGAAACTCCAAAAGCGTATTTGCTGGGATTCAACTTCATGTTGTATTGCCTAAGTGTATCAAAGGTTTCTTGCAAGTCGTCCAAGTGCTTCCCCTCGTCCAGTCTCTTCACCAGCATATCATCTATATAGACTTCTACATTCCATCCAATCTGTGGATGAAACATATGGTTAATAAACCTTTTGTATGTTGCCCCTGCGTTCTTTAGACCGAAGGGCATCACCTTGTAATAAAACAAGCCTTGACTGGTGATAAATGATGTCCTCTCTTGGTCTGTCTCGTTCATCTTTATCTGATTGTATCCGGAAAAGGCATCCATGAAGCTTAGCAATCTATGACCTGTAGTCGAATCCACCAACTGATAAATACGCGGCAAGGGATAACTATTCTTGGGGCAGGCTTTGTTTAGATCGGTGAAATCTACACACATCCTCCATTTGCCATTAGCCTTCTTAACCATTACTACATTGGCCAACCAATCTGGATAATAAACCTCTCGAATAAACTTTGCTGCAGTCAACTTCTGAACCTCTTCTTTAATGGCATTGTCTCTCTCAGGGGCAAATACTCTTTTCTTCTATCGTACAGGCTTAGAGAAAGGATATACATTTAGACGGTGGGTAATGACACTAGGGTCTATACCCGGCATATCTTCATGACTCCATGCAAACACATCAATGCTCTTCTTTAAAAACTGGACAAGATCTTGCTTCATCTTCTTTTCCATATCCGCTCCAACCCTTGAATACCTCTCAAGGTTATTCTCATCCAAAGGAACGTTTTCCAATGCTTCAGTGGGCTCTGCCACAACTCTCCTCTCCTTAATGTTCATCATTTGAACCTGTTTGTTCATGGCCAACATGGCCAAATAGAATTCTCTCGCTGCTAGCTGGTCTCTCTGCACTTGTCCTACCCCATACTCTGTAGGAAACTTGACTGATAGGTGGTAAGTAGACTCTACCTTCCAACTATTTAAAGTTGGCCTTTCGATAATGGCATTATATGATGACGAACAATTCACCACAAGAAAGTTCACTTCTTTAGTTATTTGTTGCGGATATGCTCCCACCACCACAGGTAGCGTAATAGTGCCCATTGGCTGCACTTTCATCCCTCCAAATCCTACTAAGGGTGAATTCACCGGGCGAAACTAGTCTCGTCCAAGCCTCATTTGCTGGAAAGCAGGGTAATACAAGATGTCTGCCGAATTACCATTGTCCACCAACACCTTTCTGGTGGTATAGTCAGCAATAAGTAAAGTAATGACGATCGCGTCGTCATGGGGGTGGTGGACCCTTTCGGCATCTACGTCCATGAATGTAATGGCTTGCTCCTCGGTTTCTCTCGTCCTTGGAGATCGTCCTGAGAGTTGGAAGTTCTGCACTATCTTTAGGTATGTCTTCCTTGACTTGGAAGATTGCCCTGCCGAGGTTCCTCTTATGATAACTCTTATTTCTCCAAGTAGGGGTCGTGACGGCTCTTCTACCTTTGCCTTTAACTTCTCGTTTTTGTGATCTCGTCCAAGGAAGTTTCTCAACTTTCCTTGCCTGATGAGATTTTCTATCTGCTACTTCAAATCAAAACACTCGTCCGTATCATGTCCATGGTCTCTGTGGAAGTAGCAATACTTATTCTTGTTGTACTTGTTGGGATCTCCCTTCATTTTTTCAGGCCACTTTAAGGAAGGATCATCCTTGATTTGCATAAGTACTTGTTCAAGTGGCATGTTCAAAGGCGTATATTTCTGACTTCGTGCTAAAGAGCTTGCCTTTTTGTTGTCTCGGTCTTTCTTCTCTCCCATCCGGCCTTTCTTTGGACGAGGACCTTGTTCAGAGTGGCGCGGGGGATCTGCTTCCATTCTCTCAGCTCTCTTCCTCTTCTTAGCTATAATCGCGTCTTCTGCGTTTATAAAATTTTGGGTCGAATGGACGAGTTCAGCCATGGTTTGAGGTTCTTTCTCGTAAAGCTTGTGGATGAATAAGTCAGAGTTTACTCCATTATGGAAGGCTGCCAATAATAACTTGTCGTCCATCTCGTCCACTGTTAAGACTTCCCTGTTAAAACGAGTAATGAAGGATCGCAAGCTTTCATTCTCTCCTTGCTCTATGGTTAGCAGTCTAGACGAGGAACGTTTGTGCCTTTGTCCTCCGATGAAATTATTGATGAACAACTTACTCAATTCTTCAAAAGAACTTACTATATTCGAAGGTATTTTGCTGAACCACACTTGTGTTAGTCTTTTAAGGGTGGTAGGGAACGCCCTACACATAATCTCGTCTGGAACCCCTTGAAAGTGCATTGTAGTCTTGAAAGTAGTAATATGATCGAAAGGGTCACGTGTTCCGTCATACGATTCCAAGGAAAGCATCTTGAACTTCGGAGGCAAGGAATGACCATTGATGGAAGCCGTGAAAGGGGAATTTGTTCGATGAACCAAATCCTCTACGAGATTTGCCCTTCTCATGTTCTCCCTCATCTTGTCCATGACTTTCCTCATCTAATCCATCTCTTTTACTAAATGTGGCACTTTTCGCGAAGTGGTGCTCTCAGGCTCTGCATTTCCTACTCTATCTTCATGACTCTGGGCTTGTCCTTCAACATATCCTTCACGGTGTTGTCTCCTTAGATTGATCTCTCTAGTCAACTCTTGGTTCTGACGAGTTAACTCCACCATGGCGGCTGCCATGGACTATATGTGTTGGATGGAAGACGGTTGCATGACAGGTGCTGACTGGTGATCTCGTTGAGGATTGCTGGAAGCATCCCTACTCTCTTGGTGGCCTGGGCTAGTGGCCCTTGATCTTGTCTGAACCATACAACCTTTTGTCGGAGAAAGATAAACTACAAAACTCGAAATAAATCTTCTCCACAGACGACGCCAACTGATGATGCTCGGAAAATCAATAAACTGGATGCTTCAAACTTGAATGATGATTGAGGGCCTGAAAAAGGAAAAGAAAGAATCAAAGGAGACTGGGGTTGTCCGGCCAAAAATCCTTCGATGATAAAGTTAGTTTCTCTCTTCAAAATCTGGAATTCCAAATTTCTCTCAATTATGTAAAGGAAAAACTTGCTTTATTTGTCGGGAATGAGTGTTTATATAGTGCTATGGAAGCAGTTACTTGTCTTGTAACTTCCCCCACATTTGTGGAGGTCAGAAGCTTTACACTTACTTCTTATAACCGCTATAGAAGTTAAGATATTTACTCTCATCTTTCGTAACTGCTATTGGAGGTTAAGTGTTTGATAAGAGGTTACAATGATGCATTAGGATCTCACCACGTGGTTCGGTTCACAAACTCATGTAGACAAACCTTGTGTTGGGAGTCGCCCATGCACGGAGGACCTTGCTAGGTTTGGACGAGCTCCTCTTAAGAATAGTAGGTGAGCAGTAGGTTTAGTTATCATGGTGCTTTACATCCTACGGACGACTACTAATGGACAAGCTTACACTCTATGGACGACTACCCAAGGACAAGCCACACTTGTCTTTCCCATCAAAATTAAAAAAAAAAAAAAAATATATATATATATATATATATATGGCATTTTGAAATGATATGTAAACCACAACTAATATACACTTGAATCTTCCATTTAAAGGCTAGGATTTGTCTTAAATAAATCCAAGGTCCAAAATGTGTCATTTTATTTGGAAGCTTAATATATATCATTTTTTTTATGTGAACACAATAGCAAAAACTATGGTTAAACATACTGTTTATATGAGTTGACACATTTTAGGCCTTATATTTATGAGAAAGCTTAGGGACATAACTTATGTGTCATATTTTTTGCCACAACTCATATGGTGGATTATGTTTACAAGGTCATTGGCATATGGTAGTTCATTATTTAATAAGTTATGGCAAAGTGTGCCACTTCGATACAAGTGCAGATATATAGACAATTCCTAATCTTTACCCATGGTACGCTTTTCAAGAGACGCTGGTGCTAGATGCGGCACATTATGCACACTTCACAATCATTCAGAGCTTGTTTGGATAGTCTAAAAACTGAGTGATATCACTCAGTTTTCATGATCCATCATCCAAAACTTGTGGGTCCCACGAATGATGTAGTGTTTGACTTGATTTTGGATGTTTGTTTCCATCACTTAAAAACTCAAAATTTTGAGTTTGGACGATGGAAACTAAAAACACAATTTTGGTGTTTTCAAATTATGGATTATGAGTGATAGTGGCAAAATGGTAAAAAAATCAAATTTAAGAATTTCAGTGTCATACCACTTTTTTATCTTTTCCTTTTTCTTTCTTTCTTTCTTCTTCTACTGAGTTCCACCGGCTTCCTCCTTTTTTTTTTTTTTTTGGCTTTTTCTCTACTTCTTTCTTTCTTCTTCATACCCACTCCACCATCACCAACATTTTTCTTCTTCTTCTTCTTCTTCTTCATTCTTTCTTTCTTTCTTCTTCTACTGAGTTCCACTGGCTTCCTCTTTTTTCTTTTATTTTTTTGCTTTTTCTACTTCTTCTATCTCTCTTCTTCATACTCACTCCACCATCAACAACATTTTTTTTATTCTTCTTCTTCATTCTTTCTCTTTTTTTCTTTCTTTCTTCATCAGACCCACTCCACCACCAATGGGTTTTTTTGTTTTTTTTGTTTTTTTTTCTCTTCTTCTTCCTGGTTTTGTCTTTCTTTCTTTCTTCTTCAAACCCACTCACCATGTTCATCCACGCATAAATATATACCTAAAAACAGAAACCCACTCCTCATTTTCGTGATTTTGGTCTTCGATCTAAGAATTCCTGGGTTTGAATTTGGGTTTTCTGTGTTTGTGGATTTGGGTTGGCAATTTTGGATCACCGATCTGAAGATTTTATGTTGGTGTGTTTGGGTTTTCAGTGTTTGTAGTTGTGGTTTGAAGCTTAGGCTGTGATGGAGGTGGGTTTGTGTGGTTGGTGGTGGTATTGATGATTGAAAATTTTTTCTTTTTGGTTGAGATTTTTTTTTTTTTTTTTTGGCTGTTGGTGGTGTTGACAGTGGTGGGTTCTGAGTTTGTCATTGATGGTGGTGATGGACTTAGGAGAATATGAAAGAGGGGAAGAGAAAATTGACGCGGGTAGCAACCATAACCCCTGTATAGTGGCAGTGGGGTGGGTTCCACCATTTTGGCAAAAAGTGGACTTAAAAGTTGAAATATGTAATTGAGTTTTGTAACCAAACAACAATTTTGGAATTTTTGAGTGATAGTGGGGTTTGGGTTATGAGTGATGAGATTTGAATTTAAGTTATGAGTTATGAGTATTGAGTTATGAAAATTGAGTCATGTCTAAACCAAATAGGCCCTCACTAATTCAATAATTCTCACGTCATAGAGTCCATAGAGCAGTGCTATAAATCTTTCTTTTTAAAGATAAAGCCATCCAATAAAAGATTTCACCATAATTCGCTTATCCCAAGTTTTATTATTACATAAAGGGAAATGCTAACGAATGCCTTTAGGACATTAGTTAATAATTCATTTAAAGAAAATTTTTATGGAAAAAAAAAAACAATTAATATTTTGACAGTTTTTTTAATTTCCCATAAAAGTGGTGTCAAATCTTTCCTTAAATAGATTGTTAATCAATGCTTTAAGGGCACTCGTTAGCATGATCCTTAGATAAAAGCCACCCAAGTTTGGTATTCTTTAAATAAATTATAATTACTTCATGTTTGGTATTTTTCTACCAACTTAACGATTGAGCTTTTTTGTATTAATTAACTATATATTAATAATATATATTTTTTACAAAACTTTCTCCTACAATGTTCGAGTTAAGGATTCATAAATATAGTATCTTAACTATACCTTTGGGGCCAATATGTATGCTTGTAGTGTTCTTCTTGGGCATATGCATGAAACATGTTAATAGTTTCTTACTCAATCCATCATTGGCTTTCATGAATTTTTAGACTCCGTCACCTAGAGGTTTATATTAGAATATCGTTTTATAATATTTATACAAGTAAAAGATGTATGACGTAAGCGATATCTTAACATGCGTCAACTCGCTTACATGCAATAGTCATGTGCAACACATGTGACCACCATGAGCAGAAATCTTCACTTTTCCAATATTTTTTTAGTCAATTTTGTTGTTTCCTATTTAAATCTCCACTTTTCCTATTTTGGCATAATTTGTTAAGGGTATTGATAGTTATGTAACTTGGAATTAGATAGAGGAGAGAATTCTCCTACCAGCTGTTAGGCATAATATCAAAGGCATCAGCCACAACAGAAGCTATAGGTTCTATCATTCATCACCCCTATACATATATATACATCGGTTTTAAAGAAACTGACAATTGTGTATATCCAAAAGAACCTAACTCTTTGATACTAGCACATACTTTAAACCTTTTTAACTCAAACTCTTTTGGGAATACTAATTGTAATGACCAGATTTGAGTCCCTAGCCCAAAAGATGGATGGACTTAGACCCAAAAAACCCAAAACAATAAATTTATAGAGAATGGGTTGGAAATTTAGGCTCAAATGAATCAGATAAACACTAAAATAGATTCATATGACAAGGGAATGGAAAATAGACTAGTTTATATTGAAGGAAATCGTCCTCGGCAAGGTCCGAGGAGATCTGTTCTTATATATTTCTCACAGGTTTTATTACACAGTTAGTTCTTGATGCTACAATGTTTTCTCTCTCTTTTTTCCTCTTCCAATCTCATTGCTTCCTTCTTCTTTTATACTGTCTTTCCTTTTCATCCCCACCTTCCACGTGTATGTCAAATGGTTGGTGTTGATGCTTGTCCCATCAGCACCTCCCATAAGTCTTCATGTAGTATCTGTAAGGCTAAAAACCACTATTTAGGTATCACCTCTACATTAATGTAGCCAGAGAGTTAGTTGCAGAGTATTTAATGTGATGGCAGCAGCTTTCTCCTAAGATATTTTAGGACTTCTCCTTGTCTGACGTCTCTACAATGCTTATCTGCATCAACGAGGTTTCCTAGAATGTTACCCTAGACGACAGACAACCTTTTCGGACCTTGGTATTGGTCAGCCGATGATGCATTTATCCTCAGCCCACCCTCTTGAGCCATTGTGACCAAAACTAACCTCTATTTACTAACCCAATCTCTTCTGATAAAGATTTCTCTTCCTCGGACAACCCTTCGTCTTCGGATTAGGCCACAGGCCGAAATACAAACAAATAATGAACTCTTGGGCCCAATATCCCTACACTAAGTATTTTAACACACACACACACATATGGGGAGATAGAAGATCTTAAAGAAACTGACAGTGGTGTATATTCAAAATAGTCTAACTCACACGATATGGGATAAATTCACTGTTTTTTTTATTTAAGAATACTAAGTATTTTAACACACACACGGGGAGATAAGAAAAAGTTAAAAAAAAAAAATGACAGAAGAACCCTTGTATGATTGAGTGTACTTTAGCTTAAAATGTATTATTTTTATTTATTTTTTAATTAAATTTGCTATCTTCTCATAAAAAATAAAATATAAAACTCTACATTATCAAAAATTAATATAATCGACCAATAATGGCATATGGAATTTGGGTACATCGTTATTCGTTATCGGAATTTATCCTTATATTGCAAATCTTGATATCGCGATACCACTGTGTGTGCATTCATTCTCACTATCTTGATTCTTGATCACCACTTCGGAAGATAGGGCCATCATTTCAAAGAGATATTTTGTTCACTTTAAGAAGGTGGTACTATTCTGACTAACCACATACCAATCGTGAGTTTCCGTCCAATTTTGTGAACAAAATTGATACATCCAATGGCTTCGTATAGTTTCCACTATGAGTCATGCTTTGCACTCCTCCTTCCAAGGATCCATAGTTGATTTGACAAAAAAAGGAGCCCAATCAAGTTGTCGAAAAATTTGCCTTGTTTCATAAGGTGTTCACCTTTTTCGAATGTACAGTTCTCGGCAATTTTACATACAGACGAGCATTTCAATTAGGTTGTTTTGAAAGTTTTTACCTTTCAATTTGTGCAGACTTATTCGATGTCTTGTCAATCTCAAATTTGTACAAATGGTATATCATTGGAAAGATTAATTGCAGACTTTCAATTTATGAAAGTTATGGAAGTGGGAACGTGACCACCTATACGCATTTCAAATTTTTTTTTTATTGTTTTCATGAGTTTGATCCAATCTCTTCCAATATTTGTGCCCATGACCCCTTAAAACAAAGATTGTCGTATAAACTTTCCAATGAGACCTAACCAGCTAACTCGCACAAATCTAAGAGCAATCATATCAATTAGTGTAAAATTTTCATTTATTTTGTAAGAAAAAACTTATTTTTTCTATTTTACACGCTCACTCTTACAAAACTCTCACATCAGTTTATCTATTCTATACATTTATTTAATAAAATAATCATTTCTTTTAACATTGTCATCTCTCAACACAACCCCTGCAGCCACCATCATCAACCTAGCCTTGGCCTCCCATTGAGCAACAAGATCAACACTAGCATCCAAAAAAAAAAAAAAAACAGTAAAAATACTAGAAAACCAAAAAAACAACCTAAAGAACAAATCGGCAACCCACCGACCCACACCCACAATCATCGATACCATCAACCCACACCCACAATCACTATCATGGCCAAGGTTGTCAAAATCGGGATCCTACATAGGATCGTGGGAGGTAAGTAGGATCGTGGATCGTAAGATCGGATCATAGATCGTAAGATTCTACCTATTTTCATATTTTAAGTAAAAAAATCTATTGATAATGACTTTGTATGTTATATAATCACTTAAAATATGAATCCATCCATTAAAAAAAAATTTGCATCATAAAATGTAATTTGCACACACTACATCGTTCTTATGTTATTCTAACGAAAAAAAATATATTTAACTTTTGACATAATGAATCTAAAAAGTTCAGTACATGTTTAATTAGCAACTAAGTAACCAAATATTATCTACACATATGGAAAATGTTTTACAAATTCTAAGTTCCAAATATAAAATAAGTTAGTCTAATTAGCATATAAAAACCAGCTAACTACAAATTTACAATATGTAATCCAAAAGAGAACTATCAATCTAAGGTAAACTAGCTAATTACAAATATGAAATCCAAAAAATAATTCTCATTCTAAGGTTCTGCTAATCTAATTACTATCATTGTCATATCCCATTTCATCATCTAAATATTTTAGCTTTTGTTTTTGAAAACGTTAAACTTAAGTATTATAGGTTTTTTTGAAATTTTATGTTGACATAGGGGTAAATTTGGGACTTCAATTCATCATTGGGCTTCTGATAACCCATTGGGCTTGTGGATTTAGGTGGATTATCTTACCCAAATGAATCCCACTTAAAAAAAAAAAAAAAAAAATCAAGCCAAATGGTAGGATCAGTAGGATCGGTAAAATCTCATACGATCCTACGATCCTATGCAATCCTACATACGATCCTACAATTTTTGCGATCCTGCTACGATTTAAAACTTTTTGGTGAGGTGGGATCGCAAAATCGTGCGATTTTACAATCCGGATCGCGATTTTGACAACCATGATCACGATAGCCTCAAGCTCAACCAAAAAACTAGGAAAAAATCCCAAAGAACAGATCGGCGATCAAGAGAAATAGCCCACCACAACCTAATCGGCGATCAAGAGAAAACCAACAACTGTGATATGAGAGAGTTGATCTAATCCACAACAGATCGGCAACGGGGCTTGAGTCAGCGGCGTGGGTCGGCGAGAGTGAGGTGATCTGATGAAATGAGAGAGTTGATCTGATGGCATGTGAGAGAGTTGATCGGTGAGAGTGAGGTGAGAGAGGAAATGAGAAAAAGAGAGAGGTGAGAGTCAGAGGTAATGAGAGGAGAGAGAGAAAAATCTAAAATAATAGATAGACGAGCTACACTAACTGTGTAAATATACACGATTATTGTAGCTAATGTGTATTTACACATTTTTACACCTACTGATGTAGATGTTTTTTTGCTCAAAATGTGTAAAATTTGTACATTTTTCTATTTTAGAAGACCATACAAGGGCTAATGTGGTTGCTCTAATGTCATTTGACATAAATTTTGATTGAAGCTAAACTTTTTTTTTTTTTTTGGGATAATACAAAGTATTTATTTATTAAATAAGGGGTACTATTACAAGTATTGTCCATTGGACACTTGCAAGGAGTGCCTAGTTACAAAATATCATACACATATTTTACGTAAACAAAATTTAGACATTCATTATATTATCTAACATTGAACTTCCGAGCAAGTTGCATATCATACATATTTCATATTTTCATGATATTTTATATTCTAATCCGATTTTGATATGTGGGGCACTTATTTTAAAGAGAATTTGAGAATTTTATGCCATTGGTAAGCATTTTCTTTTATCGTATACTTAGACTACGATAATTATGTTACTATTTCATCATACATGCTTATTACGTATATGAATATGAATATTATTCAACTTCAAGCGACATTGTATCCTTGCAATGTATTTATAGTTTGATTTAAAATGTTCTTTTAAAAGTATAATATTTAAATTCATTTCAAAATGAAAAATTAATTTGAATCCAACTTGTATAAAATCATTGTTTTAAAAACTGGATTGGATCGATCGGTATAATGGGGAATCGAGTACCAGTCCAGTTCAATAAAATTCCTGAAAATCGCTAAAAAACTAGATTGAACCAAGAGTCAGACACAAAACAATTCTTTCACTGTATCAATTTTTAAAATTATGGGTGTGTTTAGATACATATTTTTTTTTGCTGAAACTGAAAAATTATTACCAAAATTATTGTAAATAAATATAAAAGTTAGTGTGGGGCCTTAAATGTCAACATACATGACCCATTCCACAACCGGCCCAAGGCCCGCACTAAGGAAGTCATTGGCCGAAAACGGAAAGTGGACCCTGAGCGCAAAAAGGGCCTGTCCGAAGACGCCAATGTCCACTGAAAAGTCTCACCAACATCCTGGCCTCGTTAAATGATGATATGACTACTAAACCTGGGGGCTTCAATCACATCAACTTTTAGAGTATGCCAGAAACGTCTGGGAACGGACATTAAACCTGAAAAAGTAGGTGATAAGACAGTCCCTAATGCACAACGTCCGGGTAACTGACAAATGGACGGTTAAGTTCAGGAAAATGAAAGCTATATAATGAAAGATGATTCCCTATCTGAGGGGGGGGGGGGGGAAAAAAAGCCAGAAGAAGGGGTTGAACTCTTCAGACTTAGCCGAAGAGAAGAAATATCCCAAAAACACGGCCAAGACCCCCATTAAAGCCCAAGAAAGATCACAACCATGAAACCCCATGGAACCTTTAATCCTTATCAAAATTATATAAGAGTTTTGAACACTGACTGTACAGGGAGCTGGTTGGTGCCTACCCCTTTTTTCTTACCCGCACTCTACAAATTTTATTATTTAGGGTCCCCTACAAAATCGAGTCCCTACAGTTAGTATGCACTATAAATAATAATAAAAAAAGTTGAATAATAAAATAACTTTTATTTTTATTTTTCATTTCCGCCCAAACGCAAGCCAAGTATAAAATGTAAATGCATATTTAAAAAAAAAAAAAAAAAAAAAAAAAAAAAACCAAAGGAATATGTGGTGGATTTACCAAATTGCCCAGAATAAATCATCCGAAAAGACAATGCAGGCCCTGATTTCTTTGCTCCCAGGCTTTCTTTCCACTCTCTACAGATTCTACACTACTTTAGTACATGGTATATATTCTCACATTCCCGGACCTTCACACTCGCTACAACTCAAACTCAAAACTCACCGCTCAAAACTTAGGCGTTGATAAAACCACCGTGCCGGTGACCGAAACACACACCCATAGCAATGGTGGCGACGAACGTGAAATCGGAGACGATGGCTCTGATGGACAAGAGGAGCGCCTTGGAGGCCGAGATGAACGCCATCATCGACCGCCTCTGCCAGCCCGGCGGCCCTGGCCTTTCCGGCAATCTCGTCGATTCCGAGGTCTCTTTCTTCTTTCTTCTTTATCTTTCAATATTTTATTTTTTTGAAATTGTGAGTTGTGAGCGATAATAGGTAGTTGTGAAGGTGGTTTTGGAATTGTGTTTTCTTGGTAATTGGCAATGGAATTTGGTTATTTAGGGTTTTTTTTTTTTTTGTTTGTTTTGTTTTGCGCTTTGTAGGGGTTTCCTCGCTCTGATATTGATATTCCAGTTGTGCGAGCTGAAAGGCATCGTCTTTCTGGTATGGTGGTTATTTTCGTTGTGTTTTAATTGAATTTGTGTATTGAGCTTGCGTTTTAATTCAAGTTTTCTTAGTGTTAATGGGTCTGAGACTTGGGAGCTTAACATGTTGAACGAGAGTAACATTGTCATATAAGTACATTAGCATGAATATATTTTGAATTTGTCAGTTTTAACTTTTTATGCGGTGGTGAAACCTTCATGTTTGTGCAATGGAATGGATTTGATGATATGGGTTCTTGTCAATGTGGATGTTTGAGTGCAATTACGTTTCAATATTCTTATTTTTATATTGAAACATAATTGCACTCACACATCTTCTTCCTTAAGACTCTTCTGGATTGGGTTACAGTGTTAGGCTTTCGTTCTTTTTCTTCAGTACATGGTTTCATGGACTTTTGTACTCTATGCACTTGATTTGTTTTTGTCCTTGATGTATACTTCCTGTATACTCAGGTGACATCCCTCTTCTTTTTAATATATTTTTATTACTTATCAAAAATTATGTTTCAATATATATATATATATTTTTTATAGGTAAGAAAGATGCATATTCAAAAAACTACTTTATGCAAATAAACACAAAGCATATCAAAGATTACAAAAAAGAGATAAAAACAAAAACAGAGGAAAGAAACTAATTACAAAGAAATTGAGAGCTAAGGAACAAAGGGAAAGATTCACTAGATGTGAGTCTCCAAGCCCTAGACCAATCAAAAAGGGAACCAGTGTAAAAAGCCAGTAACTGGTCATCTGATCTATCTAAGTTCTCAAAAGTCTGCCGGTTGTGTTCCCTCCAAATACAACACATCAAACACAATGGAGCTAAATTCCAAATGTTAGATGAATGCTTCTCCAACCAATTCCACCAACCAAAAAGGAAATCTTGATCTTGAGAGAACCCATGAAATCCCAAAAGTTCTAGACAAAACTCCACTAACGATGAGCCTTCCCATAATGTAGCAACAAATGATCTACTGTCTACTCACAACAACAACACATGATGCACCAGTCAACGAAATCAAAACCCCTACTCCACAAATTATCACCCGTGAGAATCCTGTCCCAGGTGACTGTCCAAACAAAGAATGAGACATTCTGGGGTGCCTTAACCTTCCAAATCCCTTTTCAAGGAAAAACAATGGAAGAAGAACCATGCAGCTTATGATAAAATGAGCGGATATTAAAATCCACATTCTTCGTCAACTTCCAACTCATACGATTACCATCATTTGCTGAAGGTAAATTGGCTGCCAAAAACCGAAAGAAATCATCCACCAACTTTGCCTCCCAATCATTGATACCCCGAATAAAACGAACATCCCAACCTCTCTTGTCCCCCACTCCTTGTCTTATTAGAGAAGAGACAAGGGGAGATTCAGTGCTAAAACAATGACCAATATCTAATGAACATCCCACCAACATGTGTAGATGTCTTTTATTTTTCTGAGAATAATGTTGTGGAGAGAGCAACTACCATATATATATAGTTTAGCTAATCCTTTTGGAAGCTAGGTGCACTAAGTTGCCAAAAATTTATTTGTAGCTTTATATGTTCAGATTATGTAATTGAAGGGAATTAAAAAAAAAAAAAAAAAAGAAAGATTTAAGGGCATGCTTATTATTGAACTGCCTGTAACAGACATAGCAGCAGTACTATGGTGTTACATTACACCTTTATACCACTAATTTTTTGTTTTAATCATTTTGTATTTATTTCTATTTTCTTTCTATCTTTAGAGCTGCGGAATGATCACAAGGTGACAACAGAGAAAATAGATCAGAATATACAAATTCTGCATTCATCAAGGCTTGCTTCTAGATCATCACCCCCAAAAGAGTCAGGTAACTGGATGAAATAAGGGCTACTCTACGGTCTACCAGATTCATTAAGAGAAATATTGTAATATGATTTTTGAACTCATGTTACCTGGTGGAACTTCATTGATTGAAGATAAATATTATTTATCAATTGGTCAACAATTTAGGCATATAAAAGGATTTAGATGACACTTTTCCTAGATCAAAGATATGGAAAATTTGTTGCTTCTGCATGGATCTTGAGTAATCAATATGTTATTCTGTAGTTTGTGCTGCTGATAAAACTTACCTTCGTTTAAATGATATGACAACATTGACATATCAATGATTTTTTTTTTTTTTTTTTTTTAAATTGTAACGAGATGGATTTTTTTGGTAGTTTAGATGCAAATTTTAAGTCTGATGGATAAGCTATTTATTGCCTGCAGTTTTGTTGTGGGACTGATTTGTTGTTGTTGTTCGCATTGTTCTTCCTGAATGTTGATTTGCGCTTGCCCCCCATATCAAAAACTGTTTGCGCGTGTGTGAGAGCATGACAGTATTGCCCCATTATTTTTCATTGCAGGAGATGTATAGTATATTTCCTCTGCATTACATATAACGTCATATCCAGAAAATACACATTTTTTTCTTTATGTGCTTTAAAATGATGTCAAAATTGTTCTGAACGCTAACATGATGAATTTTTTAGATTTAATAGAACATGGTGTGATTTGACTAGGATGTGAAGCGTATCTTACTTGATCAACATCTACAATACAAGAACCTATTTACTTTGCTTCTAAAGACTGAAATACTGCATGCATGTAACTTGATATGTTGTGTGACTGTTTAGGGGCTGAATTTACCTGTTAGTGAAGGAAGTTTCTGGTTCTGGCTCTCCAATTTTTAGTTTTAAATGTCCATTTATCATGAAATAACATATCTAGTTATTTCCCATTATTGTTGCCGGTGATGGATTTCTTGTTTATCTCAAATATGTCATTATTGCTATAATCTATCAATTGTTCTTCATTTTAGGAATCAGAATTATTTTCATTTGAACAGTGAAGTCCTCTTTAACTATTTTTTTTTGGATGTCTGGTCTTCATAAAACTGGGAGCTAAAAGTATAGATTCTATTTGAATAATTTCATATTGTACACAGCAAAGTGACTGCACCTTTTTGCCTTTAGTGCAAGGTAATCCTGAGGGGTCAAACAACCAAAACTCTCCAGTTGTGAGTGATGTTCCATCTGCATCCTCACACAATGTTGTTCTGAGGGATTCTTCAAGTGATATGGATGTTGATGTGATGGCCAGTATTCCCTTCGCAATGGTTGATGAAATAGCTGATGCATCACCAGCAGCAGAGGATGGTTTACAACTTGGAGATCAGATCGTCAAATTTGGAAATGTGGAAGCTGGTGAAAATTTGCTACAAAGGCTCGCTTCTGAAGCTCAGACAAATCAAGGTTGTGCAATACCTGTAGTAATTATGAGGCAAGGTGCACCGATCAACTTAACAGTGACACCCAGAACATGGCAAGGCAGGGGTCTACTTGGGTATGTCTGCCATCTCCTTTACCAATAACTTAAGTAAAAAATGCTGGTTATCATTTCTAAAAATGTTAATATCCCCTGAAAGAAACTACAAAGAAGAAAACCTTTTCCTCTAGAATGATTTTGGTGGCTTATTTAGCTTTAGGATACATTATTGTTGGAGTTATTCCTTTTGTTATAACTATGTGGCTACTCTTGCAATTCCATATTATGGTGTGTCAAATTCCTTTGTCTTTTATTTAATATATCAAATAATGTCAAGAGTCTTATAACTCAGTTGGTTGATACCTCCAGATGTTTCCAACGGAAACATCTAGGGTTCAAATTGCCCTATCTCCAACAATCAAATTATCAAAAAAATATGTAAAATAAATGTCTATAAGTTGATTATTATTGCAAAATCCTCCCCACTTTTTCTGACTAAAGTAATGTTTTTGGGAAGTTATCAACAATAGAAGGGAGAAAAGTAGTTTATTTGCTGGTGACAATTCTGCAAGCAATGGAACTCAATTTCCCTAGAAAAAAGTTGGCTTTTTTACTTGCTTGTTTGCTGGTGTGTCCAAGCAAAATTATGTTAAATTAGTGTTATGGCTAGCATCATAACTTTTGTTTCAACCTGTATAAGATGCTCCCTTCTTTTTCTTTCAAGGTTCAGGTGGTACCTGGTCTTTTTATTCCTTATTTTGTCAGTAAATCTCTTACATTTGGACTTTTATTTGTATTCAATTAACATATCTCTGAAGAAAGTAACTGAACTATCCTTGCCACTTAGTGCACTTTTCTTCACTTCAAAGGCACTATTTTTTTGGACTGATTTGCAGCTCTTTTTGCAAATATTGCCTGTAAATTTTTCTTTTCTAAGTTGCTTATTTTCTTTTTATGGCCATCGTAATCCTTAAATTTCTTTGTGCTGATTATGCCATAAGTTGCTAGTATTGATATACGTGATGCTCTATGAGTAAAGGTGTCCCAGAACCAAAATACTCAAAATACAAAACATTAAACTTATGGCCTTCCCGAAAAATTATAGAAGGATACCCAGTCAATTATACCTTATCCTCAGTCTGGTTGATGAGGATTGAGATGTGAGATTCTTAGTTTTCTTTCATTTAATTCTGTCTTTTCAATAGCCAACTGAAGCATATAACCATGAAAATCACTCTTAACTCTTGGGCTATATTCAATGCTTGCAGATGCCATTTCCGGATCTTATAACTTCAATTCAATCACATCACATGGAGGTGGAAGTGTAAAGTGGTTGGTTTTATTTAGTTTAGACAGGACATTAAATTATGTGTTGTAGAAGATGATATATCAATATCAAGTACTCGATAACTGCCTTAACTATCCAAAAAGTACTCTAAAATTCCCTTACGAGTTATTGCATTTGTGGTACTTTTATTTTCTTTAATGTTTTCTTGTTTGATATGATGATTCTTTTTCTTTACCCTAGTAGTTTTTCCATGTTGATACATGCATTGTTCTCCTTTCTTTCTCTGCCTTCATGATTCTGCTTTTAATTTATTGCATTGCCTATGGGGCAAGCCAATCAGCATCACTGCATCAGTAGAATCACTATTAAGTAAATCTAGGGCATAGATTTGCCTCAATAATGAATTTCTTGTTTCTATCGGTCAAAGAGTTTTCTTTCTCTACAATTAATCATGAAGAAGAAAAGCTTTAAAATAATAATATAGATAAAGGTTGTATATTAAACACATTGCGTAGCATATAAGCATTTAAAGTTTTAAACCCCTTCTTTCCATCGGAAATTTTGTCTTTATTCCTGGAGTAAAAGTGGTTCTCAGTTCTCACATCTATTGACTGAATTTATCAAGCATCATTAGGAGTAAAAGTGGTTATCACCTTGGGGGAAAAAAATCATTTCTTAAAAACAATGACGAAGTTTCTTTGGAAAAGACTTTCGAAATTCAATAGTAACTAAAATCAGTTTTTAGAATCCTAAAACGAGTCTAAAAATGTTGTTGTAAACTTGTAATAACTTGTAAACAAGCTGCCTATACTAAATGGGTAGTGTAGTCTGTAACTTGTGTAATTAATAATTGCCTCTATTTTTTTTTTTTTAATTGAAAATCAATAATTGCCTATCTAGAAAGTCCTTCAATGCCTCTAGAAAAATTTCTGTCTACAGCTCAACTCAAGTTATTCGCTAGTTTGCTAATTACCTGCTGACTGGGTTCCTTGACGCCTTTGTTTTCCTCCATCAATAATTGTCTTCACTGTTTTTTTTTCTTCTTCTATTTATAAAATGGGTAAATGTTGATGCACACAAGCTAATTCACACACAGACTAATTCACACGGTTTTGGAGCATGTGTGCAAAACTGTGTGAATTAGACTGTGTAATAAACAACACTCTTATAAAATTGTGTTCACCGTTAGTCTTTAACAAATTTGTGTTTTATTATTCTTCAATCTACCGTGGGTAATTTCTTTGTGCCACAAGAATAACAATAACGCAACTAGTGATTTCTGAGCAAATTATGAAACCAAAAACAAATCTCATAGCCACTATACTCGTTTTCTTCTAAGAGGGGTCTTTGATATCCTTTTACACGGAAGAGAGGAAATGAGAGAAAAAGGAAATAATATTTGATCAGAATGCATAGAATTTCAGTACATTTCAACCACTTTTTCTTTCTAGTCTCTATTCCTCTTCCTGATTACCAGGAATCCCATGTACAATTCTGCACAGGGTACTATCTATATGTCGGAGGGGAGTAGACAAACATTGTACAGTAATACATGTTAATGTTGGCCCATCTATATCCTATGATATTCATCGTGCTCGGATTCAGAACTAGTGATTTGCTTGAATTGAGCAGGATTTTGATAGTGAAATAATTTGACCAAATAAATACATACTAAGGGTACATTGTACAATGATACATGTTAATGTTGGCCCATCTATGTCCTATGATATTCATCGTGCTCGGGTTCAGAACTAGTGATTTGCTTGAATTGAGCAGTATTTTGATAGTAAAATAATTTGACCAAATAAATATATACTAAGGGTGAAAATAAAAACCTAATGATCCTCAATATCTACCGACTTTGACTCCGTTGTCGACAACATAAAAGTAGGTGACTAGGTGAGTATAAACAAATGAAAAAAAATAAAAAAATAAAAATTGCTAAAGCTAAAATAACTGAGATTAATAATTTAGTACTTTTCCAGTTCTTCACTCCATTATGTGATAGTCCAATAGTTGCATGACAAGTGACAAACCATGGTGCAGATTTAAGAATGAAATCTCTTTCACTTTCTCTTTTGCTAATTGACTCTAACGTACGACAAAGGATATACCTTTCTTTGCTTTTGTTCCTTCACCACTTTGCTTTTCTTTTTGAAACTTTTTTTTTGTTTTGCCAAGCTGAACTTAAGCAGTCAATCAGATCAGAGTTCACATATTATTGAGGCAGCATCCCAAGGCTCCAAAATCTTGATGTGAAACCTCAAAGAAATGTTGGGAGAATCTGACTTATTTTTTTCTGAAGAAAAAAGCATGCCGTAAAGATTTGAAGTAAAAAAACTATCATTGTAGAATGTTAAAAAAAAAAAAAAAATGAAAATAGAGAGACATGAGGACAGCTAGAAATGACCTTTTCATATCATATTCTATTTTGGGAACGTATCCTTTTGGTTGTCCATTTTCAGCAAATGGTTTTTTAGATTATAATATACTGGTCCATTTTCAATCTGTTCACTAGAGTATACACTGCAGTCTGGATTTTCCCATGGTTTTACGAGTGTGTTAAGTACTAGATTATCATCCCCTCTGTCATTAATGGAAAATGGCTACAATATATATATATATATATATTTATTTATTTATATATTTCCTATTCAAACAGGATGCATAAATCATAATATCTCCCTTTGTAAAACATGGGGTATCGTCAATTCCTTGAACACTTGGGGTATCCTTGGAAGGAGGGAGATAGAAGATAAGAAGAGGAGATAAGAGAGAAAACTTGCTGAAATATACTAAAATTGTTATACTAACATTTTGGCCACCTACTCACCTTCCTTTTCTCCTCCTCTGTCTCCCCATCTTCCTTCATTCAAACACTTCCTATTAGGATAGGTATGTGTAATCCCTCCTCTTCTACACATATCAAACAACTAGATAACAACTAAATAAAATCCTTGCGATGACGTACCAATATGGTAAGTGCATTTTATAGGATAAAACATTCATTTTTTTTTTGTCCAATTCATTCTTTAAAGGAGAGTCGTCTGGAACACTAACAAACTAATCTCACATTAGTATTTATTGTGCCTTACTCACTTTCAGTCACATTAGTACTTAACTGATAGAAATAATGCAAAATTCAGTTATGAAGTAGTTGAAACTTACCAATCACATTCCTTATTACATCAGTTTATAAGCTTGAGGTACTAAAACTTATATTACATTTAACATTTTTTTTATTGAGATTGAACATATAATTCGTGGAATACCATTCCGCCAACCAAATGAGCCCATTTCCAGCAATCTAAAAAGCCTGATCTAAGGGTAGGACTCATGCCAAAAAGAATGATTTTATATACTCTATAAAAACCATTTTCATCCACTATAACATGGTAAGCACTTTCACAATTGATAGACTACATATTGCCTAGAAAACTAAAGATATCCGATTTTATGACTTAACCTTTAAAGTGTCTTAGCTCAAGTCCCGTCAAGTCTACCCAAGCTACTACTAGGTGGTTATTTTCATGTCTTTTGGTACAATAACAAGTGGTTCATCTGTCGGGATCTTATCCAGTTTATGCTATAATCTCTTCCTCCTGTGGTTGGTTCCATCTTTCATTCAATCATCACCCATTACACCTTACTCTTTGTTAAGGGCTTAGCAAAATAAGGTAAGTACTAAACCATGACTTAATCGCTATGTGAGATTCATTATACTTTGTTAGTTTGTTTGGTAACACATTCTATTAAATCTTCGAAAGTATTATAAAATAAAAGTCAAACACTCAAGAAAAAATAAATAAAAAAAGAGAAAAAAAAAGGTTAAATTATTAATTTAATCTTAAAATTATTGAGAAAAGTACGATTTAATCCCTCAATTATTAATGATTTAATCAAATATGCTCTATTTGTTTCAATAAGAATTTTAAGAGGAGACAAAAAAATGAAGTTGACTTAATTAAATAATTACTAAATAAGTGATACCATGAAATATTAGTTTTTTTTTTTTTTTTTTGAGAAATAAGATACTAGATACTAGTTGAATTACAAGAACATTTTTAAAAACTGAATCGGACCGATTGGTTCAAATGAGAACCAAAACCCTCAACATGTTTGATAAAAACTGTAAAAACCACTGATTATTTATCTGTAAAAACCATTAATTCAACTGATAAAAATAGGAATCAGACAATTTTTCAATTATTTGACTATTCATGTTTTTTAAAACCATGGTTACAACTTACAAAACTCTTGACTAATAAATGAGTGACTAAATGGGTTTCAATTAGGTCAAAAATATTTTCTGACTAATTAATTTGATCAATTGATGAAATATTTTGTTATCTAATTAGAATAATAAAATTAGTAATAATTAAGCCTATAAAAAAAGAAAAAGAAAAAAAGGAAAATCCAAATCCAAAATGTACCTGACATAGCCGGTAAAACACTGTTTTCCAAACCAGCTCTCCCGGTGGCCCTCCAATAAACAAAGCCATCCCAATCCTCACACTCTCTCTCTCTTAAACTGGTTCTCTATCTCAACTCTCTCTCTCTCGCTCTCCCTAATAACTCACAGAAATTTCCAATTTCCACTGTTATAGATCGAACCCACCAATTCTCTCAAGCAAGCAACTTACTTCAAACCCCACTTTCCCGCATTTTCTTTCCAACTTTCCCTTCCATTTTCTCGGGAAAAAAAAGAAGAAGATACCAAAGTGAGACCTGCAGTGTGCACACCAAAATGTGTCAGCTTTTTCTTTTCCATGTGAATGTGAGTAGCGCCTGAAAAAATCGACGCAGTTTCAGAACGAACGAGGCTCTCGTTTTTCCCACAATGCGCAATGGAATCTTTGCCTTTCGAGGCTCTTCTTCGATTTTAGCTCATTTTGAATATACATTATACAGCTTTTTTTAAAGCTCTATGTTTGTATAAAAACCCTAGCTTTGGTCAAAAAAGCTGAACCCATTTTCCTGATTTTGATGAAGTTCATGATTCTGTTTGTGAAATCCCAAGTGGGTCTTGTTTTTTCTAGGTTTTTGGGCTGATTTGAAATCTGGGTTTCAGGAAAAAAAAAAAAAGTGTGGGTTTTGGTGGTTTCAGGTTTGTGGGTTTGAGGTTTTAGCACTTTAGTTCAGTCATTTTGAGTGAAGCCTACTGTGAGTTTGTGAAATTTGAGGGTGAAAATTTGAGATCTGGGGTGAGAGCTTGAGGTGCAAAGTTAATGGATGTGTCTAGTGGAAGTGAAAAATTTTGTATGAGAACTTGTTCCTAGGGTTTCTGAACTGATTTGAGCCTCAAAATGGGGCTGTCAGCGGATTTTGTTGGTGGGTTTTGGATGATTTTGAAGGATGGTTTGGTAATCTTGAGGATTTGAAGAAGCCCACAGGTTTATACAATTGGGAAATTTGGGTGATCTTGAGGTCAAAAAGTTGGGATCTTTAGATTAAACCAAAGGGAGTTTTGTCAATGTCAGGAGCTCCAAGAGTGAGGTCTATGAATGTGGCTGATTCAGAGGCTAGGCCGGTGCTTGGTCCGGCTGGGAACAAGGCGGGGTCATTGAGTGCACGAAAACCTGGTTCGAAGCCATTGAGAAAGGTTGAGAAATCAACCGAGGATGCTACATTGGCTGAAGATAAGAAAGCCCGGAAACTGTCTACGGTTACAACTTCCTCTCCTCAGTTGCATTCTGTCAATGTGCCTTCTGTGCTTCGACGACACGAACAGTTGTTGCATTCCAATTTGTCTTTAAATGCTTCGTGCTCATCTGATGCCTCTACGGATTCATTTCATAGTCGGGCATCTACTGGCAGGCTGACTCGGTCAAATAGTATGGGTACTAGGCGGAAGCCGTATGCTTCAAAGCCAAGAAGTGTTGCTTCTGATAGTGGTTTGGAGTCTCCACCTGATGGTCTGCAAACCAAGAAGAGGTGTGCGTGGGTGACGCCAAATACTGGTATGTTCTTTCTTCTTGATTTTGGAGCAATTTATTGATTTCTACAAATAAGTAAAGTTTTGTGGAATAAATATGTAACTTTTTGTTACATGTTTTTATTCATAAAATATTTTCTTCACTGCTAATTTTATGAAGAATAATAGAGATTTGTTGAATAGAGCTATGATAGTTAATATTAGTAGTGTCATAGGCTCATAGATTGTTCAGGAATTTTTACATTGAAATGATAATTTATACAAGGAAGTATTTGTGTTAAAGTATGTTATCACTAGGAAAGCCGGATTTGGATTGCTTTTGCTCAGTGATTGAATTGAAGTGAATAGTTTTGTAGCCGTCATTCTAAAGAACTGCAAACTGAACCAAGACATTTTTTTGACCTAGGAGTTTGATTGATCGAGGACATAGCCCTTGATAAAATTCAGTAGGAAATATATTTAGCTAACTGAAGTAGTCAGATGTAAGGCTTTCTTAAAATGACTTCGCTCTGTTCATGTTGAATTTGGTTCAGACAACATTTAGACATAGAATTGAGTTGTTCATTAACCAGTTTGTCTACTATGGTTTCATATCTAGGTTCTTGCAAAAACCTAGCTAAATGAGTACTTATAACATAAAATCCCTACTTTCTACAGTTTTATGATGCAACTGATAACTCAACATGATTGTATGATTTTACTCTATGGAATATGTTCCCAGCCTAGTCTGTTAAGAATTTAAGCTTGTGATGTAATAATAGGTGATACAGCCCCAAATCATCTAATTATTCTTACTTCCTGCTTGCAGTTTAATTAAATTGGATCAATTTCCTTAAGGCTTTGTCTTTTGCATTTTGTGACAACTACGTAGGAGGTACTATATTATGGAAAGTTGGGAAATGAGCATAAATATGCTGTTTTTCTGATGTTGGAGGCAATTCTATTGAAAGAACTACTTTGGAAACCAGCTGTTGGCTTTTCCTTGGATTTTGTGTTTTACAACTATGATTACTTTGAGTGAATTAAAACACCATGTCGAATGTTTATGTAGTCAGTCTTTGTTTCTTCATTTAGTGTGTTGCTCTTATTTGGTGCAAAAGCTGGAGATATATAGCTCTAAGTGCATCCACGTCCACAATAAGTTGCCATTCTTTTCCCATTTAACTAGAAAAGATTATATTACCACCCAGAGAAATGGCCTAGTGGAGATAGGTTTTGAGTTTGAACCTTTAGGGATGATGGTGGTTGGCTGCTCCCTCTCACCTTTTTATTCAGAAAAAAAAAAAAAAAAAAGCATGCATCAGTATGTTGTACTTGAAGTGAGATACATGTGTTACCCAGTCACTAGTAGGCTATGGATTGATTTGAAAAGCCAGTGCTCCTATGTTGCCTAGCTCCATGTGTTTGTTTTGATAAGTATTTTGCCTATCAATATGATTATGCTTCTTTTAGATCTTACATTCTGACAGAGTTTTATTTGTTGAAACCAGATCCATGTTACGCTGCTTTCCACGATGAAGAATGGGGAGTTCCACTTCATGATGACAAGTATGGGATCTCAACATTGCTTGAATCCATATTGATTGAGATGGGAATCCTGTTTTGATATATAATTTTTTCACCTGTGGTTTTTTAAATTCCCTTCACCTCATACAGGAAATTGTTTGAGCTGCTTGTTCTTTCTAGTGCTTTGGCTGAACTTCCATGGCCTACCATTTTAAGCAAAAGGCATATCTTTAGGTATTCCTCCTATGAATTTCCAATCTTATTTTCATCTATCACCTTATCCACCTCCGAACTATTTGCTATAAGATAACTTGGTCCCTTGAAGTCATGGTTTCATCCCTGCTTCTTGGGCTTGTCACTGTATCCTATTGTCTGACAATCTTCTTTCTGCAGGGAAGTATTTGCTGACTTCGATCCAGTCACTGTCTCAAAATTGAATGAAAAGAAAATATTAGCACCAGGAAGCACTGCAGGCTCCCTTTTATCAGAACTGAAGCTACGTTCTATCATTGAGAATGCACGTCAAATATCTAAGGTAGATTCTCATTTTGTTTTTGCATTTTAAAGATGCATGCACACTGTATTAAAAAGTTCATGTGACATGTATACACTCTTGTGTATTTACCCAAAGTAAATTGGACAATTATAAATTTTTTTTTTGGACAAGTGACAGCTGCAAAATATATAGCTATCAAGAAGGTAGAAATAGAATTCAATCTAGTTGCTCGGTCTCTAGGAATTCCTAAGCATTATGAAAGAAAGAAGCCTACTTGGAGATGCCAAGAGAAGCAAGTGCCTAAAAATTTGTTCAAATTGTGTCTCAGTTTAGAATTGGATTAGTTTATGCAGTCTTGTTTAGAATCGGAAAACCTGGTATTGGCTAGTATACCTGTTTAGGTCAAGGACCATTCATGTTCTCTCATCTTCGTATGATCAACCAAATGACAAATGATGGGTGCTTAGTGAGCATTTGATCATGTTGGTTAGGTGAACAAAGTAGTTGAAATGTGGTCCTGATCTGTGTGCAATTTGTGTGACCCATATAAGACAAGCCTATTTATTATGATTTAAACAGCCTGACATCATTATATTTTATTTCAAGAGTTACTCATGCACTTAATTATTCCTTGTTTTCTACGTGCCAGCTTTCTTAGTTGGCAAGACCCAAGTCATTTATCTGCTTTGATAATTCCAGCCATTAACCACTAACCACTAACCTTTTTTACTGAAGTGCCATAATTGGTCATTCTTTGGTTGCTATAATTATCATTGCAACTAACTTTTTGCAGGTTTTGCTGATGCCAGGTCATAGATGAGTTTGGGTCATTTGACAAGTACATTTGGAGCTTTGTGAACCACAAACCTATAGTTAGCAGATTCCGATATCCTCGCCTAGTTCCGGCGAAAACTCCAAAAGCGGATGTGATAAGCAAAGACCTGGTGAGACGGGGATTCCGGTGTGTGAGCCCCACTGTCATCTACTCGTTCATGCAGGTAGCAGGATTAACAAATGACCATCTCATAGGTTGCTTCAGATTCCAGGAGTGTATAGCTGCGGCAGAAGGGAAGGAAGAGAATGGCATCAAGGATAAGACCGAAGAGACAAACCCTGATAATGTGATGGAATCAGAACTATCGATCGCTATTGAAGAAATGAATTTCTCTTCAGAATGATGAAAATCAAATGATCTCAGGTGGTGGCAGGTGGAGCTCCAGGCTCAATCATCACCTTGTTGACATATTCACAGCCACTCTTACACTGGGTAGTAATGGAATTGATGTTGTGTATAAAAATTTCATAAATTTGTAGTCATAATGGATTCCTAGATTGTAGATTACTAAAAGTGAATTAATTCAACTGGTGATTGTGCTGTCAATGGGGGGGAGCTTTGTGAAACTAGCCTTGAGAATTCAATGTACAATTTTTTGTACAGTTTAAATGGTTAGTAATTAGAATTTTCATTTTAAAACCAAATTACAGGAAATGAAGTTCGGGCAGAGAGAGATGACACTGTTTGATGGTCCGGTGGGCTAGTTTGAAATGTGGTGGACAGCTAAAAACTTAAACCTTTTTTTTTATTTTTTATTTGAGCGTAGCTAAAAACTTAAAATTGAGCAGTCAATTTTGTTTTTAATGTGTGACAATAATATGATAGTAGCACGATGTTTCCCTGTCCCCTAGGAGGAGGGAGTACTTTCTTTAGATAAACATGTGTGTACTGATTTTGGTCCAAGATCACCAAATAATGTGGGGTATTCCTGTTCCAGAACTGATTTGAGATGATGACTGTTGGATGCACCTGCTCTGTAACGATTTTCATTTTTCAGCCTCTGAATCACTGTTACATATTTATCCTGTCGAACAGGGATGAATTGAGATAATGACCGGCACCGCTGATGGATATTCCGAGACTCATCGTTGTCAGAATTGTATCGGATAATACATGAACAAATGGTTTAAAATAGGTTTCTTACAAAAGGATTTGGGCTTTGACTTAAGCCCAAATGCTTTTCTACTTGTTTTTAGGTAAAATTATTGGACTACTACTTTAGCCCTATACAATAATACAAATCTCTCTCTCTCTCTCTCTTTTATTTCAGTTAATATTGAAAATTATTTTTATTTCTAATTTGGTGTGCTCTCACGATTGTTGACAAGCGAGTGATACACGTTAAATAATCAAACAGCTTCCGGCAGATGATATCAATCCTAATGGATAAGAGAATTCATACCATTTTTATGTTGCCATGGATTCAAATCATGTCATTTCTACCTATTACTCATCTTGTGGGCAATTTAATTTTTATGGATGCTTGAGAATTAATAAACCCTCCAACTAAGTCTATTAGGACTAAAGAGATCCCAAGCTGAAACAGAAGAAATAAGAGGAAGAGGGCCTTGGAAAAGATCCTTTAAAAATCAGTTATGTACAAGTTGAAGGAAGCCAATGCCATCTAAACATTATAGCATCAAAACCGGAACAAGAGAACAGTGGCACCAATCCAGCATAAACTACCGACTGCACTTGTAATTTTCGATCCTTTAGAATTCTTAGAATTACTACAGCGTAAAGTTCTTTTTTTTTTTCTTTTTTTTTTTGATCAGCAGCGTAAAGTTCTTATAACCTTCTCATGCATCATTTATCTAAGTGGTTTAGGTCTCTATCACATTCTCAACAGCTTAACAGTGATAATAAACATTTAAGAGGTAACAAAATCTAACTACTCATTAATAATTGTCAAAATTTAATAACTTAAAACATGGGAGTTACCTTAAGAACTTGAAAGGATGTTGATCCATTATACCTGTGAACTAACTTTGCTGTTTTCATGTGAGAGCCATCAGAACCAGCTAACCTGGAATTGGCTTCAATGCTATCGCCTAACCAACTAAATAAGCTGAGATCCACCCAAACCCAATAAGAATACATCCCAATTAACAAAACGCATTCTAATATCAAGTATCTCCATCATAATACTAAAATGCTCTTTGACCATGCAGAGATTAGCCTTGACAAGGTTTGTTGGAAGTCAGCAAGAAATAGAGGTTTCGAAGAGGATTTTATCTTTCTTTTTACCCTTCTACACTTATTTCTTTCCCTTGGAGAATGGTATGACAATCGAAGGTTCCTCCAAGGGTAGCTTTCTTTTATTGGTTTGCTTCTTTAGGTAAGATCTTAACAACAAATAACCTTCATAAAAGGCATATTCTTGTTCTTGATTGGTGTTATATGTGTAAGAGTTGTGGAGAGTCGGTGGATCATCTTTTTCTTCATTGCCCATAGCATATGATTTGTGCTCATTGGTGTTCTATTTGTTTGGAATTCACTGGATATGCCACAAAAGGTTATCGAGTTATTTGAGTCTTGGCAGAGTAAGTTTGGGCATCATCGCAATATAGACTTTTGTATACTTGTGCTGCATTGCTTGATGGGGTGTATTTGGCGTGAAATGAATGTTAGAAATTTTGAGGGATGTGAATGTTCTATTCTAGAGATTAAGTCTTTTTTCTTGCAAACTCTCCTTGATTGGAGTGTAGCTTTTTCTCATTCTTCTTGTTTTTCCCTTCCTGTTCTACTTGATCATTGTAATTTTGGTTCCTGATTTTTGCCCTCACAGTACATCCCCAATGTACTCGAGTTGGCTACTTTTTTAATAATATTTTACATTACCTATGAAAAATACTAAAATGCTTAGATAGAATCTTCTCTTATATTGACTTACTAGAAACTTGGAGTAGCTGCATCATTCTCTTTTTTGGATCTATTTTAACTAAGAGTGGCAAAATAAGCCCAAACTCATTTGCCCACTCAAATCTACCCGCTCTAATTGAACCCAAACCCACCCAATTATTAGTTGGATTAAATGGGTATCAACCTAATTAGACTCAGTGATTATTGGGTTTTAACTAAAACCCCATTGAGCCCTATTTAACTAAAAAATAATATACCTAAATTCATCTCAGCCCTTCCTATAAAAAAAAGAAAAAAGAAAAAAGAAAAAAAAAGCCCTCAACGTTTCAATGTTTCTTTTCATATCTAGAACTAATGGAATCCATTGGAGTACTCATGCTCATCCCGATGAACTCATACATGGAGCAAGAGCTATGGCTGCTTCAGATCAGATTCAGAGCTCAAAAATCTCAAAGAGAGAGAGAGAGAGAGAGAGAGCTATGGCTGCTTCAAGAGTATCATCGTGCATAGCAATGGCTGCGGCGGTGGTGGCGTCCTTGTCCATGCTCTCCAACTGTGTCTACGCCGACGGTCCCTTTAATTCCTATCCTTTCTCTTCGTCTTTGTCTCAGTCTCTTGAAGGAGACCAAATCTTGAAATCCAAGTTAGATAAGAAAGCCCAAGCCGAAGACTCCCCCAAAAGCTCTAGTTTCGATCCCGAATCACTGAAACGAGAAGCTCTTCGCGAAATCAACAACTCCCCCTACTTTAAACAAGTTTTATTTCTTTATTTATTTATTTTTTAATGAATTTGATTTTTCCTGATACTTTGTTTGGTTGACGAGAAAACATGGGAAAATGAAACGAAATTTGATCAATTGAGAGACCATGTATGCCCAACAAAATGTAGCAATAAGATACAATCATTTCTTTTTTCGCTTTGAAATTTTTTTTCACAATTTGATATATCAAATGGCTTATTTAAAGTTAATATGGACTAGAGAATTTTCTTATTAATATGGCTTTGGGCAGGTTTTTCAACTGATGAGAAAGTAAGAAGATGTTCGCCTCGAGGAGTTGGTCGCTGAGAAGCTTCCTTCTTCTTTGTTTGGTTCCTGAGAAAATGATTGTCTTTTATTTCTTTTTTACAATTTTAATTCTTTTATGATATGGAACTTAAAATTAATCCTCTTTGTTTTTGTACAATTGTACTTGTAGTTGTGAATTTGATATTGTATAATTTTGTTAATTGGGTAATTGAGTAAGTTGGGGTTTACCTATAATAATTGAGTTGAGTTGAATTTGGATTAGAAGCAATTAGTTAAATGGGTTTTAATGGACAAATGAGTTTTATATACCCAACCCAATTATGCCCACCCCAAACCCACCCATTTGACACCCCTAATTTTAACTGAGGGAGATGTTAAACTAAGAAGCAAATCTCAACATTAAAGATCTTGCTAAAAAAAGGGCCAATTACTTCTATATTGATACACTACTATTAAGCCCGTTCCGAACAAGGTGCATAAATACCAGATATACACAACTGTTTACTGAAAGACTACAGCAAAAAGTGGGGGCCAAAAGAAAAAAACAGAAAAAAAAAAAAAAAGAAAAAAAAAAAAAAAGCAAACTACAATAAGGAACGAAGAAAAGAAAAAGGAAACCAAACCTGCCAAATCAATCACTTATATAGTTACAGCTGCATGACCTTAAAAAGAGTTCGGTCAATCATCTTTTATTCCCTTGGGCCTTCCAGCAAAGGAGCATTCAGCAAGGCTTGATTTCAAATCCAATGCTAAGAAGCGTGCGAGCTGATTCAATTGCCTTCTCACCTCCAAGTTCCATGGCCTCACCAGTCAATTCTCCCTCTGTATCCACCGACCACTGGGTAGAAGATGCTTGGTTCTGTAAAGCGTCAGTTTTCTTAGATTGCAAATTGTTCATGGAAGCAGGAGCAGCAGCAGCTACAAGAGGAGCGCTTGGTGGGCCATGTCGCTTCTTTGGCACAGGCATGTCATGGTCATGTACCCCCTTATATGTTATAATCACGGCACTTGCATTATCTACGGCTGTCTCAATGTGCTTACGGACAGGACATCCAGCCGAAGTACATCTGTAGTAGTTTCTGTAAATATATTCAAGAAATTTATTAGAATAAAAGGAAGAGAAACACAGATTAATTTCAATTGGAAGGTAACAAATCTGGTGAAAAATTAGACTTGGAGGATTTGGAATTGGCTACATGCATTGGCTGCTTTCCACTTTGATTAGTGCAGCAACTTACTGAGAAAATCCCACCAAAAGGTGGTACATTTCACTCCATGAGAGAACTTTTACTCCATGACAATCCAAACCATATTTCGCAAAGAACATTTAATTTGGGAAAGACAAAACATGAAGTATGCAAATCCAATGATGTAAAAACTGCCGAACAGGAGGTTTTTGGAGTAAAAAGCAGGACAGTAATAATTCTTAGCCACATGCTGATTTTCTAAGTAATACAATGGTACTTGCACGGTATGATTTCCAATGGTCATCCTGTACTTGGTACTTGAGATATATATATATATATATATATCACATTCCCCTAGTTAATCTATTTTGGATCAAATGGCATATCCTCCCTCATAAACATAGATTGGAGGCTACTTTCTGTATACTCAGGTGACACCCTTCTTTTTAATATATTTTTATTACTTATGAGTATGGGAGCATTAGTTGTTTTACCTTGAAAATAAATGGGAATTAATGGTTGAATGATAGATTTCTCAGTGTCTCATTCTATTGGACAATCCAAGAAACCTAATGACTATTTATTTATTAAACTTAAAAGCCACAACTTACCAAGGACCTATGAAATTAGATTCAGTCCTACATATTGTTTCCAACAGAGGTTATATGAGAATGAGTTTTTTTTACACCATACTTACATTCATAGCATGAGGCATACTGAAGACATACTTATTTCATTTGAGCAATGGGGCCTCATATCATTTGAGCAATTTCTAGCGAAGACAAAGGTATGAAATGATTTCAGTTATTTTAAATGGCATAAAAAAACAACAATCCTAAGGTTTAAGGAGAATGCAGTATGGGAGGGGATAACAAACTATCGGACATCAACATCTTTTCAGCTACATAGAACACTGAATAATTCTTCTAACTGCTGCAATTTAATTATAAAGTTACACTACATAGATAAGCAGCAACATAACATTAAAGGATAGCAGTATCATGAGCATAGCCACTTCTAAAAATAAAGATTAACATAATAAACAGTGGATCAGGCATGCACCTGGGGTGGGGATTTCCCTTCACCATTTTCTGTCCATACTTGCGCCATCTATATCCATCACCTGAAATCCCCACATCTCCTGCTGCATGCACAACAAATTTAGGTTTCTTGCCGGGTTTTATTATAGAACCTGAATTCGCCAAGTTGCTTTTCTTCACTCTGGTTATCAAAAAGGAGGAAAGAACATTAAAATCAGGTATTACAAATCCTTCCCAGAAAAATACAAAATGGTAGCATCATAAATGATGAAACCAAATTCAAGAAATCCTTGCCTTCTTTTTGGCTCTGGTTCGTTGACATGCTCCTCCTTGATCTTAGTTTCACAATTCCCATTGGAGTCACTAGAGTTCTGTCGTTTTCTCTCAGAAATCAAGGGCGTTTCTTTTATAGTTTCTTTTGAAGCTGTGGGTGGCTCTGATTTATTAAGCATTTGAATGGGATGCTCTGTAACACTATTCGCTACAACTAGTTCAGCAGATGATGCAAGCTTATTTTCCTTCGTACAGTTAAACTTCCGAGGTGGATCATGACTATGTTGGCTTTTATAAACAATCTCTATTACCCTACCTGAGTGATCAGAGCATTCAATTTTCTTTGCAGAACAGTCAGAAAAGGTGCATTTGTAATAGCTTCGAGAACCTTTAGGACTCTTCACTTGCTTCTGACCATATTTCCGCCAGTTGTAACCATCAGAAGATGGCGTCTTCACAACAGGAACACTTGACATAGGTTTCAAGTCAGAAGACACTTGCAGGTCTGATTTTGGTGTGCATTCATCATTGACCTTCACTGGTGAAAGTCTCTGTTCTAGTAGAGTTGGGCTTGGAAGAGATGAAATTGATTGTGTAACAGAAGTTGGTGATAGTTCAGACGGAGAAGTTGGACATACAGCCACCTGATACTGATTTTGTGTCTGAGCATCAACAAGCTGGGCTGTTGCACTTGCCAAAGCTTCCTGCGGGGACACCCCAACTTGATCCTGGGAAATATTTAGCAAAGAAAATTTAATGAAAAAAAGAAACAAATAAATCTTAGACAAGATGCAATGAGAAGCACTTTCTTCATTTGTTGCAAATTTGCAATGCAAAGCTCAATCCTCAAAACTAAAGGTTTGAATAACAATAGCCACAAACCACATAAGTAGAGTGCATGTGCAAACCACATATACTGCCCACAAAGTGTACAAGTTCACAAATAATAGTAACACATCATACTTGGAACCTAAACTTTAATCGAGGACCCTAAACTTTAATGGATTTTATAAAGTCAAACTTTGATAATTCCTTCTGTAGGACAAACCAAATGTGAATTGCGGCTATTTCTATACCCAATGGATTGTTGATAGTACATCGTATTCACTTGCTTCATGCATGAAGTTTGGGAGTGTAAAATCAGCATGATATGGATGGCTCTTCTACAAAGCCATAAGGCATGTAAAGAGATTCGTTTGGAAAAAAATCATGGCGAGCAGCAATCATTTCATTGAGATTAGTTGAGTGGATATTCAATTTTTTCGAGCCATGGTATTTGCACCACAACTACATAGAAAAGGTGTGGGTTTTTATTTATTTATTATATTGGTGGTCTCTTTTTTATTTTTGGTGGACACTTTTAATAGGATCCAAAGACTGCAAATGGATGTCAACCCTTTGGCCAACTAGGACTTCTTTGTTACCTTAATACAGAATACCAGCTTTTACAGTTGGCTTCCATTGCTACTCTTTTTCCATATGAAATCTCCATTTTTATATATGGAAATCACATATTAAACATTCTCATGATTTTATTTTATTTCCTATTATTTTTTTATGAATAAGAAATTATGCAATCAAAAGAAAGTTGGAAACAGAACACATTACAAACAGGTTGTTGCAGACGTCATCCTTAGACAACAAGCTACTCTACAAGATTCAACTTGTGAAAACACTGTATGGAAGCTTCCAAATACAACACAAAGCTTTATTCTGAATTGTGTTTTTAACTTTGGTCCTAGTAGCCAATCTGTTATAAACTAAATGCTTTAAATTCTTTCATTTTAGTTGTTTATTATCCAATTCAGCTCATTATCCAACAAAATTGCCTATTAAATAGGCCGCTTCTCAATAGTTCCTTCCATATCCCTTTTGTCACTGAGCAATCAAAGTATAGATAGTCTCTGGTTTCTAATTGAATTTTGCGAAAGACATGTATCATATAACCCCTATAACCCCATGTAGCCATCCTTTCTCTTGAAACCAACCTATCTTTGATATCCAGCCAATAAATGGAGGCATGTTTAGTAATGTAACGAGGAGACAAGATTCTTCAACCAACCAACAGTATTAGACTTCTCTTTAACAGTTTTCCAAGTATTAAATTTACCATATGCAGCAAGTAACCAGACAGCTTCATCTGCCACATTATCTATTTTTACCAGCTTTGAATCTGAACCAAAGCATCTGACATTGCTTTTGGCCAAAACCAACTTTCATTTTGTATTGCACCTGACAGCTTGGCATTCATATTGCTGCCAGCATAACATGTAATTTGGTTTCCACATTTTAGGAATAATGGCACATCTTGGTGTCATTGATCATCCCACAAATAAATCATACCCCCTTGCCCACTATAAACTTCAAAGATAGATCTTGCAGCATCTCTTAATCGGAAAAGTTCAGTCCATCCCTATATACACTCCCTTGGCATAGGTATCACCTAAAAACTTCTCCCATTGAGTGGCTAAGCATTGACCCAAGATACCCAAATGGAACCGCTTGGGCAAACACGTTGGATGCCCTATTCCAAGCTACCATCTTCCTCAACCCTCCTTGTTTAGGGACAGTTACCACTTCCCAAGCCATTCAAGCACCCATTGCTTTCTCAGCCTTAACAGTCCATAAGCGTGCATTCAACCTTTGTTCAACCAGTTAAAAATATTTCTTCTTGGCAAAATGAATAAACCTGAATGCTATACAAAACTGACTTGATTAGCTGCAATCTACCAGTCTACCTGCAAAAGGACAGTATCCTTGCACTCTATGAATAAATTCTAGCAGTAATCTTGTCCACCAATGGTTCACAATCATACATATTAAGCTTATTTGAGATAAGAGGGAATCCCAAGTATTTAAAAGGGAGCTTTTCTTTTATGAAAACTAACATAGTTAATATACACTCCCTTAACTCTTCAGAAACCCCCAGCAAAAAATAGTTTCACTTTGTTGCTATATGTTGATAAATAAATAAAAAGAAGTCTATTTAAACTCCTCCAGTACCTACTTGATCGCTCTGGCAGGCTCCATCTGAGTGCCCCCAAATATGGTTAAATTATCAGCAGAACAGAGAAGCTGAACCCAAGGACATTTTGGATGGAAGCCAAAACCCATGTTACTTGTCACAAAAAGCTGTATCATCCTTGTGAATGCTCCATTGCTGTTACAAACAATATCCAACCAGACTCCCAATTATTTGCTACTGAAGCCTTAGGAGTTATAACAGATGTTTCAACCCAATTTATTAACTTTCTTGAGACCCAGATTGCTGCTGAAATACTAATGCTAAAATCCCAATCTACCAAATCATAGGCCTTCATCAAACCTATTTTAAGAGTGCATCTTGCTGCAACACCTTCTCTATGATAGTTCTTCACTAATTCTTGTGCAAGTAGAACATTATCCGCTATTTTTCTAGACTTGTACTATGCAAAAATGTTGTTTGTGTAAAGGAAAATGAAATCCCTTCACACCCCTTAATCCTCTCAGCCAAAATCTTGGACATACAATTATAAATGGTCTTAAGACATGCTATAGATCTTAATTTATAGACCTGTCTGAATAGTTACCTAAATAGAAAGAATTGATGGCTGATGCAGAAACCAGATTGATGCTGACTGATTTCATTGGCCTAGATTGTTGTCGATATGATGAAAATTTTATTTTATTTTGAGTATTTTATGGGATTTGATTGCTAATTATGAGTTAATTTTCCTTTCTTGTTTGATGTAATTTGGAACCCTATTTACATTTTATAGGCCCTAGAGAAACCATTATTGGTACATTGATATACAACAACTAAGTCTTGGTCCCAAAATTTTTAGGGTAGGCTATGGATCCCTAATCAAGGTTGGCCACATTTATTCTTTTCTACTATTCCATTCTATCAGAAGTCATTTTCTCTATTACTTCCTTGATTGAAGTCATTTTTTACTACTATTAATGATGTTTTTGGTCTTCCTCTCTTTTTTAGTTCCCTCAACTTGAATCAACTCACTCTTTCTCACTAAGACCTTAATTACTTTTTGCTAAACATGACCAAACCATCTCAAGTGACTCTCCCTCATCTTTTTATCAACATTGGTCACTCCTATCTTTAAGCGAATTTCCTCGTTTTAAATCCTATCTTTCTATATATTCCACTTATCTATCCTAACATTCTCATTGTAACTAAGTTATGTTGTGTCTGTGATAAGTGTCATATATTTTGTTCATAACCAACTTATGGAGCACACCTTTGGTACTTTATTAGGGCAGGCTCTTTGATAGTGACCTTTCATTTAGTAAGGCTATGAAAGGCAGCCAGTCCCTAGCCCAGAAAAATAAAAAGGGTTGCGGTACATTGATGGCTGACATAAAATTAATGATATGTGGATTTGATGAATACAATTCTATTGAAAATTTTTCTTGGCTTGGTGGTGATGCCAAGAAAATCTTGGTGCAGAAGCTTAGGGTTCAAGCAGCTCTAGGTATGAAGTCTAGAGTTTTTTTGTTTTTCTTTATTATGCCCGTGCTCTTTTTGCAACTTTTTGCTGCATCAGTTTTAGTATCAAAGCAAAGTTTGACTGTGAACTGAAACCCACCCCAAATTTTCACAAGCCACTAGTCGTAAAATACTTTTTAACCCAACCCCCACCAAAGCCTTCAATAGTTACCATTGACCTTGAAAACCAATCAAAAAACCAATGTCATCAACTCAACAACCCTCCCCAGCAGCCCTACTTGTCCATCGCAGGCCACGACCACATAACCGACTTCCAACTTGAATCAACCAAGACTTATTCTTCCACCTACAAATCAACAACAAAGACTTACTCTTCCACCTTCGAATCAACAACCACCATCAACCCCAATCCCGCCAATTGAAATATTGTACTGCCATCAAGTCAACCTCACTATTGCTGGCCAAGAATCACACTACTGTCGACTTGAATGTAAACAATGCCACCATATTTCCACCACAAAGTCAACCACGGGAGATTTATAGAGTCAACACCTAAGCCCATTGACTTACTTGCTCCTTGATTGATTATGTGTGCAACGTAAACAAAAATCCAATAAAATTAACAACCCATTTGTTTGAACTTGTGATCCAACTCAAATCAGGTTAGCATAACCCAACCCATAAAAAAAAGGGAAAAAAAGAAGAAGAGGTCGTACCCACCGCACCAAGCTACCAAGGCTTAACCTCATCTTAGGTCAAAATTTTCTTCCTCTCTTGTGCAATCAATTTACCATCAGAATGTAAAACAGTTATCATACACCATTGACTTATAGACTGATTTCATTAGCTGATATTTCAAGCTGATAACTTTGATTAGTCACTTATGGAACAAACCCTAGAAACCATATCAAAAGCCATCCAAGAAATATTTATAGAGGGAGCTTGAATCAATATTTGATTAGACAAAGTTGTGATTTCCTTCAAAAGGATATTTTGTGAAAAACCATGTCTCGCTCCCACATAATGAAGTGATAACATTGACATTGAGGGCTTGCTATCTTCCAAGCAAAACTGTCAGGCCAATTTTAATAGGTACCCAGGTCTGGGGCACACCGGCACAGTTTAGAATATCCAAATCATGTCAACCCTCAGAAACCTAAAGACTGAGGAATGGATAATAGTGAACATTGAGATACCTAAGGTGAGTGAAATTAAGTGTGCATTATCACAACCTAAAGAAGCAACAAAAGAAAAGGAGTAAAATATTATGTCTGAAAAGGGTGTCAAACAAGGTTCCATTCTACCTGCAGCCCAATGTGCACCCAATAGTTTTGTCAATAGATTTATCGACTCGCATGCATCCATGTGAAGTGCTAGGTTACAAACCTATTTGTTGCACATTTCTTTATATGAATTTTTTTGGTCAATGTTAAAACAAGTTTCTGCGCACATAATCATTCACATTGATGCCTCCCCAATTACTGACCTTCAATATGAGCAATTCATTTTTCTTCCTTTGGGCGACCAATCTTTGAGCCATTTTTTATGTGCTCCTAAAAGTCTCATATGGTAGTGTATCTTTGCAGGTTCACACTAATTCACACTCCAAGTTGGAACAAGAAAAGGTCTAAAATAATGCATGATGCATTGATGCTCTGCCTCAAGTTTACCCCCAAATCCTTTTTTTTTTTTTTGGAAGGGGGGGGGGGGGGGGGGGGGGGGGAGAGGAGGAGATGTCTAGGTATTTTTAACCCATGATTTCAGCCCACAAACCATAAATTTAATCGTGTGTGTGTGTGTGTGTGTTTCTTTCAGAAGATGAGTTCAATATTTTCAAGTTCTTGAAGAAACCCAAAAAAAACAAACTTGAGCCCATGCATCCTACAGGATAGCCTATATCTTTCGGGCAACACTCAGTTTATCCCAAGTTCACTCCACACATGCAATAAGGCCAGGAAAAAGGGCTTAGACAAGTATCAATTCTGTCAAGTTGTTGAAGAATGCTTTGGAGGTTTTTGAGAGTTTATCTGGTTTAGGCCAATCCCTCCAAGAGTGAGATCTATTGTGCTTCTATTCAAGATGAAGTGAAGGATCAAGGACCAGATTTTGGACTCTTTAAGGTTTAAGGAGGGTAAACTCCCAAACCTCTGATTTTTGGTAAACTTAATGCAAAGGATTGCAAGCCTCTTATTGACAAAGTGGTGTTCAGGATCAATCCTTGGATCACAAAGAGGATTTAAGATCCTTTGGAGTTCTTAGGGTAACTCTACCATTTTTTTTAATAAGTAATAAAAATTTTATTGAGATCCCAAGAAAAAGAGATTCCCAAAGTATACAACAGGAAGTATACGAATGGGGACATAGGGTAACTCTACCATAGAATCCCTAAAATCCTATGCATCCATTTTGAAATGCGTGGATTGAATTTTGCCACGTCATCAACAATTTAAATGGATACTAACATATTATTTGATACTCATAACCCTTTTTTATTAATTTTTTACTTATCAAAAACAACTAAATAGATACCAAATTGTGGTAGTTAACCTTTAACTTAAATGTCGATGATATGGTAAAATCCAATCCACTCATTTTAAAATGGATGTCTAGGATTTTATGAATTCTATGGTAGAATTACCCTAAGAAAACTAGAAGATTTTGATCCCCACAAAGAAGCTATCCTCTGCAGGATGACAACAGTTAATACCATCTGCTCTGTTTAGGATTCAAGTTTTTTGGACTAGTGCCTTTGACCTCCCAAAGAAAGTAGTTAAGGAGATAGTACAAAAGCTTTGTTATTTCCTTTAGAAAGGTGTAGATTGGGTAGTTTCAAACTAGGATGCACGGATACTTCATTTCAGGTGCCGTACTCATGTCGTATTCGTGTCATAACGGTGTCCTATCCGCTGTATCATGTTATAATTTTTCAAAAATTAATTGTGTTGCTGTATTGTACCTGTACCTGTGTTCGTGCATCCTAGGTTTAGGTTTCTAGGGCCAATGTGGCTTGGAGTGCCTTGTGTTGCCCTAAGAAAGGGAGGGGTGGGGGCTTTGTTTGAAACGTGTGGAGAATTGGAAACTATTTGGAACTATTATGAAACATATTTGGAACTTGCTCGCACAAGCTGGTTCCATCTAGGTTGCTTGGGTGAAATTGCATTTATTGAAGGATCAAAGCTTTTGGAGTATCAAAATCCGTAAGAATTTCTCTTGGGGCTGGAAGCAATTAGATCATTTCTAAAGTTTTAAGTTGGAAATGGTGTAAGCATTTCAGCATGGCATGATAATTGGCACCTAAGGGTATTTTTTTTTTTTTTTTTGATAAGTAATAAGTTTTATTGATATTGCATGAAAAGAGCATTGCCCATCAAAAAAGTAATAAGTTTTATTGATATCAAAAAAGGAACACCCTAGTACATAGGGAGTGTACAAGGGGTCAACAAATCAAGTACAAAAATTACAAGAATCAAGGAAGTCAATAAAAGAAGGGAATGATTGGTTTTGCATAGCAACCAACCAATCCAATAAAGTCCTAAAGAAAAGTAAATTGAGGTCTGGTATGGATCCCTCAATATTCTCAAAACACCTACTATTTCTCCCTCTCCAAAGACACCATATTAAGCAATGGGGAACAATTAACCAAACATAACCATTTCGATGACGACCAAAACTGCCTTGCCAACATGCTAGGAGCCCCAAAATGGATTGCAGCATAACCCAGCTTACTCCAAATAAACCCAAAATTATAGACCACAGATCCATAAAAACCGGACAATGAAGAAAGAGACGATCAACTGATTCACCATTACACTTGCACATGTAACACCAATCCAATATCCAAACCTTCCTTTTTCGTAAATTGTCAATCGTCAAACTTTTCCCTAAAGCAGCAATCCAAACAAAGAAAGCTATTCGAGAAGGAATGTTCTGTTTCCATATACTTTTCCAAGGAAAACAATAGTCAGTAGAGCCCATTAAAATTCTGTAATAATCATTAACCTTAAACCCCTTATCTCTGCTAGGTTTCCAACAGATCTTATCCTCACCAAACCCCCTTATTGAAGAACCATATATGGTATTCATGAAACCTAACATAGCCTCTAATTCCCGAGTATGCACACCCCTAAAGAAACTAACATCCCAAAAGAGGACGTCATTGGTGGACTTCATAAGCGCAGCCACACTAGCCTCCTTATCCCTGCAAAATCTATAAACAAGTTAGGATAACTAACTGCAAGGGATGTATCACCACACCAACGGTCTTGCCAAAACTTCACCCCAGACCCGTCACCAATATCATACAGAATATGGCGTGAAAATAAAGGCCATCCCCGACTAATATTTTTCCATAAACCAACACCATATGGACCATTAACAGATCTGGTACATCACCCCCCCCCCCCCCCCCCCCCCCCATACACAACCATATTTCACCTCTATCACTTGCCTCCAAAGGGCATCCTTCTCAATCCCAAATCTCCATAGCCACTTCCCAAGCAAAGAGGGTACTTCATTCCTCAAGTACGGTTACAGGGTGATACATGATGATGTAAGTTTTTTCAATGACAAGTTTTCAAGTGTTCTAAATGATTGAAATTGGATGTGGAAGCCTGCCATATCAAAAGCATTAGTTTCAATCCAAAGCAAACTTCCTCTGGTTTAAGTTGGGGAGCTGATAAAATCGTATGGGTAACTTGCAGAGTAAAGACTCTTTTTTTTAGTGTTGTAGTCTTGTAAGTCTGCTTGTTTCTTTGTAGCTTGTTTTGGTGTGCAACTAAATCCCCATTCATAACCACTTTCAGGACCCCAAATTCTAAATGTTACTAAAACTTTAACCTTGAAAAAGAAACAGTCCAAAAACAAGAAAAACCATTCCCTCCAACACGCTTTCAGATGTAAACACTGAATTTGACATGCTCAAACAAAGGTCTCACAATTCAACTTACAACTAAGCAAATATCGCAGAGTTCACAAAATTCATGTTAAAAAGTTCAGAAACACAAATAGCAAAGAACAAATGCACAGTCACTGTACAGAAAACAATGCATCAAACCACAAAAACCAGTACTAAGCACTCAAAATTTCAAAAAGCAAACGCGAATTATTGAGCTCCTAACCTGGACTGCAGCTCCGCCAAGCGACTGCGAAGTAGAATTCACCGCCAAAACTGTCAGATCAACACCACAATTGATTCAGCTCCACCACGATTCCATCAAAACCAAAAAATCAACCAAAAAAATAAAAATTATGCCTACCAGCACAGTGATCGTTCAGTGATGACTGAAGCGACGAAGAAGACGGCGCTAGGGTTTCGAATTGAGAGTCTCCCAACTTAGGTTCACCGAGCGGTGCTGAGCTCTGTAACTCACTGAGCTCCAACTCACCAAGTGGCTCTCCCTCTGGTTCATCCTCTTCATCCTCCTCCTCCTCCTCTGATTCTTCAACTTCTTCCTCCTCTGGATCTTCTTCGTACTCTTCTTCTTCTTCTTCTTCTTCTTCTACTACTACTTCATGTGACTTCGAATTCTCAACTCGGAGAGCTTCGAAGCTCTCGTTCCCAGCCATAACCGACTCGAGAGAAAGAAGTAAAGTCCCGTACAAGCCAAGCACCTTTTATCTATTTCACACTGTCCGAAACCTCCGAAACCGTCACCGAATTTCCGAAACGTGCTTCGGATTCTGTGTCTCTAAGCGGCATAGATTAGGAGAGAGAGAGAGAGAGAGAGAGAGAGAAAGATTTTCTAGAAAGAGAGTAAGAGCGAGAGAGTGTGTGAGATTTTTATATTTTATTTTTTTGTGTTTTTGGAAGTAATTAATGCTTTAAAGCGAAGAGAGGTGTTGTGTGTGTGTGCGGGTGTGTGTGTGTGTGTGGGGTGAGGGTATATATGTCCTTGACTGAAATTGACTCCCTCTCTCTCAGGTGTCTTTTCTGTGGAGGGGTTTAACGGCCGCCGTTTATTTCTCCGTTACGTCGGGTGCGGGGATCGCCGTTGGTTTTGTTGACTTTGACGGCTTCCTTTAACGGAGGAAAATAATGCTGGTTGTTTTGACTGGGACATAGTGAGTGAGCATATATGGAACTGTTTAGTTTAGTGGATTGAGTTTTTGGGGTGATTGAAGAGAAGAGTGTAATTAAAGCTTAGAAAAGGTGGTGCTCGTACTTGCTCGTGTCTGCAATGTTTGGGATCATGGCACATGGAGAAACTCAGAAAGTGACACCATTTTGGGGACCAGCTATTGATGCCTAGGACATTTGGTGATGATTTTCAAATTGATAAAAAAAAAATATATATATATATATATATAAATTTGGTACTCTTTTTGTTTCATGGAAGTACAAGTGGCAAATCAAGCAAGTTGGGTTGAATTTAGTTCAAAACAAGCTATTTTAAGCAAGTTGTAAATGGGATGAGTCAATTAGGTTGTGAGTCATTTTAAGTTGACTTGTATTTTTTTACATGATTTTTATATATAAAAAAATGTATTTGCTAATTGGTAAGTTATACAGCAAATTATTGGGTGTGGAATGCATTATTTTAAATTCATCACCTATATTAAGAAAAAGCTTAGCTCAACGAATTGGTATTTTTTCAATAATTCTAAAGTTATACAATATCAACATACCATAATAGTAAAATTACTAACTAAAACATTACTAACCAAAACAAAATAGCATAAACACAAAATAGTCTAATCCGCAATTTGAAAATTAGGTTGCGAGTCGAGTTAGGTTAATCTGTATTTTTTTACATGATTTTTATATATATATAAAAAAATGTATTTCCTAATTGGTAAGTTATGCAGTAAATTACTAGGTATGAAATGCATTATTTTAAATTCATCACCCATATTAAGAAAAAGCTTAGCTCAACAAATTGGTATTTTTTTAATAATTTTAAAATTATACAATATCAACATACCATAATAGAGAATAAAATTATTAACTAAAACATTACTAACCAAAACAAAATAGCACAAACACAAAATAGCCTAATCCGCAATTTGAAAATCTAATTAAAACAATCACACAAGTTTTACTTCTACATAATATCAACATACCAAAATAGAGAACAAAATTACAAATGCTTTATTAGATAGCAATACACAAGTTTTATCTTTTATTTTGAAAAGTTATTTATTTTTTGGATACAAATGGATAAAAAAAAAGGCTTAAATATTCATAATTTATGTTAATTTCATTTAAATACTATTGTGTTCATTGCTGCTGCAATGACCATCATTGCGCTGGATTCAAGTTCAGACACAAGGAAATATATCACATTATCACTAGTAGTCTCCACTAGCAAATACATCATGGGCTTTATACGGGACATTTTGTGATCTGCTCTCCATGGACTCATTTTTGCTCTTTCAGAGCTAGTTTTGTGAAATAATTAGGCAGAAGGCCCTCCCATGTTGTGTTTGAGCAACTACTCATGGTTACTATGTTTGCCTTTGTCTTTACTCTTTACCTCCATTGGGGTTATTGTGAGTGGAGATTTTCAAGGGATGAAATCTAAGGCTAAAAGTTTAAAGGGTGGGGTAACGGGAGCTATTACTATGTTATCAAGGGTGGCCTTATCTCCATCTCATCTGGAGTGCAATCACTTTTCAGCTGGGGGTACTGGGAGCTATTACTATGTTATCAAGGGTGGCTTGATGTATTTAGGGCAAAAGGGGAAAAACAGAATAAAACCTTTTATATATTTAAATATGACTTTTTAAATAAATAAAAATAATAATATTACCTAAACTCTATTTTCTTGTTTTAAATACAAAATTATTAATTAATACGAATCATGTAGAATATAAAAAATTTGACAAAACTTTTCACACTTATTGATGTAACAAATTAATAATGATAAGTAACAAATTATGTTAGTAGTGGACCTAGACAAGAACTAGTAAAAATTTGCCAACTCAACTGTTGTGAAATTTTTTGTATATATATATATATATATATTTTTTTTTTTTTAAGAAGTGTTACATTTACAACATTTTTACAACAAATCTTAGGTGTTAAATTGTTACTGATTCTAATTTAAGCCCACTACTTAAATTACTTTTTTTGTCCACTAATAGCAGTCGGTAACAACCTATCACTTAGGATTTGTTGCGAAAAATGTTGTGGACATAGCATTTTTTATTCTTTTTTTTTTCTTATATTTCATTTGAGAAAATAATATATTAAAATTTAGGAACCTTTTTCTACTTTGGGGCCTTAGGAGAATGGGGGCTTTGAGGGTGTATTTGTTTGGAGGTGAAATAGGGTGGATGTAAAACTTTGAAGAGAAAATAAGAAGGAAAGTTTTTTTGGAGTGTATTTGGTTGGGTAAGGAGAAAGGAAAATAAATAGTGGGGCCCATATGTTTTCTCTCTGGACCCACCACAATGTTTTCTCCCCAAAATAGAGAGAAAACTGAGTGGGGATGAATTTTTTCTTAATTGACAAAAATGCCCATATGCATGTATATATGAACTTCTTCAAGTTGCTTTTTTTTTTTTTTTTTCTTCTCCTGGGCAATCACGTTGCCAGTTGCCACTTTTTTTTTCTTGGGCATTATCGTTGCCTCTTTTTTTTTTTTTTTTTTTTTTCATTCTAATCTTTTTTGTTCTTTTGATTTTCTAGGGCTTGGGTGTGATAGTTTTTTTTTTTTTTTTACTAGATGTGATTTTTTTGGGACATAATTTTTATTTTTATAATAAATTTGGGTTATTATTCTTTTTTTGTGTGGTTATTTGTCACTTTTTTGTTTTAATTTGGCATCATTCTTTAATAAGGATATATGAAGAACTCGTGTTCCATGTAATTTTTTTTTTTAAGTTTTTACCTATAACTCAATTTTCTAAAAATCGAGTTTTTCATTGAAACTGGATTTATAGAAAATCAAGTTTAAAATGGGGGCATATGGCTAAATAGTTCTAGAACAAGGGCATTTTGCTACTTGTTTTGGGCGAAAGGGGCAAATGCCCATGTGGGCGCTTGAGGACCGAGAAAGGGTGCAATAAGGCGTAGCTCTCACTAAAGGAGCATTCAAAGTCCAAGGAGAGGGTCTGCTTGAGGATGGGAGGAAAAAAGACAAAATACCTCCTAGAAGTCCCAATGGAGGGAATAGTGTTTAGATTGAGGATCAAAGTGGTTAAAGGAAGCTTCCAGTGAAAGTTCGCCTAATTCCTCCACCTTGAATGACTGGCAACAGCTTTATCAGCCGCATTAATGAGGAAATGACTTGAACAGTGGAATTCACAATTAAGCAACTCTTTCTACCATCTTCACCTGAAGTTTAAAAGGACAAAGTGTCTAAAGGAGAATCTGGAAGATGGTAAATGAAAGGTCAGGATGCAACAAGCTGAGGAGTATACAAGAGAGAGAGAGCTTCCAGATAAGGGGATCCATAAAAAAGACTTTAAGGAGAGAAATTAGAACAAGAACATTTAGAGGAAGAGAGTGAATAGTGAACCAGTTTGTGTAAGAACGTCTCCTCAGGCAAGCTTGTAATAAACCTCATATATACATAAACTTTAATCTTCAGTCAATCTGACCCAATTATTGTCCTCGGGCCAAGCCCCCTTTTCTTTGTTTTAGCCCACTCTCTTACAAATATCTATTGATTTAGACCCAGTTGGGCTGAACAAACTTCATTGATCTAAGTGGGTTTGGACCAGCTCGATTTCTGTGTCCTTACAATTGGCGTCGTCTGTGGGGAAGAAGTGTTGTTGCGGGTGTGTCCTGAATAGTCATGGCTAACTTGGAACAAAATAGGGAGGAATCCATAGGTTCACAAATGGAAAACCAGTTTGTCAATCTGAAGCGAAGGAGAGACAGGCACCATACACCAAGTGTTATGGTAGAGTCATACCATACTGAGCGTACAGAAAGGAGTCATTCAAAGATTAAGAGCCATGTTTTGCACAATCAAGAGACGCGAAAATTGCAGCTTGAGATATATCAATTCCGCAAGAAGTTGTAGGGAAAGGAGTAAGACAGAAGGAGTCCATCATCTCCATTAAGTGATGGATCAGGGGAGAGCAAGGATCACTCGTACCGCCATAGGTCAAGAATCCCATCCAATGAGTCCTTCTCAGCATCCTTACGCCAAGATAGACTGGAAAAGGGCAAGTACAAGCGTGGACAAGGGTCATCTCACCATAACACGGGGAATGAAGCGATGAGTAAAGCGTTATGACAAATCTCGAAGTCACCCTTTGCTAGGAGAGTAACAAGGCCAAGCTTCCCCACCGGTTTTCACAGCCAATTTTTAACATTTACAATGGAAGGTCTAACCCTGTGGAGCATATGAGTCACTTCAATCAAAATATGGCAATTCATTCCAGTAATGAAGCCCTCATGTGCAAAGTTTTCCCCTCTAGCCTTGGGCCTGTGGCTATGCGGTGGTTTGATGCTTTGGAAGAGGGGTCAATAAGGTCCTTTGAGGAGCTGACAAGGGCATTTAGTGCTAGATTTGTAACATGCAACAAAGTCTCTAAGCCTTTAGATTCTCTTTTATCCATAGCAATAAAGGAAGGAGAGACTTTCAAGACCTATTCAGACAGATATCGAGAAACGTATAATGAAATAGATGGGGATTTTGAGGACGTGGCCGTGAGAACTCTTAAGGTAGGGTTCCTGACGGAGCATGAGTTAAGGAAGTCATTAACATTGAAGCCCGTCATTAGTATGCACCAGCTTATGGATCGCATAGGTAAGTATAAACGGGTGGAGGAAGATCAAACCCAAGAAAAGGGCAAAACTAAGGTGTTCCCAGAGAAAAGGGATCCTCGGGGAGGAGGATATCATAATAACCATCCTAGAAGGGACTTCCCCAATCAACATCATCTATGAGGGCTCAAGTGTTAACTTATTGTTTAAAGAGCTAGTTTATTAGATACTAGAGAAGATAAAAAATGAATCATACTTTAAATAACCCAACAAAATGGGTGGGGATCCATCCAGGAGGAACTAGAGTCTTTTTAGCCATTATCATCAGGAGAAAGGGCACATAATAGAGGACTACAGGACTTTGCGGGATCACATGGGTCAACTAGTGAAGGCAGGGAAACTAAGTCAGTTCTTGCACCAGCCAACAGATCAGGTCGGGCATTCAGGAGTTGGTTATCAAAGGGATGGAGCTCCTCGGCCAATATTGGGCATAGTTAATGTGATTTTTGTAATACCCCAATTTTGCTTTTATGATTATCACCATACCTTGTCATTCTTAATATAGAGTTGAGGTACTATATGTGTGTGCATAGTAAGATGGGAGTAGACAATTTTGTGGTGCTACAAATAGGTGAGAAAATTAAAGTTTTAGTGCATACAATTTAGTGAGGCAATTAAAATAAATAAATAAATAAAAGAGAAAGATGTTTTATGGGCCTCTTGGAGATTGAAGAGATAAGTTCAAGTGGGTTTCAAACTCTAGCCCACTACCCCACTAAGCCTACATCTCTGATGCGTCAAATATAAGGCAGATGGAGAGATAAATTAGGGTTTTTTTTAGAAAGGGTTTTATCAAAGAGGCTAAGAGGAGTTTAGAGCACATACAATTGAAGGAGCAATCAGATTGATCAAGGTATGATTTCTCATCGTTAGAAAAAAAGAATTAAGGAGTTAGAATTTTTATCATGGAAAACTTTAGTGATGTGTAGATTGTGAGATTGGTAATTTCTTAGATTACGATTTGCACTGCTTTAATAATTCTGCAGTCTTAGGTTGCCACTGTTCGGAGTCTAGAGCAAGAGCCGAAATTGTTGAACCCATGAATAAGGCTGGCATCATTTTCGTAGGGCTGATCCATACTTTAATAGCTTTCATTTTTGGTCAACGTCCTATTCTTCTTATTGTAGCTGTAATGGTCTATTGCCTAGGTGTTGACTAATTCCAAATAGAATGATTCCTTAAGGTCCAACACGTCTACTATTCTTTAAAGGATAATGCAGACTTGTTTCTTCTACCAAATTCTAATTTATCTCAAAATAATGCTTAGATATTTTATACATTAGGGTCATTGATATTAAGCCCATGAACAGGTCATATTAGTTTTGCCCCACGGTTTTCATTGGGGTTTTATATTAAATCCTAGGTCAATGATATTTTGGCTACTGCCTTCCTTATGACAATATCAGTTTCGATTAATGCAAGGGATTATAATTGGTTAGAGAAACTTTAATTATTGTTAAAGTGTTATCAGTTCAGCAAAGTATTTTTCCTAGTGAATCAGATTGTACAATTCAATAAGTTTTATATTTTGTGGAGGATATTAAGTAATTTCTATGATTGAATATAGGTCTTATTTAAGAGTATTTTCAGGCTTTTTGGAGGTTGTTTCGGCTGGATTTTTAGAGTGATTCAAGTGCTGTAAGTAATTATGCATAATATGCACAAGTTTGTCAATTAGGTTCTTAGATGTCAAAGGTTTTTCAAAAGTCATATTTTTAAGTTTACGTTTTCTAAAGTTTATTGAAAGCATTTTTACATCATTGAAAGAGAAACTTTGATCTTTTTAAAAAATAATGTTTTAAAGAAAAAGTTCAAATTTTAAATAACATTTTGAACGTCCGAATTCCATTTAGAAGATGAGTTCTAAACTAAACTATTTTCATAAAATAATTGAGTTTCAAAGTAAGTTTTCTAAAAAGGTTCTTGTTCTTTAAATTTGTTAAAACCAAGTGATTTCAAAGTCATATTCTTATTTTACAAATGGTAATTAAGACGTTTCTTTTAGCAAATTGGGTTTTCAAACTTACTCAAGAATTGTAAAAATATTTATATAAATTCTTCAGTTCTTACTCATTCCCTAAGAGAGTCAAGTATCCTTTGATTTATGTTCTATTCGATATTGTGATCTTTGATATGCCTCTGTATTTGGAATAATTGTTAATATCAAGTAAATTATTATATTTTGTATAAACTTTGCTTTTGTGATATGCGACTCAAAATAAGTGTTTTTAGAATTGATCAAATATATCATATATATGTGTAAATCTGCTTACAGGATTGTATGTGAGAATATGTGTTAATCCCTCACCAACAGGGGTTAGATGTTGGTATCCGTTCACAGGATTGTATGTGAGAATATGTGATGTGTATATGTGACACTGTGCTCTGATCAATTATATGTATGTGATTTCAAATGATTTTAAGATGTGATTACATATGTATTAAGTATATCATTATATGTTTTGTGGAATAATTATTTTTGATATCATTGAATGAGTTTGTGATAAAATAAAACACTCGTGCCTTGCTTGACTCTATTCCGTTGTGTATTCTGTATAATAACTTACTAGATGTGACTCACCCCATCAATTACAATTTTTCAGATTAAAGTTTAGTTGGGGAACAGAACCTTTGGATTGCTTCGTAAGGTGCAAGGTAGAGCGTGGGAGTGTTAGGCAAAGTCAATAATGTTTGAAGTCTTAAAAGATTATTAGTTATTTTTTTATTATTCCGCTTTAGATTTCACAGTATTTTGGAGATTATTCTAAATTTGTGGATTTTAGTTATTGTAAGAGATTTATCAATAGCATTGTTTATTTGGAGTTTTGAATTATGTTTAAATTAATTATGTTCATTGAGTTATATAAGTTCAGTAGGTTAGTCATGCATCTAAATCCATGTTCTATGGATTTGGGTCGTGACAATTTTCGCTAAGCCCAGGGGTGATGTTGGGACTTGTTCGGGGGTTATGTCTATGGTTGTAGGCCCTGATTTAGGAGATAAGGATCAGGCACTCAAAAAGGCCAAAGTGATGAATACACCCACTTTAGGTTTTTCAGAGGAGGATAAAGAGGGAACATTCCAGCCACACGATGATGCCTTGGTAGTAACCATTAGGATTGGTGGCTATGATGTAAAAAGGGCCCTAGAAGACTAGGGGAGTGGAGCGGAGATCATATACCCTAACCTATATAAAGGGTTGAATCTAAAACCTGAGGACCTAGAGAAGTATGACTCGCCATTGGTGGGCTTTGTTGGGAGGTTGGTAGTCCCTCGCAGGATGATAAGGTTACCTGTGCAAGCTAGGGACGAGGAAGTGCAAGTCAGTTTCATTGTTATAGAGGTCTATTCCCTTTACACAGCTATCTTGGCCAGACCATGCCTTCATGTTATGGGTGCGGTGTCATCCACTCTCCACCTGAAAGTTAAGTATCCCATACAGGGAAGAGTAGGGGAACTAATTGGTAGCCAGGCAATGGCTAGGCAATGCCTGGTGGCAGCCATCACACAGCATCCTATGGATCTTACTGTGGAGGAAGAGGAACGAATCCCATAGCAACTAAAGGGTCCCGAAGTATAGCGAGGGACCGAATCGCAGGGGGTATTGTCCAAGGAGTTAGAAAAGATTATGATTGGATAGGATGAAGAGAAGTTCTTTCAAGTGGGGTTTTAGTTGCAGTCCTTAGAAAAGGCAGCCTTGGTGAAGTTCTTGGAGGACAATATGGATGTGTTTGCTTGCAGTACTTATAACGTGCTTGGGATTGACCCGGAGTTTATATGTCATCAACTGAATGTGAAACCAAAAGCAACCCCAAGAAGGTAACCACCTCGGCATTCGTCAAAAGAACATGCTAAAGCAGTGAGGGTGGAAGTGAACAAACTAAAGCAAGCTGGAGCAATCAAGGAAATCTTTTACCTAGAATGGTTGGCTAATACCGTAGTGGTAAAGAAGAAAAAGGGAAATGGTGTATGTGCGTAGACTTCATAGATTTGAATAAAGTTTGCCCAAAGGATCCTTTCCCTGTTCCTCGGATTAACCAATTAGTGGATGCAATAGTTGGGCATCCTCAGATGAGTTTCTTGGATTTCGCGCTCCCACTGGCAATTACCATTATCGGGTGATACCCTTTGGCCTTAAGAATGCAGGATCAACATACCCAAAAATGGTGACACGGATGTTTGAGTTGCAGATTATGAGGATTGTGGAGGTGTACATTAATGATATGGTGATAAAAAGCAAACAAGTTGCAAAACACTTAGCAGATTTTGGGGAGGTGTTTTCAGTATTGAGGGAGCACAAGCTACGCTTAAATGCATCTAAGTGTTCTTTCAGGGTAAGCTCGGGAAAATTTCTAGGCTATGTGATCACAAACCTAGGAATTAAAGTCAATCCCGATCAGATTAAAGCCATTAACATCTTGCACCCTCCTTGAAATCTTAAGGAAGTGTAGAAGTTAACAGGGATGGCAACAGCTCTGAATAGGTTTATCTCTCAGTCAGTAGATAGATGTCATCCATTTTTCTAGCTCCTCCACGAGTGGAAAGACTTTCAATGGACCAAGGAATATGTGTCGGCCTTTGAGGAGCTTATGCAATATTTGTCATGCCCATTTGTCCTTTCTAGGCCCAAGAAGGAATAAATGTTGTACGCATACTTTGCAGTCACAAAATATGTCGTTAGTCTAGTTCTGGTAAAAAATGAGAGTGGGGTACAAATACTTGTATACTATGTTAGAAAGTCCTTACAGGAAGCTAAGACACGTTACTTACCCCTGGAGAAGGCTGTGTTGGCTATTGTGTATGTCACGAGGAAGCTTCCACATTATTTTCAAGCGCATACTGCGGTGGTGCTGACCCGGCTTCCCTTGCAAGCACTCTTACAAAAAGCAGATTACACGAGCAGAATTGCTAAATGAGGGACCATGCTAAGTGCTTATGATAATAAAAGAAAAAGTCTTAGCAGATTTCATGGCGAAGTTTACAGAAAGTGTAGCAGATGAGGGAAAAGGAATAGTGGAGACTATGACAATCTCGGTCTCCGTTATCCCCACCTGGGAGGTGTACACTGATGAAGCGGCCAACCGAAGAGGAGCAGGGGTAGGAATTGTATTAATAACCCCTGAGAAGTTGGTGATGGAAAAGTCATTACGGTTGGGTTTCCCAACTACAAATAATGAAGTTGAGTACGAGGCTTTGTTAGCTAGAATGGCGATGGTTAACAAATTGAAAGGAGAAGTCATAAAGGTATATTCAGACTCACGATTGGTGGTGAGCCAAGTTAATGGAGAGTTTAAGGCTCGGGATGAACGCATGTAGGGATATCTTATTAGGGTTAGATAAGCTCGAGTTCAGTTCAAGGGCTTTAGTCTATAGCATATCGCGAGGGGACAAAACTCTCATGCTGATTCTTTGGCTATGCTGACAACCTCTCTGGGGTCAAATCTACCTCGGGTCGTTATTGTTAAAGACATGGCTAGTTCTAGTCTTGTGGAGAAGCCCTTGGTTGGGGTACATAGTATCCAAGTTGGGCTAAACTGGATGGACCCCTTGGTTACTTTCTTGAAACAAGGATTGTTACCTGAGGATAAGGGCGAAGCAGAGAAGATATGTAGGAAGGCTCCCCGTTATTGGTTGTCTGAAGAACAAAAGTTGTACAAACGTTCTCATTCGGGGTCATATTTATTATGTGTACATCTTGAGGCAGTGGAGCCTTTATTAGAAAAGTTGCATGAAGGAATATGTGGGAGTCATATAGGAGGGAGGTCTTTGGCCCACAGAGCCTTTACCCAAGAATATTGCTGGCCGAGCATGCAGAAAACTTCTCAGGATTATGTGAAGAAGTGTGATCAGTGTTAAAGGTATGCCCCAAATATTCACCAACTAGAAGGGGTTTTAAACCCATTTTCCAGCCCTTGGTCATTTGCTTAATGGGGCTTGGACATAGTGGGGCCATTTCCTCAAGCCATAGGAAACCGAAGATGGCTCATTTTCAGGACAGACTACTTTACTAAGTGGGTAAAGGCTGAATCTCTATCCAATATTGAGGATGTGGATGCTAAGAGGTTTATATGGAGAAATATCATCACTAGGTTTGGAGTCCCACATACGTTAATCTTGGACAATGGTCTTCAATTTGCTAGTAAAGTCTTCTAAAGATACTATGGGGAGTTAGGGATTAAGAATTGGTATTTTACTCCAGCTTATCCACAAGGGAATGGTCAGGCCAAGGCTACAAATAAGGTCATAGTGTCTGGGTTGAAGAAAAGGTTGGACGACGCTAAGGGAAGGTGGGTAGATGAATTGTCTCATGTGCTGTGGACTTATCGCACTACACCCCGAAGATCAATTGAAGAGACTTCTTTTTCAATGACTTATGGGGCAGAAGGAGTAATCCCTATTGAGTCAGGGTTCCCAACCCTAAGAACTAATCAGTTCAGCGTCGAGGAGAATAATCACTTGCTTTCAACCAACTTGGATTTGGTTGAGGAAAGAAGAGAAGTAGCTGTAGTGAAGATGGCACATTATCAATAGAGGCTTAAGCAAGGATATGACAAAGGAGTAAAGCTAAGGCCACTAGCCCGAGGAAATTTAGTTTTGAGAAAGGTGGTAGGGACTGCAAATAACCCTAGGGGAAGTTGGGTCCCAACTGGGAAGGCTCGTATAGAATAACATCAATGATTGGTATTGGGGTTTATTATTTAAAAGACTTGGATGAAAATGTAATTCCACGTCCTTGGAATGTAAATAATCTATGATGTTATTACTATTAATGATATGAATTTCTTTTTATTCATATATGGTTCATTTGTGCCTTGTTGTGGTTGCAAGTTATGTGGTAGTTACTCAATGAAAAAATTTCTAAGTGTTAAACAAAACCTTGGTCTTATTTGACTCCTCAGGTCATAAGCCTTAGGTAAATTAAGCTTTATGGAAGAAATTTATAAATGTTAAACAGAACCTCAGTCTTATTCGACTCCTTGGGTCATAAGTCTTGGGTAAATTAACCTTTATGAAGAAATTTCTAAGTGTTAAACAAAATCTCAGTCTTGTTCGACTCCTCGAGTCATAAGTTTTGGGTAAATTAACCTTTATGGAAGAAATTTCTAAGTGTTAAACAGAACCTCAATCTTGTTCGACTCCTCGAGTCACAGGCCTTGGGTAAATTAACCTTTATGGAAGAAATATCTAAGTGTTAAACAGAATCTTGGTCCTATTCGACTCCTTGGGTCATAAGTCATGGGTAAATTTACCTTTATGAAGAAATTTCTAAGTGTTAAACAGAACCTCAGACTTGTACGACTCCTCGGGTCACAAGTCTTGGGTAAATTAACCTTTATGAAGAAATTTTTAAGTGTTAAATAAAATCTCGGTCTTGTTTGACTCCTCGAATTATAAACCTTGGCTAAATTAACCTATGTGTAAGAGGTTTCTAAGTGCTTACCAAAATCTTGGTTTGGTTTGGCTCCTCGGGTTATAAACCTTGGACAAGTTAACACTTATGTGAAATTTTCTAAGTATTGAATAAGGTCATAAATCTTGCTTGCTTCCTCCGGTTACAGGTCCAAGACAGATTGGTCTAAAGTAAGATAAATGTTGCTTGAAATTTTTACTAAGTGTCAAAGTATGGTTACATATTGCCCTAAGTGTTAGTCTAGTAACTTTCTTAAAGTTCATGTTAGATTGAATAGGATAGTGAGGGAAATTAATTAAGTTAGTCAAATGTAACTATGCGGTAGATAATATAAAAATAAAGGGATAATTACACATTACCAACCTGTGGTTTGACCTGAATTCTATGTGCCTACCCGTGGTTTCAATTTTGACACTTTACCTACCTATGATTCCCTCCGTTACTCCTCCGTAACCCACCTCTAGTGCAGACGTTACTCTAACACAAAAACTCATAAAAAACAGAACCTAAAACAGATCAAACACTCCTCATGGACTGAGGACCTCCTGGGTTTTGATCGTGCAAGCAAACTGAAGAAGAAGGAGACACAATGTTCATCTGGCATTTGACACTGACCAAACTAATTTATTTTTAGACTTATAAACAAATGGACTAAAAAGTTTTAGTGAGACAAATTTACCCTCAAAGGCTCACACCCACTAACCCACATAACCCAGTCTGAAAAATCCCCAAATCTAAAAAGCTTGAAACCCCAACGCCACTCCCACCAGACCAGCAAAGGCTGATCTTCGCCAAGAAGCAGCTCGAAGACAGGTGCACCCTTGTCGACTATAACATCCAGAAGGAATCGACCCTTCACCTCGTCCTCCGTCTCCGTGGTGGTATGCAGATCTTCGTCAAGACCCTCACCGGAAAGACCATTACTTTGAAGGTGGAGAGTTCGGATACCATCGACAACGTGAAGGCGAAGATCCAAGACAAGGAGGGGATCCCACCAGACCAGCAAAGGTTGATCTTCGCCGGAAAGCAGCTCGAGGACGGTCGCACCCTTGCTGACTACAACATCCAGAAGGAGTCCACCCTACCTTATCCTCCGCCTCCGTGGTGGTGCTTTCTGAGGAGTGAAAAAGCCCTGCTTTATGATTGAAAATTATGGTTTTATGATTTATGGTTCTGTTTAATTGTTTCTGCTTTAATGGTGGAAACATCAAAAACTCATTTATATTTATATTATTATGTCTATGGCCCTAATGTGGCCTTTAAATAAATTTGATGATGTTGCTATGTTTGTAAGTATATTTGTGCTATGAATTGTGTGCTTGATGATACCTCCATGTTTAGGTGCTTTGGTTTTCAAACCCAGGCATAATTGGTAAAGAAGAAAATTGATTTTTCTTAGAACTCCTAGAACAATAGTTGAGACTAGTAGGAGCGTTCAACGGAAGCCTTCTTCCGTCGTTGAAGCTAACCGTTACTGAAGCAATAGAAAGACTTTGAACCTTCTTGTTATACACAAACAAAATACAATTTTTTTGATTAATTGAAAGTTTCTGAAGAAGAAACCTCTCCTGCGTTGTTGAAAGTTCACTAGTGATTTTAAATATTGACTTGCTTGGTTTGGTGTGAAGTAAAAGAGAAATCTTTGAGGGATTCTTGGCTTCTTTGAGTTGGCAGAAAGTTGCTCTTGGAGGTTTGTTAGAAAATTTTGTTTTGCCAGTCTTTTGTTTTTGTTCATTTGATTTTTTATTTTTTTTTACCTTGAAATTTACTCCGATTGTTGTTTTGTTTTGAAGATGAACCCATGATATGCCAAAATTTTGATATGGGTGCATGGGTTTATTATTTTTCTTTTTTCAAGTTTAGTGAAGTTCATAGTTCATACTGAATCAGTATTTGATTCAGCTGAACATATGAACACTGTGTCTCCTTCTTCCTCGGTTTGCTTCTACGATCAAAACCCAGGAGGTTCAGTCCATTATTTCAAGCACATTGCATTGTGATCTTCGTTTGGTGAAAACGTTGGATGAGAGTGTGTTTTGGGAGTGAGGAGTGTTTGATCTGTTTTAGGTTCTATTTTTGATGAGTTTATGTGTTAGAGTAACGTCTGCACTGAAGGTGGGTAACAGAATAGTAACGGAGGAAATCACAGGTGGGTAAAGTGTCAAAATTGAAACCACGGGTAGGCACATAGAATTCGGGTCAAACCACAAGTTGGTAATGTGTAATTATCCCCAAAAAAAAAGAAAAAAAAGAAAAAAGGAAATTGCAAGAGGTATACTTAGACAAATTAAACTTAAATAGATGAAAAATTATAAAATAAAGGTTGATTGTTTTCATTGAAGTTCAGGAGTTGGATTACAATAGAAGGAAAATGGAGCATTAACTAAACTTAAGCCTAGTTACAAAATTGACTAATTGTCTCTTAACCTAGGATTAAGTTACGTTAATGCTTCTTTCTCCTTCCCTTCCTCTTTCTCTTTCTCATTCTCCTTCTTCTTCCTCTTCAGCTGACCCATTTCAGCTGCTTCTTCTGTCTCCACGTCCACAACAGCTACCAAAGGTGGCTGCTCTTGCCCTTTCTTGGTAGCAAGTGTGGCAGCTGGAGTAGTGGCAGGCTGGACCAAGGTAGAGGCAGGGGTAGAGCCAGGATCGGTTAAAGGTAGAGAGAGGCTAGGAGCCAGGCGCAAGGCTGGAGGGTAATATACTCTATTAGGAGCCCAAAGCTCTGATTTAGTACTAACCCCAGCTGCAGTGAGGGCCTGACTCCATACCTGAAGGCAAAAAGGCCCGAGCAACGTCCCTGAGTTGGGCAGTCAGACTTTAGGCAGTCTTAATCATGCTCGCGTCATAGGCTGCCTGCTTGGCCTTAGCCTTCTCAACATCCTTTACCTCCAGCTGTTTTTACTGTTGTTTAACCTTCACCATGGTTAAGGCTAGCTGGTTTTCAGCCCTCTTTTGGGTCTTTAGGGATTTTGCAGCTTATTTTTCGTAACTGGCCAGGGCGACCTCAGCATTCTTCCGAGACTTCTCTACCTCGGCTAGTTGGGAGAGGGTCTCTTGAAGCTTCTTATCAGCCTCTACATGGGCCCTCTCAGCTGTTTCTAGCTTGCCTTCAGCCTCGTGAGCCTAACCTAGGGCATGGTCCACCCATTCTTTAACCACAAAGGCCACTTGCACAGACTGTAAAATTGTTATTTAAGCTTCTTATCAGCCTCTGCATGGGCCCTCTCAGCTGTTTCTAGCTTGCCTTCAGCCTCGTGAGCCTGACCTAGGGCATGGTCCACTCATTCTTTAACCACAAAGGCCACTTGCACAGACTATAAAATTGTTATAGGTTAGTATCTATACATGTGTTGTATAAATTTATGAAAAGAATAGGGTGATTATATACCTTGGCAAGGTCTCTCTTTAATGACAGGAAGACCTCACGTTTCTGAAAGGACCTAAGCTCCTGCATGTCATCTGGTAGGCAAAGAGCTTTTTCCAAACATTCGGCCACAATGCCCGACCTACCCTTCTGGGGGTCCCTTAGGTTGGCATCGTCCATGACAGGACTCCCTGAGCTCAAAGTGAATGAGGATTTCCAGGCAGAGGGCTTTAGCTGTTACTCTCCCTCAGAGCTTTTAGAGGTCCTAGAGGGAGCACTCTTTTTCTGTTGGGTCTTGGTTATTCGAGTCTCTTTGGCTGGGGGTTGCTGTGAAGGACAGATGATTTCTCCTTCCTTAGCACCTTCAGGGTCCTTGCCTTTTTGGCCCCTTTTTCTCTTATTATTCGCGGTGTCACCAGCAGGAGTTGGTGGTCGTGGCACCACTAGAACTGCTAGGGAAGCGCTCCCAGCGTGGGCCATAAATAATGCTAGTAGATCTGGAGTCTTTTCCTAGAACACCATTCCTTTTGGGATATTGGCCTCTTCTTGGCTGGTGCTAACTTGGGCAGGAAGTAAATGGCATTGGGAGGTACGGGGAAGGTCTTTGGGGTCTTCTTGCTGATAGAAGACCTCAAAGTCTCTATTTGTCCCTTCTTGTACGGGTTCGGAAGCGGGCTCCTCAGCTTCGTCGTTCGAAGGTATGGATGGCTCTTGAAAGTAAAGGAGTCTAGTTTCGAATGGGACTGGAAGTTGAGCGTCTTGGGTTCTAGCTAGAACACGGTTTGTTAACAGAAAACAGGGACTGCTACGTCAATTAAAGCTAACCGTGGGTCTCTAGCTCTAATCACGTTCTTCGGACTTTGAAAGCGTTTAGAGAGGGGTTCAAACTCGAGGATTATATGCACCGCTCAGAGTTGACCGTCTTTATGTAGAAAAATTTCTAACTTGAGGATCTGGTTTAGGTCAGAAAAATTCACGAGGTGCTTAGTCAGGGTAGTGTGCTAATAAAGAAGCAACATGAGTCACAAGTTAGAGAAAAACCTTGTAAAATTTTTTTCCTTATGTAAATATAAAAATCCTATGCACATCTATTATTTGTGGGAACTCTACTTGGTTATCCTTCCTGGGTGGGACAGTGCAATCCATCATGCCAGTTTCCTGAGACAATGAGGAAGTCCTCATCTATCCCCTTGTTTAACTCAGGCATACAGGATATTAACCTAACGGATGGGACCCTACATTTGATGTAGTATTTGTTTTCCTTCCTTTTTTAGCAGTTGTATACCCAATTCACGTCATGCCAAGTGAGATTAGTCCCCATTTTACAGTTTATCATATCTACGCTGTTGAGGACCCTAAAAACGTTGAGGGAGCATTATGTGGGGGTCAGCCTATAGTTCATCAGGAAGTCTCTAATGACCCTTTCCATAAGAATTTCCATCCTGCCTTTTATGAAGGTGATCATCAGAATCACTATTGAGCCAAGAGGTTTGTTTATAACCAGCCATTCGCCCAATTCACAGTGTTGGAGTTCAACACCGTTAAGGATCCTATATCAAGCCCTAAAAGCGGCCATGCCTTCAAGGGTATCTACTAGCCTAGCAAATCTACCCATGCAAATTTATGGTGTAGGAAATAAAAAAATCTACATGCAAAAGAATATGAAACCAAACATACCTACAAGCAATAGAAGAATCTCTCCTCGAGTTGCTGCTTCAACGAAAATTTTCCAAATGAGTAAATGAGGTCAAGCCAGCTTCAACCCCTCCTTATATAAGGGTGAAAAATGAGCGGTAAAATTCCCGCTCATAAATGTAGGTAAATGAGGACCATAAGATCATCATTACACCGTAGAACATGGGGGAACAAGCAGCCGCCTGACACAATAAATAATGGATCGTGGATACCGAAGCGTCAGGAACACGCTGAAGACACGTGAAAAGACGTTACCACGTGAGAACGCGTTTGGCAAGTATCAAGTGGGATATATGACTAAAACCTTACTTTTTACCTTAGAGTCAATAGCAAGGTTTTAGAGGGCTATTGTGGGTGCCCGAGGATCAAGGAAGGGTGCAATAAGGCGTAACTCTCACTAGAGGGGCACTCAAAGTCCAAGGAGAGGGTCTGCCTGAGGATGGGAGGAGAAGAGACAAAATAACTCTTGAAAGTCCCAATGGAGGGAATAGTGTTTAGATTAAGGATCAAAGTGGTTGAAGGAAGCTTCTAGTGAAAGTTCACCTAATTCCTCCACATTGAATAACTGGCAACAGCTTTATCAGCCGCATTAATGAGGAAATGACCTGAACAGTGAAATTCATAGCTAAGCAACTCCTTCTACCATCTTCACCTGAAGTTTAAAAGGACAAATGTCCAAAGGAGAATTTGAAAGATGGTAAATGAAAGGTCAGGATGCAACAAGCTGAGGAGTATATAAGAGAGAGGGAACTTCCAGATAAAGGGATCCAGAAAAAAGACTCTAAGGAGAGAAATTAGAATAAGAACATTTAGAGGAAAAGAGTGAATAGTGAACTAGTTTGTGTAAGAACTGTCTCCTCGAGCAAGCTTGTAATAAACCTCATATATACGTAAACTTTGATCTTCAGTCAGTCTGACCCAATTATTGTCCTCAGGCCAAGCCCCCTCTTCTTTGTTTTAATCCACTCTCTTACAAATATTTATTGATTTGGGCCCAGTTGGGCTGAACAAACTTCATTGATCTAAGTGGGTTTGGACCAGCCCAATTTTTGTGTCCTTACAACCCATTTTGGCCTATATGTATCATATATATATATATATATATATATCTGATACCATAAAGGGGGAAGGGGACACACGGAGGAAGGGAGAGAGGTGGAAACACAGTAAATAATATAGTGAGAGTAAATGAGAATAGCAAAGTTAGAACAATAATAAGGCGGTAGAACCAGCCAAGCAGTATATATCAAAATAATTGAAAGCAATTATTGAAAGCAATTTAGAACCGTCCAGTATGGCGGTAATCCGTCCAAGGTGGCGGTAGCAACAAGCAATATAATGAACATAAATAACTGAAAATACTTCTTTATTGAAAGTAGGTAAACACTTACAGTAGTAATAGTCAATACAACAAGATCTCAACAGTTGAGGTTAATAGTTACAAAGCTTGAACTAGTCCTAGTTACAAGGTTTGTATGAACAAGGTTATGGTGAACAAGGTTGTGCTTAACAAGATAATAGGAGAACTCTCTGGAAGAAGGTAAATTCTCTAGAGGAAGTTCTAACAAGTTCTGAGAATAAGTTCTAAATTTTGTTCTGTCTGTAACATAAGGGACAGCCCCCCTTAAATAGGCAAAATTCGAAATGAATAGTAACAGGTGAATAGTGACGGATGAATAGTGCCAGATGAATAGTGACAGGTGAATAGTGACATATGAATAGTAAAAGTGAATCTTTTCTTTTTTGACTCTAAGTCATGGGAGATATCAGGAGCATCTTACGGGAGGGCCTAGACCTTCATTTTTAGGCATAGACCTCATCATTTTTGTCCTTAAAGAAGCCATCAAAAGAAACCAAATTTTGAACTATGATGGGAGTCTTCAGAGTATGCAACACTTCCAACATGAAAGGCATAAAATCAACAAGATTTCTGACAAAGGCTAGTGGGAATATCATCAAGGTTAACAGGAATATCATCATGTGCGCATGTTCTTGAATAGTGGCCATTATGCTGGCTAGACAAATAGTAGTAACAATGATCTGAGGACCACACAATTAATCAGTAGAAGGAGCATCGGACGGATATCCATCACAAGGATCAAAAGGACCTTGTGGAGAGTCACAATCATGCTCATGATAAATAGCATATTGGTTGCAAAATCCACAATATAAAATAGGCTCATCCAGTAGTCTTCTTCCTGGAATGAGAAAGCTCTTTGGATTACAATGGTCAGCAATACGTAGACGAGCAATAGCGTCAACCCGTGGCCTGGGACCAAAAACACAAATTCTATCAGTGCTTCCCATGAAATGATAATCTTTCCACAGGCTCTGAGCAACTTCAATAATTTGATTATTAAAATAGTTTCCCCAACATTTTGCAAGAGCATAAGGATTTTTGAAGGACAAATGAGGATCCCCTTCAAGCCATTGCCCCTGATGAGTATGACCATTGATGAGAATAAGATGTTTCGAAGGCTGGACATTCATCCAGTTATGTCTTTCCCATCTAGGTAGAGTACTCCAACATCTGATGGAAATAGTGGGGCCAGTACATTTTTTAATGGCATCTTGAACAATTTGAGGAAGTTGACTGGCTTGGTAATAGCTTGTTAATTTTAGAAATCTAATAAAGCCATATTCAAACATATGAGAAAGCCAGTTAGGATCTCTATCATCATCATCATCAGCAGCAAAGTAACCATCATCATAATTAATTAAGAGACCAGGAAATCGGTATGGTTTTTCATACACTCTGAGAGTACTCCCAAAGTGTTCTTCCCAATCTAACTGGATAAACACATTATCACCTTCATCAATTTCATCAGGATCAGGAATAGTGGCGGTAACAAGTTTCTTGAAACATTTGAACCATAGGTCGAAAGACCCAAACATAGCCTTGCAGTTCAGTATACGCGATTGTATATCTGAAGGCAAGTTGGCAAAAGCACTTCTTAGCATAGATTGGGACTTAAGACTCAATCTAGAATAATCAGTGCCCATTATAGTCATTTTATCCTTTGAATGGATATCCTCTTTGCCAAAGAGTTGACTAGTGTAAGGATTATTTGTAATATTTGGGTGGTTAGCAAGTTGGCTTCTAAAAGCCCCAATTTCTGAAACAAGGTTTGAAACAAGGTCATTGTTTGAAGCAAGAGGGTTTTCTGAGATATGGTTAACATAATGGCTTAGGTAAGCCTCATTCTGAACAGAAAGGTTAACAAGATGGATTTCCAGGGCTTTAAGAGTGGTTTTTAACAGATCATAGTGGTTTTGAATAAAAGCAGCTTGAATGTTATCAAGAATAAATTTAATAGAATCTGGAAGTTCTGAATAGATTCCATTGTGGAATTGTAAATTTTTTGACAAAACTTCCTGCAAAGCAATCACAATATCACCACAGGAATATGCCACCGTTGCCGGGACATACCCTTGAAGGGATGTCGATCCACTGGGTTTTACCCCAGAAGATTCGCCTTCATGCATTTTATTTTGGGAATAGTCCTGTACAGGAGCTTTTCCCTTGTTTTTCCTCTCAGTAGAGGGAGCCATAATAACCCACTTATTAGTGGTATAAATACTAATATTATCCCACTTACTAGTGGTTTCTATCCTTGCATCAGTGCGTGATTCCTGCAAAGAATCATTAAGAATATTAGAGCCATTGGTAATAGTAGATAATTTGGCACTACTAGGAGTACCTTCAAAATTGTGTATGAAGCTTTTCGTCTTTGATTCATGATCAAATATAGTAGCAGGGGAATCATGAGACAAGTCTAAAGCATTATTAACATCAATTTCAAGTTTTGAAACAAATTCAAATTTTACTTTCTGTCCAAAAGGATCAGTAGTAATTCCATCATTATCAACAAGGAAGGGATACAAAGCATTTATAAATGGCAAGCCAAGAATCACTTTATCAGTCATATTTTTAACAAGAACAGAAGGAATTTTGAAACAGACATTATCATGGCAAATATGAGCATTATTCAGTTCATATTTAATTTTCATTTGGGAACCATTGGCAGAAACCAATTTCTCAGTTGATTTCTCAAAATATTTTGAAGGAATTAATCCTTCCTGAATACAATTCTTATCTGCACCAGAATCAATCATAGCAATAACAGTGAAATAATAATCATGGGAAACAACAATTTTCACTTTTGTGAACCATTTTGGGGGAAGGATATTGTTAAGATTAACAAGGCTCGGTTGAGCACCATCAATACCTTCATCAGAAAGAAGAGCTTGTTGACTGGATTCATCTCCATCCTTGTGCTCATCTTGTTCATCATCAGTCTTATTTTGATCAACAGTTTTATCAATTTTTAATATTAACAATTCTTGTTTGAGATTATGGTTATCACTTTTAATGTTTTTAAGTTCAAGTTTTAATTCAGTTATCTCTTGTTTAACAGTATTAATTTCACCTTGGAGATCATTAACAGTTAAATCTTTGGATTTCTTCTTATTAAATCTTTCCAAAGTTTCTTCAAAACTTATAGTTGATTTAAGTTTTTTACTAGTTTCATCTTTTAACAAATTTTTCTTGAACTTATCCAAATACTCTTTTTGTAATTCAGGATTTTCAATTTGACCGATCAATTTTATTAACAAGCTTTCATTTTCTTCACCTTTAGTGAGGACATTAACAGTTTTAACAACATTACAACAGGAATCTCTACAACCAAGTTTAATATTAGGAGAATCAGAAGAATCATCAACAGAATGATAGCAAGAATCAGAAGAAGAAAGATCATCCTCTAAGGAATCAGACGAATTGTTTGATTCAAGGATTCTGAATAATTCTTCTTGATCATTATCATCAATTTTCAACATGTTAAACTTGTTTTTCAACTTACCAGATTTTTGTTTACAATCTTTACTAAAATGACCAGGTTTTCCACAATTGAAACATTTACCTTTACCTGACCGTTGGTTAACATGTTTTTTAGAAACATTTTTCCTTTTAGTATAGAAATCATTAAAGTTGGTTTTATGTTTTTTATGGTTATAATTTTTGTGACTTTTATCGTTTTTACCTTTTTGCTTAGAAGGAGCAATAGAAGGTAAACCATATTGTTCACAAAAATTTCCCATTTCATATTTAGCTTTTCTTTTGTTTTTTAATTGGTGTTTTAACAGTTTTTCATCATTGCACATATTAATTCCAAGTTTTTTAATTGTGCTTAAAATATCACCATAAGTTAAATTATCATAGTCAATAGAATCATTTTTACCAATTAATTCTTGTTTTACCTTATGAGCAAAGATAGGAGGCAGACCGTCAATAAACTTTTCTTTCCAATAAGGCTTGAAACAGTCTTTCCGTTGCATCACCCTGGAAAGGAAAACATCTTGGTACCATCTATAATCAGACATAGTAGGGCATCTCAAATTATTTAACAAGTCAGAAATTCGAGATGAAACATTAGATGGAGTACCAACAAAATGTTTGATAATAGTATAAATCAAGGTATTAACACCATCAGGAACACCTCGACCAATACGATCATCAAAAATAGGCAAGCCTTCATCATTCTTTTTAACAGCATGTTTAATAGAGTCTCTGGAATCTTCTGTGAGATATGAATCCCACCATCCACGAAGAGTACCAGAAAAGCCAGTAGTAAGAAGATCAACAATTTCAGATTGTTCAAAATCATGATTATTTTGATAAGCAGTAGCAACCATGGACATATGTCCCATTTTGTTAATAATTTCTTGCTCAGAAAAGCCATCAATATTCCATTCATAAATCTTATCAGCAGAAACAGAAAACTGAGTTTGAAAAGGTCTTTCTTCAAACTGCATATCAGGAGGAGTAGGTTTTGAATACCAATTTTTTGTAAGAAACATGGGCTTGGAATTGCCAACAAATCTTTTAATTCTGGGTAAACCATCATCAAAAACATTTTTTGCAGAAACAGAAGAAACAGTATCAGAACCTGTACTTTCATCAGAAACAATTTTATTTTTTGAAATGGTTCGAGTAGCAGGAGCACTGGTAGAAGTACCTTCAGTTTTAACTTTTAAATCAGAAAGCATTTTGTCAACAGTTTCAAGAAGTTTAGACTGAGAGGTTCGAAACTTGAATTTGTTATCATGACTGGGTAAATTAATCAAAGGTTCCTCAGTCTTGACAGAAACAGGTTTTTGAACAGAAACAGGTTTGTCAACAGAAACAGTTTTTTCAGCAATTTTTTCTTCAATACGGTCAAGCTGTTGACCAATAACATGTATACATACGTGTGTGTGTGTGTGTGTGTGTGTGTGTGTGTTTATATATGGATTTGTGTACACATGTATATATGAGGATATCTTAGCCATTTTACGTAAACCTCTATAAAACTCTTTTTTTTTTTTTTTTAATTTTTATTTGAGAGAGTTTTAATTTATGGCGTTCACTCTTGGTGAAAACTCTTTATCATCAAACCAAAACTCCTTTCTTGTAGCATGTAAAATAGATTTGATCCTAAAGTTATTGAAGATTTCTGAATAATTATGATCTAGAAAAAAAAAAAAAAAAAAAGAGGATCTTTCAAAAAAAAAAAAAAAAAAGAGAAATTTTTTTAGTAAGATATATATATATATATATATTTGGTTGAGAAAAAGGTCAGACATATACTATTAATAAAATAAGTTACATGGTTACATGAGAAACTATAGAGTACATACTGTATGTTGGAGTATTTTTATAAAATGTATTATAATTTATTTTAAATATCAATTAAATACCCATTTAAGTGAAAATATGAAATCGGTTTTATAACTTTTACTATCACTGATGGCATATCCGATTCAAATCTTTTTTATTTTTTTTGACAGAGACTAAAATCTTATTTAAGTAATAATAGTTTTAATATGCATTAGCTACTACTGCACACCCTTGGTGCAATGGTCATTTCACAAGTATAAGTGCTTGTGAGATGTGAGGGGTAAGGGCCGGAGTTCAAGTCTCTAGGAGGGAGCTTCACACATACATGATCCATTAGCTATCTTGTATAATATATATATATATATATATATGCATCAGCTATCTTTCTATTAACTTCAAAACCTTCGTTCTATCTTTAATAGTTAATTTTTAATAGCCTCCTCTCATATAACGCATAGATTAATTTGTTTTGACCAAAAACTTAAATGTTTTAGAGCAGAAACTTTTCAAAACATAAAACTGATAGCTATGTGTTTTTTTTTTTTAGGGGAACAATAAAAACTTTATTAAGATAAACCAGCTAAATTAGCCTGAAATACATAGAAAAATTGTGGTGGAACATCCTCCATCCACACTACAAAATCTAGAATATCAATAACATGTTTCACCAGATTGTGAGCACAACGTTACCTTCTCTCTTAGTGTAAGAGTAAAGTAATTGATTAAAACCTTGAGAAAGTTCCTTCACATCATCAACCAGCAACCCGAAGGATGCCAAAGAATTATTCTCATCAGCCAATGCCTTTATTAATACCAAAGAGTCACCTTCAAGAATGGCTCTTGAAACTCCAATTTCCCTTGCAAATGAGAGTGCTTTAGCTGCTGCCAGTGCTTCTACTTCCTCAACGCGGTATGCCTGAGGTAGGTACAAATAGTATCAAAGTTTCAGTTCAATTGATATATGAGAATGCTCCCCTGACTTATTTATATACACATATATATTATATATATATATATATATATATGTATGTATGTGTGTGTGTGAGGGGGGGTGTGAGGGGTCAACCAAGCAGCGAGATTGAGATATAAGATTTTTCTCTCTCTCACTTTGATAGCAAATTTTTACTCTCTTCTCAACCATCCAGTTATATATCATTTTAATTTTACGTATCAAATAAGATACTACTATTTTATGCACTAAACTATTATGGGTTTAAAAAAGTACTACACCAAAAAACCTAAATAAATGACGTGTTTTGTCTCAAGAGACCAACATGATCCGCACCTAAACATCGCTACTTTAAACTCATGAAATTAACAGTAATTTCTTTATATTATTATGAGATGATTTTGAAGCAAGGTAATATCTCAACTTGTTCTCTAATTTTATGGTAAATACAATTTTAGTGAAATATGATTATATAAATTATTATTCTTGTAAATTATGAATTGTAATTTACTTATTAATCTATGTTTATAGGAACAACAGTTCCTCCAACCAAACACTAAAGCACATTCATTGTTGTAATTGTAAGTCATAGGACTCAGCTTGAGTCTAATATTCATGTACCTCAGATCTATCAAAATCATGACATGTATCCAAAAGTGCAGATTAAACTAAATGAATAACATCATAACAGCATCATTCATGAAACATAGGCAACAAAGAGACCACAGGTTGCACCAGATGACCATATTCTTTAAAGGGAAATGCTAACAAATGCTATTAGGGAACTGATTAACAATTTATTTAAAAAAAAGTTTTTATTAGAAAAAAAAAACAATTAATGTTTTGACAACTTTTTTCATTTTCTATAAAAGTGGTGTAAAAAATTTACTAAAATGAATTATTAATCATTGTCATAAGAACACTCGTTACCATGACCCTTCATTAAAATATGACTGAGCAGACTGCAGAACTAACACAGCCTAAACATCATTTTAAAAAATTGCAACAAACTCATCAATTTTTTTGGTATAATCTAACTTGTTGTAATAAGTTTCCCAAATTAAGAAAAAAAAAAAGTCCTAAACAACCATTGAAGTAGGTTCCAAAAGATACAAAAAACAAAAAAAAGTCACTATAAGATTTCTTTAAGCAAACCAAATTTCCAATCGTCACGCCTCCACAATCTATGACATTTTAAATGGGCTTGATGCTGTAAATGGCAAAATGAATAGGATGGACGCATTAGCTAAACCTTTTTTTTGGGATAAAGCTGCAAGCGTTACCTACCCACTTGCGTTCCGTTACAATATTTGACCAACACGTATGGTACTTAATACGTGGTATTCTTGCTCTCTCACCATGATTTAGATTAGTTCCTCAAAAAAAAAAAAAAAAAAAAAAAAAAAAAAAAAACCATGATTTAGATTAGGTCTCGAGACTTTTTTTATCAATAAAAATTTCATCTTTACGAAATTGTTTCAATTTCTAGCTTCTTTCCATCTCATTCTTTTTATTTCTATTATTTTGGGCAATAATGGAATATGAAAAACTGAAAACCATTAATTAAATTATACTTTTCACTTAGAATTTGTTCATAAATCAATTTGTTGGCATCCATTGAACAAGGGAATATAGAGAGAAAGTTTTCGCTTAGAATGAAAAAAGTAACCGTCAGAAAATAAAATTAGATTACCTAAGTGAAACACACAGTTTTACCAATAGTTTTTGTCTTGTTTATTTTTATCCTAGCTTGTTACCGTTTTGAATAACGATGATGAACAAAGGTTTCAAATTGAAACTTTAAATAACAAGATTAGAAATGAAAATCCTAATTTTAAAATATAAACTCTAAAACCTTTACATAAAATTCTCCATACTCGTAGGTTTTAGTTATCTCAATTAGTAAAATTTCTTGTTCTCGAATAAGAGATTTGCAGTTCGAATCTCGTCTACATTAAAAAATAATTGATATTTTAGCTTGATAATTATGAACAATCATCATGAAGTTTATGTTATAAGTTAAAAATTATATCCTATCTAAAAAAAAAAAAAAGTATTTTACTTTGTTTTAAAAATATGCATTATAGCTCGTAATTGAATAATTATTAATTTCTGCACTCTAATTAACTGAGAAAATGAATAGTTAAAGTATCTGGTTGGTGGTGGGGGATTTGGTTTTCTCCCAAAATTAGAGAGAAAATGGGCTTATATGGAAAATTATTGTCCCTCTCCCTCCCTCCACATTGATATTCTTTTTTCAATGTTTAGTTTTTTTCACTTTTAAACATTAGTTTAAAAAAAAAAACATTTGTTTTTTTTTTTTTATATATATATATATAATAAAAGCATGAAATGAGAATAAATTTATACCACAATTTCGTATCTCTTACTTTTCTTTCAAACCAAATAAAAAATTTTCTATTCGCCAATTTTCATTCCTACTTATCCATTCCAACAAAACGAAGCGTTCGTGTAAAAACCTACCCAACTCTGAATTTGGATCTGACGGACGGTGCGAATGATCTAAACTAAACCACACACATTAAAAAACAAAAAATCAATACTAAAAAAAAAAAAAAAAAAAAAAAAACTTTTTTACATAGAAGTCAAGAATTGCATGGCGCCCGTGTGAAACTGGAACCCTATTTTTTTTAAAGAATCGTGAAAATTGCAACAAAAAACTCAGTCTGGTCTTCATCTCTGTCTTCTGTCTCTTTATATATATATATGATACATTTGTAGTTGGTCATAATGCAACCTCTGCTCGAACAAGGTAACTTTATTTCCTACACTTTTAAACTAAATCTCTGTTTTTTTCCTTTTGCCGATTGTTGTTGAAACAATCTTACTCTTGTCTTCTTTCTTGTTGGGTTCAGGGTAGTTCATGATTTTGATTAGGAATGTTATGTTTTTTTTAGTAAATTACAGGTGGGGTTTGACTGTTTGGTTGCTGGGAAATTGTAGGAAAGGAAGTGAGAATGAAAGTTCTGAAATTTACTTATCAGTATCTAGTGCTTGAGAAAGAAAAAAAGAAGCTTTACTGAAGTGGGCCTATAGTTTGAGAAAACGGAAGCTCCACTAAAGTGGGCCTATAAAGACAATTTTGTTGAATTTACATTTCCTTTTCTTTTCCATAGTTTTCTCAGTAACCAATCAAAAGGGTATAGTTTTCTAGGAGCTTTAGGCATCTATGGTAGTGAAATTATTGGATCTGGTAGTTCTAGATAATGTTGAACCCAATGAACAAAACTTCAACTTCTACAGGTCTGGGAGAGGTGACTGGTAAGTAGCCTTTCCCCACAAATTTCTTTTTTTTTGTAATTCTAGAAAAACTAAAACCTCATGATTATTTGGGGTTGTTGGAAGTGCTGTGAATCATTTTCTTTTTGGGTTATTTGTGGATAATTTCACAAGTATGTGAATGATTGAGTTTAGTTCTGGTTATATTCAATGGAAGCATTTTTATTTTGGTAGTTCTGGAGAGACAAATTAGGAGGAGAATATCTATTTTGCTGTATGGACTCTGAAACTCTCTTTCTTGTACAGAACAATATATGCAGATTTTGCTATCAAATTTTTCACTTGGTCATTGAAATCTTTTAATGGAACAAATGATACCAGATTGGCAAAAAGGTTTTTTATTTGGCAATAAGGGTTTGCTGAGATGAATTGTCTCTGGATCTTTAGTTTGACCCAGAGAAGGGCTAAAGAAAATTTGTGGTCATCAAATTGTATACTATGCACTATCCTTGGGACTGCCACTCACTAACAATTAGGGTAGGAATTCACTTACCTTCGAGTAGGGAGCCCTGCATACCGTTTCTGATGTATGCAGGGCTCCCTACTAGATCAAGTTTCTTAGGTGAAATTTATGCAGCACATTAGAGTCAGTGCAAAAAATTAGACGTGCCAAAACTTCTATTGCTTTCTGGGATGAGCTCAATCTTTTTTAACAAAGAAAAAGAAAAGAAACAACAGCCCTCTCCCCTCTCCCCAGAAATAATAGAGGGAAAAAAAACCCAAAATCATCATTTCATTATAGATATATTATGGTTCTTTTGTTCAAAAGCAACAATGATGTTTCGGTTTGATATTACTCAAATGTCATAGTTATTGATATGCATCAGGTGATAGAATGGAGGAGGCATCACCAGAGCCTTCTGTTTCATTCTGGAGCCAAATTTCCACCTTTAAGACCAGGGCTTGGGAAGCATATAAAAGGAAGTCTACCTCACATTGGGTTCTTCTATTTCTAAGTAGTGCAGCAATGCTTGTGGCATTCCCTGCTTCTAGTATTCTTTCTCGGCTATATTATTCCAATGGTGGTACAAGTGAGTGGATTGTTTCATGGGTGGCAGTTGCAGGGTGGCCTCTAACTGCTTTGATGTTATTTCCTACATACTTCTTTTCTAAAACCCTTCCTACCCCTCTGAACTGGAAACTCATTCTTTCCTATATTGTGCTGGGTTTCTTAAGTGCTGCTGACAATCTCATGTATGCATATGCATATGCTTACCTGCCAGCATCTACTGCTGCTCTTCTAGCATCATCATCCCTTGTGTTTTCTGCACTATTTGGATATCTTCTCGTGAAGAACAAACTGAATGCTTCAATAATAAATGCTATTGTGTTCATTACTGCTGCAATGACCATCATTGCGTTGGATTCAAGTTCAGACACATATGGAAATATCACTACTAGCCAATACGTTATGGGCTTTATATGGGACATTTTGGGATCTGCTCTCCATGGACTCATTTTTGCTCTTTCAGAGCTAGTTTTTGTGAAGTTATTAGGCAGAAGGTCCTTCCATGTTGTGTTGGAGCAACAACTCATGGTTTCTCTGTTTGCCTTTGTCTTTACCACTATAGGGGTTATTGTGAGTGGAGATTTTCAAGGGATGAAATCTGAGGCTAAAAGTTTCAAGGGTGGCTCAACTTCTTATATCCTTGTTCTCATCTGGAGTGCAATCACTTTTCAGCTGGGGGTACTGGGAGCTACTGCCGTGCTATTTTTGGCATCCACTGTTCTTGCTGGTGTTCTCAATGCAATAAGGGTACCCCTTACAAGCATTGCAGCTGTTATACTGTTACATGACTCCATGAGCAGTTTCAAAATCCTCTCTCTGGTGGTAACCTTTTGGGGTTTTGGCTCATATATTTATGGCAGTTCTTCTTTAAGTAAAGAATCCTCCTAACAGTTGGCTCTCGATTTTCTGGTGGAAACATTTTCTCTTCTCAGTTGAACATATGTTTTGGCATTACCTTTTCTCCTTTGTGAGGATAATCAGGGTTCAAATCCTTCCTCTCCACTTATGGTAATGATTGAATTATTTAAATATTTATATGTGTGTGTGTGTGTGTGTTGTAGTTCATTTATTATGGTATTGTCAAACTGCTATAGTGCTGATTAAAAAAAAAAAAAAACACTGCTGCAGTGCTCAATTTGTACAAAGTTACAAACATAGAATCAAGTGTAATTCATTTTTCAGAAATGTACATGTATTTATAGTTAGTTTCTTTGCGAAATTGTATTATTTAAACTATATGAAGAGGAGGGATTTGTGGATTGTATTATCGATTCAAATAATTGTCTCATAAAACTTCTCAGCAATGGTATCATGGTTGTCATAGAAGAATGTTGTTTACGTAAGAAACCAAGTATCAGATTGAATGATGTCAAGAATGCCAGTGAGGAAATTACTGTTTACATGAGAATTACAGAAATAATAAGAGTTTAATAGAAACAACACATTAATATCAAAGGCTACAATAAGATTAGCTTGAGAATATGCACATATCTACTAATGGAATCAGAAGTCTAAAACATTTAAGAATTGTTTAAAGAATACCGTGGAGAATGTTCAGCAGATTTAAGCTTGTGCTATTGGGGTTTGAAGTCAGAGGCTGTTGAGGATGGAAGTCAGGGGAATCCAATGTAATATTTTTTTGATGAAATCCAATGTAATATTGTTTTAGGAACTTGAGATGAAAATCATAACATATCAAGAACAAAAAAGACAGAAGTATAAGAAATGAGTAAATATTAGAAGCTACTTGAGCGCCGGGATGTAGAGCGCTTCTTTTTCACATTTATAATGGATATCACTAATTAAATTCATAGTATGATCCACCATAAATGTGAGAAAATTTTTCCTAAGGCCTTGTTTGGTTGGGGGATGGAAAATTTTGGGGATAGAAAATGGTGGGGATGGAAAAGTGGAGAAATAAAATAGATTTAGTTTTTCTTTGTGTGTGTTTGGTTGGTGGGTGGAAAATTTGAAGCATAAAAAACTTGTTTGGTTAAGAAGAAAAATAAGAGGATTGAAAATGATGTTTGAATAAATTTTGCTCTAATGCTCCTATTACATTAAAAAATATATTAATAATTTATAAGGGGGGAAAAACTGAACATTAATATTTAAAAAAAAAAAAAAATTAATGTGAAGGGAGGAGAGGGGCAGATAAGTAAATTCTCATCTAACCCTTCTTTCCCTCTCATTTTCTCTCCTATTTGGAGAGAAAACAAAACACCCCAAAATGATGGGCTCTGGAGAAAACAAAACACTAGCAAAATCACCTGCCAATCAAACAACTCCACTATTTAAAATATTCCCTTCTTTTTTTCCTCCCCTTTTCTATCCCCTAAATCACTCCAATCAAACTGGGCCAACTTTGAGTTGGCATGACCTTAAGATACAGTACACTCGATTAGAATCTCCTCCCACTCAATGCCTAGAGTACTAATAAAATTCATTGAAAAAAGGGCACTACTCGTTAAAAAAAAAAAAAAAAAAAAAATTGACTTGATCTTGTCAACAAGTGCCCTAAGGCACAAGTTAAGAAGTAATAATAATATATTTTATATGACAACATGAAGCCACGAACACTCTCTAGAGAGGAGGAAGCGGAACTGGCCCAAAGCAACAAAAAAGTAAAAGATATTCATCATGCTAACTTCAATGAAGGCACTAGGGAAGATCCTTTCCCGCCTAGGGACCCTAGTCCAAACTCCCAGGGTAAGAAGTCATTCAGAGACAAACTCATTGGGGAAATACCAAGTACCTATGCAGAAGCATTTGATTTAATTGACCAAATGGAGGAGGATCCCGATTCGAACGACGACGAGGTTGACATTGGGGATTTATCTTGGGTAGGAGTGGTTGCAATGAAACTATCCAAGGAGACTAAAAGACGTATTAGAGGACCTTAGTCAAAAGCCATTATCATCAAGCTAGTTGGAAGAACAGTGGGGTTTAGCTAACTATAGAGCAAACTGATTCAACTCTAGAAGCCTTCAGGTAGAATGGATTGCGTAGATCTTACCTATGGATTTTTCCTCGTCAGGTTTTACTCAAAGGAGGATCTGGATAACGTGATTAAGAAGGGACCTTGGTTCATAGGAGTCCATTTCCTCTCCTTGAGAGCATGGGAACCTTTCTTCAAACCTTCTTCAGCAAACATTTCTCTTGTTGCTGTCTGGGTTAGGCTAAACGAGCTCCCTATATTGAGCTGTATGAACTTAAGGTACTGAAACAAATAAGCGAGTCCATCGGAAAGGAATTGAGGATTGACTCCCACACCACCATGGAGGCAAGAGGCAAGTATGCAAGGTTGTGCATTCAAGTTGATTTAAACAAACTGTTAATTAATACTGTGATCATTGGTCGTTTTGAGTAAAGAGTGACGTACAAAAGTATACAATGGTTGTGTTTTTCCTGTGGTAAAGTCAGACACAAAGCAGATAATTTCCCCTACACCATCTAGAAGGAGAAGAACCCCCTAGTTGCGACGAAGGAAGGCCAGGAAGCCCAGCCACGTAAACCACGTGCCGATCACGAAGCCTGTCGTACCTTTATCATTGATGGCACGCCTATTGTGTGTGAGGAAGGGGAGACTGAAGGACAGTACAATCCCTGTATGGTAATGCGTAGGAAGAGAAACGGCTATAAGGGGGCTACACCTGGCAAAAAGCTGGAGAGAACAAGTGCTCATACATCCCCACTCCCACCAAGTCCTAAAATCTCTGGTAGAACGAGCACAAATGAATACGGTCCCACCCTTAAGTAGAGTATGCAAAACCAGCTTAAGCAAGGAGAGGTAGGCCGGGAGCTGAAGTTTGGAGGCTCATCAACTTCGTTTACCTCGGGTAGCAATGAGTGCCTCCATGATGGGCCTTTGACATTCGTTGCTCTCGGTATTAACATGAAGCCTGAGTTTTCTAAAAAGCTAGGACTCGAAGTTGGATCCTTGGCCCACCCACATAAACCCTTACCTTCCTCAGTCAAGGGTAAGAAAGTCATTGCGATAGGCTTCTCACCTTTCTCCAAACCTAGTGCTAATGGTTCCCCTCAGACAGACACTTTTTTGCACTCGTTTTCTCTACCTCAGTCATCTCCTCATGAATTCGAGCAACTTTTTAACGCAACCTTTGAGTTTTCAGCTTCCACAAAAGCCAAGATAGGCCATGTCATAGGAAGGGGAGACCATAGATATCCTAGAGGTGGTAATATTGGAGATAAGAGCAAAGGCAACTTACGAGATGGTTTGGGTCAACCGCAAACTGAAGGAGGCGTGGAGGTTTAGCTTTGCCACTTCTATAATGGGGATTCGACATTGCACCAAACTCACTCAAGTCCTCAGACCAACCACGAAGTTCAATCCTCTCTCGTCAACTCAGGTTCTGAAGATGGGATTAGTAGAGCTTTGCTTGACACTAGCTCTAAGGAAGGATCAAACAATGAACATGATGTTGGAGACAGGATGGAGTCTAAGGAACGAGGAGGAGTTGCTCCCTCCTTACGATGAATGCCCCACCCCGTATCATCATTTTATCATGAACATCATCGCTTAGAACTGCAGAGGTGCACTTAAGCCTTCATTTCAGGAACACATTTGTGAACTTGTGCAAAATCATGATCCTGCAATTCTGGTGGTTATGAAGACTAGATTAGGCGGAGCAAGGGCAAAAGGGATTATAGACAAGCTACCTTTCGATGGAGCAATTCACACAGAGACCATTGGCTATGCTGGTGGCCTCTAGTTACTTTGGAATTCAGACAAAGTGGAAGTAGAGGCACTTGCCAACACAGAACAGGAAATCCATGTCGAAGTTAAGGTACGATCCTTAAATCTAACTTGGATATTCTCTGCTATCTATGCTAGTCCTAAGAGCGAGAAGAGATGTGTTTTGTGGGAAAACTTAATGAAGGTTGTCATGTTACACAAGCTGCCTTGGATCATGGCGAGGGACTTTAATGAGTCTCTGGTTGATGATGACAAGTTTGGAGGTAGAGGAGTCAGTATTAATCGTTCCCTCGCCTTTAAAGATTGCCTTGACAAATGCAGTACAGTAGATTTGGGGTTTTTAGGTCCAAGGTACACTTGGACTAATAAGAGGGACTTTTCCAATCTTATCCTAGAGAGAATAGACAGGTTCTTTATGGACCCTGACTGGTGTATGCTCTATCCATATGCAAAAATTACCCATCTCTCCAGATGCCACTCCGATCACTGTCTGATCCTACTTGAAGCCCTCCCAAATAGAACAATGCACCTCACGAGACTTTTTAGGTTTCAAGAATTTTGGTTGTCAAACATTACCTTCCTTAGGGTTGTTTCTCAAGCTTGGAGCCGATGCATGAACTTAGCAGATTCCATCGAGTGCTTCTCTAAGGAGGCTACCTTGTGGAACAGGAACCACTTTGGTAACCACTTTGGTAACATCTTTCACAAGAAGAGAAGAATAATGTTAGGTTATATGGTGCCCAAAAAGCATTGTCCAACAACCCAAGACCCTTCCTTGTTAATCTGGAGAGTCAACTTCAAAAAGACCTTAAGGAAGTTCTAGATCAAGAACGAGACCTTTGGATGCTAAAGTCCATACTGAATTGGATAATACAGGGGGATTGTAACACCTCATTCTACCATGTTTCCATCTTAGCTAGAAGGAAGAGGAATTCTATTACCACGGTCAAAGACGAATGGGGGGTGTGGATCACAGAGGAAAGGGAAGTTATGGATTATTTCAGAAGAGGTTTCATGAATCTCTATACTACCTCTCAAGTAGAGGTTCAGTGGACCCCTACCTTACCAGACAATGGCAAGTGCAACTATCAGGTGAAGTGAGTCACTCTTTGGCTGCCATGGTCACTCCCGAGGAAATTAAGGAAGCTCTTTGGTTAATGCAACCTTATAAAGCTCCTGGGTCGGATGGTTTGCATGCAAGATTCTTTTAGAGGTTTTGGATGATCGTGGGAAACTCAATGAGAAATGAAGTTGAGAAAGTTTTCCTTACCAAGAAGATTCCAGAGTACCTCAACAAAACCCACATTGTGCTTATTCTGAAAATTCAGGGGCCTGAAACCATTGGAAATTATAGATCGATCAGCCTTTGTAACTCAATCTATAAAGTGATCTCTAAGGTTTTAATCGCTCGAATCAGACCCCAATTGGATTCCCTCATCTCTTTTTATCAAGCTGCATTCATTCCGGGAAAGAAAGGGGGGGGGGGATAATGCCATTATTGCCCAAGAGCTCATTCATACCATAGGAAGAACTAAAGGCAACAAGGGAACTATGGCCATCAAGATAAACCTCGAGAAGGCTTATGATAAGATCGAGTGGAGTTTCATTAGAGAGATGCTTTTCAATTATAACTTCCCTACCAATCTCATTGACCTCATCGTGAGTTGTGTATCATCGGTTTCGTTTCTCTTCTTTTCAATGGAGGTCGTCTTGAACCTTTCACTCTTTCAAGAGGCATTAGGCAAGGGGACCCTCTCTCCCCTTACCTTTTTATTTTATGCATGGAGTACTTGGATCACCTTTTAGAAGAGAAGTGTACCATCAAAGCTTGGAAGCCTGTCAAAGCTTCACGAAGTGGGCCTGCTTTCTCACATTTGTTTTTTGCAGATGATTTGGTCCTTTTTGCAATTGCCGATCTGGATAACTGCAATATCATTAGTTCTGTCCTCTAGGAGTTCTGCTCTAAGTCTAGGTTGAAAGTTAGTGATACCAAGTCTAGGGTGTTCTTCTCTCCAAATGTGGAGCCGAACCAAAGGGATAGTATGGCAAATTTGCTCGGTTTTAGCTCAACACCCAACCTAGGCAAGTATTTGGGCTTCCCTTTAAAACACCTAGGGAACAGGAGGCATGATTTTGACTTTGTGCTTGATAGAGTGAAGAAAAAGCTTGTGGGATGGAAGGCCAATCTACCATCCATGGCTGGCAGGTTGGTCCTTATTCAAGCCTCCTCCTTTGCCATACCGAGTTATGTCATGCAAAACTCCTTTCTGCCCAATAGGATTCTAAATGGCATAGATCGAGTCAACATGAATTTCCTGTGGGGATCAACAGATCAAGCAAAGAAAATGCATTGGGTGAACTGGGGAAAGGTTACTAAACCTTAAGAATTAGGAGGTCTGGGTCTTCAATCTGCCAAAGGCAGAAACACGGCCCTTCTTGCAAAATTAAACCGGCGATTCCATGCAGAAAAAGATTCCCTGTGGGCTAAAGTGCTCAAATATAAATATTGCACTCATTAGAGGATCAATTCAAGAAATATTTCTAGGCTTCCTAAATAATCCATGTGGAAAGGTTTTATAAAGGGTGAAGATATTTTTAGGCAAGGTGTCAAGTGGATTCTAGGCCAGGAAAGCAACCTAAGTTTTTGGATTGATTGTTAGTCAGACCTTGGGCCCATTAGAGCTTCCATCCAAGGCCCACTCACTTTGGAATCATCTAAACTGAAGCTCAAAGAAGTAAGATCTTCATTTGGTTGGAATTGGGCTAGTCTTCCGTTTGTTTTTCCTCCTGACCTCAAAAAGGTTATCCAAGCTATGCCTATTCCTTTGTTTTACAAATATAGTGATCAAGTGGCTTGGAAATACTCTCTTAAAGGGGGTTTTGACATGAAAAGTGCTTATTTGCTAGCCAATAATTTGTTGGGAGTTGAAACATTCTCGGGTAAGTGGATTTGGAGTACTCACACCTTGCCTAGAATCCAGATTTTTATTTGGAGGTGCATGCATGGTAGCATTGGTGTTAGAGAGTCACTAGCAAGAAGAGGCATGCCTGTTGATACCACCTGTCCCTTATGTAATGATGTAGCTGAATCAGTTGCTCATGCCCTACATGATTGTCACGTGGTCAGGGCTGTGTGGTATAAACTAGGAGTGCGTAATTCCAACTCCACTTTCTTCACGCAAGACATTAGGAACTGGTTGAAGTTCAATGCCATGGCGAAGCCAAACCAGAGTCAAAGGGGCATGCAATGGAACATCCTTTTCCCCTTCGCCATTTGGTTGATTTGGAAGCAACGAAATCAAGTGGTGTTCAAGAACAAGGGAGTTAACCCAACATTAGCTAAAGTGATAACCATGCAAGCCATAGAATTCCTTCATTGTGTAAATTACCCGAGGAACAACAGTCGATTGGTGGTCAAGTAGGTCAGGTGGGAGAGACCTGGTGAGGGATGGTTAAAGCTAAACACAGATGGTGCTACCAATGATATGTTGAACTCAGCTAGGGCAGGTGGAGTGGTGAGAGACAACAGAGGCAATTGGGTGGTAGGATTCTTTAGAAAGATTGGGAAAACAAGCACCTTTGCGGCAGAAATCTGGGGCCTCCGTGATGGGCTTCTTTTATGCAACCAGATGAATCTAAATTCCATTATTATTGAACTTGATACTAAGGCCTTAGTTGATGCCCTCAATAACCCCTCTTACGCTAATTCTGTAATCTCCCCACTTTTTGATGACTGTAGGCACTTGGCTAGCAGAATTCCCTGCCTATGTATTAGACACATCTATTGCGAAGCCAACAAGTGTGCTAATAGGTTAGCTAAGTTAGGTCTACAACAATCTCTTGATTTTGTTATCCATTCTAGTCCGCTTGTGGACATTATTGCTAGTTTAAAGGCAGACTGCCAAGGAACTTTTGTTAATAGGCATCGCCCTGAATCTTGTATTTCTATTTAGTTGTTTTAATGATATCCCTTTTACCAACAAAAAAAAAAAGTAATAATAAGTTCTAATTATGGGCTTTACTTTACTCCTTTCACCCAAAAAAAAAAAAAAAAACAATAACTATGTAATTTTTTGACTTGTACATACAAATTTATTTGGAAAAGGTTTCTTTTCAAACTAATTTGGAGAGAAACCTTTCAAACTCCTATATCTTTTTATTAAATGTGAATTCTGAAAATCTAACTGTTAGATTTAATGTTCTTATTATATCCTCTATACTTGCAAAATTTCAAGAAGATTAAAAATTAATAATTATGTCATCAATTAAATGTTTAAATTTTAAGTTTTTATAATCTAAAATTATGCTTAAAAGATACGTTTATTGATCGAATAGTAAATAATATCCAATTTAAGTGAAATTTGATATGTGTATTAAGGACATAAAGAAAATGCAATCCAATGGTTAGATTTTCAAAATTCACATCCAATAATATATATATATATATATAGATGGATTCAAGTTACACCTGATGTAACTTTTTAGAATTACACATTTTTTAAACCGTTGGATTTAAGTAGATCCAACGGTAAAGAAAATACCCTTATTATTACAAATATTCTTATTAGGATCTTATTAATTACTCTCATTTATTACATTTTAAACTTATCTCTAAACCCAAAAACGTCTGACTCTCTCTCTCTCTCTCTCTCTCTCTCTCTCTCTCTCTCCTCCACCATTGTTCCACCTCTACAGGTTGCCAACAAAAGGAAAAAACAAAAAACAAAAAAACCCAGCCAAACACTAACCAAGCTGAAACAAAAATCTTAGGGAGAATGATATTTGCTCTTTTAGCCATAATGTTGGAGCTAGTTTTAGTTGCTGTGTTTAATAAAAAAATAATTGCGTAATTGTTACTGTGTTTAATAAAAAAAATGACAAGAGACATTTAATTACTTGTAACAATTATATTACTTGTTCAAAAGAGATAGCAGTCAGAGTACACGAGACATTTAATTTTTTTACTAGTCTGGCAATATAGAGATTAACTTGAATTGACTCCCTCCTTTTTACTTTTATACTTTGAAAATTCTGAAAAATTGCTTACTGTATCGGATTATTCTGATGGATTTGAATACTATGAAGTTGCATAATCTAATCTTTGGCTTGCTAATCATTGTAATCATTGATGTGTATTTGGTGCTTATTTCTCTCTTGACCTTGTGGATTCCCAATTATGATATGAGATTGAAAATACATTTCTAAAACCTTCAGTTGTTTATATGGAAGCATATGAGCAAAAACCTCTAATGTCAATGTTCCACTGTTTTTTTTTTTTTTTTCCTTCTTTTGCCAACAATCTATCCATGGAGGTGGAACAACGGTAGAGGATAAAGAGATAGAGAGAGAAATATAAAGAGAGTAAAATATAACACTTTTTGGAGGTTTAGAGATTAATATAAAATATAATAAATGAGGGATAATTAATGAGATTCTAATAAGAATATTAGCATTAATGAGGGTCTTTTTTTTACCGTTAGATCTACTTAAATCTAATAGTTTAAAAAATGTGTAACTCTTCTGAATTACACTATGTATAACTTGAACTCATCTCATATATATATATATATGAGAAATTTGAATGATTTCTCCCAAATTTTTTTTTTAGGGTCTTTTTTTTTTTTTTTTTTTTGAGGGTCTATTTCTCCCAAATTAGTTTGGAGAAAAACCTTTATTATTATGGTTGTGTGATTTTCTTGATATTAGGGTACAAATTTTTTGTTGAAAAATATCATTTAATGGAGTACTAAATGCACCAAAACTTGTGCTTTAGGGCATTCATTAACAAAAAAGCCAATGCAATAGGAACAACATTAAGTCTAACACGGGCCAAAAGTAAGTATATTTTAGGGTTATAAATGAACCAAGCTGTTCATAATAGTGATGGCGCCACATTGTATCCCTGACTTTTTTTTGAGAAAGATTGTATCCCTAACTTGGAAAACAAAAATTACGTATAATATTTTTAAAATTTCTTGTTTTCACGAATCTTAAATATAATTTGAACACTCTAAAATAAGCCAATAATAAACCAATTTATTTCAGCCTTTATCTTGGCCTTTTTAAACAAAAAGAAAAAACCCAACAACAAATCAATTAAATGAATCAAATTTAAACATGTAATCTTGTTTGGTGATAAGTTCAAACTCGACTTGTGTTTGAAATAAAATTAAATGAAGCTTGAACTATTAATACTCCGTTTGACTCAACTATTTTACAGGCTTACAGCCCTAGTTCATCGTTTGCTTCAAAGAGACTTCCTCTGGTCTGTAGTGCTATTGCTTATTCTTGAAAAATGAACAGCTGGCTATAAAGTTTAAACTTTAAGTCTTTAACCCATAATTAAATTTGTAATTGACTAGGTTTTATGATAACTCTGTGGCTTGCTAGGTATTTTATAAATTTTGCAACAACTTTCTATAACCTTACACCACTATTTGTTTGGATTGACTTATTTGTAGATTCTCACCAAAAAAACAGAAAAAGAAAAAAAGAAAAAGGAAAGAATAAGAAGACTGACTTATTTGTTGATTTGCTTAAAATGGTGTAGATCAATTATAGTTAGGTGTGCCAACAAAAAAAGACGTTGGCTTATTTGTTGGATGGAAACTTATGCAAAATAGGCTTAAAAATGACACAAGCTTAAAAAAAACCAACAACTTCTTTTATTTATTTATTTTTTTATAGATATAATTGAATTTCAATATACGGTGTCCGTTCCATGATGATTATTCTTTATCATCATGTCAAAACACCAAACGATTTTTAGTATAAGTGGAATTTGAACCCTAAATTTTTTATTAAACGATCAGAAACTTTGCCAGTTAAACTAACTAAAACCCACAATAAAAAACAACTTAAACTTGAAAGATGCACTATTGCTAGAAAATGACAAACACACGCACGGAGATGTTAGCCTGATGGTAAGACCTAATGAATCATCATAGAATAGACGGAGCTTGTTCAAACCTATTATTTGCAACAAAAGAAAAATAAGCAAAAGGTTGTCTGAACTAGAATGTAGGAGTATTCCCCAATGGGATGGAGACTACTAGCACATTTTTATTTTCATTTGGAACATAAAGTGAATTGGGGCTGAGCTAATAATAAGCAAAAGGTTGTCCCATGGAAGTAAACCATTTGATTTTGTATTACCAGACAGCATATGAAGTGAATTCCTCGAAAACTAGAAAAGTGACATGGTTAATACATATCATTTTCAGTTGCCATTGACAATCTTTTGGTGAAATGTGCCAAAGTTTTACAAAGGCAAAATAGTATCACACCCCATTTTCCTGTAAGGTTCAGGTGGTCTTCATTAGGAAATGAGTCAAGTTATTCGAAGAAACAAACTGAAATTGAAATCAAAGCCAGCTTAATAAAAAAAAGCATGCACCATTCACAGCAAACTTACACCTAAACAAGGTGGTGAACTGCACTCTCTATAAAGGTAGAGAAACTCTTCGTTCTGAACACACCACCATATAACAAAACAAGGTTCAATCAGTTGTTCTCCATCCCAATTATTAGAGAACTAGCAAAACTAGTGGGCTTAGCATGGCTAGCGAGTAGCGACTTTTCTATGAAGTCAGTGTATTGGACAGACTGAAGTAGAAGGTTTGACACTACTAGTAATTCTCTGCCTTCTCTGCTAAATGTTAAGCTGAGGAATAGGATGGTTGATTCACACAACTTGGCCCTTTATTGCTTAATCAGAAGACTCAGAACTCCATCTTCTAATGTGTTTATTCTCACTTTTGGTCCCAATACAATTATATTTGGCAATTCACTGCATGTGCTTGCCACCAATTTCAGAAAGACTGGGAGTCTAATTCCTTTGTCCTGATGAATTTGGACATCAGAAATTCTAATTGGCATGTCAAAATATAGCACCTACAAGGACCATGATAAGCTCTAACTCTACCAATAAAAACGGATTGAATCAACCAGTTGTCCAGAGAGATATTGTTGGAAATTTGAATTACTTTGTCCACCTTGTTAAGCTTGAGCAAATTTTAAGAGACACCTATTCACCTTTATTATATGCTTGGATGGTTTCAAAATTTTGCTGAAGTAAAACCTGCCTGAACGAACACCCTTAAGCCTAATCAATCTTCAAAAGACTAGTATATGAAAAAGGCTTAAATAACAAAGAGAGTGACATGGATAAACCTTTATGCAGATCATAGCAATCTTAACTTCTTAAGTGATGCATTCTTGGCTTTTCCAGGCTTTGGTATACAATTCTTTGGTTCCACTGAAGAATTTTTAATGATCATCCTCACTTATTACAACCGTACGAATTCGCATACCAACCTCTCACTTATTGTACGAATTCACATATCAAACTTTAAAAGGATGTTGGAAAAAGTTAATGGACGGGTGTATTAGTTTATGAACCATTTTTAAAAACTTTTTATAAGAAAAAAAAATTTTAATTGTATTAAAACTTTCCTAAACTAATTTAACAAATGCCCAAAAGCACCATTAACTGAAATTGTCAATTTCTTGTCATGGACAAGGACATGCAAGCCAAAAAATTAAAATCTCCAACTCCAGCTTCAGCAAAATTCATTGGATTACTTGTATCAATCCATGAAAACATCAACTGTCGCTCTCCAAAAACTAAAAATTTGCATGTGTTGATGCAACTGAAGCCAAGCACAGCAGACGGAACTGGTCATAGCTGCCACTAAAGGTGGGAGTAAGGCAAAGCTAAGCAAAACAAAAACATGCATTTCCACTTAAAAAGACATATTACAGGCCTTAACTTGACAAACTTAAACAGAAATAAGATTTTGACACCATAATTATTACTCATATTTATATGAATTCCATCCTACTGTAAACTTAAGCACCATTCATTGAGGGATCAGCAGCCTGAGATTTTCTTTCTATTTCACCAATCATGAGGCTGACAAGATTTTAAGCACAAGCCTAAATTCTAACTTATAATATGCTGAATGCCATCTTATAAAATTTATTGCACACATACAGCAGATAAAATCCCCATATGTTTCATTTAAAAAAAAAAGTTTTCATTTGCCATCAGCTATAGCTACTGCTACAGCATCATGTTTAATTTTTAGGGCCAATGTCCTTAAGGGCACAGATCTGCTCCTCTCCCATTGCAGACATGACAGTCACCACAAGGTCCTTTCCATCAGCAAACCCATCTTTAATCTAAACAAAGGAACGCAAAGACAAAAAATTTAGTCTATACAGACAAATGAATAAAGAATATATCAGAGACAGAGTGGTCTCCAAAGATTTTGATGCATAAGCAAATTAGCATGGTTAATGAAAAAACATTCTCAATGACATACCTGGCTAAGCAGACTGTCATCAGTGGGAAGCCTCAGATCATCCTTGGTGTTTCCATTCTCAGTTAGAAGACTCACCTACATAACACCCAACTTAAATTGGTTGATATCACAAAATACAATCAGCAAGAGCACTACATCTTTCATTGCAAACTAAAATAATATTTAATCAGTTCAAGAACAACAAAAAACATGTAGCCATTGGTCTCTCTCATCTTCCATTGCAAACTAAAAGAATATTAGCTGAGAACACCATAAATCAAGTAGCCACGCAAACAGAGAAACAAAGCTAAGACTCAGTTTTTCTTAAGTACATAGATCTCAACTCTCCTTATAAATTTCTCAAAAAAAAAAAAAAAAAACTCTCCTTATAAAACAGAGAATTCTCTTCTTAATGGCCTTTTTTTTTTTGGTTGAGTGCCTTATGGAAAGGGAAATGGAAATTAAGAACTGTTTAGTTTGTATTAGAATCATGAATGTAAATGTCGTGCTTTAATATAATGAAACTGAGATTAACTAGCAAAAATATTTCAACGTCCTAATAGTTTTGCACTCTTCCTGTAAAACTACCCTTAATCTAAAACAGCAGGCCAGCTGATACAAAGTAAATAATCTGCATCACCCAAGCCAAAACTTGTTTTTTGATAATTTGATAGTTGGGGGAGGGGGGATTTGAATCCTAGGCATCTCATTTGGAAACACTAGGATGTGGTAATTGAGCTAGACGGCTCTTAGCATCACCCAAGCCAAAACTGAAAACTCAGGTGGAAGAATCTCAATTTAAAAAGCATAGTCTTGTCTGCATACGCACGATTCATTCCCTCTATAATCATTATTATCAATTGATGGTCTAATAATAAACACAGGATAGCATTGCCTGAAACCAAAAATTGGTAATAACTAATAAAAGAAAACTTACAAAACCATCTTCAGAGATATCAATCAACTGGTAGTCAGTACGATTAACATGAGGAACCTGCAAAAACAAATAATGAATCAAAAGGACCAACAACCCAATGTGCTTCAGCACAAAAGAACGCCAACATGTCAAGCAAAATTAGAAATAGGCTTTACATCACAGTTGTGGGATGAAGGAACAATATCTTCAAGCTTCTTCCCATTAAATATGTCGATTCCAACAAAGTGACACTTTGCATGTCCATGCTTTCCTGTTTTTGAAGTGGAAACTTCAACAACCTGAAAAACACCAGAGGCTTATAATTGGTGATATACTTTGGAAGTCTATATCCTAAAAGTAGACATGAACCATCACACATGTGCACATGCAAACTTTACGTCTTCAAGATGTTACTCACAATTATCCAATCTCTGACATGTAGTAGAGCTTAGCCATCTCCACTAAGCTTAAAAAATGATCACTTAAACAGAAACCCATGTGCAATCCCTACTCAAGTTTTTAAGAGGTATCCCACATGATAACAACTTCAATTAACCATAAAATCTAATCTTTAATAAACAAAACAAATAATCACATGAACCCAGATAAAAATTCACAAAGTTAAAGCCAAAACAAAAGAAAAAACCTGAAAAAACAAAAACCCCAACAACTAGTAAAGCACCAATAATAATAAGAACTAAAATTAACCCATCAAAGATTTGGAAAAATAATATAAACCCAGATAAAAATTCATAAAATTAAGTCCAAAAAAGAAAAGAAAAAAGATAGACAAACCTTGCAAGGCCTGTTCTTGATGACAATATAGCCATTCTTGCGAATGGTACCAGCTTGCTGAGGGTAAGTCTTTGAGGCTCCAGCGTCAGCCTTGGACTCAAAGTGGTGCTCCTCACTGTCCGACATTTTCTAATAACCAAGCTTGCTTCTCTTCTATCTCTGTCTCTCTGTCCTTCTCTCTCTTTCTTTTGTCTCAAGCTTTGTTTGCTTCTGAGAAATGAGAAATGAGAAATGAGAATTGAGAAGAGGCAGACTTTTGGAGGGGTCTGGCTCATTTATTCCAAAACTGTAAGGGTCCTATTCCAATATTCTTAACTCTGGTTAACGTAAGATAAGATCTTGACCGTTGGATCAATGTGACACAGTTTAGCTCTCATCCAAGGAATCATATTCCATATCCTCTCTCACTACACAAGTAGAGCACAATTTGCACTTGCAATTTTCCCTTCCACATAGGATTTTTATTTTTAAATTATAAACAATATTTTTTTATTAAAAAAAAAAAAGTAAAGTTGCATTGTTTTAAAATTGATTTGGAAAATGTTTTGTTTTTTTTTTTTTTCCTTAAATTTTTAGTTCTTACATTGAAATAGTTTGTTACAGCGTTGGCATTCAATGCTTCAAAAGTACCGAAAATGTAAAATAAATGTCCGAACAAGATCCCACCAAAACCACCCACAAGGGGTAATATATTTTGCATGCCGACATGTAAATATACATGTCCACTTTAGCTCATATTAATCTAATCTTTTTTTTCTTATGGGGAATGTGCTGGTTTCTTCCCGAGTTGTTTGTGGCTTTGTGCTTAGATTTGAGTACATGAAAATGGGAATGTGTGTGCATTTTGTCCTCCACTCATGTTGATACCTCGTGTAAGGATGGTGCAATACCCTCCTATTAGTATTATGGGATGTTGTATAAGACCACAGCAACCCTCCATTGCTATCTGCTATAATTCTTCAACACCACATTCACTAAGAGGCTCTACATATATGTAAACTTCAACTCCTTTTACCTGAGATGTCGATTGTCACACATGAGTTCAATGCCTTCTTCATGTATGAACAACATGGGCATACCACCTCTTGAGGACAACAGTATGTAATTGTCATGCGATTGACTGTCTAATTGCAGTATAGGTTATAACGATTTAGAGCCATTTACAAACCTATCTAAAACAATGAAAATTTACAAATTGTTATAGTGACATACAAAAAAAAAAAAAAAAAAAAACTTGGAAAATTTTATAAATGTTGGAATTTTTTTTTTTTTGTGGGACAGAATTTCGATTTATGGCGTCTGCTTCTGATAATAATTCTTTATCATCAAACCAAGACACCAATCAGTTTTTGGTTTAAGCAAGAATTGAGTCTCAAATCTCTTATACAATTATAAGAGACTTTATAATTGAACTAACTGGAACCTACTATAAATGTTGAGATAATTGCTAGCTAGATTTTACTGCAATACATTTGATGTCCTATCTGGACTTTAATGTAAAGAACTTTCCAATTTTAGCCTTCTATTATGCAGATTTCTTCGGTAAATTTCAACCCTTTAGTGACACATAAATTATCGATAGCATTCCGCTTGTTTCAACGCATATGTTAAAACCAATCGACATGCGAAACTAAAGACTACATATATGACAGCCTTTTTTTTTTTTTTTTTTTTTTTTTGAGAAACCCCTATTAAAGGGGAATATTATTGAATAACAAACTGAAGATCAAAATTATAAACATCAGTCGTGTTGGAGGAACAGACTCCATCCAAACATCCAAAGGATTAAATACAACTCGTCTAGCTAGTCTATGAGCCACACAATTCCCTTGCCTCTTAATATGATTAAAAGATACCTGACTAAAAAAAAGAACAAAGAAACTTAATGTCTTGTAATATATGCCCAAACTCTGACCGAGACATATTGCCATTATTGATTGAATTAATAACATATGACAGCCTTGTTGTAAAGAAGTGTCAGATAACTTTTCAATAGCAAAACTACTTATTATTGTATCTTTCCGCAATAATAAAAGAAAGTGGAGGACCACTTAAATACAAAAGTTCTATTACTCTTTTGTTTTATTTGTTGTGACTACTACCTCCATTTTATATTATAACAATAAAAATTTGTATCAATTGAGCAAATTTAACACAACACAAACAATTTTATATTTTTTAAGGTAAGTAAAATTCAACGTAGTTATTTGTTTAAATTTATTATTTTAGTATAATTTAAATTCAATTAAAGAACTTAATATACTGCATTTAAGATATTATACCTAAGTTTTACCCTTAGGTTATTAACCAATTTTAATTATAGTTTGTCAAAAACTTGATGTGTACTCGCAAATTTGCAATAGGACCATGTTGATGGGTTTTGAGATTTTTTTTTTTTTTTTTTTTTATTTGGATGGGTTTTGAGATTATATGATCAATCCTCATTAAAATTATTTAAGTATCAAAGATTTATCACAAGGGTGAAGGTGTTTAGAAAGGCAATTTGCCTTTCCTCATATCATTATCTATAACATTCTTGGTAGCTGGCAGTACTCCACCACAAAAGGCGAGGGAGCAAGGCAATGTATAAAACAAGAAGTCAGACCCAAACTAATGCATTCCAGTTCCAAAATTAGCACAAGCCCAATAAATATAAGATGAAAGAAAAAAGAAAAAAAGAAAAAACAAATGGTGATGCAAAAGCCCAATTTGTGACTCATCTTTTCTTTTTCTTTTTCCAAAACGTGTTATTCTGAAGCTTATGCCCGAAGATAGTTATATCATAAATGCCCAATTTTAATGGCTCACACTTTCTCTTCTCTAAAAAGATGCTTAGTGGGGCAAATTGGATAAGCATCTGATGCTCAAGGAAAAGCCTATTGGGTCCATCGGAATGTATTCTTTTAGGGGACAATTTTTCCAACCCATCTTAATCAAAGCTTGTCATTGAACTTAATTTTCTTGTATTCACATCCTTTATCTATTGGAAGGAGATACAAATTTTATGCCTTAACAAAAAAGCTCAAGATGGTTGTAAAATTTGCTGGCACTATACAAATTTGCACTTAATGTTTAATCAAATGACTATGTTATAGATAATAATAACCTGGGTAGTACAATAATAAAAATGAAAAACAGAGGTTTGTGGTGGAGGGGGGGGGGGGGGGTGGAGATCAAAGAAAGACGGTGAGAGACCAAATTGGAATAATGCAAAGGGACATCAACCTCATGAATATTGCTAATGAATCCTAGAATCACGCTGAGAAGCTCCACCCAAAAAGAAGCGTCTGCAGTTTAGCTTTGTAGTTTTGCTTCATAAGAATGATAAGTCATTTAGATTCAATCATCGCGACATTATTGTGTCACAACTACCTCGTATTATATCTAATGTGATGTGATTCTCTTCATTCTTGACATTTATTGTGCCACAACTACCTTACATCACATCTAATGTGATGTGATTCTCTCTTCATTCAGCAGGACAAAGTTGCCTGATTGCGCCCTACAAATTAGAGTGTCTAAGTGATATAAGTCACGATAGCTCAAAAGCATGAGATTAGTGGGACATATCCAAGCAGGAAATGGGGATCAATCTGTACCTATTTATAATCTCTCTATTTCTACATAAAGGTATGACCATAAAAACTTACAAAAATAGAACTATTACTGTATTTAACTAGATGCAACATGACTTTAATCATCAAAATGTCGTCGGTGAACCTCACAGGAATAGATATTTTTACAAAAATTTGTGCTAGTGTCTGTACAGATGAGGTGGTCTTTTCTTCCCCAAACCCTCCTCCCACAGGAGTCATTTGTTTGACTCAATCACTCCTAGAAGCTTTATTAAACTATTAGAAGCACGTCACATAAATCTTAAATAATAATTGCCATGCTTTTTTGCCTTGCCAATGAACGATTTTGATGTCTATTACAATGTCATGATAATTGATATTTGTAGAAAAAGATATATCGCATAGTGCATCACTGATTAGATTAGCCAGAGTTTTGGATTACAAAATTTTAGTACTCATTACTATGGGAACTATTTAGGGTCATACATAATTTTAATCTTAGTCAAACATGATTTTGGAAGATCTTTTCTAAAGGTCGAGTGGTATATGAATGATGTTAGTACTGCAAGTAATTAACTTGGCACCCAGCATAATACTTTTAACGCATGACTTTAGCAGCTGCAACTCATGATGATTGTGTTTGAAAATTATTATTGCCACCAATTGGAACATAAGGCTTGAGTCATCACTTCAATTCAACAGTTATAATCACTTATACATACAATTGTTTTGTGATCATGATTGGTGTGGAAATTCCTATATGAAAATAAGGGGACAAATTTTCTACGCCGGCCTTATTCAGTCAAAGAAATATGCTTTTTTTTTTCCACAGGCCGAAAGGAAAAGGTTCCACACTTATAGAAATGAGAGTAAGTACCATTTTTGCTGACGCTTATTGTTGTTGTTGTTGTCTTTGCTAAGTTGTTGTTTTGCTTTGCCTTTTGTACCTTTTTTTTTCTTGCACTGCCATAGTAAAACTTATAACTAGGGAACTTGTACTTTTTTTTCCTTTAGTCAAAATCTCAAAAGTGAAAAATATTGACATGCTCAACACAATAACCAAACCAATTAACCAATCCACCCCATTTTGAGAATTATAATGATAATGTCCTTATTAGGTATTAGCTATATTGGCCGTCCCTATTTTATCATGATAAGGTAAGCAACTAAGCATGTGTCCTTTATTAGTATCGAGTGTGGTAGGAACCTCTCACTGTAAATTTATATTATCATGAACATGAACTTAGCAATATTTTTAGCAATGTACGTAAAGAATAATATAATGCTATAAAATACTAGTATAATTTTTTGTAGGATTAGGAATCTCTGTATCTTCTCTGTAGTAACCAGTGGTTGATACTTGATACCAGCTTTACATTGACAAAAAGGGCTACAATTTTGCCAAATATGTGTTTCAATTTCCAAACAAGTAAGACTCAAAGAAAATGTTATTTGTACACTTATGACCTAACCAAATCCTTTAACAAGTGCTGCTATTCTTTCTTTTGCTAATTATATGAAGAAGATTCATTGATGAGACTTAATAACTATATGTGTTAGTCCAAGCTCACCTCAATTAAACAAAAAAACAAAGTGCTGCTGCTATTCTCGCATGTACGTAGCCACAAAAAAATAACCATTGATCAATTTATGGTCCAGGGTGGTCCATGACTTGAAACAAATAAGAGTAATGGCACCATACCTGTGACACCACGTCTACCACATATTATAGTTGTAGAAATAGCACTATAGAAGAATAAATATACTAGGATACAAGTTTTGCATATCATGCAGCAACCACAAGCATTTCTCTCGAGGAGAGAGACCCCTAAACCAGCATACGAGTTTTGGGTTTTGAGTCCTCATTCCAAGTCATTAACACTGAAAAGAAACAAAACCCAAAACTCATCTCATGAGTATGCCTACAAAATTTTAAGCTAAATTTTGCGTAAGAGGCTTCTCTGGAATCAAGTAAATCTAATACTAGATGTAAAGCTGCAAGGAGACACCATGTTTGAAAGATCAAACTTTTTTTGTATGTAAATTAAGCTTTTATGCCACCAACAATGGAAAGGGAAAAAGAAAGACATCAAAACCAAAACAGAATTTCAGGACCACTGTACATTCCCTCCCAAGGCAGCATAAAAATAACTCATAAAGAACAAAAAGGGATAAAGCAATTTCCATACTACCCCATTTTTCACATTTCATCACTGATGAGATGTTGGTTCAATATCTTTAAGAAGTCCAACTATTTGCTGCATTGTTGGTCGCTTTGAGGGAAGGTCAGCTGTGCACAGATATCCAATCTTGAGGGCCTCCTCCATCTGGTCATCTAGTCCTGTATCACGTATTTTTGGATCAATGGCACTTAACCCTTGGCTATTCCTTACTAATCCTCTAACCCAACACGCCAAGTTTGTTTCTTTCGCCTCAGGATAGTCATCTCCAATTGGCTTTTTGCCTGTAATCAGCTCAAGCAGAACCACCCCAAAGCAATATACATCAGATTTTGGCGTAGGGGAGTCATAATCCAGCTGAGTGAACTCTGGTGGCACATACCCTGGTGATCCACGAGCAATCTCCTCATCTAATCCATTGCCGAAAATCTTAGCCAAACCAAAATCAGATAATCTTGGCTCCAAGTTATAGTCCAGATAAACACTACTAGCTTTGACATCTCTATGAATAATTGGAGGTGAGCAACCATGGTGGAGAAATGCCAGTGCTCGGGCTGTACCAAGTGCGATTTTGTGACGAAATCTCCAAGTTGTTAACAACCCTTCAGAGCCAACATTTTGAATACCATCATTATCCTCTTCCTCCCATGTATCTGTGCTCCAATCCTCTACAGTTTGAACCCCAAGTGGCAAGTCATGAAGCAAATTCTGCAAGTTCCCATTCTCCATGTAGTCATAGATAGCAATTCTTTGATCCCCAGCTAAGCAATATCCTGTCAATGGAACAAGATTGGCATGTTTGATTCGACCAAGATACTCGAGTTCTCTTGCAGCTTCTTGATCTGTCAATGTCGACCCATGAACCAAAACTTTCACTGCAACATGAATTCCACCAGGTAGAAATCCTCTATAAACAGGCCCAAATTTGCCTTCAGCCAAAAGGGTACCACGGTCAAAATTTGAAGTTGCAGACAAGAGGTCTGCAAATGTGATATTCAACAATGGTTTCTCAAAAATCACTACTGGCACTGAATTTGCTTGCTTAACATCAGCCACCCATGTGGTCGAATCAGTCTTGAATGAAAAGGGGCCTGAAATATTTTGTTCTTCTTTGTATGAGGTCTGCTTTACAGCCCACATTCTAGTTTTCTTTCTGCAACCAAATGCTATAAATAGCAACCCAGTAAGCAAGCAGATCATTGAGAGGGTTAGAGCTAGAGCAAGCGTTGTTCCCTTATGTTTGGCAGGTTTTCTTTTGAAGAGGACGGGGTTTGCAGCAATCGGACAGCTGCTTGAGGAACCAAAGAATGATGTTTCGAGAGTTTCCGGGGGGAAGTTTGTACAAAGGCTTAGGTTATTGTAGGAGAAGTTGAACCCCCCCATCCATGGGAGTTTCTCTAAGAGAGACAAAGGAACTTCTCCACTCAAATTGTTGTGAGAAACATCAATAATCTGGAGGTTTTTGACACTTGGTACCGGAATTTCCCCGGTAAGATGGTTCCGGGAAAGATCAAGTGTATTCAAATTACACAATAGTGAGATTGCACCAGGAATATGACCAGTGAGACTAGTACTTGACAGATTAAGATATTCTAAACCCAAGAGCATTTCAATTCTCGGAAAGTATTGTCTAGTAAATCTATTGTATGCAAGGTTAAGGTGTTTGAGATTCTGGGCTTGACTAAGATTGTGGAATATTTCTCCACTAAGCTGATTCTCAGACAAGTCTAGATAAACCAAATGAGACAAAGTGTAACTAGAATTGAATTGTACCTGAGATATGTGACCTTGAAACTGGTTCCTGCTCAGGTCTATGACCTCCAGCTGGTCCTGAAACACACCCATTACAGAACCCTGAAACACATTCTCAGAAATGTTTAGGCTAGTGATGGATTTCATTTCTGAGAAATCTGAATCCTTGCCATGAATCATATTTCCTGCAAGGTTCAAAGTTTTGAGCTTGGACAATGCAGCACCAAAACCAGCTGGAAGATCCCCATTTAGCTGATTCAGTGAAAGATCAATGGTGACCAGAGAACGGCAATTCAGAATTCCTGCTGGGATGCTTTGCTCAAATCTGTTTCCATTAAGTTTAAGGACTTGCAGGCTGACTAGGGAGCTTATGGTTGCTGGAATTTCCCCAGAGAAATTATTCCTTGAAAGGTCCAAGCTTTCTAGGAAACCAAAATTGCCAATGTTGTTAGGGAGGGACCCAGAAATCTGGTTGGAGGAAAGATTAAGGCTCTTGATTGAGCCTAAACTCCACAAATCTGAAGGCAAGCCAGTGATTTTGTTGTTACCAAGATCCAAAGATCGAAGCTTTGTGAGCTTGCCAATGGTCGTATCAGGAATATAACCCGTGAGGCCTAAACCAGTGAAATCTAACCCAGTAACAGGTTCTTTTTCACCATCACAGAAAACCCCTTGCCATGAACAAACAGGAGAAGAAAAGTTGTGGGAAGAGGCTAATCCCATCTTCTTCAAGAACTCAGAGACAAAGAGCCCATCTGAATTAGGTTGTTGAGAAGCCAAAAGCTTGAAGAATAGAGTGAGAATCAAAATGGAGCCAAACAAACCAAAACCCATTTGGGAAATGAGCTCAAAGAGTGAGAAACAAGTAGAGGGAAAGGAGATTGAAACCAAAACCCTCCAACCAGCTCAAAATCCTTGCTCAACTTCAAAACCACCACCACTATATCATAAATGGCTCTGGGTCCATCTCAGAAAAATACAGTGCTACTTCACTGAATCCAATACCAAAACCAGCACCTCTCAGTCTGCAGTGGTTTTGGGTTTCAAGAAAATATAACTCTTGGGCTTAAACTCACATAAAAATGAAAACTTTTTTTCCTGCAAATGAAGGGGGACCATTGTAAGTTATAAATTATAATGCCCATAAAGCCCCAAAAAACTGAGTACAACAAACAAACGTGTCCAGTAGTTGTATTAGTATTCAAATTAACAAATGAGGAATACGAGAACTAATGATGTTTCAAGAGAGAATGGGAGTCTCACCTTGTCTTGCTTTAGCAGGTCTTTCACAAGCCAACAAGTACAAACAGCCAAAGTGAAAGAAGAACTTTTGTCTTTGCGTTGAACATGAGGATGGCAAAAAAGACACACTTCTCTGAGAAAGAGAAACACATTAAGGAGACGCGTATATTGGGAAAAGGAAAGAAAGCTCCAAGCATGGTTACTCAGTGTCAGAGGTTGGGCTCCATAAATGACACAGATTCAATACAGATATTATCTGTCATAGGTTTGGTGAATTTATTCAGAGCTTGTTTGGTGGGGTTTTAATGATTCTTCAAATTGTTGTTGATCAACCCTTTTTTTTTTCTTTTTTTTTTTAATGTTTATATTTGTTATTTATTAATGTAACATTTTAGGGGTGTTATAACATGAGGAGAAATAGAAAAAAATGTCAAAAAAATAATTTTTTTTTTCTTTCACTTTTAGTTTGCTTTATCTCTTTCTAACTAATTGAGTAATGTATACACACAAAATTGAGTAATGTTGGGATTATAATTTTTGTTAAAATTTATTTATAGGGCGAGTTGTAAGTAGTGAAGTTGTGGATCCATTTTTTTTACTACACTATTCATAATTTGTTACATGATCAAATTGTGACAAAAATTATGGTCTTAACTTTTTCTCACAAAATTTAAAAACTTTTTTCACATATTAAATGGGTAAGTTTTCACTTGCTTTTATTTAAGCTTACCAATTACCAGTATCATCGTTTTTTTTTTTTAAGTTACTATTCATGTCAACAAATATCCAAAAAAAAAATTATCAAAACTTTTGTTTTTCTTGACTTTCGTATAACTAAATTGCAGGGAAAAAAAAAGGGTAGTTTCTGTCAAAAAGTACTTAGTTAAACACTGCTCATGTTGTACTTGTGGTAATAGCAAAGTATAAAGATTCTTTTCCATTTTTTCTTTCTGAAAATCAATTTTTTTCAAAAGTTATATTCCCTTGTTGATTTTTTGTAAAATAGTTTGATGGGACTTCTAGGACTTTAGAGTATGCCTACTTTGAAATGGAATGGAACATGTACTCCTCGACACTCGACACTCGACATCAAGAAATTGGACGGTCCAAAGTCCACGAGGATCTCACATAATGCATAAATGTTCTAACTTTGACTTTGTGCATTAACTACAAAGTCTACATCGCAATGCAATTGTAGTTCACAAATGAACTCTCAAAAATGAACTAACTTTGTGGATAATTCTATACGTGAGGAATCAAAGGTTTGGAAGGTGCTCTTAACCTATTCCATTAAAAGAAAGTTCATTTCTTTAATTTATTAATTTTTGGAGTTCTGGAACAAAAGATATATGCAAGAAAAATAACTGATATATTATGGGAAGAATTGTTTAGTTATACTTAAGTGTTATGCTAATGAGAAATGAAAAAAGCTGGCAAAATATTAATTATTTTTTTTTTCATTTATCATAAAAACTTTTTTTAAATAGATTATTAATGAGTGTTTTAAGAATACTCATTAGCATTTTTCTACTTATAAAAGGCATTTCAATAGATTAGGTGGGAAATTGTATTTTGTTGACTTTAACCATTGAAAAAGTTTCCTCCAATCCCTCCATTAACTCTCGAGTGACCCTTGTGTTGTTTCCTTTTTCCCCTCAATCAGTGCTTAATTGCTTATTCCAAGTATATGACGGGGCCACATTTAGTGTAAGATTCAAGAAACCATAACTATAACCTAGAATCAACCATCTAGACCATTCACTTGATGGGACATCCTCAGATTCCATAAAAATAAAAAATAAAAGAAAAATTGAGTGTCATGTTTGTCTTATCATGTATGTTAAACCATCAACCTAAGCAATCTATACTCTATAAAGTAGTTCAAGTTCACATCATAATGTGAAATTGGGCTACAGTATAGGCCTTGATCCTTGAGTTAGCCCCACAAAACTCTCTCTCTCTCTCTCTCTCTCTCTCTCTCTCTCCTATTTTTCTTTTGAGGGTTAGTGGCTGCATAATAATGTATTCACTATTTGTTTCTTATTAGATGAATGATTAATCATGCATTCATTCCTTTGAAATAATAAAATAAAATAAAAATCTTGCATTCATAATTTGGCCAACCTTGGATTTGATAAAATAAGAGCAAATCACACAAGGCACATGAGGGCTTTGAAACACTGAGAGTGACCCTTCGTCTAGTAATAGCATAGCATTATGGTCTTTGCACATGGGAAATCAAATGTAGAAGCATGACTGCGTGACTTAAACAATGACTTTTAGCTTGGAGAAATATATAGTATAAGAGAGAAAAAAAATAGTATACTATAAACTATAAAGACAATGACTGAGACTGAGAGAGAGAGAGCAAGGAGTTAAAGCATGCCAAAGGCCAGACAGCGAAAGAAGTGGGGAAGAAGATGCACTCAGTCTTTAAATGATTTGCATTAATTGAGAGTTGAGGAGTGAGGAGTAATAAGAAATCAACCGACATAATAACTATTCATAATTAAACAACCCTTAACTTTTTTATATTATCGTCTTAATCATCAATCCTGCCAACAAACGTATTCCTCAAACAATTAATGTTTAACAAAAGTGTAAGAAAAATAATATGTCCATAATATTTTCACAATATTTTTATGGGAAATGTTAATGAGTGCCGTTGAGGCATTGGTTAAGAATTCATTTTAAGAAATTTTTGACATCACTTTTATGGAAAATGAAAAAAGCTGTCAAAATATTAATTACTTTTTTTTCTTTTCTCATAAAAATTTTCTTTAATTGGATTGTTAACCAATGCCCTACGGCACTCGTTAACATGACCCTATTTTTATAACAAATCTTAAGTGATAGGTTATTACCAGTTGTTATTATTGGGTAAAAAAGTAATCTTAATGTTAAGTTCAAATTTGAACCAATAACAACTAACTACTTATGATTTATTGTGAAAATATTATAAAAATATTGTGTACGTAGCACTTTTAAAAAAGTAATAGTAATGCTTAGCAATTAAATAACTACAACAAGCAACCACCTCATGTTAATTGGGTACATAACTACAAAAGTCAGAATTAGAATCTATTGTATGGATAGCTTTCTTTGGCCTTTGTGGTGGCACCTTATACACGTCTGCCAAACAAATTTATGGACATGAAGGAGGTATTAGGTATATATGTCTTAGGTAGGTTGCGTTCCCTCCTCCCTCTTATCATTTTTATAATATATATATATATATACACACACATACCCTTCCTCACTTTTAAAAATGAATTTTAATCGAGTGCCCAATGACAATGATTCAGATAGATGCATTTAATGTTTTATTTATGAATTATTTTAATGAATGCTTTAAATGTATTTGTTTAGAAAATATTTTTTGAAATATTTTATGGAAAAATTAAAAACAACTGATTTTTTTATATATAATTTTTTATATTTCTTATAAAAGTTATATCAAAACTTTCTGAAAATAGTTTATTAACAAATGTTCTAAATGCACCTGTTAGACTCTAAAACTATATAAAAAAAAAAAAAAATCGTAAATGTTTCTAGAAGTATTTCCGAAATAAATGTATTTAAGGCATCCGTTAACAATTGTGATGCTAAATATAACCTTAGCAACTGTTTTTTGCTTGTTATAACTTATAATTAATCTAGGTTGTTGGAGGTGTCAACAGCATGTGCATGTGTGGGGCAAAATCGGAGTGTACTCTGAAGGGAAACATGCAAACTCTGGCTTTGTAAGCCTTGGTTGTTGATTAGGCCAATGTAGCTTTTGGTGAGAAAAAATCGTTAGTGTTCCTTTGTACTTTGAGATACAAGTAATCAAGGTTGGAAATATTTATCGGTAAACTTTGTGTTGGTTGTGTATGTTTACTATTTTCTCACACAGACTAATTGAATGTTCCCTGTTGCCTGAATGTTGGATATTGGTTGAAACTACATAGGACTTAGTATCATCGTAAGACAAAATTCCAGATAAAATTTCACAATATTGTTACTTGCTGCCGACAAGGGCAATCTTTTAACCAATTGAGTGAAAAAGATTGTGTAGGGTTTAGATCCCTTAAACCACAAATAAATTGCGTAGCCTAGATTAATTAGCCAAGTTTTAACTTAGTCAAATTAAGCAATTCTAGGTTAAAGCAATCAAATAATCATATCAAAAATATAATGCAGCAGAATAATAAATAACACAGAGATATGATCACCCAGGAAACCACACGGAAAAACCTGGGGAGGATTTTACCCACCGATCCTCAAGGCAAAACGGAATCCACTAAGAAAGAATTGAAGTTCTTACAAAAGGACTTACAAGCTCCCCGCTTGACTTCCTAATGCTACCCACCAGTAAAACTTCCTGACACGACCACGTGCAGGCTCCGAGTCCACGGACTACTTCTTTCTTTGTATTCCTTCAATCAGGTACAAGCTCCCTGCTTGTTTATCTTTAAGTTTCAGTGGCAGCAACCAAGTTGATCATCAAGATGTAGAAGAATCTCAATCTTGAAAACCCTAAGCTTTGTGTAAAGGAAAGCTCCTCTAGATCTCACAAGAGATTTACACAAAACCGCAATGTATGAGCAACAATACAACTTGTGCAACTCTAAAAACGTGGCTAGGGTTTTGTTTTATATACCTAGGGCAAAAACTGAAAACCCTAAACGTTTTAAAAGAGTTTGGGCTGAGCTGGAATTTTCTGCAGAATCGCATCTGGGCCGATTTTCGATCAATCGAGAATTACCTTCGATCGATCGAGCCAGGCCGAGAAGCCCCAATGCTTCTGCAGTCTCTCGATTCCAACTTTACAATATTAAACCAACTTTGAGCAAGCCTAAACTATACTAAATACATTGTTTTGATCATGGTTTGCCAACATTACAAATTAGAGTTCTAAATACACAAAATCCTAAGACCTTAGAACCTAACAGATTGTTTTGACTTCAAGGAGATCACGTGAAAGAGTGTAAAATAAATAAATAAAATTCCTACTTTGTAGAAAGTTTTTCTTCCTTCATCCATTAGTACACATAATGCATCCAGCCAAAAAAAAAAAAAAAAAGCAAAAAATCACAATTTAGTCTCTACATTTTCAGGATATTCTCATTTTAGTCCCTAAATTTTATTTTTACCGTTTTTAGTCCCTATCCTGAAAAACGCTTCCCGTTTTGATCCCTACCGTTACATCAAAAACGGAGAAAGCTGACGTGGCAAACGGCAGGAATAAATAATACTAAATTCATGTCCATGTGGCCTAAATTAATAATAAAAAATGCCATGTCATCATCTAAATTAAAAAAATTAATTTATTAATTTTAACTAAATAAAAAAAAATTAAAAACAGAATCAAAAACTAAAAATCGTATGAATTGAGATCTAAAAGTCTCTTGAACAAGAACAACAAGAACACAAATCCAAATCCAAGAATGCAAACCCAGAAATTAAAAAAAAAAAAAAAAAAAAAAACCAAACTCAAAATTCTGAACAAATCAAACCTAAATTCTCTAATATTAGTCAAAGCACAGCCATGAATTAAAGCAGAAATTCTTAAACCCAAATTTTAATTTCTCTACACAATCACCCAAACTCAAATTAGCTACCCAAAAAAAAAAAAAAAAAAAAACTCGATATTGGTAAAAACCCAGCAAGATTGAAACCCAACAAACTCAGGTGGTCTTTCACAGTTTTTAGCAAAACAAACCATGCGACTAAAACCCAGTGGTAGAACCTAGATCGACATAAAAACCCAGTGGCAGAAACTGAGATCGACATCCACAAACAATCCCAAAACCCATATTGAGGAGACAAAACCAGATCGGCGGTGAGATTGGTGGACTCGATTGACGCTGCAAACTGAGAAATCGAACCTAAGAACTGGTTGCTCTCCACGCCCAGCGACCCCTTGAGCCACCTCTGCCAAAAGCCGACACGGCACCAGCTCACCCCACCTCGACCCCGTCCTTGATCCCGATGCCTTTTTCTTTCCTAATCTTCTCCGCAACCTCTACAATTCTTTCAAACACCTTTGATTTGCATCGCTTACCTAATCCAATCCTTGAGTTCGATTTGCTACACTTACCAAATCCGATCCTTGAGTTCAATTCGCTTTACAGCTTGTGATTTTGGTTGAATCTTGCATGTGGGTTAAGGGCCTTAAGGCTATGGATGTTGCCGTTGCTGTTGAGTGGGTTGATTTGGGTTTAAGAATTTCTGCTTTGATTCATGGCTATGCTTTGACTGAAATTAGAGAATTTAAGTTTGATTTGTTCAGAATTTTGAGTTTGGGTTTTTTTTTTTTTTTAAATAATTTTTGGGTTTGTGTTCTTATTATTCTTGTTCAAGAGACTCTTAGATCTCAATTCATATGATTTTTAGTTTTTTATTCTGTTTTTAATTTTTTTTTTAGTTAAAATTAATAAATTAATTTTTTTAATTTAGATGCTGATGTGACATTTTTTATTATTAATTTAGGCCACGTGGACATTAATTTAGTATTATTTATTCCTGCCGTTTGCCATGTCAGCTTTCTCCGTTTCTAATATAACGGCAGAGACCAAAATGGAAAACGTTTTTCAGGATAGGGACTAAAAACGGTAAAAATAAAATGTAGGGACTAAAATGGAAATAGCCTGAAAATGTAAGGACTAAAATATACTTTTCGCCAAAAAAATAAAGATACACATGATGTAGCTATAGGGTCCCCAAAAGAGAGAGAGAGAGAGAGACATTGTTTAAAATTTCACTGACGGCTAATTTTTTGTGCAAATTATTTTTGGGGTACATAAAATAATGACCAAAAAAAGGAAAAAAAAATATTAATGAATTGCTTCAAACTGCAACTCAATATGATGAAAAGATATGGTTTGAATGCATTATTCATGACCTAATCAAATCCATAATTTCTACCATAATAGGAGAAGTATAAACTGCTTGAACTACTAGAAATTAACAAGGTGTGTGAGGCTACGTGCATTTGCTATGGAGTGTATAAAAAGGTCAAGAACAAGAACTGTCTTAAATATGTCTTCCACAAAATGACTCTTTTTTTGGGGCGAAGGTCTTGCATAAAAGTACTCAAAGATTCCTGGTTGATACCTGGACAGAGTCGGGGCAATTGTTGGTTGTATTTGTGGTATAATATAATGGCCAAGCAAGCACCTATACAAAGATTCACACTACCTTCAAGAATGTGCTCAAAAATTCAGAAACGTAAAATAAATGGCAGACAACATTTTAAACATTAATTTGAAATTATTGAGATGAACGAGGTCAGATTCCATGTTCAAAATGTGTTCGAGCCCTGTGCCTCTATCCTAATGGAAGTCACTCCCATTAACCATTACTTGCTCTTTCCATATACTATTAATGATTGATTTGTTTTATGTTAAATTCTATTTGTTACATAATGATTGCTTTGTTTTATGAGTCATGTTATGAGTCATAGTTGTTGGGTGCCCTTAGGAAAATAGTTAATAATCAATTTTAAAAAAGTTTTGATACTATTTTTATGAAAAATAGAAAAAAAAATACAAAACATTAATTACTTTTTTTTTCTTTTCCCTTAAAAACTTTCTTTAAATAGATTGTTAACCATTACCCTAGAAGTATCCGTTAGCATTTCTCTTGTTATATATATTAAATGTTGTTTTAAGTTTGTACTACTTATTTTGTTACAAGTTGTGTGTGTGATTGATAGTATATAATTTTACACTTTAACATTATTGTCAAAAGACTTCTAAACTTTTTTCTTTTCTTTTTTTTTATTATTCAAAGGGGAAAAAAATATTGAACTTTACATTTTATTCACAAAACTTCTATTAATAATTTGTAAGTGATAGAGGGTCCAAAAGAAACTGCAGAATTAAATAAGACATTTGGAAAATTCGATATACGGGTGATCCTTGTATAAAAAATTAATTCTATAACTCAAATAAAATTTAAAAATGAGTCAAAAGACATGTGAGAGAATAGAAAAGGTTAACTTAAATGTCACTCAATGGTATAAAAATCTTTTTTCATATGTGAAAAAGTCCTGCAATCTATTCATGCACTAAAGACTTTCATTTCTTTTGAAGAATACGCTTGAATGATATGGAAATTCTGCAGAGGTTTGGAGGTGTTTTCCTTGATTTTTGCAATTGATTGCATCTGATAACATAGCTTTTAGTGACTTTATCCACATGCATGGCCATGTCTTGCTTAAAGTCATTGAGTCTGGAAATTTTTGCTGTTTCTGCTTGGATGACATGGAATCTTCATAATGAATCTTGAGTGTCTGGTTCAAATGCAAACATGACTCATCTAGTCCAGCAAGCTTCCAGCTATGCCTAGGAATCAAAGGAAATTCTGGTTTATTCATTTTCCTTTGCTTTTTAAGTAAGTAATCAGACAGCCCATGCTTTAGCTGGGCTCTCAAAAGAGATGGAGGATCCCGATCCTGATCCTCTCTCATGGATTGAAGATTGTCCTCCATTTCTCTTTCTCATTGTTCAGTCTGATACCAGTTAATAAAATCTATCATCTTGATCTAAAAAATAGTATATGCTACCTGACCTGAGAGAAAGAAAATAATTATTATATGTAAATTTTAAAATTGTTATGATTTTTTATCCTTAAAAAATATTTGGGACCATCCTAAATTTTTTTTAGGCCCAACATAATTATACTTTGGACAAAATTTGGCAACAAACTTGGATGTAGATTGAGGCTACAACTTCACTCAATATTTTTTATTAGATGTGAATTTTGACAAATCTACCATTGGATTACATTTTTTTATTATATCCTCTATAGTTGTAGAATTTCAAAAATATCAAATATCAATAGTTATGTCATCAATCAGATCTTTAAATTTCGAGTTTTTGTAATTTAAAATTATACATAAAAAATAAGCTTATAAATCAAATAGTAAATAACATTTTATTGACATGAAATTTTATAAGTGTTTTAAGAACATAAAAAATATGCAATTCAAAAATTAGATTTTCAAAATATGTAGTCATGTTAATTTGTTTAGTGATAGTTGTAGCCTTAAGCCATAACTTAGTTTGTAGCCAATTTTATCCTTGAACTTTGATCCATTTAACAATATATTAGGTCATTACAAACAAAAGGAAAAAACCAAGAAAATTTTTATCTAACTAAAATTTGGAAAAGATGTAACTTGTAGTGTATTGATAATGAGACTATCATGCAACGATTTCAAAATAAAAAAAAATTTGAAAAGTAAATTGTAAGACTTTGGGTACGTTTGGTACACTGAATGTAGATTATATTCGAAATAGTAATCTTTATTACTGGGAATAAAAGGCATTGTAATGGAATAACTATTATTATTCATAAGTTTGGTTGTTACATATGGAAAACTTGTAAAAGATGATGTATAAGGAAACTTTATATTTTTGGAAATATATTAATTTTAAAACCTGTTATATGCATTAAGGAATAGCTATTACATTCATTTTAAAGAGGAATAGCTATTCTTCAATTTAAAGAATAGTTATTCCAATGTAATAACTAATCCATGTAATAAAGATGTAATCAAATAACGGAATTGATATTACACATGAATAATTATTTCATTACAGGAGCTATTACAACATTCCAAACGTACCATTTATGTATTTGTGTGTTTGTGCTTTTCTTCAATATATGAAATTGTTTTTTATTAAATTTTATATAATTTAGGTTTCTTAATGACCACCCTAAAAAATATTCCTAGAGCCGCCACTAATAGTTGTATGAGAGTGACCTATGTGTCCATATATTTTCATGAGTTAACATGATCACTTGAGAGATCTTGTTAACAGATATGTCCCCCATTTTTTGGAGTCTTGAAGAAGATATCCCAAGTCATGAATTTGTTCCTGACAAAATTATGGTGTTATATTTTTGATTGATTCTCAACCAATACCTAGATTGTTGTCCTTGTCATAAAGTCAGTGTTATTTGGGAAGGGAAGGGAAAGACTAAGTCTAGCCTCTAGCAAATTTTATTTTGCCTCAATAGCATTAGCTAAGGGCTTTCATAATAACAACATAACGTAATCATCAACCTCCCTCTTAAAATCAAAAAAAAAAAAAAAAAATCAACCTCCCTCTAATAATGACAGCCAATTAAACAGAAAGTGTTGCACTGATGCACTAATTGCTAAGTGTGAAAATCACTCAACCATATTCAAGAGCATGAGACCAATTATAAGTGTGAAAAATTGCTAGGATGACAGACATACTCGATTACAGAAATCATGGATATTTAAAAATTAGAAATAAAATTTGTTTGGAGAAGGTATACATTTTATCTAATAGCTATCTTTCTTTCTTTTCTTTTTCCAAATTTTTTTTTTTTTTTTGAAAGTGTGAATTAGGGTAATTTGAATATTGACTCTGTATCTAACTTCGAAGAAAATGATGAAATAGGATTAGGCCACGTGACCATTGACGTTTATCTTCTAACTTTATGTTTATTATGAGTCAGCTGGTAATGAATCCGGTGGTGGTCGGCTAGTAAGTAGTAACTAAGGACATCAAATATTAAATTCGATATTTTTGTATATGAAAACAGTACAAAAAAGTTTGTTTCAGTTCAGTTTTTGTTTTTTTATATTATTAAAAAAAAATTTAAATATATGACATAATATTTCACACTCCTTCAGCCTCACTTAATCAATACTTGCACAAAACTCACCACCTAGCATCTGAATATTAATACTTGGCTCACACTAAGAAAAATGATTGTCCTAAAATAAAAACTTATATTACTTGGCAGTTGGCAGTTGGCAGTTGGCAGTTGGCAACCTCCACATGATCAGTTTGTCACACTTAATACAGATGGAAGTGTACAAGGAAATCCCGGAACAGCAAGAAGAGGGGGTGTGATTCGGGATAGATTTGAAAAATGGATAATATGGCTCTCCATACACATCAGAAGCACAACAAACAACTCAACTGAATTCTGGGCAATTAGAGAGGGTTTACATATTTGCTTGGGAACTCGATTTCAAATATATAAACTAACAAATTGATTATGATCTTGTCATTGGCTAACAAATAAAGGTGATACGGCTCCAGCTTTGGCCTCTTAATTTATGATTGCAGGACCCTCTTCAACTTAGAATGGACCGTCCTTTTACGTCACGTTTTCCGTGAAACAAACATGGTAACAAATGGTATGGTTAAGAAAGAAAAAAAGCACAGAAGCAAACTTACAAAATATCTCATGTCCTTCTTTTTTGTAACAAACCCTTATTTTGTAACAAATAAAGGTGGTACGGCTCCGGCTTTGCCCCTTAATTTGTGATTGCAAAACCCTCTTGAACTTAGAATGAATCGTCCTTCTACGTCAGGTTTTCCATGAAACAAACAAAGTAACAAATGGTATGGTTAAGAGAGAAAAAAAAGCACAAAAGCAGACTTACAAAATATTCCATGTCCTTTTTTTGTAACAAACCCTTATTTTGTAACAAATAAAGGTGGTACGGCTTCGGCTTTGGTCCCTCAATTTGTGATTGCAAAATCCTCATGAACTTAGAATGGACCGTCCTTCCACGTCAAGTTTTCTGTGAAACAAACATGGTAATAGATGGTATGGTTAAGAGGGAAAAAAAAGCACAAAAGCAGACTTATAAAATATCCCATGTCCTTTTTTTTTTTTGTAACAAACCCTCATATATGGGACATTTTGCAAATAGGAACTCCTAGAGAGTGCACTCCTGAACTCTTTTGTAACTAAGGCATCCTCTATGGATGTCCCATGGACAAATCTACTTACTTGATGTTTAAATGAGTAAAACTTCCTCTCTTTTCACCCAAAAAACTAAAAAAATAAATATTGAAACAATTTTCTTTTATTCTTTTTTAATAAGAAACCAAAAAAAAAAAATCTGTTTTCGTAGGTGGAACGAAAATGTTTAGTTGTTATAAACACACTCCAAATGTCATTGTCAAAGCTCCATGCAATTTGATAGTACATTATAGGATCTGGATTGGGCCAACCCTGTCCCTATCGCCAAGAATACTAAACAAATAGCTTAATTGACCAGAGTGAAAAATCGAAGTTATTATTTTCATGATAAAGCAAAACCAACATGCTCTTTGAACAAGCAAAGCTTCAATTGTCATGAGTAAACAAAAACTACATCCAGAGAACAGTGTGTTTTCTGTTTTGGTTATTACCTCCTACCAATTTACTACAGAGGCCTACAAAATAATGAGACAGCAATTGTGTTTGGTGTCACATTAGCAACATATAAATAAATTTCTTAGTGTTTTAAAAGTTGACAAATCAGTTTTGTAAGACCTACACGTGAACCTATTTTCTTGATGCCACCAGCTCTAGAGTGGACCATGCATTGTTTGGCCGGACATTTTGGAGAGGCACAGAAGGCAATTGAATGCCAGTTTTGGTCTTAGTGTAAATGCTTTGTTTCTTTTATAGACCCCTGCCCTGACTGATTTTGTTTTCATATATAAGAGTAATGAACAAGTCCAAGGTTCATAAATGATGGTTGAACTTTTCTGTAATAATGGCAATTGGCATTATTTTAGTTTGAGAGTTTTTTTTTTTTAATTAAAAAACAAGAGATTTAAGTTGAGTTACAAGACTCTTAGCTATTTAGAAGTATTTAAAAAGGATGCAGATGAAAGAGAGAGATAGAGAAGGGAAAATCCACCTGTTTGAACGGTTAAAAAGGGAAGACAAGGAATATAGCAAAAATCAATAACTCAAATATTGGGTGGATTGGAAAAGAAAGATACGAACAAGAAAAAAAAAACTTAATTCACTTCCTAAACATAAGAACTTGTTCGGCTAATAGAATTCTTCCAACAGATACAATTGTTCTTACAGGAATAGGTTAAATGTAGAATCCCCAACTCTCCTTCCCAACAAACAAAAACCCATAAAGAAAAAATAAGATCAATTCTAGCACTCTCCCTCCTTGAAATTTCAGCTCAAAAATACAACAATTGTTACGATAAATATGATGCCAAGCCTATAAGTCAAGCTTACTTTCCATCAACGTTGATCTAGTTTCTTCATATCCTGAATGGTTGATTTCCAGCGCTAGAACGTTCTACTTTAGCCTTCTTGAATTGTGTTTTCTTGGTTGCAATTGCTTGGAAGGGATTTATTCCACCAAAACTATGCTGAGACTGCCTTACCTTCTTTCTCTTTCCTCTATCATATTCCTCATCCCTGTAGAATTTGAAAAATGAATCACAGATTTAAAATCGGTCAGGGTTGAGCCTGTTCTAACTTTAATTCAATAATCAAATGTGTGTAAACCACCCAAACAAACCACATTAAACACAAAGAGATAACTAAAGTTTCAATAAAGCATATATATATAGTATGAAAACAAAAAAGACTACAAGAAAGTACAAAGGTAATGTACTCAAAGGCAAATAGATCCCAACTAGAAGTACAATAAGAGTAAACTAGAGAGAATAACCACTTCACGTAGCCATCCAACCAATACAAGGGCATGTAAAAAAAACCGTCTAAAGCTCCATCATGATTCGCCTGACTCCTTTAAACATCTAACAACGGCGTTCTTTCTGGATAGTCAACATTAAACACAATGTGATTGCATTCCAAAAATCAACAATCCAATATCTAGAAAACCACCCCTTCCAACAAGCCAACAAATCTATTACCCTCGTAGGCATGACCCACTGCGACCCAAATAAGCATACTAGAGATAGAACTCTAGCAACATCGCACTGCAGAAGCAAATGATCAATTGATTCTCCATCCTTGTGTTACACCTACAACTCCACTACACGACAATTATATTTCTTCTTCGTAAGTTATTTAACGTTATAATTTTCCAGAAGGCTGAGGAGGTTCTCCACCAATATTTCACTTAAAAAGCGAACCACACTGAAGTTGCCCATTATACACCATTGCTACTACCACAAACTATAAACGGCTACTAGTTCTTCCCAAAGTAATTTTATGTCATAAACAAAGTTTGGGCCATATACCCCAGAAAAAACCCAAGATCCATAACATTTCTAAATTTGCAAGAAATTGAAAACTTGCCTTTAACCAAATCAGATTTCTTGACCACATGTTTGTCCTGGTGTAATAAGTAATAACTAGCCACCTAAGGCCCCCACTAGCTTTCCCCATATATATATATATATATATACACATAAGTACATTGATAAGTACATTAGCTTTCCATATTTTAAGAGCATTTCTAATCCTCAATCTCTTCTGGTTATTCAAACCTTCGACATAGTAACAGATAATTCCACTATTCATGAAGACAACACCAAACCCTTGTTTTATGACCTCCCGAGTTTCTAGCTCCTTTTGAATCATAAATTCACTAAAGAAGAGATATTCTTTACTTCTTTGTTGCCTTGCCTTTAACAATTAGTCTATGGTATTGCTTTTTGTTTGGGGGGGAGGAGAAAGGGGCATTTTGACATTGTGCCTCTAAATCCTCAAACAAAATCATGGCCTCTTTATAGACTTGAAACAACAAGTCTAAATAGGAGTGCCCACTCAGGGTTCCTCGCCTTTAGAACCCATGCTTCTTTCTCGGATTCTATAGCCCTTTCAACAATCCCACACATCGATATTAGCAATGACACCTCTATGGGCCAAATTCCCAGGTTCAATTAACACCAACTCAACACCTTTGTGGGTTGATGCGCCAAGCTCAATAATGGGTATCGGTCTGGTGCCTTGTATCTAAAGGCCTGTTTGCTCTTAGCTTTGAGCACTTCCTATGATCAAACAGCCTAAAGACCAAAGTCTGTCTTGGGTAAGCCACATTGGTTATCTTTCCACTTTTGTGGTCCCCAACTCCATCTGGCCCAAATATTGGCCAAATTGAATTATATGCCCAAAGCAAAGTTTAAAAGTGTACCTCCTTAAGTTGACATGAGGAACCCATTTGGTAACCAGCATTTTAGGAGCTAATTCTCCCCACATTACCAGCTTACTTCCTTTTTCATCTACTGTGATGATCTTTATTTTTGAAATTAAGTTGAAACGGTGAATGGTGCTTAGTAGTTGATTTAGTCAACAATCACTCTCCACGAGAATCTCAGATTCCTTCATTATGGGTGTCTTTCGTTTTTTGTCCTTAATTGGGCTTGCACATGCGGGGTTCACATTGTGCCACCCTCACCTTTCAATGCTACCACATAGGAAATAATCACCAGTGTTCCCCTGGAATCACAGGTCTTCCTGTCTAGCTCCTCAACAACTTTTGGGTTGTCTCTATTGGAGTTTTGGCCCATAACCGCATAGTTTTGAGGTTCAACTGCTTTCCTCAATTCCAATTCAAAACCTTTCCACCCGCCCGCTGGTCAAATTGGGCCAAAAATCAACAACACAATCTCCATCTAACCCAAATCCTCCAGCCAAAATAATTCTCAACAAACAACATGTTGACCTCTACATCATCAAAGCCCATCTCCACTGCCAGTGTGTCACTAAACCCACTCTTCAAAACATCTCCTTCCACCCATGTCAACAAAAAACACATCACCCTAAAGATAGATCCAAGCCCAAATTCATGATTCTACATCCTCCAAGCAGTCAAGTTCACATATAGGCCCAAACTTGACTGTGTTCAGTACCTCACTCGTGTTCAGGTTTTTAATCTACACCTAAGAACATGGCAGGATGCTGACTGCTGCTTCAGGTAAGGTTATCATTAACCCTTTAACATCAAGGAATCACCATAAAATCCTTTCTGTACCTAAGCTACATTGTGTCTTGACATCATTGATTTCATTGTCTTTGAGGCTTAATAAAGGCTAAACTAAAGAAAAAGTAAGAGGATATGAAACAATCACACTCACCATTCATCTAGTACATAACCAATGCTGGTACTCTCCACGTCATTTGATGTTGCAATCGGACATGGAGGCAACTCTATCCCATCCCAATGAGAAACTGCAATCAACAAGGTAAGAGAAAAGATCAGAAAGCCATAACACTAAGAACTAAGTCATTACTTAGTTTTTTCAGAATTAGTAAACTAGAATCTCAGTTGGCAAAATGTAATTTCAACTAGCCAATTAAAAATGAGTCCAAATCTTCTATCCCACTCTTCCTGCTCCACTATATACTTCACAAATAAAAACATGACACATGTCCATCTATTTTATTTTGCCCTAAATTTATGCCTTCTATTATTTCAATTACCTAAATATGATGGGTTATTTATTTATTTATTTATATTAGGAAATTGAAATAATAGAAGGCATAAATTTAGGGAAAAATAAAATAGATGGACATGTGTCATGTTTTTATTAGTGGAGTATCTATGGAGCAAAAAAAGTGGGATAGAAGATTTGGACTCATTAAAAACTGGGGCTTTTAGATTATAAAAAATAATATCCTTGTATCATGATAATGCAGCAATGACCTTGTTTGACTAACATTGAAATTTAAATATTCAGCAAAAAAAAAAAAAACATTGAAATTTAATTTTTATTGATTCACTACATTTAAAGTTCATTAATGGGAGGAATGATGGTGAAACCAGGATGGACTTGGAGAAACATATCCAAGGTGGAGATCATGTGGGCAGACAGGCTTTTACTTGACCATACTATCTCAGTTTTCTGTTTTTTATTTTTTAAATGCACAGAAATTTTGATCCAAGTGTTATTAAGCTAGAAGCACATACAGTCACTTTATATGGCATCGTACATATTGATCTAAAAACAACGTGAAGTAGATCTTAGATCACCACCATGTACTATATTCTCAGCTTGGACATCGAATGTGACAAAGTTAGGCTAGATTAGCCAAATTTAAAAACTAACCATAAAAGATTATTTCTAACAATGAAATATAAGCAATGATGGACATAAAAGTACCACCCAACCTCATACATAACACATATGATCAGGTGATAGCTGGAAATAAAATTGTAGAAAAATCACTTACCAACTGTCTCTTCCAGACCTCGAGTAAGCATACTCATCAAACCATTCTGCATTACTTCTCTTTTGCTATCTTTTAAATCATCTGATCGTACTGCTTCCCACCGGTTTGCAACCAAAGTAGAGCTAGAGCCAGAGTTCTTGTCTAATTGCTTATCAGTTGCAAGCACGGTTCCACTCTCATCAATTCTCTGTCTAAATTCACCATCTATTTTAACATCCATTGAGCAATCACCATTGGAATTTATATAACCCTTTGCAGCAATATCATTAGCTCTTTTTTCTGAAGTAGTTTTAGTGCCTTTTCTCGGAGGATGACTTAAATGCAAGGAACTAGTCCCAACACTCTCAGATGTAGATGGCCCCAGATCTGCTGAAATGCAATCTCTGTCCAACAAGTGTTCTCTACTAAGATTCTTCGTGTTTAAAGTGCGCCTTTTGTTTCTTTTGTGTTTCTTCTTCTTCTGCAAACTCAAGGATGCCCGGAAAAGGAAGTGTGAGTGAAGCTGCATGCTTGCCACCTTACACTTCAAAAGCTTCTTTTTTAGCTTTTTGTGGAGCTTGCAATTATGAGCTTCTGTGTGGAATCCATTTGTCTCAATTGATAAGCTAGATAATTTAACTGATTCATCAAGTTCAACTTTTTGAACCCTACCACCAGCAGCCTCAACCAGTGAAGTACCAACAGCGCTTCCATTGGGTGTATGTCCAACCTGGAAAAAGACAAAGAAAGAAGTCAAGACTTGTCCAAAAATTAGAGACTTAAAGGTTAGAAATCAGGAATAATAATGAATTCCTGACTGATTTCAAAGCTTGGTTGTTTTGGTGAACTTACTGGGTCCATTTCCTTCAATGTTTTGTCATTCAGATCTTCTGATGGAACAATATGTGAAACAAGATTAATCTGCCAGATAAAAGGATTTATATGTCAGTATGAAACATGGTGATATCCCACCAACAAAAAACTGACCCTAGGAAGCATATGTAGAAAACACTGTCTTACTTTCTGCGAGGTCTCATCTGTGACATTTTTAGCAGTAGAGGAGCTTGGGACATCATTGAAGTTAGGTGATGTTGCCACTGAGACACTGGAGTCTTTCTTTGATTTTCCTTTCTCATTGTAATCATTAATTTTTCCCTTAGGTGTATTTTCAAAATTGGGAACATCACCATTACAAGATGGAGCTGGCTGTGACAGGGCTTCTATTGATTTTGGCTTACTAACAGGAAGCCCTTCTGGTGGGTTGTTTGATAATGGCAACTTTGAGAAATTTTCTGATACAGAATCCTTTTTCAGCACCACGCATTCTGTCTTTATCAGGCAATTATCTTTCTGAAGTGATACTTCCTTCATAATGGGTACTGTTGATGGAACAACATTCAATGCATCTTTTCGAGTAACAGCAGCAGGGGTTGCACTACTTAACCGTTTCTCAACTGGACCATTTTGAACTGCCTCCTTTAAAACGTGGTTGAAAGTGGAAGATGTCCTGTTTCCATTAGCATTTGCTTTCAAATTCTCCTTCTGAGCAACATCAGTGGGGGGTTTCCTGGGAACAATATTTCTTCTATCACGAACATAAAACAACATGTAAGCTTGCTGTTCTAAAACTCTCCTCTCACTGGCTGGGGAAACCTGTTTACAACAAGTTAGGGAAAACTCATAAGAAAATAGGAAGGGGGTGTTATTGATCCAGATAATAACACATATATTTACTATTTTAACACCCCCTACAAATTTGCATAAATACTTGGTGCAACCCTCAACTTCCCAAAATAAACACTTCAGCAAGCAAAAATCCTTAACATAATCTGATTTGTGCAATTTTTGTAACTGATTGTTTACACCAATACACTTCCTGTATATTGGGTGAATCCTTTTTCTGATTTATATATATATTTATTACTTATCAAGAAAAAATCCTTAACATTATCTCCCAAATTCTTCACAGAACACAGCACAAGTACACCCCTTAAATTTTGAACCACTCCTAATCTGGCACAGAAAAGCAAGGGTGGAGTAACAAGACTACAAAAACCATTAAGGGGTGTAGTTAGTGCTCTCTACAAAAACTCAGGAAAATACCCTCATTCAGCGAAATCTTGTTCAGCCGAATCTAGGTTTTCTAAATTCAAAATAGAATCTTGAGGGAAATGCTTGCAAAATTGTAGGACATGTTTAAATTTATGGTTATACACACACAACAACGTAGATTACATCTACATCTGGCTTTCATTTCTTTTCTTGTTTGTGCTACAGTGGTAGGGGAGTCCTTGAATCCTTTATTCAAATCTAAATCATCAACAAGAGTGGTTTTATCCAAAATCTAAAATGGACTAGTAGATAGAAAGTTATTTTCCATACCTGATTGTCATTGAGATAGTACCAGAAGCCATTTGAAGTGCGAACAAAGCAAGTATAATGGCCATAATGGGTGTTCCAACCATCGTGAACCAAAACCCCATAAAGAGTATATTTCAGATCTCCCTCCTGCAAAGTAAGAAAAAACTTAATGTTAAATTATTACACAACCATGACACAAAAGTTGTCAGCACATTCAGCAGCACCAGGCATACCACACAAGAAAAAAAAAACAAAAATCATGCAAAAATCAACCTCAGCAAACAGCTTAGTCCAGATAATGATCCAAGTGGAATCCTAACAATCTGGTCAATTCAAAGGGGAATACATTTTCCATCTCTGCAACCAGGAATCACATTGACACTAGCATCATATCCAGTACCATAAGTAGCAGATAGTTCAGAATGCCATTGCTACTACCTTTCACAAGCAATGATCGTCAATCATTGCTATCTATTCTTTACAGGTAAATACAACATGCACACTCAAATGGAATTGAACCAGTGACTGCACCCACCACCTCATTTATGAGGAGACACTACTTGGTCCAAAGTCCACTAGCGTGATGGATGTCAATAATTTCAAGTGCAGCTTCAAGTTGATTTAAGTACAAGTTCTAGGCATTATCATACTAGTTACCAAAACAATCAAAAAAACCAGGCCTGTGAAAAGATGAAATAACTTCTCCTAAAAGTTGGAAGTACACATTAAACATTATTGACATTTGTCAAAACACTCAAAGAGATACATGAACCCAAAATAAAAGGCATGTACTAAATGTCTGCCCAACAAAATTAATATTTTAGCACAATTCTCGAGGATTGTATATGCCAGATTGGCCTAACAAGCTTAACCTATTTTCCACGGCATTATTCATTCAATTCTCATTTCCCCAGTTTTCCATAGTTTCAATCTATAAAAGCAATATTTCAATCTCAATTCCACTCTTTGTTGGAAGAAAAATAAAAGTTAATCCATCAGATTTTAGTCAAAACTAAAAAATACATTAACATATTAGATGCCCTTTGTTTTTTTAATAAATGTTCAAATGGCTATTCTTATGAACTCTAGGGAAAAAAATGTGAAATGAAAAAAACTTACGTAGGAACCACTGACAAAGGGTTTCAAATCTATTGTAGGACCAAAATGAACTTTCTTTTTAATCTTCTGCCCAGGATCATGTGAATGAAAACGCTTTAAATGAATGGCTAGGACATATGGAGCCTTGTGCACAGTAAGCTGTTTGAGAGCCCTAACTTTCTGCTTGCATTGTTGGCACTGGTATTGCCTCTCCCCTCCATCTAACTGCTCAGCAGCAGTGAAATTCGCAAGTGCTTTATGCAAGGAATCTGCCTGGACTATTTCAAGACTCAAATCCAAGAATGGATCAAATTTATTGGAGCAATATGAACATTGCAAGCATTTAACCTGCAGAAGTAACAAGAAAACTTATCAAATAAATCTAAGTAAAAAAATTTCCAAGGTCATTTGCAACATGTCTAAAAACTCCCTAAAACCAATTCCCAAAAAAACAGGTTGGCCATTAACAAATATGTCAAATATTATACCAGGTAGAAACAAAGGGTTACCTGACTCCTGAGGCGACCTCCGAAGATCTTGTGTACCAAACTCTTCTCATAAGCACCAGGGGATTCACTAGGCACTCCAGAAGGTAAACAGCATTTATGCATTGATTCCAGCAAGTTTACCATGTACTCATGAGCATCTTCCTGTCTAGCTTTTCGAAAATTCCGTGATATGCCTAATTGTGTGGTTAAGATCAAAGCAAATGTTGAAATTGTATAAATTTAGATGTATATTTTTTTTCTAAATTTAGATGTATAAATTTAGATACAATTACCAAGAACCAAAACACCTCTTTTTAGTTTTCTTCACCAACCTCCTCATTGGCTAACACAGTATTTTTGGTTAAAATAATCAATAAAAGTTCATCAACAGTCATCATGACAAAACACTGAACATTCCATTCAATTATCAAGGAAAAAAAAATACACTTAGAAGAACAGAAGGATACACTGCAAGTTCCTGACAAAATCGTTAGGTGCTAATATTCTTCCGGTTGACTGAAGAGCACAGCTGACATGTTTTTGGATGGCGCACAAAACACAAAACCCAGCAATATGGCCTTCATCAAACAAGGAATGAAATTAGAAATGACATGAAACCTGCACTCAAAATTTTAAACCCAAAAACGCATAATGTAGAACCTGTGAACATCAAGAGGCAATGTGGTTACCAACTATTCAAGAAATTAAGGGGCTGTTTGGTTTTTTTTTTTTTTTTTTTTTTTTTTTCATCACTCATCACTCCTTACTCAATTTTTGTCACTCATCACTCATCACTCATCACTTAAAATACCCCAATTTCCTATACCCACCCGTTTGGCACACTATTTTCAGCTTCTCATCACTCAATTTTTTCTACTTTTTGTGGGACCCATACCTAAGCATCATGTCATAAGTTCTGTTAGCCTACCCACCTCACCCTCACTCTTTTCATTTCATTTTCTTCCCTTCAGTCACCATTGCCCTGTTACTCTCCCAACACAAATCCAAACCCAGCTAAGATAGAAGATGGCGCCGATCTCCTCCGACGTGTAGCGGCAGCACCAATCTCCCACCATCACCAAGGCTTGATTTTTCATAGATCCCTTTAAGTTTTATTGGTGAAATTTGTCAAGATTTTTTGTGGGTATTGTTCTGTTTGAAAAGTTTGGTTCTTGATTTTTTTTTATGGGTCTGAGACTGACATAGTAGTGCCTACGATGGGAATGGAGAAGAAAAACAGCAAATTCTTGATAACCCATAACTCTAATTGGTGTCGATCTGTGGGTATATCAATTTGGTGCTTGTAATCTTTGAATGGGTTTGGTGCTTGCAATCTTTGAATGTGTTTGGTGCCTGCAATCTGTGGGTATATGGGTTTCCTTTGAATGGGTTTGGTGCTTGTAATCTGTGGGTATATGGGTTTCCTTTGTATGGGTTTGGTGCTTGTAATTTCCTCTTTGATTCATTGATTTTCCAATCCGGTGAAAAGAAAAAAGAAAAAAATTGCAACCAAACCCAGAAACCAATGTGAAAAGGAAAGGAAAAAAAAAAAAAAAAATGCAACCAAACCCAGAAACCTTATGAAAAGGAATGGAAAAAAATTTTAAAAAAAAAAAGAAAAAAATTGCAAGCAAACCCAGAAACCAACATGAATAAAATAAAAATAAAATAAAAAAAGAAGAACCCAAGCCCAAAAACCCAGTGAAAAGGAATGGAAAAAGAAAAAAGAAAAAAAATTGCAAGCAAACCCAGAAACCAACGTGAAAAGGAAAGAAAAGAAGAAGGAAAAAAAAAAAAAAAAAACCATCAAAAGCTTGTGGTGGTACTGGAATGGAGATGAGAGTGATCTGGAGATGAGAGAGCCCTGCTTTAGTGAAGAGAGCCATTGAAGAGAGCATCAAAAGCAGCGCCCCACGTGTATTGCTCTAACTGTGGGACCAGGTATGTAGGTTTAATTACGAAAATGTCATTGAAAATTGAGTTATGGAAACTAAAAACACCTAAAATGTGTTTTCAATTTCCATAACTCATCACTCAAAAATAAGAGAATTGAGTGATAAAAACAAAAACTGGAAACAAAAACCAAAAAAACTTCTCAACCATGGGTCCCACCATTTTTGAGATATGAGTTATGGAAACAGAGTTAGGAGTTATGGTAACAGCAAATCCAAACAGCCCCTAAAAGTTCACTTACTTTTCCTACTGAACCAAGTCAACGTTTAAACAAACGAGTTAGGGCCTTCATTCTGTAATGAAAGTGGGATCAGTCAAAGAAGCCAGAATCTCACATACCGAATTGAAATGATAGTAATCCATATATTTTAAAATATGAATCGTCTATGTACCCATCACACCAAAGCCACTGTGGCCGAACTTTATCCTTTTCAAGATGTCTCAAGATCCAGACCAATAGTTAAAGCTGTAAGTCTTTGGATGGTGGATACATGTGATAGGTAGAATTTAGGCATATCTACTTGTGCCGAAGATATTACATGTATCCCCAAAAAATCTAAACCATGACAAGAATGCTACAGCCCAATTGCTGGTGTGAATCAGTGCACTTATTCTTTCAAGGGCTCCTTAAGTCACATGAAAACTGAAATTATGATTTGGAGCATAGGGAGATGGAAGAGAAGAGAGTAGACATTTTCTTTCCACTTGATTGGATATCCAGGATGAAAATAAGAGAAAATCATGGCAAATTTCCTCTAGAACCTTTCTTTATAAGGGCATTTTGGCATCATAATAAAATTCATTTAAAGCCAATGCTTTCTACCCAAATTCACCCACTTTTGGGTGGAAAGATTAGTAGGCCAAATTTGCCTTTTTAGTACATCCCTCTACCTCCAACCTGACCCATGAGTACTTTTGGGTGGAATGCTTCCCAAGGCAGCCATCCAATCATTTTTAAAAAAATGATAATAGTTGAGGGAGGGGGGATTTGAACTCTACACGTTTCCATTGGTAGTTGACCAACAAGGCACTTGGCAAGGCAAGCATCCAATCATACGAGGACCTCAATAGAAACTCTTTGTTTACAAAATGAGGTCACTCAACACCGTCAGAAATCCTTATGTTTATTCCACGCTAAAGAGTCCCCATTACACATAATCAAACAGCCAGCCATGCTTTGACAAATATCTCTAAAAAAAATACTTTTAATATGGTAGGAAACATCTTTATGCAGGGCTCATGAAGGATGCAAGTTTTAGACAATGTATGAGTATGCATCCAGATATATCTAGATCTACAGCACAAATACATACGAATTTTCATTTTTAGCTAAATTACATTTTCAATCAAGAAAATGGCTCAAGTTTAAAAAGTTGCAAGTTCATCCCTAAAATTTTTAAAAAGTATCAATTTCAAACTCCATCCATCTGCCGTTAATTTTACGCGTTTTTCCCCCTGATGGCATGGAACCTCACCTGGAACCCACCCTTGGGTAGTAACTAGTAAACCCCGGATACAGGACCTCACCTGCCAAATCCGTTTATCAGGTAATCCAAGGAATACTCCTAGTGGGGGGGATGTCTAAGTCTATAGCTCAGCCCAAGCCTCCCACCACTAGTTGGCACCCTAGCAGGCTGTGCCATGCCAGCACCCTGTTTGCCAGGTATGCAATTTCTTTAATGGTAGATAGGCAGAGTGACAAAATTGATAACTTAAAAAAAATTTCAAGGGCAAAATTGATTCTTTTTAAATTTTGACAGACAAAACCTGAACTTGGACCAAATTTCAGGGACAAAAAGTTTATTTTAGCCTATACTTTTCTATTGAAGTATGCCCTTGGGGACATAAAGGTGGGGCTGGGGGTCACTCACAAGAATTTTGATGCTTGCTACTTTGCAGGTATGCTGCTAAAGGCTCCGTGTATGTTAGACACTGCAATACTGAATTGAGGAAACAGGTATTTCCAAGATTTTGCAGACCAGCACCCTGAAATTATTCACACCATCATATTATTATTGAGCCATTGGATAACTTCAAAACACAAATAAAAAATCAGTAAAATTGAACTGCTTAAAAAATAAAATATTAATCCAATTGAACCAGAACAAAATTGGAAGCCAAATATAATAAGAAGGAAAACAAATAATAATTCTCGAGCAAAATATGACCAAATTGAGAGGAAGACTTTATAAACACAATTGAACATAAATCAAACCATACAAGGGGAAACCAAATTCAATGTACAATTGTAAAAATCACACAGCATTTAAATTAATCAATTTAGTATGAAAATTAAATAAATTTCTAAAAAACAAACTACACATTTAAATCAAACTAAAAGGTAACACTTCCAAATTCCACACCTCAATTAAATTCAGAAAAAAAAAAAAAATAGAGCCTCAAGAACATTACCAGCTAAACAATAGCATATTTTACATTAGGCATGAAAATTAAAAAACCAAACTTTACAACTAAATTCCAAAAAACAATCCAAACCCAAATGAAAAAACCACATGCCAATCAAAACCCAGTAATAAAAAACAAAAACCCCTTACAATTTTCCGCACAGTGATCCCGAAGCTGAGCTCAGGATCCAACCCATTTTCCAAAAACTCCGGCCCATCTCCTCTCTTCACCTGAGAACCCAATTGACCCGACCCGGATCGCCTTTGATCAGAACCACCACCACCCGGGTTCAGGGTCTCGAGCCGGAAATCGGCGGAGGCGCCACCATTACTAAAGCCCTTGAATGGCTTCCTCGCCGGGTGGAACTCGATTTTCCGCTGGAAAAAAGAGGAGGAGGATCCGGATGACGTCGAAGCGGGCGAAGGATCCGATTGTTGGCTATCGGATCCCAAGCTAGCTAGCAAAGTCTCGGACATTTTTTTTTTTTTGGAGCTCAAATAATTTGTTGTTATTGAAAAAAATTGTTGTGATTGCCAAGTGGTTATTGGGTTTGGTTTTTATTGTAGAGGTGTGAGGGGGAGGGTGGGTATATATGAAACGGTGGCGTTTTGTTTGTTGGATTTTGAGGAGGGATTCGAGAAGCAGAGGCTTTTTTCGGCTACTCTGCGAAAGAGGAGGAGAAAAGTGAGAGTGAGAGTCGGTATTAAACCCTACGTTTGTCTAAGATTTTGGTCCAGTCAACACTACTGCGGCCGCGTCACACTTGATTCATTCTCTTTCTTCTTCTCTTTTTGGTTTTTTTTACACACAATTTAATGAAAATTTTATGAAAGGAAATAAAAATATTACAATGATTTAATAGCTTTTCTTTTTTAGAATCTACAAAATCTCATTCTAGTCAAGTAAGAGAGTATATATATACCGTAAGGATTACTAATTATATTAATCTATATATATATATAACTGATACCTCTAAAGTTTTTACAATTTTTCACATCAGCACAATATTTAAATAAAATTATTTTTGTTTAGTCCAATCCAAACTTAACAAGGAGTGAAACTTTAACTCTATAACAAGTTCATCTTAAACTCAAACTCATCATTATCAATTTTTTAAATAAAATTATTTTTGTTTAGTCCAAACTTAATAAGGAGTAAAATTCTATCTCTCTAACAAGTCCATCTTAAACTCAAACTCATCATTATCATTTTTTTTTTTTTTAATTATTTTTGTTTAATCCAAACTTTTATAAAACTAATGCCTTTGAATTTCTCACAATTTTTCAACACAATATTTAAATAAAATTATCATTTTAGTCAATCTTACAAATAAGTAGGTTCTCATACATAGCACGGGGTAGCGATTAGTTATATATACATATATACCGATACAATTCCTCTTAACTTTTTTTTTTGTATTTCACTTTATACTCCACCAATTATAACGGTTATGTTTATAATGTATGCAATCGGTAGCATTTATAAGTTCTAACACAACTTTTTATTATATAATATGATTTGAAAATGAGCTTATGTAATATTTTAATGTGTAATTTCATTTTGAATATTTTTATGATAATGTCCAAATGACTAATTATTATATAATTTTACAATTCCCGAATATTTTATAAACTCAAATTTTCATATGTATTGACTTTTTTATGTTTAGATAAATTTAATCGTAACTAATGTGAATTTTTCTTACTTTTAGTTAATGGATATTAGAAATTGATTAAACCTGTGAATTGAACCAATTTTAAATTCTAATGATTTTATTAAAAAAAATTGAATTTAAGATTTAATTTGAAACCATCCCAAGTCATACAGAAATTAAGTAATTTATTCTTTTTTTTTTTTTTTTTGAGAAACAAGTAATTTATTCAAGTTTCTAATAACCACTTGGTACAAGGTAGTGCAACCCCTTGTCAGATAGACTAATTTTGTTATAGTTTATAACATATAATTACCACAAAAAAAAAGTCAAAATTTAAATTATTAATTGGTGTGAATTATTAGAGATATAGTGTTTAATTTAGTAAAAGTTAAATCTTTTTTAAGAAAAATTAAAAGTTAAATCTAATTATTAGCTATTTTGTGTAATATATTCATTATATTCATATAATCATATGTATGTAAATAAAGAAATATATCATTTTAGCTTACTTATTCACAAACTTTAAATATTACAACTAGATGACTATAGTCATTTAGAGCGAGATATTTAAATTTTTGTTTCTTTACAAAATAATAAATAATAATACAAACTGATGGTGTCACCAAAAAGCCAACTGCTATACTCGTCCATACAGCTCGTCCACAGGAAAGTACCTCCATTCATTATAAGCTCGTCTGTTCGTTTGTACAGATGGACGAGCTCGTCCTTGGACGAGCTCGTCCTTGGACGAGCTCGTCCAAGGATTAACTCGTCCAAGGATTCACTCGTCCAAGATGAAGGGAAGGACGAATGTTCTTAAAGAGTCCTTCACATACCACTTTTCTATTATCTTCTGAAAACCGTTTCTCCTTTTTAAAAACGGTTTTAATCAACAGGATTCAAATGAAATAACCTCCAAGGCAGTTATGAAGGTTACCTCACCATCCTTCGAACTACACAACGCTTGGAGAAATAACTGCCTCAGAAAAACTATATAAAGGCTCTTCCGCGGTGACATAAGGGGTAACTGGAGAAATTTTGAATAAAGAATTTTTTCCTTATACTGAGAAGACCAAATCCACTAACTTTGTCATCGGAGGACTTTTGGCCGGTTTCCACCGGTCTCCTCTGACTTCTTATTTGATACTTTCAGGATTTCGCTTGTAGATCATCAACGTCCGGAAATTTTTGCCCACTGATCCTTCAACATTATCACAAACAACTCAGGTAGTTTAGCCTAAAAAAAAAAAAAAAACTGGTGTTAGTATTTCATTGTCAAACATTTTGTAAAATATGTAAATTGCTCATTTTTTTAATAAGAATAAGAAAATTATTTGTTGACTTGTTTATATATTTAGCTTTATATTTCTTAAGTTATCTTTGTTATTGTGAGAACAAATAATTTGTTAATAATGCTCATTACATATAAAAAATTCAACATAATGGAATCTATAGAAAAGGGCATATCTAGTTCTATGGCACATGACGTCAATAAAATCTTCCTTGAAATTTATCCTTGTATTAATAATATGTTTTGGAATTTAACCTAGTTTGGATTAATATTATATAGCTAAGTAGTTCTAAATTGGAAGGACAATTGACAATAAACTAGAAAGGATTTAAAAAACTTGGTAGAAAGTTAGACTGAATTATTTATAATGGCTTCACTTTTTTTCTTTTTCTTTTTTTGTGAAACTTCGAGACAAATTTCATTAAAAGCATTCATTTTAATTGTCTAATATTGATATATGGAAATTTTACTATGAATATGTTTTTTTTAAATGTATCATACCTATTCAATTTTAACTGTTGATTTATAACTTATGAAATAGGTTATGAGGCTGACTTATTAAAAAAAAATTGTATGTAACATAGAATGATCTACTTATATATATATATATATATATATTCTAGAGTCTTATATTTCAAAAAAAGAAAAAAACAAGAAAATTCCAAGAATAGGCACTAGAGGCCCTATGCACATTACTTCTTTGGTCAACACAAGAGTGCTATTTGTGGGCCTATCCACTAACTATTACAAACCACGCTTTTCACACAATTTTCGTTTGCTTTATATATGGAAGGTAGTGCAGTGGAAGGCCCACACGGCGAAGTTAAAATTTTGGAACATTTCACGAACAAAACTAATCGACTTATATATATATATATATATACACACAAGATAGAATTTTATTTTAACTTAATTTAGTTATATATGTGTGTGAAGTTTCCTCTTAGAAACTTGAATCTCGGCTTTTACTCTCCACACCTCACAAGCACTTATACTTATAGTGTGACTATTGCACAAAGGGTGTGCGGTAATAAACCTATGGACTTCTAACACTTGAGAGATGGATAACTCTGTCTTGAGATTTGTTATATTGTGCATATGAGGACTTCTCCAATGATATCATTCAAATCATTCAAGAAACTTTCTTATCTAAATAGTCAATGCCGCTCCATAAATTTTTTCAAGGTAGTCATTAAAAAATTTAAATTTAATAGAAATAAAATTTGAATATATTGATGTAAGGACTCAATTTGTAATGGACCCTTCACAATAAAAATTTGTAGAGATGTGGGTATAAGGATTTGGCATCACCGAAGTAAACAACGGTTAATTTGGTGTTTATAACAAATGATAGGGGATATGGAGTTCAACAGAATCCCCTTCACGAAATTTGACTAAGAGTTTTTATTGGGAATGACCATCACTTCGGTTGTATGTTTACGAAGCACATTTGTCCTCGGATTATGCCGAGGATCTATTTTTCTTAGAGTTAATAGATCTTCTTTCTTTTTTCTTTTCACCCCCCCTCCCTTTTGTTGGGAATTCTCTTGGTTATATAGCATCGTTCTAATTAATCTCGGCCGTCCATCTGTCAGTTATTCGGTCATTGTGGATAAGAGTTTGTCCCATCATCTGATTTTATAGGCTTTATGTTAGTTCTCAGCCGTCTTTGCAGGCTTCTTATTAGTTGGAGTAATCAAGGCGACTGGGTTCGTTGGTCACATCACCATTAAAGTGGTCAGAATGTTGGTGAGATATTTTCAACGAATGAGTGATATTTTCTTTTTGGCGAAGTCGGTGTGCCGAGGATGTGTCATCCTCGACGAGGCCGTTAGGTGCTTTAAGCCATTTTCGTTATCCTCGGCCTTCACACTATCCTCGGTGTGGGCCTTGGGCCGGGTATAGAGTGGGCCGGGGTGGTTTAAACGTGTGGTGCCCCACAATAGCCCCTCAAAATTCTGCTGCACGACTTCTAGGGAGGGGAGTAGGATTTTGACTTTTCTTGTCGCACTTTTATCGGCCTGTTGGGCTCTACCTCATTGTCAGTATTATCGCTATTTCAGCTATTTTTGTAGCTCTCTTTTTGCACCAAGGGTCGCCCGAGGATGGATAGATTTGGGTCCGAAGACCATGCAGGACCTTGGTTTTTTTTATCGCTTAGTTTTTATGAGGGAATGTTCTTCCTGTTGGCTTGAGGCTTTGTACTATGTAATGTTTTAAGCTTTGTCTTAGTGTTCGGCTTTTGCTCTAGAATATTTGGTTTCCCCTTGAGGCTTGGGTCCGAGGACCATGCAATACCTTGGTTCTATCCAGTACCTAGTTTTCTCATTTTATCATCTGAAGTATCTGGTTTCCCCATGAAGCTTGGGTCCGAGGACCATGCAATGCCTTGGTTCTGTCCAGTACCTAGTTTTCTCATTTTATCATCTGAAGTATCTGGTTTTCCCATGAGACTTGGGTCTGAGGACCATGCAATGCCTTGGTTCTGTCCAGTACCTAGTTTTCTCATTTTATCATTTATTTTAGCTATTTATCCGTAGCCGTTTAATTCTACATTGCTATAATTTACAATAAGCCTTAAATAATTACACTTTTCAAGTAGAACAATAATAATAAATGTAAGTTGGAGTTGGTGGAGGATAAGACATTGCCGTGTTTTGCCTCTTCGTTTGATGAAACTCTTCTGATTACGAGGCGTCTCTTGGGTTATCCGGGGTAACGTGTTCTGATGCTTCGATGCCTTCTCTTTTAATGAGGCGCATCCTCATTAATGCTAGCCGTGGATCTGCGAGGATCTAACGGCTGTTAAGCCCCTTGGAATTTGGGGCGGAATTATTGCCTCCGAAAATATCTCCCTGAAATTTATTGTGGATTGGCCCTCATCAACATTCCGCCTTCTATATAAAGCGTTTCTAGGGCAACCTTCTCCTTCACACTTTTGACAAACATCCATCTTGTACTTCTCCCAAAAATATTACCCAAAAAGACTCTCCCAAACACCGCCGCCTAAGCCCCTTCGAATGAGTTGGCCCTTGGAGGGGGCGACCTCGGGGGTGCACAGCCCCTATCAGGAGCCGAGGATGATACTCCGACCCTGGACGTCACATCGGGGTTGGAGTAGGGGAGATCCAAAGGTCCTTCTTCTTCTCAACCTAACCAAAGGAGGAAGCCCCCTCGCCATCTGGAGGAAGATCCAGGAAGAACGTAACCACCTCCTCTTGGGTATGGGTCCTTGACCCTCCAAGCCGGCTGCATTGGGGATGGGAGGGAAACCAGGCGGAACCCAGAAGTGGAGCCGTCTTGTGCCGCGGCCTCTTCCACCTTTTATGTAGCTCTTCTTCCCTCTTTTCTCTTTTTTCTCTTCTTTTTTTGCTCCTCAACTGGCCTTCCTTTTCTATCTTGTGTTCCTCTGCCAACTTTCTTTGTTTCTTTTCCTCTTCTCTTCCTTCACTTATTTTCTATCTTTCGTTCTTCAGTCAATTTTGCTTTCTACCATTTGTTCTTTATCTCTTCATTCTCCTCTTTTCTGTCTTGGTCCTCAGTCAGCTTTGCTTTCTACCATTGGTTCTTCTGCCGGCTTAGTCAAGCGTCTGCCTTTGTAGTTAGCTTTAGAACAAGCCCCGCGGGCTTCACTTGTAAAAGATGTAATTTTTCTTCAAGTATGAATAAAAGAAGTAGACTTGTTTTGTATTATTTATTTATTTATTTCTTTTTTATACTTTTGTTTCTTGTGGTTATAGACCTCTGAACGAATGTTGCTACTACAAACTGTGTTGGTCTTGACAGATGATTTTTCATTTACACTAACCGTTGTACTTGTTAGCGCACAACTCCTTCCCACAGACGGCGCCAATTATAAGGACTCAATTTGTAATGGACCCTTCATAATAAAAATTTGTAGAGATGTGGGTATAAGGATTTGGCATCACCGAAGTAAACAACGGTTAATTTGGTGTTTATAACAAATGATAGGGGATATGGAGTTCAACAGAATCCCCTTCACGAAATTTGACTAAGAGTTTTTATTGGGGATGACCATCACTTCGGTTGTATGTTTACGAAGCACATTTGTCCTCGGATTATGCCGAGGATCTATTTTTCTTAGAGTTAATAGATCTTCTTTCTTTTTTCTTTTCACCCCCCCTCCCTTTTGTTGGGAATTCTCTTGGTTATATAGAATCGTTCTAATTAATCTTGGCCGTCCATCTGTCAGTTATTCGGTCACTGTGGATAAGAGTTTGTCCCATCATCTGATTTTATAGGCTTTATGTTAGTTCTCAGCCGTCTTTGCAGGCTTCTTATTAGTTGGAGTAACCAAGGCGACTGGGTTCGTTGGTTACATCACCATTAAAGTGGTCAGAATGTTGGTGAGATATTTTCAATGAATGAGTGATATTTTCTTTTTGGCGAAATCGGTGTGCCGAGGATGTGTCATCCTCGACGAGGCCGTTAGGTGCTTTAAGCCATTTTCGTTATCCTCAACCTTCACACCATCCTCGGTGTGGGCCTTGGGCTGGGTATAGAGTGGGCCGGGGTGGTTTAAACGTGTGGTGCCCCACAATTGACATCACAAAAAATATATATATATATATATATATCACGTGCAAATACATAAAATTTTTAAATTTTATTTTACGAGTATTTCATATTTTGAAATTATTGTATAATAGTTTCATTAGTAATACTATTAGTTACATTTTTTTAATGCACACAACCAAATAATCATTATAATATTAATCTCTCGTTCAAGTACTAAATCTTGCCTAAATAAGTAACAATATAAACAAAATGCATCATCATTTTTTTATGATCAATTATAACCAATTTTTGTATTTTTTAAGCTAATCAAGATTAAATCGATGCAACGCTCCATTAATTTATTTTTTACGAAAATCATGGCCAAGAGGTTGACAAAAACCTTTGTAAATATGCTTTTTCTTATTTTATTTCATCCTGATCATTAGATGAAAATATGATACATTTTCTCATAGGTGCTCAGGATCTAAAAGAAGATTATTCAAGTCAATACGATTTTTCTTAGAAGATGAATCTTGCAATACAAATGATAGCAAAAAAATAAGGGTAAACTATAAGTTCATTCAACATAAGCATTAGACCATTACATTAATCATGTTCAATAAAATATTGATGCATTATTTTACATTAGATTTTGCATATGTACAAGATGTATCACATAAATCCAATCAATTCAGCTAAAGATTAAAGCAAGCACTTACCGACTAGCTATTTGAAAATATGCATATAAAAAAAATACGATTTTAAAATATGCCTTTTGAAAAAAATTAAAAATATCAAAATTAAACATTTGATTTGGGCTTTTAGGCTAATTTGTTTGTTTGGGATATTTAAAAAAAAAAAAAAATGCTACGTCCACAATATTTTCACAACAAATTATAAGTGGAAATTTATTATTGGTCCTAATTTTCATACTACTAAAATTTATTTTTTGTCCATCAATAACAATCCATAACAACTTGCCATTTAAAATTTGTTGTAAAAGTATTGTGAATATAGCATTTCTCACAATTTTTCTGTTCAATCTTCAACGGACCAAAATTTTGGAGAGCTCAAATTTTATTTTTAATGGGCTCAAAATTTTTGTTTAGAATGTTCAAGTTTTTTTCTTTTTAGGGTGGTCAACAACCCATATTAATTTGAAATTCATTTTTTTAAGGTATAAATTTTTTTTTTCAAGTCAAAAGTGGTCTTGTAGATGGTTTCTTAATCCAAATCTATTGTTCAAGTAAAATAAAATTTTAAAAAAGAACCAATTTTTATTGTTTTGTTAGAAGGATAAGTTTACACTTAATAAAGCCACAAGTAATACACTATTTTTGAAACATTTTGTAGTAGATTTTAGCATTTTCCTTAGGACAAATCGCATTGTTTCTTCTTCTCAAAAAAAAAATCTCATTGTTTGTAATGATCATATACTCCGTATTTCTTAAGAGAAAAAAAAAAAAAAAAAAAATCGCACGTTGTGATTCGTGATGAAGAATTGAAGCAAATTGGATGAACTTAGTGGTCCTAACATAATCACATTTCGTACATGTAGGGTTGATTTGTAGATTTATAATCAAGTGTTTAAAAATCGTGACTCCCTTTCAAAAAAAAAAAAAAAAAATCGTGACTCCCGACCAAGTTGGGCCAGGCTTTTTTCAGTAATGGGCCTAATAGCCAGTACACTATATCATAATTTAAAGCCTTGGGCCATTCTTTTGTCTTCCCTCCACGTGGCTACTACATCATCCAAGGCCCAATAACGCTAACACTTGTTAGGTTTTGGGAGTGCCGTTAACATAGTCATAGTTAGAAACTTTTTTTTTTTTTTTTGGTTTGAGAAGGGTCATAGTTAGAAACTAGATAATCTAATGCGAGTATTTTTTAAAAGCAATTGTGTAAAATTTATAAATAATAAAAAAGTAGATTCTTATATTTTAAAAAAAAAAATGTACGAACTAATGGGAATTGTCTAACATAGTTATTGTTGGAAACTAATACAACTTTTGGCAATCCAATTATTTATAAGAAAAATATGACCTTCAAACTAGTTTAGAAGAATTTCTTTTAACTAGTTACGTAGTGATTCACAAAATTATAAAATTGTATTATTTAAATAAACAAGTTACATGATTTATTAAAAATATCATGTTACTAAAAGTATACAAATGATGTTTTTAACTGTCATATAATGGGCTGGAAAATTTTCTAAAATTTTATTCCAAACCAATTTGGAGTTGAACTCTTTTCCAAAACATGTTGGCCTTCTCTTTGAAAGATCAGGTAGATAAAAGCACTAATAATTCACAAGCATTGTCATTTTCATGTGCTCGATTTTTGTTTTGCTGTCATATAATGCTTTTGTGAGGACAGGAAAACCAAGCACGTTTATTGGGTTGTGGGCCGTGCTGAGGACAAGCAAACACTCGAGGATGGTTAAAGGGATTGTATAAGCCTAAATAAATGGGCCGAGGAGAGTAGAGGAGAATGACGAAGCAGCTGAGGTTCCCAAAGAGTTGAGCCACATCGGGAGAGCTTTAGGGAGTTAACCATTTTGGAAAGATAAGTTTCAAGGAAGGTAGCAGAGCTAAGGCAACAACAAAAGAAGAAATATCTGAGAAGAAGGCTGTCACCATCACATTAAATGCACTGCACAAAATGAACTGACTACACTTATGAAGAAATGACACTTGAACAGTGCCATCCCAGGTCACAGCTCCTCACAAAACTTCTAGGAGGTCCTAATGGGACAAGCATCCAAGGGATTTCCTAAAAAATCAACAGATGAAGGGCTGAGATGTAGAAGTAAGGGACTATATAAGAAAATGGCTACCATAAAATATGGGGCATGTAATCTAAGAAGGAAGAGAAAAAGAAGAACACATGGTACACAGATAAGCTTGATTCAATATAAGAACATCTCATCCTCAAACTTGACCGGGGAGCATTATTTCCAACAATTCATATTTTCAGTCTTATTGGCATGGATCTTATTAGCTATGGCCCGTACTTAATTTGCTAGAAAGTTTTTTTGTAAGACCCATTCTCTAATAAATATATTGTTTTGAGCTTGTTTGGCTATCTTCCACTGTTCTTGGTGGGTTGAAGTTCAAATTAAAGTCCTTACAGCTTCTATAGTTCTATTGTTTGTAACCCATTTTAGATTCTTCTCTGTTCCATAATGTAACTAGTGAATTGTGTGATGCATTTTATTCTTGATAAATTACAAGTTTCAGATCAACAAAGTTTAGCATATCAATTACTCTTTAAATTATTTCTCATTTTTTATTTTTCTCTTTTGTTGATATTGCTACAATTTGATGCATTATTATTATTTTTACTTAAATAAATTAACTCATGCATTTAAGCAGGATCGAGCCCATTATCAAGGATGGATCATGGAATACCATTTGGGGACTAAAATATGATGCTTTAAATATATATTTCTATAGATAAATAAACAAATCACACTTACATTTGAAAGTGGAATAACAAAATTACAATACTCTAATGGTAACATTACATCTCAGCAATCAAACAATAACGTTTAGACTTGAAAATAACTTAACAGCATCGTTTGAATTAGTGACTTAAAGTTGGATTACTCGGATGACAATGTTTTTGGTAACTGAGACATTACTCAAGCTATGACACCATTTTGTATATAAAAAAAAGGTTGGAGGCTGTATTCTTTAGCTCTGTTCTTCTCCTCCACACTGCAAGCCTGAGATTCAGTTAGCTTAGATATTTTCTTGTTATCACGGTTGTAAACTTGTAATCACAGAGGTATTCACTACTGTAATTATGGAGATCGTTTGAAAAATTGTTCTGGGTTAGGTTGGGAATCCAAAGCTTATAAGTTACTCTTATGAAACTCTATAAATTGAGAATGATTGTATTGTATTTCATTTAGTGCCTTCCAATATATTTTCACACAGAGATATTCAGAATTTCTCTCTACTTGTTAGTTTTGCCATTTTTTTTTTTTAATTTTCTTTGAACCTTGAGTTCTTACAACATTTGCATATAGCTTAAGTCCATGTCTTCACCCTATACTATTTAAATGATCCCTTTAAAGACTTCATTCCCATTTTTGATTACCCTTTAATAACTTTTTATAGAAAAATTTAAATTCTAGACGTTTTTCACACTAAAAAAGTGCCAAGTTCAGCAATAAGATTTTCTGATAATTTTGTTTTACAACTTGTTGAGACACAAGTTGCAATTGGTGGATTATTAATTTAAGACCATTTTTATATAAACTTATCATTATCGTTGCTTTTATTGTCCACCAACCATTATTTGTCACCTAAAAAAAAAAAAGAAACTAATGCCAATTCAAATTGGGAGGAGTTAGCATAACTTTCCGAGGACACATCTCCGAAGTGTGCAGTGACTTTTTTTTGTGTGGCTGAAATGTGCAATGACTCCATCATGAGATGTGCCCTACAATAAATGGGTCACTGATTTGAGCATGTGATTAGGGGTGCCCTTCTGAGTGGCGCTGGGCCCATAAGGCCATAATGTATTCTTCAGCCCGTCAAAGGGATCAATGGGGTTCCCGGTTCCCCTCGTGTAACACAGGTCAGATTGACTGCAGCCTTGTGGACCCACAATTTATTATTATTAAGCCCATCGAATTGAACAAAAGGGGTTCTTCAAAAAAGAATTGAACAAAGGGGATCCCCCTACTAATGAATACAGAACTTGAACTCGTAAATATAGAAAAAAGAAGTTTGTAACTTGTTCTAGCTAAAAGAATGCATAGTAATGAGCATTTCAATCTTGGTTTATCCAGAAGGGAATTCACTTGGGGCGCTTGATACGGAAGCAAAAACTTTTAAAGCCGACTTTCCATTTGCTAAAGACATGGGTATTCATGATTTCATCTTGAAAGATGACTCTTTCATCATCTCTCAGACTTTAAGTGAACATTCTCCCAATCTTTTTTCAGTTGCACCCATTGCTTAAGAGATGATATTCTCTATGCATAAATTTCACCGGGTTGAAATTTCCCATATACATAAATAAGGCAATTGCCTTACTCATTTGTTAGTTAAACATGCTTTAGGTATTGTTGATTTCTCTGTTTGAATTAAAGAGTCTTTGTTTTATACAACAAGCTCTTCTCTATGATGTATTGTTGCTTTTTATTCTGAATAAAGTTTGATGCTTTCCCTTTTTTTTAAAAAAAAATAAAGACTATAATATCCGTGTGCTTGTCCGTCAATCCCAAATTTTCTTTTTGGCAAAATATATATGTGTGTGTGTGTGTGTGTTTGTTTGTTTTTGTTTTTGTTTTGCTTTTCTCATTTCATTTTATTAAACTAAAGTAGTATTGAAAGCAACGTAATTGTCTTTTTTTTTAAGATAGATTGATACTGAGAGAAGTAGATGTGTACAAATATGTAACACCATAAAAGATATCATAATCAATAACACTAGGTTTGATTAGTCTACCAAAAACTTTTCTTTTGTGCTTAATTGGGTTTGCAAAGAAAGGAATACCCCAACCCCCAACCCACGGATAAGCAAAGATGGACTAAAAGTTCTTCCTCTAAAAAATTATTAATAGTGTCAAAGAAGTTGCGAGGAATGAGGATATATAAGTTTGGCCTTAACTTGACCGTTCTTCCTAGTCGTCTTGTTTTGTTTTGTTTTTTTGGTTGCTTTCTTTGTTCTCTTTCTCTCACAAAAAATAAAAAAACAAAAAAAAACGAAGACCAGGACTTTGTGAGTCAATAACAAAGGATTCAATTGAGAAACTTATTTTGATTGGTCATAGGTTCAACCAAACCCAACACCAAAGCTGGCCTACTCTTTATAGCATGGCATTGTTTAGGAACCTGAAGTCTGAAGGCACTTGTTTTTTGACAATTGAGGACACTTGTTTAAGGCTAACTTGAACTTGATGCGCCATGTTGATGTAATGTCAGGGCATGCATTAACTTTACCAGACCAGCCAAAGTTCATTTTTTAATTAATACATGTCTAGCTGAGCTGTGTGCCCATGACCTTTTCAAAACTTGACCAACAATGAGCATTTGGACCTAAGCTTACATTATTGTTTTGTCTATTCATTTTAAGGCAATCGCTTTGAAGATGCCAAACCCAATAATTACATTATGCTTCTAAGGTCCACCTTTATAGTTCGTGATTAAGAATTCCACCCTAAATATTGAAAGTTTTTGAATTCACACCAAGGTTGTTACCATACAATTCATATTATTTTCTTCGTTTCATACTACTTTTTTACTTTCTATGTTCTCATATTCTGATATTCAATGATAAGAAAATTTAACGGTGGAGCTAATTGAAACCATTTCGTGTTTTATAATTCAATGAATACAATTTATGAGAATTTTAAAGTAAGGATTAGTTAAAGAGACAGAGGAAACTATAAAATAAGAAAGATACTTGTGAATCAAATTGGCTTTCCTTTAAGCCTTTAATGGTACTTGCGTGATTGGGTAGAAGCGACATTGATAGGTACTGATAAGTAATGGGCAACTAACTTAAAAAGAAGGATAAGGCAAAAGTAAAACAATGATATCTGTAGTTTCTTTGAGTTTAAGACAACTTCTAAAGATGCCATCATGAATCATGAATGAAGCTTAAGGAGAAAAAAAAAATTGATTATTTTTTTTGACAAAAGCTTAGAAGATAGCTTTACGTAATCGTGGTTCATCATAATCCTTAACCATCCTCTTACGCATTTGGGTTCTTGTCGTTTCACAGTAACATTTCTTTTGTTATATTATAACCTACCAATCAAAATCTACTCTATCATGAATTGATACACCACCACGGTGGTTTTTATTTATTTTTATTTCAAATAATAAGGAAATTATAGAAGGTGAAAATTGAACATGGTCTTTTTCGTTGTTCTATTGTATTTTATGCATATTTATCAGCTAAATTATAAGTTAATTTGGGGATAAACTATATTCCAAATTACAATAATGAGATAAAAGTTATAAATTTATTGCAAAAAAAACTACATGAAGACCGAATTTTAATTAAATTAAATAATAAAATCTTCTATAGTCAAGTAAAAAGTCTAAGATTTATATAAACAAAAGATATATATATATATATATATAAATCTTGATACGATGATAAAGAAGAATGAGAAATAATTCTCTTCAATTGAATTCTCTCTCTCTCATTTTTAGTTGAATGTTCGATACCTAACATTTATACTATATGTCCTATGTCAAAACAAAAATTAAAGGGAATTGGAGGATAACTATCATAGAATTGACATTATCTTAAAAAAAAAAAAAAAATACTAAAAAGTGTATGTTCCTTTCTTTGATGTCTATCCTAAACGTTACCAAATATTAAGAGAAGAAAAAGGAAAGAAACAAATTGTAGGATGCCTTTAAAAAAAGTCCTTGACTTGTTGTAAACATGAATACACGAGCTGTCCATTATCTATGTATATGTTATCTATGTATTATAAAATCTAGGACTATAAAAGTTTAAAGTTAGGAAATGTAATATATTATATATATTGTGCCGTTTATAGCCCGCAATCGCGAATTGCGGTGGTTGTCGTACAAAAGGTTAAGAATGCAAAGACAAATGAGAAAAAAAAAAATCCTAATTAACGAACCAAAACGTTATTAATAAATAAATAAGAGGGCAATGAACTATTTGCTATCGATTGGAAGTGGTACTTCCTTGTCCCAAATGTAGGTTCATCTAGGGAGTTTGTGATTGTCTCCCCCCACCCCCCAAAAAAAAAAAAAAAAAAAAAAAAACCTCCTTTGTTATATTGTGCAATATTTAAACTCAAGGAAGGAAAAAAAAAATTAACAATATATGGATGTATATGAGAAATGCTATGTTCATAATGTTTTTACAACAAATCTTAGATGACAAGTTGTTACTTACTGTTTTTGGCGAGTAAGAAAGCAATTTAAGTGGTGCGTTTAGATTAAAACTTAGGATTTATTGTGAAACTGTTATAAAAAATTGTGGACATAATACTTCTCTACATATATTGATGCTTTTTATTTTTTTAATGTAAGAGGTGAAGTCAATAGTCTATGAATGATGATAATGATTGATGAATACAAGATGGCTAAATGAATGGAACCTTGGGTTAAATCTTTCGTATAATTAACAAATCTTAGATGACATTTTTTTCAACAAATCTTAGATGACAAGTTGTTACTTATTATTTCTGGTGAGTAAGCGGTGCGTTCAAATTAAAATTAGTAACAACTTATCACTTAGGATTTGTTATAAAAGTGTTGTAAAAATATTGTGAACGTAACATTTCTTTATATATATTAATTAATTAATTTTTTTTAATGTAAGAGGTGAAGTCAATAGTCTACTAATGATGATGATGATTGATAAGTACAAAATGGCTAAATGGGTGGAACCTTGGGTTAATCTTTCGTATCATACTATTATTAATATTATTAATAAAGAGGAGCCCTTATTAGCGGCAGGCCATCACTTCCACTCAATCTCATTCTTTGTTATATTTTATTCTTATAGCTTTGGTTTAACAAATTAATATATTTAATTTAACAAGCAAGAATCATGAAAGAGGATTTTAATAATGTCTATTCAAATATAAATTGAATTACTATTATTATATTATTAATGAGATAGGGACTGACGTGAACCCTTATTAGTTATTAGTGATATGATTTGAATAGCTTCTTCAAATAGATAAAATTAATTTTTGGGTCATTTGCCCTTTTTAATAAGAAGATGTGATTACAATTAATTGGCCAAAACCACCGTTAGGAGAGTTCCAATTCAATATTGATGGTTTCAACTATGAGAATCCGGATCAATCGGGAGGAGGTGGGCTCTTAGGAGATGGTAAGGGTGAATAAATCAAAGGTTTTACAAGGAATTTTGATTATCTATATAATTTTTTGGTATAGATGTGGGCGCTTAGAGATAGCCTCTTGTTTGCAAAAAATCTAAAAATTATAGAACTTGATGCTTTTACCGTAGTTCATCATATGAAAAATTCTTCAATTAATCATTCACTAAAGCCTATACTCACTGATTGCGAGAACTTTTTGAAAACCTTCTCCAATTGGCTTCTCAATCACACACATCGAGAACCCAATTGTCAAAATTTGGAAACTTTAGTGATGTTGCTTTTGTTTTATTTCTATATCATGTAATGTATGATAATTGATATGTCTCTTTTCTACCCAAGAAAATAAAAATTTGAAACTTGAAAGTTGAAAGTTGAAAAGTACGTGAACCCAAATGAAAATAAATAAATAAATAAATAAACCCCCACAAGACACGCTTTCTCTAAGGAAAGAGAGCTGACTTCATGGGAAACTCCTTTACTATTGAGCAAAGAAATCAATGGAAGGAGATATTATTGTCTTCCTACGATGTTACTCAACACGTCCCCACCATTTGATGCTCTCTAAATTCCCTTTGATGTGAAATGGAGAATTATCTAACGGTGTAAATCTAAGGATGATACAATACAGAAGTGGATCCCACCACATAGTATTTAATTGAAGAAAAGTTCAACTATGTCCGAACCAAAGCAAAGCCAAAATGACAGACGTGGAAAAAGAGAGACAATAGCATGGAGCAAGCAATGTCAGAGAGAGAGAGAGAGCGAGAGGAAAAAAAAAAAAATGAAAAAGAAAGAATATAAGAAAGAGAAAGAGTCAATTTTTCGAAATCCAACCGCTCCAATTCCTCAATTTGTTTCTCACCAAATCCCACGAATTTAAAAACCCATCTCTGAAAACCATCTCTCTTCAATACCCAGATCCCATTTTCTCTGAATTTTGATCCTTTTCTTCATTCTTCACCAACTAACAAATATCCTCTGTTTCTTAAGCCAGAAATGAGAAAAAAAAATCCAACCTTTTGACAAGTCTCTGCCCAAACACACATAGTTTCCTCCTCGTTTTTTTAGCTTCTTGCTTTTCTTTCGTTTTTTGTTCTCTCTTCTGGTTTGATCCTTGAAGATTACTCTTTTCCTAATTATAGTTCTTTCACAAAATTCAAATAACCCAAAAAAATCCCATAATTCTAGGAAATATAGTCATTTCTGTTCCTCAAAATCCCCTGCTGTCTCTGAACTATTTTTATGGATTTCTGACTCAAAATTGTCTTATCCAATTCAAGTCCTAGCTGTCTCTCTGACTTTCCACTTCAAAAATCCCAGTTGGGCTTCTCAATTTTGATCGAAATTCAATCATGGGAATCCAGAAAGACAGAGTGAGATTCAATGTTGGAGGTAGAATCTTTGAAACATCTTCAACAACCCTTGCCAACGCTGGCCGAAATTCATTTTTTGGAGCAATATTTGATGAGAATTGGACTTTACAATCTGATCATTCCGATGAATACTTCATTGATCGGAACCCGGATTGCTTTGCAGTCATTCTTGATCTTCTCAGAACTGGAGAGCTTTACATTCCTGCCAATATCCCAGAAAAGCTTGTCTACAGAGAGGCCCTGTTCTATGGCCTTCTTGACCATGTACGCTCTGCGAAATGGGGTCAATTTGATGGCAATAGGTTACAGCTTTCGGAATCAATAACAGGTCAAGCACCAGGAGATGGAACGGCAATTCGAGCCGGGCCAGATGGTGGTTGCTGTGTTGCACATGGTAGCATGGTTCATGTGTATGATTGGATGCTAGAAGAGCATGCACCAATTACTCTTGATTACCAAAGAGTGAATGATGTTGGTTGGATTGACTCGGAGAACATTGTGATAAGTGTGTGTGAGAGATTAGGCCGTGGAGATGGTGGGATGGGTTTGTTTAGTTCATCAACGGGGGAGCTGAGGGACAAGTTTCAAGTCAATCATGAGAATCAAGTTAAGAGCTTTACAGCTGGGGCTTTGAGTTTCAGTTCAGATTATAAGATATTTTCTAGTTGCAAAGGTAGGAGCAATGAGTATGGGATTGGAGTTTGGGACCAAGTAACTGGCAAACAGATTGATTTTTTCTATGAGCCACCTGGTTGGTCACTTGGTGATGCTGACAAACTACAGTGGTTACATGGCAGTAACTGTTTGTTGGTTGCAACTTTGTTTCCTAGGAAGGACAACTGTTACATTAGTTTGTTGGATTTTAGGGACAAGAAGATGGTTTGGTCTTGGTCTGATAGTGGAGCTCCTATAGCTGTGGATGAGAAACGGGTTAGAGATGCAATAGCAATGGAAGAGAATAGCTCTATCTGTGTGGTGAATGAGTTTGAGGATTTGGGATTCATGGATTTGAGAAGCACTGCTGGGAGCATTAGGTGGAGCTCAAGAAGCCGGTTGATGAAGGGTAATAACATGCCTGATGAGCCTTGTTACCCTAAGTTGGCATTACATGAAGGGCAACTATTTTCATCAATGAATGATTGCATATCAGTGTTTTGTGGTCCTGAATGGGTATTAACATCTCGGCTACGACGAAGCTATGGAGGTTCAATATGTGATTTTTCGATTGGGGGTGATCGCCTTTTTGCACTGCATAGTGAGGAAAATGTGTTTGATATATGGGAAACCCCACCTCCGCCAATTATATGATTCAGTTAAGGCGGGTTTGCTAGTTTTGGTGTTTGTGTTTCTTTCTTTTTGATACACATGGTTCTCCTTTTTGTTTTCTAGGATTATAGAAGATTGAGTTGCAGTAGAACCCTATAGATTAGGACACATAGAGGTACTAAGCTTGATTAGAGTTTGCTAATTGTTAGAGAGATGAAAGTGAATACTTAACTAAGTATAACCTCATATCTATATAACGAGTGTAAATGGGGGTTTCCCATTATTACAAAAGAAATGAAATTGATTGTTCAACTGCTGCTGGATACAAATTTTGGTTTTTTTTGGGAAGATGCAAATTGTATGTTAGTTATGCCCTACTTGCACATTTCATTTTCTAACTGACCAGGAATGGCTTTTTCATTTTTCTCTTTTTGACAGACCCTCTCTCTCTTTTCTTCTTTTGACCCGTGCATTCACAAAGTTAATTCTCTAGTAGTTTTGATGCATCCCAATGCTCTCAGTACTCAGTACTCAGTACAGATTCCAGATTCGATAGCAAGCACACACTCCCACACACACAAAGAAAGAGCGAGATGCCCTTGCATGTGAGCAGTTGTAACTGCCAAACCTGTTGACAGATTTATGAATTAAATCACTCTGGCATAAAGTTGTTAGGTGTAGGTGTACCTTTAGTTTCAGGTGTTCAAAAATTCTAAATTTGTAACATAGAAGATATGTACTTATGAGCTTTTCTGGTGCACCAAATTTGGTGAATGATCATACCCACTAAAGCAAATCCAGCTCCTTTATCCCTTTGTTTTTTTACTTTGCATGCTTGAACTTAAATCCGCCATCCTTTGTTTATACTTCCCTTTGTTTTTTTTCTCAACTCTTATATCTAACTACTAATTAAAGATAATTTCCTCTGGTTCTGTTCCAGTATTAATCTCATCGATCAACGCCCAAGATAAATTTTAAACTCTTTAGTATCAAATCCCAATTTAAGTGAAGACCCCAAAAGGAATTATATAATACTAATTCAGTTGACTCTTTCTCTCTCTCTCTCTCTCTCTCTCTCTCTCTTGATGCCCCCTTCGCTAAAGACTACTTAGAGAACACAACAAAATAGGGCAAAACATGATTTACCAATGTCCTATCCATTAATAAAAAAATAAAGTGTTATTTATGTTTAAATAATCAGTCTACTTTAGCTGTTTAGGTTTATAAATTGTAAAGAATAACAAGAGCTTAATGTCAGAAAAATATCAAAAACATATATATTTATCTGAGAGACACTCTGAAGAAAGACACATGTCTGTCATTAATAAATAAATAAATAATGAGCTCCAACCGATATCATCCTGATCCTCTTGGATTTAAATTTTCACTAGCTCAGTCAGTTCTGACACATCTACCCAATCTGAGTAGAAGATAATATGAATTCAATATTGCGTTGATAGTAGAAAGGAGGTTTTGATCATCCAAGGATAATCTCACTGTTATCACTTTTACCTAATGAACCCCAATCTCTCACCTTAGAAAAGAAGGATTTTCGCTAGATAATTCAAAAAAAAGTTGACATCATCACCCTACATACAGTCCCATCTAGCCAAAAAAGTGAAGTGTGAGTTTCTTTGAAGCTTTCCTTCCTTCAATTAACTTTCTTTATTAATCAGAGATCTTAAAAATGTGTCGTACAGCTTAAGAAATACCAAAAAGATGATGAATGAAATACCACATCTAATTTGCTCCAAAAAAGTAAAAGATAACAGATAAGAAAGAACCAAAGAGAAATGGACCCCATAAGACAAACCATAAATTAAGCATAGTCAGGCATTGCTTTCCTGAGAAATGTGATTGGCTGAGATTCTTCAGGGGCAAGTTTGTCAAAAGGAACATAATTTTGCTCCTGATCATAAACATGGCATTCGGTCAATATCATCTTCATCAAACGCCAATTCCAAGTAGCCTCATTCAGATACTGTCAATGACATTGGAAAGAATAAATTAAAACAGAGACTTTATTGGCATGAGATAATGGTCACCATGAATTGTGTGTCTCTGTGTGTGTGTGTGCATGCGCACGTGTGTGTGAAGGACTTATCAATCCTACCTTTCCCCAATTTTCTTGAAGAGACTTGTGGGCTGCCCGCAGATTATAGCTTGGTATCCTTGGAGAAATATGGTGGGGGATGTGGACATTGATATCATGACAGAGTATCTCAACCCTGTCCAGGAGAGAAAGTTAGCAGATTACTTATGACAATATAGCAAAAAATTAACTTTAGTTATTTAAACACTAGAACAAATGTATTGGTTTTCTTTTTGGCAATTTTTAGTAGCAAGGCAGAAATGTATCTCAACTTCAACATTTGTTTCATTAGAAATCACTAAAAGTGGCTCCCAAACTAAATCACAGTCAACCAATGATATGAAAGATAACATCTTCAATGAATTATTAATGGATTCGTACTAGCGTGCATGTCATCCTCCCTTTAATCAGTGAATGTGAGTATCGATGAAATATTTTTCACAGGAAAAAATTTTGAAACAGAAAAATATCCCTTTCTGCCCTGGCCTGAACACAATAAGGTCTGGATGCACTCTTAAGAGTAACAGCACACCAAGAATGCAAACTACTTAAAAATCAAGAAAGGATCAATTAAGATGTCCCATGGACCAGGGATACCCAAGGCAAAATCCTTGAGCAAGCTTTGGACAGATAACAAAGTAAGTGTCTATGGCAATATGAAAGCTGTCAAGTATAAGCGTCATTTTACCATCTAATTGCGTCAGATTTTGTGCCAATTAAAGAGGATATAAACACACACACAAAGGAGAAAGAAAGAGTTGTTACCATTGAGGGTAATCACAGTGAATTGTTCCATTAAGCTGGGCCTGAGCAGCATTCCACTCATTTGAATATTTGAATGGTATGTGAGGAGCCGTATGATGGACCATGGTGAAAACACTCATCTACAAAAACACAAAAAACAAAAACAAAATTCTTAGACACAAATAGAATGTATAATCTAAATAATCAGGTCAATGAATTCACAAATGATTGTCAGGGCATCATGCAAACTATGTAAATTTGGGGATTCTAGAATTATTTAGGGCCAGTAAACAGATGATTGTCATGGTGAACAAGGTCTTGCTTGGCTACTTTCCATGTTCCTAAGTTCAATCAAAAAGCTTTTTTTGGGTAAAAATTCACTGAGAAGTATTGCATCATACTATCGTAGTATTCCTCAATAGTTTATTAAGTTATTTGATAAGTAAAACAAGGGATGCAACAAGAGTGCCTCCCAGCAGAGTGAATAAATTATAAATTTATGAATGAAATAATAAATTAAAATTCAGGTTGTTGGCCTTAGGCACAGTTGATTTGAGTAGAGCACTATTCAAATAAGTAGCAATAAATCACCCATGATAAATTTTATTCACATAAATTTGGTGCTTTCAAATCTGTCCTAATGTGCACTGCAGTAACAGAGGGAGCCCCCATTGTGTAGTGTATATCACCATCCACTAAACATTCAGGCCCCAAAATCTATGGACCATCTGCCAGTATAATGGATTTTCTGGATATATACATATATAGATAGATAGAGGATATGGAAAGATGTTATCAATTTAACATGATTAACACTGGGTCCAAATACTACTGCAAGAAAACAGGAACCGGCATTACCCAAAAGTGATAGCCCAACCAGGGCATCAACCAGAACTTGACCCATCCCATGATCCCCGTCTTGTAGATAATCAATGGCCATCCAATTGCGATAAATGCAAACACACAAGCCAAGCTTATCTTCACCCTTTTCAATTCACTTGGTCTGAACTTGTTCAAATTGAAGTGCCACATCAACCTATTAGGATGTTGTTAATGTTGAGACCGATACGTATCAAATCAAAACATATGGATTATTGCTCAAGTCATTAGTGGCAATTGTTTCACTAAGGACAAAGGGCCAAGAAAATTTGAAATACTGAAAATTTTGTCCCATATTATTTCTTGTATTTCATAACGTACCAGTGAGCTATAGACATCCACGGTCTAAGTGGCCCATATCCAATTATAATTGCCTTGCGCAAAATAGGAGATGAATCAAACTCCTCTTTCCAAACAGGGTGCCAAGCTGTATCTTCACTCAACCTATAGATAAAAGATGGGTGGGAATAGAGATGAAATTTTAGAAAATGGAAGAAGTAAGAACAGCAACTTCACAGAGGTTGTAAACCTACCAAACCAACAAACAACAAATAAATGAAATTATACATGCATATATAAACACGCATGAGAAGAAGTTGTAACAGCCATAAAGAGGATAGAGCTGCCCCTCTAAAATACATATATACAAAGGTACATACATATACACACATATGGATTAGGATCAAGTTACTAAAAGAAAAATTTTAATTTAAATTTAAAAAAAAAAAAATCTATAAAAGAAAAATCTATAACTTTTCAAAATTGCCATATAAAATTAAAAATATTTAAACCTGAAATAAAATAAGGGCAGGGAGATAATGGACGGTTAGTAAAATAATGAACATTGACTTAAATAGGACAAGGATTTCCAGATAACTAAAAATGGAATACTGGACAAACAAAACAGTACGGATGTTGTATATGTATTAGATATATTCCACATATCTCATGTACCATAATATATTGGTGAGTATGTATGTCTGAAGGTATATCCTATATATTTGAGATAATTCAATAAGAAAAATTAGAGGCAAAATTGTACACACATGTTTGTTTTTGCATGATGTTGATCGTGCTTAAATCTCCATGGCTCATATGGGTATATTAGCGGCAAAAAGGCCAAGGTTCCAACAATGTCTTCCACTAATTTGTTACTTGAAAATGCTTTGTGAGCACAATCATGTCCTATAACAAATAACTTTACAAAACAAGGATAGAAAGAAATATGAGTTAGATAGCATGTACAAGTGATAATATCAGGAAAACAAAAAGTGTGGAGGGGGGAAGGACCCATAATGAAAATTCATAAGCAATATACATATGGTAAATATGTATATGGAACTAACCCCTGTTGCTGCAGTCCCAGTCCATGCCCAAGCCAAAGGAAGTAGATACCATGGGGCTTTTGAAATCAGGAGGAGTCCCAATGCATAGGAAGTGACTGATATTAACACTGATTTCCATGCTTTCACATCATCAATCTCAAAAACCTTCAAAATTTTTGGAAAAGAGAAAATTATACAGAATATCACCAATTTTTAATAATTATGTTTACATATCCAGCCTAAAGTGAGTTCAAAGAACAGTCTTGCTCACTCAACAGACCAATGTTTGGTCCATAAATCTCCCAAATAATATGTCCAAAATCTTGTTCATAAAAGACATGTTGAGTGCAAACAATACAAAAGAGATGGGATGCAAGATGCATCTGGCATGAGCATTACCTTTTTTGGAAGGGTATTAATGATATCCTTTATTTTAATATTGTCAGGAAGTGGTTCTCCAATTTGCTTAAAACCATAGCTTTCACCTAATTGTTTTCTATACTCAGCAGTGTCTGCTGGAGATGGTACAACTGGAATTGCAACAGCTTGTATAAATCTACTCTTTCTCTTTGGAAGTAAAAATTGCTGATGCCTGATTCCCTTCTGGATAACTCTTTCGCCCTTCAGACAACATATGCCTGTCTATCAGAATAAGCAATATAAGGTGTCTACAATAGTAACTTAAGAAATACAGCATGCAATGAAAGTTCAAAGGAATATAATTCTCGCATAATTTTGACAATGAATAAACAACCATACATACAGAAAACTTGACAGTACCAGTAGAATAGACTACTTACAATTAGTGATTTTTTCCCGTTTATTGCTTGCATATTAATATAATTAGAGAGAACATTTGAAAGCACATCAGTCCAACAATCTAAAGTCCTTAAGAAACGCCCAGTCCTCATAAGGAATTCGAAGTTTTATTCTTTATATAAAATTATGGCTATAGGATTGGGTGATAGCCAAAACAGGAACAATTGTTTCATACTCTTGGCTGACAAGATATTTTTCCATTGTTGAGGAGGTTTACAATTATCAAACATGCATTTCATGGCCTTGACATAACAAAGCTATTGTTTTTATTTGCATGCAGTATGCAGATGAGGTTCTACTCAATATAGTTAAAAGAACACAGGGAATCACGATCCAAATTCTTCAGGTTCTTCCCTAGAAATTAAGCATCCAAATTTTTTTTTTTCAAATGAAAGAATCAACTCCAAGATTCATCGAAGGTGAAGTGCATTAATGGAAGGCAGGATGAGAATCTTGAACTCTTAATAAAGTTTAACTATCAAACATACTCACACAGCTTCAGTTTACCTACTTCAAATGTTTTAATAGTTTATAGATGACTATGAGGTGCCAGTCAACCTGCAATATGGTTGATGCTAGCTTAGGGAGCCAAATACTGTTAACATGGTCATGTTTATGTGAACATTAAAGTATCTACCCGATTTTATTTTTTCTAGGTCAAAATGCGTGGGATTCATTGAACCCTGGAACTAGACCACTACAAAGGGTCCAGTTGCCACTTGGGCTGTAGGCCATTGGCAAAGTATCTACCAAATAAGATAAATATTTGATTACGTAATAAGTGAGCTTTTTCTATTTTTGCTAAATCATTACAAGTGCACTTGGTAAAGCCAAAGTTACCAGTATATCAAGTGGTGCAGTTGTCACTCTCCCCAGTGTTTAAGTTTGGAACTAGTGAATTCCTATGGTGGCAGTATAGTAGGGAAAGTTGCTACTTTGAGTCCATATCTTGTAACAACTTACAATACTTTACAGCAAAAAGTTGTAAGTAGGAGCTATGTAAAACTACAGAAAATGCACAACAGCTTAAGGTTTGTTCGTGATGGATACACTGCAGTATTGTTTGAGGTTAAGGGAAAGTTGGCGCTAGTTGATTATATTCCTAAAACTAGATTGGTGGCTGCCATCATAAACACAACAACCACCTGATGTTTATTTTAAAGGTCTAGATGGAATATTCCCAAACAGAGAGGAAACTGAGTGCAAAATGGCATTTGATTAAAGCTGATAAAGAAGTTGATTGTGCCAATGGCTTTGGGTCTAGTGGCACTTCCACCCTCCAAAAGGATGGGATGGACGGTGAGGTCTTTGATTCAAGCCTGATGGGGTGCGTGAATTATTAACCCATTAAGAAAAAAAAGATAAAGAAGGGGGCTGTGCAACAGAAGCTGAAAGGCTTAAAGGGAGGGCTCGAGTTCACTAGCTCCTATATCACTCTCTCTTTAATTCCTTGCCTATTCTTGCACAAAATCCTTCAGTTTTCACACTCGTTTCCTAAAGAAAACTAATTTGATGCAGGCAAAGAAAGTCTTTGAAGCATTTTATAAAGCAAGTTTCAGCCTTTTCCATTAATAAATCTAATGTGCTATATGCTAAACTAAAAAATGCAAGTCTATAATTACTCCAACATAAGAGGTGCACAATTAAATAGAACCCAAATCTCCATTTGGGCCAAATAACATGAAGAACTTAATTATAATCAATCTGAACCAAAGTAAATAATCAAACTTTACATTAAATTTGAAGAAGCAACAACTCCAAGAAAAGACTTATCCAGTTATCCTACACAGAGTGAGAGGGAAAGAGTTACATACCTGGAGAACAATAGGCTAAAATTTTGTGACTTCCACTTGGCTTTTGATGGGGGCCCTGAATTCCGAACCAGAAAGAATGAAAACCCAAAAAAAGTACTAAAAAAAAAAGGCAGAAACCAAAAGGGTGTCTGAGAAAAAGAAAAGGGATAGCGATAGCATACCATGAAGAGGAACATAGAGTCAGCAACTCTGCAAGCCATTCTGAGCAGAGTTGCAGAAACTCCTATGCACAAAGGCCCCCTCTTCTTGAAGCTCTGTGGGTCTTTGAGTTTGAGAGTGAATGAACGTGAAAAAGATGGGCTTTTTTTTTTTTTTTTTCTTGGAATGGATAATAGAACTGGGTCCTGAAATTCACTTGTACCTCTGCCTTTTATATGACAAACTGAAGCTACCTAATTATTTTCTGTACTTTGTTCCTAGCCGCCAAGTATGGATATATTTTTAATGTCAACCACATTTGTTAGTAGATGATGAGGAAAGAATTTCACTAGCTTTTAAGGTTTCAAATTTTTTTTTTAATTTATTGTTTTACAATTATAATAGAACACGGATATGTATGAAATTTACTTGGGAAGTTGTTGAGATTTTTTTATATTTATTATTATTCTTTTAAAATGAGGTTGTGTGATTTTTTTTTTATTTTATAATTACAATAGGGTTGTGAGATTTACTTTAGGCTTTTTTTTTTTTTTTTTTTTTTTTTTTTTAAGAAACAAACACATACCTAATTATTTTCTGTACTTTGTTCCTAGCTGCCAAGTATGGATATATTTTTAATGTCAACCACATTTGTGAGTAGACGAGGAAAGAATTTCACTAGCTTTTAAGGTTTCAATAATTTTTTTTTTTAATTTATTGTTTTACAACTATAATAGAACACGGATATGTATGAAATTTACTTGGGAAGTTGTTGAGATTTTTTTATATTTATTATTATTATTTTAAAATAGGGTTGTGTGATTTTTATTTTTTATTTTTATATAACAATAGGGTTGTGAGATTTACTTTAGGCACTTTTTTTTTTTTTTTTTTTTAACAAACACATACCGCCATGACTCAATCGCAACCACCAACACCACTACAACCACCGCTTTGGTGATTGCATCTCACCCCAGCAATTGCAACCCACCTTCAGCGAGCACCTTACTAGAAATTGTGTTGAGATGATTTTTTTTCCATACAAGTCAAACACCTAAAAATATTTGTGAGTAGATGAGGAAAGAATTTCACTAGCTTTTAAGGTTTCAAAATTTTTTTTTTTATTTATTGTTTTACAACTATAATAGAACACGGATATGTATGAAATTTACTTGGGAAGTTGTTGAGATTTTTTTAATATTTATTATTATTATTTTAAAATAGGGTTGTGTGATTTTTATTTTTTTATTTTTATATAAAAATAGGGTTGTAAGATTTACTTTAGGCACCCTTTTTTTTTTTAACAAACACATACCGCCATGACTAAATCACAACCACCAACACCACTACAACCACTGCTTTCACAATCGCATCTCACCCCAGCAATTGCAACCCACACTCAGCGAGTCCCTTACTAGAAATTGTGTTGAGATGATTTTTTTTCCATACAAGTCAAACACCAAAAAATATTTGTGAGTAGATGAGGAAAGAATTTCACTAGCTTTTAAGGTTTCAATTTTTTTTTAATTTATTATTTTACAATTATAATAGAACCTGGATATGTATGAAATTTACTTAGGAAGTTGTTGAGATTTTTTTCTATTTATTATTATTTTTTTAAAATAGGGTTGTGTGATTTTTATTTTTTATTTTTATATAACAATAGGGTTGTGAGATTTACTTTAGGCACCTTTTTTTTTTTTTTTTTTTTAACAAACACATACCACCATGACTCAATCGCAACCACCAACACCACTACAACCACCGCTTTGACGATCGCATCTCACCCTAGCAATTGCAACCCACCCTCAGTGAACCCCTTACTAGAAATTGTGTTGAGATGATTTTTTTTCCATACAAGTCAAACACCTAAAAATATTTGTGAGTAGATGAGGAAAGAATTTCACTAGCTTTTAAGGTTTCAAATTATTTTTTTTTAAATTTATTGTTTTACAACTATAATAGAACACGGATATGTATGAAATTTACTTGGGAAGTTGTTGAGATTTTTTTATATTTATTATTATTTTTTTAAAAATAGGGTTGTGTGATTTTTATTTTTTTATTTTTTATAAAAATAGGGTTGTGAGATTTACTTTAGGCACTTTTTTTTTTTTTTTTTTTTTTTTTTTTTTTTTTTAACAAAATCATACCTCATGACTTAATTGCAACCACCAACACCACTACAACCACCGCTTTGGCAATCGCATCTCACCCCAACAATTGCAACCCACCCTCAGCGAGCCCCTTACTAGAAATTGTGTTGAGATGATTTTTTTTCCATACAAGTCAAACACCTAAAAGTATTTTTTGGCGCATTTTCAAGAATACAACCAAAGACATCTATGATTTCATATGTCAAAAGTCTTGTAACTCAATTGTTTGGTACTTCCTGGCGTTTCTAACAAAGACATCTATGATTCAACATTGTTGTGTTGTTTTAATTGTTTTTCATTAATGACATTAATGATGTCACTACAAAGGTATATGATTTGAATTGGAAATTTGGAACATTACAAAAGTTTAGGTTTATGTTTAACTTGAAATGTCTAAAAGCGTGATTTTAATTACACCTTTAAAACGTAATTTACCCAAAATGTTTTGTTTTAAAATTTTGGATAATATAGTTTTAATTGAAGTAGTATTTTAAACTTTTTTTTTAGCCAGATAATTTTTTTTTGAATAGTAGCCAGATAATTTTTAGAACTTTGATAATAGGAATTTATCTCGTTATAATGCTATAGGGCCATAGGCTGATAGGCTACAAGGAACCATGGTTTTCTACAACATTATGAACTATTTGGTATTGTAAAGCCACCAAGGTATTATGATTACAATTAATAATAGGTCTACTCTGTTTTTATATATACCATTTCATGGATACATGTAAAATAATAATAATAATAAAGATATGGTTTCACTTTGAAATTTTGTTGCCCGTCTCTAAGGCCAAATTACCTTAATTTGTTGTTTTCTCTCTTCTTTGCCTTTATATTCTTCTTAATATTTTTCAAAGGAAAAACATTATACAAGGTGACATAAAACTATATGCATAAAACGTAACTTGTATAATATATGTATATATGATAAATTTTATTAATTATTAATCGTATAATTAGATATGATAGATTATGTGATTATAGAGGATTATATGATACTCATATTGTGATAATTGAGTAATCATGTTTTTTTTTTTTTTTTTTTTTTTTGGGAGCCGACATTAAGTAGTTGACGAAGGGAAATTTGAAACCAATTAAGTTATAAGATTTTTGACATACTAAAATTTTTAGACCCCATAAAATCTTGGCACCATTTTTGGGTACACATAAGTTTTCGGAACTCACAACTTCAGCATCACCGGCAGGCTTGATGAGAACAACAAATGGTACAATAATTCAAGAATGAAAAGTCTCACTCCATTAGCAACTTAGAATAGAAATTGACCATTCGAAAGTTGCGTATCACACAAATAGCAAATGTCAAATCATGATACATGAATTCGTGTAAAATATTGATTGCAAGAATTGCGTGAGAAATTTCACTTCTTGGTGCATGGTACGACCACTTCATTTTGGGTTGTCTTTCACACCTTCTTCTGTACTTTTGAAAAAAGCAAATCAAACCAACGCAAAACACAATAGGTAGATTTGCCTCAATTTCCATGATAACTTGACTTTTGTAATTATATAATTTCACAAATAAAAGATCACCGACCTTCTTTGCCATTCACCCAACTTTACCGAGCCATGGTCAAACACGTTTATATGTAGAAACATACACCGACTTTTGGACCATCAAATTGATTGGGTGCTTATAATATAGAGTTAGGTATGTGATTATGAAACACCAAAATGTTTGGAGTCAATCACTTATAACTAGTATTACTCACGAAGAAAACATGGTTGTGGTCACGAAGAAAACATAGTTATCACTTATAACTAGATGCCACTCAACTACAAGACAGTTATGGAGATAAAAAAAAAAAAAAAAGAAGATGATAATTCGATAGTTAAAAATACAATTAGATGGGAGAGGAGAGATTTAAACCCTGAACATATTTGTTAAAAATATTAGAAGGTGACAATTGAATTATAAGACTTTTGACAGTTGTGAAGCAGCTTGGTTGTAAGTTTGTGCCTTGGCATGAAGATTATGTGGTTATTGTCTATTAAAAAAAATCTTAAATTAGTTTCGCCTTTTCTTTTCTTCCGTTTAAGGTTGGAAAAAAAACCATTACTAATAAATAAGATAATATGTTTTTTTGGCGTCATCATATAATTAGTGTTTTATAAAGTTTTTATCTTCAAATTGTACTTTATATGAGCATTACAAATATAGCTATTCTAAAGATGTATATATATATATATATATATATTTGTGGTCAAACCATATAGCATTGAGTTGAGTATTGAGTAGGGTTATAAACAAGTAAAGTTGAGTTGAGTATTAAAAATTAAAGTTTGTTCATTTAATTTAGAGAGATGCTACGTTTATAACAATTTTACAATATTTTTACAACAAATCACAGGTGGTTAATTGTTATTAGTTCAAATTTGAAACTAACACTAAGATTACTTTTTTGCCTCAATAATAACAACCAGTAATAACCTGCTACTTAGGATTTGTTGTAAAAATATTGTAAAAATGTTGTAGACATATCATTTCTCTTTAATTTAACTTCAAATACAAGTTTAGTTTGAGTTAATCACCAAACAAGATTACATGTTCAAACTTGATTCATTTTCTTATTAGAACAAGCATGAGCTTATTCACGAGTTACTTGATTAATTTTTTTCCCCCATATATAGTAAAACTATGACTAAAATTTGTTACCTTTTCACAAATCTATACATTTTACTATAAATATACTATTTACATTATCAATAAACCACAAATAATAATTTATTATCATCAAATGAACCTACTTTACAAATTCATATAATCCATTATCAAGTTTATATAAGTATATTTTTAGAAAAATATACATATAAAAATATAATATTCTTTAATATAATTAAATTAAGTCTTATGTTCACGAGTATATTTACTAAACATGATATTGTATTTGAGCTTAGCTGTCTTGCTTACTAAGAGCATTCACAACAGTGGTGCTATATAGGTATAATGCTATTTTTTTAGCTCAAAATCACCAAAAACGTCCTACAGAAGATTTAGCTCCACAGCTACAGTACACATGTAAAGATACATGTGTACTGTAGCACACAGGTAAAAAAAAAAAATTTTTTTATTACATTTTTCTCTCTCCTCTCATTAAATAATCTTTTCCTATCCTCTCATTCTCTCTCCGGCATCTCTTCTTTCTTCCTCTTTCCTTCTCTTTTTTTTTTTTTTTTTTTTTTTTTTTCTCTCCCTCATCTACTCTCTCTCCTTTGCCGATCTTCATCGTCGAGCTTCTCTAGCTTCTCTCTCTCGTGCCTCTTTGAGTAAATCGTTGCCGTCTTGCCGCTGATGGGTCGCCGTTACACCGAGGATCGCCATCGTGCTGCCGCTGGATGGATCGCCGTCACACCGAGGATTGCCGCTGGATGATCGCTGTCTTGCCGCTGATGGGTCACCGTCAGGCCACGATGGATCGCCGCTGTGCCGTTGGGTAGATTGCCGCTGTGCCGTTGGGTAGATCGCCGCCGTGCCTCCCCTCTTTGGTTGGATCGTGGTCGTTGGTTGCTAGCTTTTGTGGTGGGTTCGGGTGTGGATGAGTTTGCATAGTGTGGGTTTGTGCGTTTTTGTTTTGTTGTTCTTCACTGGTTTGGCTGTTGATTTTTCTGGGTTTTTTTTTTGTTCTTCACTGGTTTTGATGGGCACAGTGGGGTTGTGGATGTGCAGTGATTTTTATGGGTTTGGTGGTGGTTGGGGTGGTGTGATGCGGTTGAATGAAATATTATTTTATTATTGTGTTTATATTATTTTATTGTGTTAAAATGTAAAATAGCTCCACTGCTGTAAGGTGTGAGAAGGTAAAATAGATAAAGTGGCTTTTTGTGTAGCTAAATAGCTAAAATTATACAACTACTGCTGTGAATGCTCTAAGAAAATAACCTAAATAAATGTTTACTTGTGCCCATTGTTTGGTAGGGTACTAAGCCCAGCCCACACAAGCATAGCCAAATTTGGCCGTCGGCTTGGGCTTGCTGAAGGGATCTGAAGGGTAGGTGTCGTTGTTGATCACAAGATTCATGATAAGACGTCCTTTGACATAGTACTCGACGGCAACTGACAGAACCCAAGTCTTTCAACTTATAGCTAGAAAAAGCTTGATGCAGATTGGTTTAAGTTGAACATTGATAGCCTCTCATTGGGCAATCCAGGTCTTGCTGACCGAGGAGGCCTCATTAGGGACTTCAATAGTTCAATGGGCTTTGGGTGAGAGCTTTTTAGCTGGCTTTAGGTTCAGCAATTAGTTTCATAGTAGAATTTTGGCCTTACTTGATAGTTTGGTGCTTGCTAAAGATTTAGGAATCCATTGATTACACATTGAAATAGATGCCAAGGAACTAGTTATACTTCTTAATAGTTAACAACATCCGAACAAGCTCTTATTAAATGTTGTTATTGAATGCAGGAATTTCATCTAAGCATTCCCTCAATGTTGAGTGGAACATAGCTACATGGAAACAAAGAAATGCGCAGGCTGCTTTGGTGAATTCGGGGTTATCAACATAACAAAAGTTTATAACAATTTCACAATATTCTTAAATTAGCCTACTATCTCACACACTGAGCCCACTACATTGTGAAATTTAAAATTTTGTTTAATACTCATTTGAGAATGTTGTGAATTGTTGTTGTGTTCTTGACATGACTCAGTTTTGAATTTGTCTAATGATATACTTGAGCGTATCAGTACTAATTCTGTTTTCTTTTCCCAAGTTGATGAAAGAAATTAATCTCCAATTCAGGAAACCTTAACTAAGCAAAATCAGCTTTTTATGGACTTGGCAGATCTTTCCTGTAACTTATTGGTTATGACTCATTTACCAAAAAGAAAAGGAACAACAACATTTATATCTTTTGCTCTTGGCATTTAGTTGGGCCGGCAACTTGAGACCGATGATGCAAATTGAAAGATAGTATTTCAGAAACATCCACGGATTCCACAACAAATATAATTTCAAAAAAAAAAAATTATATATATATATATATATATAATACAATTGCCAAGAATCTAATAATTGCATGGTTATGACTTATGATAGGGGCACGTAGTAATAGTTCAAAGTTCAAAATTCAAACACAAATTTTGGTCCAGATTTTGAAGGTCTAGATTGAGTCAATACCAAATCACATTGGGCCGGCTTCAGACCCAGAAATACAGGAGGAAAAAGACATGCTACGGGGAAATTGACCTCTAGTGTTTGGCATTTTATTATTGTGACAAGCAAGAGCATTTTCTTTTCTTTTTATTTTGTTATGTCTTTTTATTTTATTTTATTAAATTTGTTATTTGCACAACTTTTTTGTTTGTTTGTTGAGAATACTAAGTATTTTTAATACATACATAGAAAGATGAGAGAAAGTCTTAAAAAAATTGATAGTGATGTATATTTATTTGCACAACTTTTGTTAGAGATAGTAGTTCAATTTTTTAATGAGAAGTAACATTAGACTCTAGTTTGGGGGTCTCATGGGTGGCGTGGAACCGTTGTACGGTTAGGATATATAAAGAAATTTCAATATACAAAATTAGGTTTTCTTTTGAAACACAATTTAATGTAAATCCTTCACTTTGTTATGGTGATTTTTTTTTTTTTCCCTGTTGCTTGCTCTTGTGGATGTAGACACACTGAACAATGTAAATCTATGTTGATTTCTTTCTATATTTTGCAGAAGTTGCTAAGATTTGAAATTTACAACAACTTTACATAAAACAGCAATTCAAGGATGAAATTTGCTATATGGCATTTCCAAATAAATTAGAAGTGGGTAAATGAAATTCGTTTTGGATTTCTGATTCATCTTAAAGGATTCTTTCTATTTATTGTACAAATGAATATAATATGTTGGAATTTTTATACACTCTGTCATACTCATACTATATTTAGATTGATGGGAATTAAATTTTCATTTCGAAAGACCCTTTGACAATTTGAATGGCAAATGGAGATGATCCTATGAGCATTATATTTCATCACAATAGCTTAAGTTTTTGCAAACCATATACCATGAATATGCTCTAGTGTTCTTTGAGAGCTTTGAATTGGCAGCCTTATACTAATCAAATTCTCCTCTAAACTATTAAATTTTTAGGTTAAAAGCAAATAACTGAGAAAACATTTCTGTAAACATGAAACTTCAATAAAATTATATTCGGTAAATATATTGATTTGTCAGACTTCACAGCTTGCCTATATTTGTATCAGTGGTTTGTCTCCTATCAATTTGAAATGAATCTATTTTATGGTTTGAACTAAATATTACATATCTAAAGATGTATTCGGTAGAATCGGTACCATGTTGTTTAAAAATTTAAATATCGTAGCACTCTTTACATGATTAGATTTAGAAAATAAAATGTTAAGCATGAAATGGACTTTGAATTCTCTCCATTTCAAGTGAAATAAATAAATTTTGTTCCATCCTAGGCAGGTTTCTGCTTGTGTCTAGTTACTGTCCTAATCGGACACATCCAAATGTGGACACGTGGACACAACAGACACGTGTCCACATCTGGTTGTTTCCAGTTCCTGCGAACTGGTCATAAGTTGGATCTATTCTATGTACTTTAATAATTTACTTTAATAATTTAAGAATTCATCTTTTAACAAGCTTATAAATCATAAAATAATAATTAAAAAAAAAAAAACTAATAACACCAAACCGACTCTCTTGGTGTATGTGCAAAAATCATGAGAATAAGACATCTAGAGACTAGAAATTAATCTCATGTTTGGCCAAGTACAAAGAAGAAAACCCCAAAATCAGACCTCAAAATCACCACTAATGGCCATTCTCTATGTCTTCCTATTCATCTTCATATTCCTAAGCAATCCTCACAGGATAAATTCAAGTAAGCATGCTAAAAATATATATATAGCCAAAGTTAGCTCAATCTCTATCCTTAACCACTGTTTCACAGAACTTTACTCTAATGTTTCAGGTACTTGCAAATTGAATTTTAGCCAATTCCCATATGAAGCACAGAGTGAGTGCTTTGACATAGCTGCAAACTGTGTCCCATCTTCTGTAATGAAGGCATGCTGCAGCTCAGCCCTCCAATCTTTCTTCAAAGCAGTGGCAATAGAAGCCAACCACTCTGGGTCCATATTCCTTCAGTTGCCTGAAGCCAAAGATTTAGTAACACATTCCAAAATCTTCACCAGAGTTCAAATCTAGCTAAATGTGAACTCCAAGATTTTATCTCTTCTTCAACAGCAGAACTATGCTCAAGTACCATTGATTCAATCATAAGTTTTCTTGGGATCGAGAGATATAACACCTTCCGATCCAATTGTACAAACTTATATGCCAGTAATTATAGTGATAAGTCATGTTTTAATTGTGTCATGTCTTATAGGCAGTCATTACAAGCTCTAAGAAAAGGTGATAGTTCAAATAGCAATAGGTGTAATGAAGCTCTCCTTGTTAGTCTTGCAAGCTCAGATGTGGATTCCCAGAACTGGGTTCCAGGAACTTTTTCTTGTTTATGGAATGAAATAGGTAAGATTTCCCAGTTTTCATTTATGGAACATATTCCCTATTATTGCTTAGTTTAAACGTTTTTGTTCCCTTGTGTTTCAGAGTTTTCATGGCCTACACAAACTCATAGAATAGGTGAGTGAACAGAAATTGAACCTTAAATTTTTATTTGCTTTTCTACTTCTCTTATACAATAAAATGCACTTTAGCCTTAATTGACTGTTAAATGTGTGAAAGAAGTCAAAGAACATCTACTGGATTCCAAGGCACTCCTTGCTACAGTAATTGTGGCTGCAGTGCTTGTCATCTTAGCTCCACTTCTATATATTCTCACAAGGAAGCAAATTCAATATGCAAGTGAAAAGGACCTGAAAAATCTATCAGGTGAGATACATGATAGATTAGTGGTATTCAATACTGCATCTTTTGTGACTATCTCAATGACCTCATGCATGTTGGTTGTGGCAGTTGTGGTGTTTAAAAAAGAACCAGAGGATGAAGCCAAAAGACCCTTAAACTGCTTTGATCTCTATATATTCTCACCTGATGAAATGGCTAAAGCTACTGATTCTTTTAATAATTCAAACTTGATTGGAGAGGGAACTCTTGGTATGATGGTCATGACCACTTGATTTATTGAACTCATTAATGAGATGCAAGTTGAACTAATGAAATAAAGAAAATTGTTCAGGGAAAATGTACGTTGGAATAATGCCAAGTGGAACGAAAGCAGCAATCAAGAGACTTAATGAGGGCATTGAGCTTCACAATTTTATTGATGAGATTTGCCGGAAAGCGAAAATAAGGCATCCTAATTTGGTGAGTACTGTGGGATGTTGTGACAGCGGAGATGAGTGTCTTGTTTATTAGTACTGTGTCAATGGTGATCTTTCAAGCTGGCTTCTCGGTAAGCTTTTTTCGTGAAAATATGGGTTTTTAATTTATAGCATGCCACAAGGAAGTGCATACAAAACTCCCTCAACTCCTCTCTACAATCCTGTCACTTGCACTTCCAATTACCTCCAAATACATAGGAAAATTTCAATTTTAATTTTCTTTCTCCAAAAAAAAAAAAAAGTTGTATACATCTTTCAAAATTGTTGCTAACCATTAGCATACAACCTTAGATAAAATAATTATCTTATGTATCCGACATATGTATTATTTCTCTCATAATATTTAGAGCCCACAACTGTGAAGAATCCACATGTTGTGACTCGTGAGATAGATGAAGCATATTCCAGATGCATATAATGTCTACTTCTTTAAATAATTTCTCATATATTATTGCCTTTTGTTATAAATAAATAAAGATTCTCCTATACCATTTTCACAAACTTGGTAATAAGCAATGAATGTATCTAACAGGTGACAAAAGGACAGTAATCTTGACATGGGAGCGGCGGATGCAGATATTTTTTGGCATTGCAAGGGGCTTATGGTTTCTTCATACCAATCCCTTGAAAAAATTAGTTCATGGAGACATAAAGGTAAAATGAATTCATTTCACCTATAGCTAATACTAAGTGTGATGGTGCTAATAACTAATAATCCAATATGTCTCAGTTAGCAAACATATTACTAACTGAGAAACTAGAGCTTAAGATTTCAGACCCCATCTTATCAAACTACAAGTTAAAGAAGACTGAAAGGATGGAAACCACTGCAAATGATGTTTTCAATTTTGGAGTTGTGCTACTTCAACTTTTGACGGGAAGAAAGCCAGAATCTCTGATTAAAGAGGTATGCTCTAGTTAACATGTTGTCTCCCATATAATCTAGCATGTTACTATTTTATAAGTATTTTTTTCACCTAAGATGGTAAATTCCAGCAGATTAGTTGAATATATTTCTATTGTCATTTGTCACTGATGTAGGCAAGGAATGCAATAATGAAAGGAGGAAGCATAAGTGCTTTGGCAAATCCATGCTTAAATGGGGCTTATATTGTAACTGAATTTCAAAATGTATTATCAATAGCTGTTCAATGTACTACTCCAAGTGAACAAGAAAGACCAAACATGGAAGAAGTCTTACAGAAACTTGAAGAAACCCAAATTTTAAGTCTAAACTTCAAATCCAACTGCAAGAATTTTTGAAAATTTTTTTTTTTTTGGAAGTTGGAACCAACAATGCTATAAAATATGTTTTATGGATTTGTAATATATATTTCTCATTATTTGTAATCTAAGGTGGGAAATCGTAATTGGTGTCCAATTACAGTAACGTGAATGGTGAGCCATTTCTTATTTGTTGCCTTTTTGTTGTCAAAAGATCACCTTTTCCAAGCCAATGCCAAATTTAACTCATTTTGAATACAAGTTACACAGTTACACACATTTTCAAAACAACACATTTGATGTCAGTGGCCATTTGTTATTCATGTTTTGAACAACATAAAGAATTAACACGACCTTAAATTTAAAGGCCACAAAACATAAATATTCTTGCTCCTTTTTTCTTCAATCATTTTCTTTCTCACCCCAAAAATAATTAACATGGCCTTAAAATTAAAAGGCCATAAAACACATACATTTTCTTGCTCCTTTTTTCTTCAATCATTTTCTTTCTCACCCCAGAAAAAAGAGGGGGCTCTGGGACAGTTCCAACCTGCCTTCCCCTCAACATCCCTTCCTCCTCCTCCAAGCCTTTTTCTATATTCCCTTCCCCTCCATCTCATCACTTGAAGATTGAAGACAGAATTCAAGGTCATTGGGTCAGTACAAGGAAAAAACTAAAACTAAGTATTTTCTGAAGGCAATGTTCCAAAGCAACACGAGCTACCACAGAAGCACTGCAGACCATTAGACCTTAACCTCACTTCACCATAGCTAAAGGCAAGCTCTTCATTTTCTTTTATGTCTCTTGAAGCAAAGAAGCAAATGCGGGGCACCAAAGCTCCCGAGCTCCTTACCAGTTTTGTCACTAAATTACCACCATCACATGAATGGTTAATGAACCGTGCTACATTTCCCATCCTTGTAGCATCAATGTTGATTCTCATACATGCCTTTCCAGAAGGAAGATGCTCCCTCAAAACCAATAGAGCAGAAGAAAAACGCCCATCTGATGCAAGTTTATCATACATTTGTTGCCGATTTGTTGCCTCTTTGGTTGTCAAAAGTTCACCTTTTTCAAGCAAATGTCAAATTTAGCACATTTAATACAAATCTCACACACTGAAATCTCAAACTATCCAGTTGAGAATGTTCATATCCTTTAATTTCTAATGGCTAGAAAAAAAAAAGTTTGTACATGTCCGTTTATTTAGCTAATGAGTCAAACTCAAGCTCAGATACATGTTCGACAATCAAATGAACCAAGCTTAAATATAAATAATATGTTTGTGAACAAGTTCGACTAGATTTAACTATGTATAATATTATGCCTTTATATGTACATGTATAAAAATATACTTCTACAAACTTAAGTTTAAATGGTATAAGTTTGTAAATAAGTTCATCACATATCAAGTTATTATTTGCTATAAGCCAGTAGTTCATGTCATAATATATACAAGGTTGGTGAACAAGCTAGGCAGCAAGAAAATGAATCACAATAAATCTTGAACTTTTAATACTCCACTCAAATTATGAAGTAAAAAGTAAAACCTCTGACTACATAGAGGTTGAAAATATCATTCGCATGTATTTTTAGTCACATGACCAATTATGGGTTGGAGCAAATTCCTGAAACTGGTTTTTACTAGGTTCCATTTTCAATTTCATGGTGGAGGGAAAGAAAAAGTACCTGCATACTCGCATACAAATTGGGCTTTCTCAATGAACTGGTCAGCGTATAAACCCCAACCTTTCCTTCTATCCCTCACAATCTTCAACCTCACCGAAACACCTCGCTGAGTCAACCGATTCTCACACTCCAACCCGCACCCACAACTCGGTCCGCACTCGTTCCCCATATCCAACTCATCCATCTCAGAAAAACAAGGACACCCATCTGGGTCCTCATCGTCACACCTCTCGCAATCACACCCAGACACGCTGTGCCCCAACTCGTCCACCAAACTCACCGGTTCCACGCCGAGTCGACTCGCCGAGCTGCTAAAACCCAGCGAACCCCATGATTGGCGCTGGGGTTGTGAAGAAGAAGGGAAAATCTGTGAAGGGGTGTAGATGAAATGGGCATATGGGTGGTCATCTATGGTGTTGTGGAACGGGATGAGGAGGTTTTCGAAGGATCTGGAAGCGTCGGAGGATCGGCGGAGAGTGGTGGATTTGGAGAGTTGGTTTAGGGATTTGGAGGTTAGAGAAATGTTGGTTAGTTCAATTGGGGTCAGCCATGGGAGGATTAGCTCGAAGCATTGGAGGAAAGGTCCAGTTTGGCAACGATTTTTTGTGTCTGGTTCCCACATTTGAGCGAAGCTGCAAAAGATTTCGGATGCCACAGTCTGTGTATCAGTGTATGTTATGCAAATATGCAGTCATGGGAATTTTAATATTCTATTTTTTAAAATGCGAACATTTTCGTTTTTTTTTTTTTTTGGTCTGAGAGTACATTTTTGCGTTAATTATGAATATTAATATAAAATAGTTGATATAATTATGTAAATGAAGGCATTTTGTAAATGCTAGTATTGTAAATTTTGTCTTTTTACTTTCTCTCATTCCTATGTCTTTAGTCTTATATTATCTCAAAAAAAAAAAAATTTTATGTAAATGAAAAATGGAATTTTTTGGCATCAATTGTTTTCTTTTAAGAGAGAATTTGGCATCAATTATGAATATTAATGTAAAATAATAGTTATTAAACCTTGCATATTGACCCGTCTACAAGTTAAGTGTATCAATTCAACTAGTAGATTACCAATTGAATCGTAAGGTCAAATAAAAAAATTAATGTGTGTGTATGTGCGTGCTGTAGTCCCGGGTGAAGAATTAGGGTCCTAATTTATTTATTTGTGGGCTTTCTTGCAATCCTACAGGTAGAGCTCTAAGTTTCAACTAGATAGTTCAAGTTGCATCATTCTCCAAAAAAACCTTTTTGGATCTACACACCTCACCCTTTTTGCCGTTCTTCTCCCTCTTTATTTACTCACACTCCCTTCACCTTTGTGTGTATTCCCTCATTTTCTTGTGTCTACCCCATTTTTCCAATATTTTCCCTTTGTGTTTTTCCCCAATGTTTTTCCAACCACCCATTTGTTTGCCTTCTCATCCCTTTTATAGTCTCTCATTAGCGGGGCAATCATCATTATCATTTCACCAATTCACATGCATTTTCACTTTTGCAAGAATCCTAAGGAATCATCATGCCTTTTGAGGACTCTCTTAAAACTTGTTCCAGATATTAAATAGCATTTGGTAGCGAGTTTCCCTAAGGTACTAACATGCTCAGTTACTGATCTGAATTTGACCATCCTCTCATCAGCTTCCCCTTGGGCCTTGGCTTATTAGCTAGTATTAGGCTTAACTTGGTCCGGACACAATAAGGTTCCCTCAAACGGTAATCCTTAGACCCTTACACATCTATTAGTGGACTGATCCTATCCCTACAGTGTTAGGCCTTGGTCATATGGGTCGTTCTTGGTCACTTGGGCCCAAGCCCCTACAATATATATATATATATATAAATAAGTTTGAGAAATTATAATATAAATATATAAATTAAAAATAAATAGGGATATGACTAAATTAAGTTGGCAATTCTAATACAAAATCAACGTTTCATAATCATAGAGTTGTTTTTTGATAGGATAGGAGTTTTGGGGGTAGATAGATGGATAGAGAAGTGATTTTTTTTTTTTAATTTTTAATTTTTTATGTTTTCTTCCCTTTAAATTATCATATTATAACACATTAAACAACAAAAAGTGATGTGGGATGCGAAAATGTCAAGAAGTAGAACATGTCTATTTTAAGAAAACAAGAAATAAAATACGTTTGTTTCTGAAAATAATCTCAAATCCATAAGGAGAAAGAGTTCTGGAATCCATCAAAGAAACAATAGACAAACGTTTGAATTTTTATTAATATCAATAATACTGAAAAACGTTTACAAACTTAGAGGCCTATTTAAAGGCTTTATAAAATTTGACAAACAAAAAAATATATTATAAAATAACTCCTAATTAATACCTAACCATAATAGGATCTGTGGGTGAGAAAGCCCGACGCCACATGATGGGCCTGAGGCCCAGTTCAAATACGACTCACTGTCCAAAGAGGTTAAATGTATCAATGCTTTGCCATCCTGGCGGAAGCACAGCCCGTAGGGAAAAAACGCTCCGTCCCAAGACAACCTGGTATGGCCGAAGAGATCCTACTTAACGGAGCAGCCCAGAACTTGATCGGGTAGCTGTGCTGAAGGTCTCCCTCCCAGGACGGAACTTCGAGCATGTCTAACTGCGTAGCTATCACGAAATATCTTGCCAATAAAACTGTCACCGCCACATTTAATGCACTGCAGCAACTTTCCTAGCCGCATTTATGTGGAGAAGACACCTGAACAGTGCGTCTTCACCCACCACCACTCACTGCAGGTTAAAGCAAACGGCTGATGTGACTAGTACTCAAGTGGGTGTCTGGATGGAGGACAAGTGTGCGGTGAAGATGGGAAAAGGGGGTCTATATAAGGGAAGCAAGTCTCGCAGAGTGGGGGAGGGAGGAAATTGTATTTACTAAGCCTTTAAATAGAAAACCTCTTCGGACTACAGGGGTTCATCCCGTTGAAGGCTTGACTCAATCCATCTCTTTGTTATTGGTTTTTGTCCATCTGGACCGTTGCTAAATCCACCATTAGTCCAGTTGTTTAGCCCATTCTCTACAAATTTATTGTGGAAAATTTGGTGGGCTCATCATATAGAGTTTTGGTGCCTGGCCCAACAAATTTTGACCCTACAATTGGCGCCGTCTATGGGGACAACTTGAGCAAAGGTGGAAGCAACACCTCAGAAGATGGCCGAACCAAGGCAACGACCAGCTGAATCCAGGTCATCTAAGCACACCGATCCTTTTCTTCGTCTGGAGCGAAGGCAGAATCGTGAGGAAAGTGTACACACCGCACGTGACGACCAAAACCAGTCACATGGGGAGAGCCACATGTCTCATGCAGAGAAGAACGAAGGCATGCAAAGAGAAATAGACAGGCTCAAAAGGGAGTTGCGCCATGCAAAGAGGAAGCGTAGCCCCTCGTATTCTGATGAAGATTTTGAGGACGAACAAGATGCTGGCTACAAACAGAAACATCGGACGCCGGTCAACGAATCCTTTACCTATGAAGAACTGCGTCATGATGGGAGGAGCTTTCAGGATCCCTTACTGAGGGGCGCAGGGAACGATGCTATGAGCAAAGCTCTAGATCAGATCTCCCGGTCTCCTTTTACACGAAATATCGAGGGTGCCAGACTTCCCAGGCGTTTCCACCAACCTACATTCACCATCTACAATGGCAGGACCGACCCAGTGGAACACGTGAGTCATTTCAACCAGCGAATGGCAGTTCACTCCAGGGACGAAGCCCTGATGTGCAAAGTTTTTCCCTTCAGTTTGGGACCAATAGCCATGAGATGGTTCGATAGTCTGAAGGCAAACACTATTAGCTCTTTCCAAGAGCTAACCTAGGCCTTTGGGTCTCGTTTCGTCACTTGCCGAAGGGTGCCCCAGTCTGTGGCCTCGCTGTTGTCTGTCAGCATGAAAGAGAACGAGACGCTGAAGTCATATTCAGATAGATTCTGGGAAACATACAATGAGGTAGAGGAAGACTGTGAATCGATGGCTGTTAGCTCTTTTAAACTAGGCCTCCCCACTGAACATCCCTTGAGAACGTCTTTGACGCGTAAGCCTGCCACCAGCATACGCCAGTTGATGGACAGGATTGACAAGTACAAAAGAGTTGAGGAGGATCAGCAGCAGAGTAAGGGAAAGGAGAAGGTTATCCCTCAGGAGGGGAGGGATTTCAGGTCGGACAGGCAGAATCACAATAGGCCGAGGAAGGACTGGGCCAGGCAAAGCACAGCGAACTTTCAGACGGTCAACACAGTTTTTCGCGAACCGGTGCACCAAGTCTTGGATAAGATAAAAAACGAACCATTCTTCAAAAGGCCGAACAAGATGGCGTGAAACCCTGAAAGGCGCAACCACAATTTTTACTGTCATTATCACCTGGACCACGGCTACACCACTGAGGACTGCAGGAGCTTGTGGGATCATTTGGACCAGCTGGTTGGCGAGGGCAGGTTGAAGCACCTCCTACACCACTCATATGGTCAAGGAAATCAAACCAGCACGGGGCCCAGAAGGGGTGATTTCGTAAAACCTCCCTTGGGAACGATCAATGTCATTTTTGCCGCACCAGGAAGGACAGGGTCTTGCCCATCTAGGATATTGTCAGTTGCTCGGATACCCTCGAATAAGGTTAACAGAGAGCCGAAGAGGCCTAGGACAGACGTCCCGGTTTTGGGTTTTTCGGAGGAAGACAAAATAGGAACTGTACAGCCGCATGATGATGCACTGGTAGTCACCCTGAGAATAGGCGGATACGACGTCAAAAGGGTGATGGTGGATGAAGGCAGCGCTGTAGAAATAATGTATCCAGATCTATATAGGGGGCTGAACTTGTCCCCCGAAGACTTGACTCCATACAGTTCACCTTTAGTCAGTTTCGATGGAAACGTGATCATGCCGAAGGGGCAGATTAGACTGCCTGTGCAAACTGGTGCTGAGATTGTGGAGGTAGATTTCATAGTGGTGGATGCCTACTCACCCTACACCGCTATTGTAGGCAGACCTTGGCTTCATACCCTTGGGGCTGTGTCTTCCACCCTACACCAGAAGGTTAAGTACCCCTCTGAGGGGGTAGTTGAAGAAATTCGAGGGGATCAGGCTATGTCCAGGCAATGTCTAGTGGCAGCCATCCAGCACGAGCGGCATGCCGAGCCCTCAAATGGTGACAAGGAGAGTTTATAGCAATTAAGGTCTTCGGCGCCGGACACCGGAACCTCGGCCGGAGAAGCAGAGTGCGAAAGCTTAACAAGAATAGTTATTGATAATGACCCAGAGAAGTTCTTCCAGGTCGGGTCCATGCTGCCTCCTCAGGAGAAGGGAGAGTTGATAGAATTCCTCAGGGGAAACGCTGATGTATTTGCATGGGATCCTGCGGAAGCCCCGGGGTAAGCCCAGATTTCATTTGTCACCATCTAAACGTAGATCCCACCATAGTCCCAAAGAAACAGCCGCTCCGGCGACCATCGAAGGAACACGCGGATGCAGTCAGGGAAGAGGTAACGAGGCTCAAACAGGCTGGGGCTATTAAGGAAATTTTTTACCTCGAATGGCTGGCCAACACAGTGGTGGTAAAAAAGAAAAGTGGGAAATGGCGGGTGTGCGTGGACTTCACTGATCTTAATAGAGCTTGTCCGAAGGATCCGTTCCCCATGCCAAAGATAGATCAACTAGTTGACGCCACCGTTGGGCACCCTCGGATGAGTTTCTTGGACGCCTTTCAAGGCTATCATCAAATACCATTGGCACTCGCCGATCAGAGCAAAACGGCTTTTGTAACCCCTATAGGAAACTACCACTACAAGGTAATGCCGTTTGGCTTGAAGAATGCTGGGGCTACCTATCAGAGAATGATGACCAGGATGTTTGAACCGCAGCTGGGCAAAAGCATGGAGGTTTATATTGACGACATGGTGGTTAAAAGCAAGGTTATCACGGAGCATATTGGGGACCTTTGGGACATCTTCGAAATTCTGAGGAGACACAGACTACGCTTGAATGCCTCCAAATGTTCGTTCGGCGTGGGATCGGGCAAGTTCCTGGGGTATATGGTCACTCATAGGGGAATCGAAGTTAACCCCGACCAGATAAAGGCCATCAACGACTTGCGAGCTCCTCGGAACCCCAAGGAAATCCAGAAGCTGACTGGGATGACCGCTGCCCTTAACAGATTCATTTCCAGATCAGCCGATAGGTGTAGGCCTTTTTTCTCGTTAATCAATAAGTGGAAGGATTTCAAATGGACGGAGGAATGTGCCGTTGCTTTCCAGCAACTTAAGGACTACCTGGCTAGACCTCCCATCATGTTCAGTCCCGAGCCAGATGAAGTCCTGTTTGCCTACATTGCTGTGGCTCCTAGTGCTGTTAGCTTGGTGCTGATCCGAACAGACTGTGGCGTGCAAAAACCCGTCTATTATGTGAGCAAATCGCTGCAAGAAGCTGAGGCTCGTTATTTGCCCCTAGAGAAGGCCATTCTGGCTGTTGTGCTGGGCACTAAGAAACTGCCCCACTATTTTCAAGCTCATACCGTCATAGTCCTTACCCAGCTCCCACTTAGAGCAATACTCCGAAGTGCGGACTACACAGGGAGAATTGCCAAGTGGGGGACGATGCTGGGGGCTTTTGATATTAAATACATGCCCCGCACGTCGGTGAAGGGCCAGGTCCTCGCAGACTTGGTCGCGGAATTCACAGAGCCCCCTTTAGACGAAGTAACCCCAACACTGGCCCCTGAGAGTAAGACCGTTGGCATGGTCTCCTCACGAAACCCCTTGCCCTGGGAGGTGTACGTTAATGGCGCATCAAACCAAAGGGGCTCTGGAGTGGGGCTTGTGCTGGTAACCCCAGAAAGAATTACCATCGAAAAAGCTTTAAGGCTGAATTTCTCAGCAACGAATAATGAGGCAGAATATGAGGCTCTACTGATGGGGATGAGGATGGTACGAAGGTTAGGGGGAAAGTCGGTTGAAGTATTCTCGGACTCGAGATTGATCGTCGGCCAAGTACAAGGAGAATTTGAGGCGAAGGACGAGAGGATGCAGGTGTACTTGAGCCTAGTTAAGTCCTTGCAATCAGAGTTTGAATATTTTAACCTGCAGCACATCCCCAGAAGTGGCAACACACATGCAGATTCATTGGCCACCCTTGCCACGTCATCGGCACAGGCATTGCCGAGGGTTATCCTCGTTGAGGACATGCAGGAGCCTACGGAAACAAGAAAAGAGCCACTCCAAGTCCATTGCGTTAGAGCCGACCCGTGCTGGATGGATCCCATCATCAAGTTCTTGAAGGATGATGTGTTGCCCGAAGGAAAAGAGGAAGCGGACAAAATACGAAGAAAGGCCACAAGGTTCTGGCTGTCCGAGGAAGGGAAACTTTATAAACGTTCCTATTCGGGTCCGTACTTACTTTGCATGCGCCCTGAAGCGGCTGAGTCATTACTGGAAGAATTGCATGAGGGGATATGCGGAAGCCATACGGGAGGTAGGTCCTTGGCCCACCGGGCCATCACGCAGGGTTATTGGTGGCCATGTATGCAGAGAGAGGCCCACGAATATGTAAAAAAGTGCGACCAATGTCAACGGTTCGCGCCGAACATACACCAGCCAGGCGGTAACCTTAATCCACTATCCAGCCCATGGCCTTTTGCTCAATGGGGTCTGGACATCGTAGGCCCATTCCCTAAGGCAGCGGGAAACAGGAAGTACTTGCTGGTCGGGACGGACTATTTCACCAAGTGGGTAGAAGCCGAACCTCTTGCAAATATCAGGGACGTAGACGTGAAGAGGTTCATTTGGAAAAACATCGTCACCAGATTTGGAGTCCCACATACCCTCATCTCGGACAACGGGCTTCAGTTCGATAGCAAAGCTTTTAGAAGTTATTGCAATGATCTGGGAATCACAAATAGATACTCCACCCCCGCCTACCCCCAGGGAAATGGGCAGGCCGAAGCTGTCAATAAAGTCATTGTTAACGGACTAAAGAAGAGGCTGGATGATGCGAAGGGTAGATGGGTAGAAGAACTACCCCACGTATTGTGGGCATATAGGACTACGCCTCGTAGGTCCACTGGGGAGACCCCCTTTTCGATGACCTATGGAGCTGAAGCTGTTATACCGCTCGAGACTGGGTTCCCCACCTATAGGACTAGCTGTTTTAACCCAGCCGACAACGATGGGCAATTGGAGAAGAGTTTGGACCTGATTGAGGAACGAAGGGAAAACGCAATGGTTCGATTGGCGCATTACCAGCAGAAACTCAAACAAGGCTATGACGCCAACGTGAGGTTGAGACCCCTTGACCCTGGTGATCTTGTCCTAAGGAAGGTGTTAGGCAACGCAAAGAATCCAGCATGGGGAAAACTAGGGCCGAATTGGGAAGGTCCATATCGCATCACCTCAAAGGCCGGCATTGGAGCATACTTTCTAGAAGACCTGGACAATCATGTAGTGCCCAGGCCGTGGAATGTTAATAACCTCAAAAGGTACTACTATTAAATGAATGCTTCACTCAGCCATGATTGCATTTTTGTTATGGTAGTTCCTCTCAAGTGTTTAAACTTAAATCCAATCATGCCTGTAGTCCTCGGACCAGATGACTTGGGTTAGTTAACACTCCTTTACGTCTCTTCTCAAGTGTTTAAACTTAAATCCAATCATGCCTGTAGTCCTCGGACCAGATGACTTGGGTTAGTTAACACTCCTTTACGTCTCTTTTCAAGTGTTTAAACTTAAATCCAATCATGCCTGTAGTCCTCGGACCAGATGACTTGGGTTAGTTAACACTCCTTTACGTCTCTTCTCAAGTGTTTAAACTTAAATCCAATCATGCCTGTAGTCCTCGGACCAGATGACTTGGGTTAGTTAACACTCCTTTACATCTCTTCTCAAGTGTTTAAACTTAAATCCAATCATGCCTGTAGTCCTCGGACCAGATGACTTGGGTTAGTTAACACTCCTTTACGTCTCTTCTCAAGTGTTTAAACTTAAATCCAATCATGCCTGTAGTCCTCAGACCAGATGACTTGGGTTAGTTAACACTCCTTTACGTCTCTTCTCAAGTGTTTAAACTTAAATCCAATCATGCCTGTAGTCCTCGGACCAGATGACTTGGGTTAGTTAACACTCCTTTACGTCTCTTCTCAAGTGTTTAAACTTAAATCCAATCATGCCTGTAGTCCTTGGACCAGATGACTTGGGTTAGTTAACACTCCTTTACGTCTCTTCTCAAGTGTTTAAACTTAAATCCAATCATGCCTGTAGTCCTCGGACCAGATGACTTGGGTTAGTTAACGCTCCTTTACGTTTCTTCTCAAGTGTTTAAACTTAAATCCAATCATGCCTGTAGTCCTCGGACCAGATGACTTGGGTTAGTTAACGCTCCTTTACGCTTCTTCTCAAGTGTTTAAACTTAAATTCAATCATGCCTGTAGTCCTCGGACCAGATGGTTTGGATTCATTAACATTCATTTACGTTCCTCTTAAATGTTTAAACTTAAATCCAATCATGCCTGAAGTCTTCGGACCAGATGATTTGGGTTAGTCAATACTTCCTTACGATTGCTTAAATGTTTAAACTTAAATCCAATCATGCCTGAAGTCTTCGGACCAGATGATTTGGGTTAGTCAATACTTCCTTACGATTGCTTAAATGTTTAAACTTAAATCCAATCATGCCTGAAGTCCTCGGACCAGATGATTTGGGTTATTTAATACTTCCTTACGATTGCCTAAGTGTTTAGACTTAAATCCAGTCATGCCTGCGATCTTCGGACCATGTGATTTGTGTTAGTTTAACCATCATTGATCTAATCCGGTGCTTAGCGGAATATGCAAACTTAAAGCCAAAGTTACGTCAACTATTATCATGAGGCCTTGTTTAAGCGTGTATAAAAGATGGCCGCTGTTTTGAATGGCTCTTAGTTATTAAACCATCATTGATTAAACGTGATGACACAATCTAACATACTCCGTGAAAATAAACACTGAACAAAAAACATATGCTTCATTCACTAAAAGGGCAATATCGTTACAAAACAGGTGATAAAGGACCCTGACTATTACATAATTTTAATATCCTAAGCCTTGCTATGGGGCGCTGAGTCAAGCTTTGGAGGATCACCCGCATCTCCAGTCTGAAGAGGCGCTTGGCTCGTCTCGGCTGGGGCTGCAAGGCTTTGATCGGCCGAGGTAGCTTCCAAGGTGTCGGGGAGGTCACAAAGATCAGGGTCGTAGTAGACACTCCCAGGCTGCCTCAACGAAGATTCTAGGGGAACTCCTGCAGCGTCAAGGCATTTGCCCCACGTTATCTCACAGTATCCCCTGCAGACCTTGGCAAACTCCTCAGTCAGCCTGGTCTGGGTCTCTTGCACCCCCAGCAGATAGCCAGCTTGCTTCTCGGCCTCAGCCGCTTCTTTGGCTAACTGGGCGTCTTCCTTGGCTCTGGTGGCAGCATCCTTGGCTTTGTCCAGCTCAGCTCGAAGCTCTCTCACCAACGCCCTCTCTGTCTCCAGATTAATCTCGGTGGTGTACAGCTTCTGGCGTTGGTCTTCAGCTTGCTTTTCAACAGTCCTTAGGCCTGCCTCCGCACTCTTCTTGGCCCTCGTCTCCTCTTTCAGCTGCTCGGAGAGGCGGGTGCACTCGCTTTTTGCAGCACCCAGGGCTTTCTTAGCCTCCTCCTTTGATTGCGCCTCAGCCTGCACTTCAATATCTTTTTTCTTATTCCACTCCTCCGCCACAAATATCTGCTGGGCGATCTACGCAACAGTCAAACATTCCTTAGTGTTATTTTTTGGGCGTTGCAGAAAGAGGGTAATAAAGTAAAATCCCTTACCATGCCTAGATCCCTCTTTAGGGATAAGAAAAGTTCCTGCTGGCTGAAGCGTCTGTAGGAATCCATGTCCTTCGGCAGGAGCAGGGGTTGCTCCAAAGCATCCGCAATGTAACCGGCCTTGCCCCCACCGTAATTTCTGATGGAGGCATCATAGGGGATGTCCGCACCATCCAGCATTACCTTCGGGGGCCAAGTCCGAGAACCCCGGCGCACATCGGCGGCTGGAGGGTCTTCCTTGCTTTCAATAGAGGAGGCCCTCTTTCCCCTGGCGTCCTGGGCCACCTTCTGCTGCTTGGACCCCTTTTTGGGCGCAACCTCAGTGCCTTCAGCGTCCGTCGCGACCCTTTTCTTCTTTAGATCCGGCAGTGGCTTTAAACTGGGATCTGAAGGGGCTTGAGGGGGAAGAGGAGGGAGGTCCACGACCGGTTGAGATGGACCAGTGCCCTTGGAGACGGTTTTCAGTTTCCTGTTCTTCATCAGCTCCGATAAACTCTGCATGTCTTCGTCTGAAGAATAGTTGGACACGATTAGTTTCTTCGGATTAACGGCTGATTGCCTGTCCGCTTCCTCCTCGACGTCTATAATTTGAACCTCTTCCGAGGCCTCACCCTCAAATCTAAACTGATCGATCTGCTCGTCAAGTGAGGGTGTAGAAGATGCAACTCTTTCCTCCTCGGCTACTGGTTCAAGGGGAACTTGTGCAACAGGCTGAACGAGCAGCGGTATGTTCTGTGGACTTGGATGAGGCACCGGAGCAAGGTCGAAGGGAGCTAAAAAGGTTTTTCGTGCCACGTCAATGCGGTTTATGCGGCGATCCCCGTATGTTATTGCGTTGCCTCTCGGCTGGATTTCAGTCTTCGGGGTGTAGTTGAGTATGAGGGGAACAAACCTAAGCTCTCCGTCTTCACTCATGAAAATCTCCGACCGAAGAAGGTAGTTCAAGGCCGCAGTATTTGTGAGACTCAGCCGAGGAGCTACGTGCCTTCTATCTGTAAACATAGCGATAGAACTGTCAGAGGATCGCAATATGGCGAAAGAAAGTCCGATTAGCTAGAAGCAAAAAAAAAAAAAAAAGAGAGAGAGGTTAGAAAAGCTCAAGGGGGAATGTCCCACCTGGCGCTCCTAGCTGGGTTGGGCAATGAATCCCATCATGCCAGGCGCCCGAGACGATCAGGTAATCGTCCTTCATCCCTTTGTTGGACTTGGGGAGACCAGAGAGGAGTCTGACGACATCGGATCAGGACTTTAGGTAGTATCCCGCCCCTTCTTTTTTATGACATTCGTACATGTGTACCACATCGTGCCAAGTCAGTCCCAAGCCTAACTGGCGGTTTAGCTCATCAACTGCACCTAAAATTCTAAATGTGTTGGGTGCGCACTGGTCAGGACTAAGCCTATGGGCGATAAGGTAATTTCTGGTGATTGGGCCCATGGGAATGGTCATCCCTCCCTCCAGGAAGGCGATAATGGGGATTATCACCTCACCCTCCTCACGGTCCAGTAATAACCCCTCCGTGGAGCAATACCTTAAATCCACTTTCCGAGGGATGCGATACGTCTCCCTAAATTTCTTTATCTGGGAGGGACTGTTCACTAGGTATTCAAATCTACCCATTGATTAATAAGTTTAAAGTGAGGGAAACGCGGAACAGCGACTGAAGAGAATCTACCAATGGCCGAAGAGGCAAACTGAGTAGATTTCAATAAATCTCGAAGAAAGGAACTTACGTCGGTTTGGATCGGAGAATGTTTTTCCTTGGCCTTGCGGAAAGATCGTAGTGGATTCTGGAATGAGTTGAAGCAGATGATAGGTAGAGCTTTGAGAGTCTGAACGCTTGAGTTCGCTGGGGGTTCTGACGCTTGCAAAGTGAGAAGACAATCCCCTCCAGAACTTTATATAGTGGCAGGAAAAGTAGTGGGACTTATCCCGCCCGAAATTTTGAGGACAATCTCGACCGTTGATTTGAAATGAGCCGCTAGATTTCAGGGACAAGACGCCGCCTGGAGCAATTAATGATGCCTCGGAAACAGCGCGACAGCAGCGGTTATAAAGAAGGCGCCCAAACTCATGCGCACACGTGCGGAATCAAAATCCAGTGCCTCCATTCGTCAAAAGGTCAAAACCCCACTTTTTCTCTTCGGATGCGAGGTAAAAAGTGAAATTTTGAGGGGCTATTGTGGGTGAGAAAGCCCGATGCCACATGATGGGCCTGAGGCCCAGTTCAAATACGACTCACTGTCCGAAGAGGTTAAATGTATCAATGCTTTGCCATCCTGGCGGAAGCACAGCCCGTAGGGAAAAAACGCTCCGTCCGAAGACAACCTGGTATGGCCGAAGAGATCCTACTTAACGGAGCAGCCCAGAACTTGATCGGGTAGCTGTGCTGAAGGTCTCCCTCCCAGGACGGAACTTCGAGCATGTCTAACTGCGTAGCTATCACGAAATATCTTGCCAATAAAGTTGTCACCGCCACATTTAATGCACTGCAGCAACTTTCCTGGCCGCATTTATGTGGAGAAGACACCTGAACAGTGCGTCTTCACCCACCACCACTCACTGCAGGTTAAAGCAAACGGCTGATGTGACTAGTACTCAAGTGGGTGTCTGGATGGAGGACAAGTGTGCGGTGAAGATGGGAAAAGGGGGTCTATATAAGGGAAGCAAGTCTCGCAGAGTGGGGGAGGGAGGAAATTGTATTTACTAAGCCTTTAAATAGAAAACCTCTTCGGACTACAGGGGTTCATCCCGTTGAAGGCTTGACTCAATCCATCTCTTTGTTATTGGTTTTTGTCCATCTGGACCGTTGCTAAATCCACCATTAGCCCAGTTGTTTAGCCCATTCTCTACAAATTTATTGTGGGAAATTTGGTGGGCTCATCATATAGAGTTTTGGTGCCTGACCCAACAAATTTTGACCCTACAGGATCCAAATTTGATCTAAAAACAAGGAAATAAATCGCCTAAACCTAAAGTAATGTTTTTTTACATAAAAATATCAAAATTAAATTGTAGATTCCGTCCTATATGAAAAAGTCAATAAAGTAGACCTATTACAAATTTCACAAACCTAATCGAGTTATATAAACCCATTTAGGTTAACTAGATCACCACAAATGTGTTGGATTTGACTAAGTTTGACCGAACCATATGTAAAAACAGTCTATTTAACCACTTAGATCGGTCTAAAGTGCCAAGTGACCAGATATTTGGTCCAACCGATTGGGCCAGTCTAAGTTTAATAACTATCATCATATAAATGAATTTAAGATGATATTTTTCTTAATAATTATCATTAAGAAAACAAAAGGAAATTACAATGGTGGAGAATAAGGGCCATCTTCATCTAAAGCCCAAGATAAAAATTAGAGATAGAAGAGTTGGGGATACTTCCCTCACTTTTACACAAAAGGGCCATTTGGCAAAATTAGGGGCAACAAATGTTGCTTCCCTAAAGGGTAAAGGTATGATAAACAGACCAATCAATAAAGTTCTAACAGCAGTATTTTCTATAACCCAATGAGGAGAAGATGGAACCTTTTAGATCGATAGAATCACATTAAGGCATCATCCTCACAAATAAGAAACTTTTAACCCTTTTCGGCTGCTAGTATGCTTTTGCTACTCATGTCAAGGGATCGTGGTCCTCTATTAGAGCTCTATACGTGTAGCAAAAATCAAAGTCTCCTTTATCATCTTTTTCCATAATTGCTGCCATACAAGCTTTATCTTCTTCTTTAAAGGGATCCCAAAAGCTACTTTTTTTTTTTTTTTTGGTGGTACATGACCTGCAGAGTCTCAAGACAATTAGTTGATCATTATTTTAGAGTAGGTTTTAAAAATGTTGTCAACTAAAGTTTTATCAATATTTATTATTAAATTTGGCACTTGAAGTTTTATCAATCTTTATTATTAATTTTTGTTTGGACAGCAACATAACAGAGAAAAAAAAAAAGAAAAAGAAAAGAAAATTGTTGATAAAATTGTATTTCCCCTAAATAACTAGTTTTAATTTTTTTAGCAATTACTTTTTGAGAATGAGCGAATTTTTCTCTATATAATGCCTTCCAAATATATTTATGAACATTCCAAAGGAAAATTTGTAAAATAATATATATTTATTATTAAGTATTTAAACAGGTAATGTTTTGAAGTTATACTAAATCTAGCATATTTCTTATCTATATACTAGCCTTTGAGCGAGTACTCAGAGACACTTCTATTTTTTTGAGTAAAGATTAATAATTTGCATCTATTATAATTTAGAAATATAAAAATAATAAATTTTAGAGATAAGCAATAATTGTAATTTTTCTTTTGAACGTGAAGGGAAAAAAAATCCTAAATTTTAGGAATTTTCTTTTTGAATCCAAAATGAAATTTATTTTTTGACATTTATGACCATATCTTTAAAAGAAGTTAGCCTTCATTAATGATGGTATTTTTGGAGTTAAATGTGGTATCGCATTATAAATATCTATCAAAGCGAGTTATTGCATACAAAAACCAAAAAAGTCTAAAATTAATGAATAGAAAAAATTTTAAAAATGGATAATTGACATTTTTTACCTAATAATATTCTTACAAGACTTTTTAAAGAGTTAACAAAATATAAGAATAACTATCAATAATATATAAATATATATATATATATATATAAGAATTATACTATGCATTTTATCGTATATCTTTAAGTGTATCCATGCATATATATAGAGTTACAAGCTAGTTTAGATAGAGTTTTGGCTCCAAAAATCAATGGAAAAATGACATGTGTCCTATTAACTCAATTAATTTTTATTTATTTTTTTTGACTTGTAAATAGATTTGTTCCATCACTTAAAAAAAATAATAATAATAGTTTCAACAACGGGAGAGGGGAAGGTGGATAAAGAATAAAAAATATTATTATTATTGAGTTATCACTTAAACTCTCACATTAATATTTTAATCATACTCATCTCAATATCATGAATGAAAGAGAATAGTTTTGTAATCTTAAGATCTTAATTAGGGCAAACTATGCTTTAAATGGAAGAAAAGAAAAAAAAGAAGATAAGACATGATTACATAAAATAATTTTTATAGATTTGATAGTAATAATTACTAAATTTAATAAGCCTTGATTCATAACCTCAAATCGTTTAGAATTACTAATAAATATATTAATCTAAAAAAAAAAAAAAAGAGATAGAATCAACAAAAAAAGTGACGAATATACCCCCCAAATCCAGGATATATCAACTTTGTAATAATTGTATAGAGACGTTCTATCAAAAAAAAAAAAAAAAAAAAAAAATTGTATAGAGACGTGGTATCCACGTCATCGACGTGCCACTTCCCCGCTAGTCGGTGCCAAAAATCCAATCCAACCAATCTTCCCGTTCTCTCATCATTTCTCATTACCATTTCTAATTAATACCTTCACATCACATAATAAAAAAAGAAAAAAAGAAAAGAAAAGAGGAAAAGATAGAAGAGAAAGCACCAATTATTGAAGCCAAGTCTCATTCACCAAACACCACCATCAACAACTTTACCTGACCACAACATTCCACCATAATTCGTAATTAATTTCATAAGAATTCGTTTTACCAATTCTTACAGGGTCACATTAGATTTATTGTAAAATTCACATTCTCATCACATGCAATATATCATATATGTCAAAGGGTTGAGGAATTGGAGGAGAGCGTTTGTGTTTGGTAGCACAGAGAGAGAGAGAGAGCGAGAGAGATGGCTTTGCTACGTAAATTGTTTTTCCGGAAACCACCTGATGGGCTACTTGAGATCTGCGAGCGAGTTTACGGTGCGTTCTTGTTCTTGTTCTTGTTCTTTCCTTTTTTTCTTTATTTATTTGAATAATTCGTTGTTTCTGTTTGGCGGGGGATTTATGAATTTGAAAATTCAAAGTTTTTTTAATTTAGTTTTTGTGTGAGACTGTGAGTGATGAGGAAATGGTTTTCCACGTTGGAAGTAATTGGAGTGTGGAATTTTATTATGTTATTTTGAATAGGCAGTATTGGTTTTTGAATTTCTAAATTTTGGCTCTGTTTGGTTGCTGAGAAAGTGTGGGAAAAAGAAGGAAATTGTATTATATGAATTGCTACTGTTTCATTATTTTTACTATTTATGCTATGAGGAAGCAACGAATTCCATTCAACTCAGCCTAATTCTTTAGCTTCCTCTAGTTCAGAAAATTCAAAATGAACCCCCCAAAAAAAAAAACCTATATAATTTTAATTAATTTTTTTTAATTAATTTTTTTTTTTCTGGGTTTGCCTCTACATCTAAGTTGAAGGAAATTCAGCAATGTATATGGCAAGGAATTGAATCACTAAAGCAAATTTTTTTTTTGGTGGGTATTAAAAATATTTACTAGAACTAGAAGTCTCAAATGGGAGTTCAATTTTGGTTTTGTCCCATTGCATTATAGTGGCAGAAAAATAGAACCCAATTTTTTATTAGTGCAATGAATAAAATGAATTTACAAAGCATAGGTTTTGGCTTCTGCATTTAAAATATTGCAAGTGCTAACTATAAGATTCTTTTGTTTAATTAAGTTTTGGTAGAAAATTTATAGATTAGTGACTGATGGGTTTGCGATCTATGTATGCATATAGTATTTGACTGCTGCTTCACTACTGATGCTTGGAGTGAAGATAATTATAAGGAATATATTGGTGGGATAGCTGGTCAACTTCGAGATCACTTGCCTGATTCTCAATTCTTGGTATTTCATTTTCGTGAAGGGCATGCAAATAGTGAGATTACTGACATTTTGTCTGAGTATGATATGACCATAATGGACTATCCTCGGCACTTTGAGGGTTGCCCGGTGCTGACGATAGAGGTTATCCATCATTTTCTAAAATCAAGTGAAAGTTGGCTTGCATCTGGGAATGTGCTGTTGATGCACTGTGAACGTGGTGGTTGGCCGGTTTTGGCTTTCATGCTGGCTGCGCTCTTGATCTATAGGAAGTTGCATAGCGGAGAGCAGAAGACCTTAGACATGGTTTACAAGCAGGCTCCCCGTGAGCTTTTGCAATTGATGTCCCCACTGAATCCAATACCTTCTCAGCTGAGGTATTTACAGTATGTCTCGAGGAGGAATGTTGCCTTAGAATGGCCACCATTGGATAGAGCACTCACCTTGGATTGCATCATTCTCAGATTAATTCCTAATTTTGGTGGACAGGGGGGTTGTCGTCCAATATTTCGTGTATATGGACAGGATCCTTTTCTTGTTGCTGATAAAACCCCCAAAGCTTTATACGCTCCAAAAGGAAGCAAAGGTGTCCGGGCTTACAAGCAGGTGATACTAGTTATTTTAAAAAAAATTTCTTTTTTGAGGTTTTCCCATATTAATTTTATTGATTTTCTTTGATTGTTTTACTTTTGACTCTTTGATGAGGTGATATTTTCATGGCTTCCCTTTCTTGGGAGCCATGCATGAATTCTGTTTATTTAAAGGGGAAGTTTGCAAGGATTAAGAAACTTGTAAGCATGATGTTAAATATTAGCTATGATATATTCCATGTTGAATATACTTGAATATAATGTGGAAGAGGGAAGCATAAAATAGGAGCACAAGAACAAAAAGGTTATGTGGTTCAGCCTTACGGCTTACGTCCATGGAGGAGACCTTTAAGGGTTACATCTTTATTATATAAGAATGTAGTACAAAACTTGTGTTACTATAAATCATAACATGGGTATTATAGTAGACTAAACCTTGACTAATAGACTTCTAATACAAGTAGGAGTTGGCTTGTACACAAGGTAGAATTAGGCTTGGGCCTATGCTAATAGGCTAATATATCTCTAACTCATAATAATCAAAATAAAATAATCTTAAAAAGTTAAAAACAGATAGAATATGAAGCCTCTGCTTTGACAGCCTTTTTTACTTTTCTGGAAGGCAAGAACTACTATGGAAACCAAACAACCAAAGGTGGTGGCTCATTGAGGTTGCTTTTAAGGACCTCCATATGACAATTTCCAGAGAACTTGCTTACCCAAGATTTCAAAAACCAGATTGTCACTCTTGTTTCTGTAAAGCGCTAGAATTTTTATTAAATAGACTTTCCAGAGTTACTTATAGTTGTATTTTGTCTTATTCAATAGACTTTCCATCAAACACATGGACAGACTCGGTACTATGGTTGTCATTTGAGGTTTAAGTTGTAGGATTGTGGTCATTTGTGGAAGTCAATCACTTGGGTTGGAATGGATGCATCAGATGTTGACAAAACTACCTGAGTTCCTCTCAAAGTAAACTGAGTTTCTTCCTTATGTGTTCACACTGTTAAACATTTTAATTGTCTCTTATTTGGCCTATTATTAATCAAATAGGCCTTTGGACCTGTTTCAATTTTGCAGGTGGAAACATTCAGTTGGTACAGGGGATGAGAGGTTTCAAAATTTTGAATGGTCTCTTAATTAAAAACACGAGTTCAGCAAGGACACATCTTAGTGAATAATTCTATGTGTTTATTGTGTTGGTGTCAACCTGATCGTTAATCCCTTGGAACTTCTCAAAAAATTATAGTTCCATCCTTTTGTATCAACTATTCGAGAGAGAATAATATACATTATCCCAACTATTAAGCCGGTCAATCTGGGTTGTGGGTATCTCTTCAATTTTGGACTTTAGCAATGAGTGGCCTAGTAAAACTTTGATATGACTTTCTGGACTTGACCTGAAATCCAAAATGGCTTTGGATGGGATAATTTGAACTGAATTTGTATGTAATTTACTGAAGACCAGTAAGGATAAAACAAGGTGTAAGGGGATGTACCCATTTCCCTCTCCCTTGTGGGTGTGTGTGTGTGTGTGTTTGTTTCTCAAAAAAAAAGGGGTTAGGGGATGTATGGGTCAGTGTTTTGGGAGCTTGATTTGTTTGTGAGGTTGAGTCTACTAAAGATTACTGGAAACTTGGTTGAGACCTTTCATTCTATGCTTGTATCTGCGGGGAAAGCTCTTTTAATTATGGTTATTATTAATTTTTTTTACAAAAACTTGGTCTAATCTTAATATTATTATGACTGTTTGGAACCTGTATTGTGTTGCAGGCAGAATGCGAATTGGTTAAAATAGACATCAATTGCCATATTCAAGGTGATGTTGTGGTTGAGTGTGTTTGTTTGAATGATGACATGGAACGTGAAGAGATGATGTTCCGTGTCACATTTAACACAGCTTTTATTAGGTCCAATATATTGATTGTAAACCGGGATGAAATTGACATATTGTGGAATGCTAAGGATCAATTTCCTAAGGACTTCAGAGCAGAGGTATTGCGCATGACACATTTGTGTAGACTTAGCTTTTTTTTTTTTTTCCTGGTGCTTTTCCCTACTATGAAATTTATACACCGGTCATCTTTGGATGAAGATTCTTTTCTCAGAGATGGATGCTGCTGCTTCCATTGTTCTGGGTGATGTCTCGTGCTTTGAGGAGGAGGGCCTTCCCATGGAGGCATTTGCAAAAGTTCGAGAGATCTTCAATTATGTGGACTGGTTAGATCCTAAGGCCGATGCAGCGCTAAATGTGCTCCAGCAGGAACTAAGTCCTAGAAAGCTCTGGCAGAAAAAGAAGCCCATGGTTTTTGAAAATAAGGATAATAGCTCCTTATCGTCATCCCTGGATATTCAGTCCCTTAAGGTGGCTGAGCCCCATGACATTCAAATTGCACTTCAATTGCCCTCTCAATCTGACATCGAGTTCCAAGGGATGCCTCAATCTTCTAAGTCAACCAGAGTCTCCTGTAAATCTGTGCAAGGTACACCTATAACCCCAACTTTTGGTATTGAAAGTCAGTTACATGACTGTGCCTTATCTGAAGGTGCCAAAGTCACTCAACCTGCGCCTGTTCCTTTAACTGTTCCAGAGCCCCCATTGGCAGTTTCACAAGCCCCTGAATCTGTGGATACCAAAAGTGTTTCAATTGCACCCAAAACACCTCCACCTGCTCCCCCACCACCACCTCTCTTGACTGATTGTTCTACGAAAACTCTTCCTTCTCCTTCCCCACCTCCTCCATTGCCACCTCATCAACTTTCAGAACCTACGCATTCTTCACTTACCAATGATATTTATTATAAAGATCATTCATCAATGGTTAGCCCACCAGTTAGTGTTAGGCCACCTCCACCTCCACCACCAACCCCTCCTCATACTGGGCAAACTTCAGGTCCTTTAATCTCCAACAATAATCCATTACTTAATCCTCCTTTAGCTCCTATAGTTACTTCAATAACTAGGCTACCTCCAACACCACCTCCTCCGCCAACGCCTCCTTTGAAGGAGAATATAGCTGTTAGAGCTGGACATCCTCCGCCTCCAACTCCTCCACCACCTCCTCCTCCAACGCCTCCTTTGAAGGAGAATATAGCTGTTAGAGCTGGACATCCTCCGCCTCCAACTCCTCCACCACCTCCTCCTCCAACACCTCATTTGAAGGAGAATATAACTGTTAGAGCTGGACATCCTCCACCTCCAGCTCCTCCCCCTCCTCATTCAGGGCAGGCTGCTGGTCCTAGAATTCCATCTTCAGTGCCACCACCTCCTCCTGCCCCCATATATTCATCCAAGCACTCTGACCCTGCATCCGTGAAATCCTCATCTGTTCCATCTGTGCCCCCTCCTCCAGCTCCCTCTGTCAAAGGAGTGCCAGGTTCACTTTCTCTAGGTAGTATTGGGAATAGTTCTCCCAATGGTGGAAAGGGTCGAATTATTTCACGTACTATAAGTTCAAAGAATAATCAAACCAAAAAACTGAGGCCATTGCATTGGTTGAAATTAACAAGAGCAATGTCAGGAAGTCTTTGGGCTGAGGCACAAAAATCTGGTGATGCTGCCAAGTATGTACTTTTTCTCTAAAAGAGAAGTTCCATGTTAAACCATGAATCATGCTTTGATTTTTCTTCATATATCTCATAGGCTGTTTCATTTGTTCTCTTCTAATGTAGGGCTCCAGAGATTGACATGTCAGAGCTAGAGAATCTTTTCTCAGCAGCAGTTCCAACTTCAGATCATGGCAGGAAGTCTAAGAGTGGCTCAGCGGGGCCAAAATCAGATAAAGTGCAACTGGTAATCAACGTTTTTGGTTCTCAAGTTGTACCAATCATCATTGATTTGTTTTTTTTTTTTTTTTTATTAACTTGAAATTGTTATATTTCATCTTCAGATTTAAGTCCATTAATATTTTGTCAGAGGAGTCTCATCCCCAATTTTGTGTCCATTCAAAGAAACAAACAATTATCTTGTTTTATGGTTTAAAAATTTTTGACGTAGGAAAAAGTCAAATTAGATGTAGATTTCCTGGGTCAGGTCTGGCAGTGTTAAACAGCTTGGATTTTGAGGAATTAGGGTTAGGGTTTGGTGAAATTTTTTTTGTAAAATAGTAAGGAATAAATATGAGTTTTCTAATGTTGAAAAGGAATAGTAATATTTGGGGATGAAATAAGGGGGAAAAGCCGAAGTCCATGTTTTGGTTCTTTATAGGGTATTTGGGGCTATTTGATAGATGAGTGGTTTAGGGTTTTGAATTCTAGGGTTTAGAAGGTGAAGAATCAATGTATGTGTGAAAGGTTTTAAGTTACTGGGATTTTAAGAATGAAAAAGAAAAAGAATAAACTTTTATTGTTCTTCTCTCTTGAATAGAAAGCGTTAAATTCATATAAATAGATGACTAATACCTGTTCCTAGTGGAACTTGAACTTCTTGAAACCCTAATAAGAGTTGGACTCCTTTCTACTCTGCCCAAACTAAATAACTAAACTCAAACAAAACCAAAATAGGACCCAATGGACTCTTAATATAGCCTATCCCTAGAAACCAGTAAAATACAAATTTTCCCGATGCTTAAACTAAAAGAAAAAACTGGAGTAGAATTACATTAAGGTCTGGGTTGGGGAAATTTTTTGTGGTTCTAATAGGTGACAGAAGGTCCTAAGGATTAATTTATGCAAAGATTAAATGAGCAAAAGCTTGAAGGAATTTGAGATACATGCTGCAAAACCTTCTGGCAGCTACTAATGTTAGGCCTTCAGGTTGTTAAGATGATGACATGAGAAGAAAAACATAAAGAGGTCCAAATTAGGGTTATAAGTTGGAAGAGTAAAGAAAGCAGTGTTGTGACTTGTGATTGCATGGCATATTATCAAGGAGAACGCCATGTGTTCATGCCTTCCAATAAACTAAACACTGAAGTTTTTTTTTTTTTTTTTCTCCTGGTTTCTTGAGAGCACCCCATAAATATTTTTGCATAAGTTATGCACAACAGTATGTTTCTTTAACTGCCCTGTTTACCAAAACCAATAACTATTGCAAGCTGATATACCTGGCGGACAGTTTCTTGAACATCACTATAATTTTAAACTGTCTTTATGTTCTAAAATCATTTTTTATACCTTTTCTGTTATTTTCAATTTGTCAAGTAGGGTCCTTAAAGAAGTTGCTTAACAGTTGTCCAATTTGCTGATCACGAGGAATATTTTAAAATACAAATATTCCTGATGGCTGATGTAAAAAGTTTGATGGATCCAAATTACTTTTGAATTCATGCAGCTCCAGTCAGTGAAAGCCAGTGTCAGTTCTGGCCATGCAAGTGATCAAAAGTTCAAAAAATGTTAATTGGATTTCTGTCACTATCTATAGCAACATTCAGGCAACCAACTCAGAAAGAAGGATTACCGTTACTGTTTTAGCAACAATGTCTTTTTTTAATCATAAGGATGGGTATGGACAATTAAATGTTAACTAGCTACACTTTTACTACATGTAAGTTTTTAGACAAAACTGTTCAATTAAATCCATGCATGCATCCATAGTTTATAAGTGTGAATTGGAAAAAATTTGTTACCAAAGTTATCAGATTAAGTAAATTGTTAGGGATTTTTGGATTACCAACTTGTAAATCAAAAAATGGGCACCAAAATGTTAATTTATGGCAAAGAACTGAGCATCTAGCTCTCTTTGTCAATTGCATATTCTTCATTCATGTTGAGTGATTGAGAAGGTCTCATTGTATACATTTCTAGTGCGATTTTCCTCTGTATGGTCAATATAAATCTTAAGAGTTGTTGTCCAAAAGCAAAATTGACGATTTTTGGGATATACTGATCACTTATTATGAACTTATCTGTGCTAGAAGTCTAAATTCTATAGATTGAACTAATGTATTTTATTTACTGGGGGGAAAAAAATAACTAATGCCCTTCAAAATCCCAACCGCCCCTCCCACCCCTCTTCCTTAAAAGAAAGGGAAAGATGTTTGTACTTTATGTTGGCCTTTTCTATTCTTTTGTTTTATGGAATTGTAGAATGCTTAGGTCTATCAAGTATTAAGTACAGCGTTGGAAGTGAGGCTATATGCATCCCTTTCTTGTCGCATTAATCTTGTTTGGCCAAGTTATGTTCTCATGAATATCAGATTAATATTTATTATTTGTTTAATGTTATCACATCTTGCAGATTGATCACAGGCGGGCATATAACTGTGAAATCATGCTTTCAAAGGTGAAAGTGCCATTGCATGACTTAATGGTAAGCTTAATGCTATTTCAATTGTGTACTTCTACCAGTTCTATGGGTCATTGAAGTAAAAGTTTGCTTCGCAAGACTTCAAGCAGTTCAGAGCTCAACTCTGCAAATCCTTATCTAAACTATAGGAGCTCAGCTACACGAACTCTGTTCTGTCATCCCAGTATATCTAGGGCAAAATTAATTTTTCAGTCCTATTAGTCTTGTTCTAAGCTTACGCCCTTCTCTTTGACCTATCCTTCAATTTTAATCCTTACTGGTGCTGTTTTTGGTCTTATACCTTTTTGGTATTCCCTTTACATTTTTTTACTAATAAAAAAAAAAAGTATTCCCTTTACCATCAATTTCAAGAAAACCTTTTTTTTTTTTTTGGGATAATGCTGATGATTTTTATAGCTCAAAATAATTGATACGAGCAAGAAAACACGGTACAATACATGTTCTAAAACAGAAAAAATATGAAAACAGATACTCCCAGTAGTACAAGCCAAATTCTTTTGAGACAACTCATCAATTTAGCACTAATGATACCAAGCCTGTTTCAAAGCTACTGAAACAGCAACCATCCTCCAAATATCTTTTGTAAACACTTCTTCCCCCCCCCCCCCCCAACCTCAATTAATTTCCAGAGCAGACCCAAGTATTCCCCAGTTGATGCACAGTACTTTATTGAGAATGGAATTGTCTAAATTACTCTCGCTTCCATCTTGGCTTTGACGTCTCTTGCAATGCTTTTAATAATTTGCTCTTCTGTCTTGACTTCTCCTCCTTGGATTCTACAATTCCTTTGGATTCACAAATGATAAACTGTTGCCCACTATGCCACCTTCCAAAGGGAAGCTCTATATCTTTTCCCTCATAAAAAATCCAGTGCTGCAACTTAATATATCATCCAATTTGGGAGGAATATCATTCACCAATCAAAGCTCCATAATGTTCTTCCAAATTATTTTTGTAAAGGAGCATTCAAAGAACAGGTGACTCCTACTCTCTGTAACCATTCAGGTGGAACAGCATGCACAATCCCCTGTGAACCCCAAATCATCATCCTTGCTCTTAGATAACCTGTCCTTCATGGCAAGCCAGCCAAGAACACCATCTATACTCCTAATATTGTTTTGAACACATTTCAAGTGTTAAGTTTGGGTTGAACTGTACTAGAACACTTTTATTCAAAAGAATCTGTAGTTAAGCAAAGAAGTGATGTCATTGGTCTCGCTTACTTTCCTCATAAACAAAAAATGGAGAGTGAGATCACAGGTGCATTATAAAACCTGGGAACTTTGTCATACTGCCAGCTTATACTTTACTGCATAATGATATGTGCCAAGTGCCCACCCCTGATGTAAGCTTAAAATGGTGGACTTACAGCTCCTCCTTTGGTATGTCAAACTATCGGTAGAAAAGTTATTTCCTCTTAGAATTCAACGAATCACATTGTAGAGGGAGAAGTGTAATTACATTCTTATGGTTGTCTTATGTCAACATATCTATTAAGGTATGTAGAGTGTGGGCCATGTCTTTAACTGGCCTTGAGCAGGTCATGCCACTAAATTTAGGTGATTATGATCTCCCTCGTCTTCTCATTCAAAATGAAAAGAAAACACATGCCCTGTCTCTCTCTCTTGCTTAGGAAATCTCCTCTTTCTTTTCTTGAGGCTCTACTTCATTCTAGGAGTCATCCTATCCTCTTGGTTTTTTTTCCTTGCTATAAATATCCTCTGTCCAAGCACGGTTCTCATTCATTTTTGCTAGATAGGTGGTCTTAGTTCCATTGTACATATGGGGTTGTTTCTGACAAGTTGTCCTTATCAATTATGGCTTTATGTGGAACATTGACAGAGTTCAGTGCTTGCCCTGGAAGATTCAGCTTTAGATGTGGATCAGGTCGAGAATCTCATAAAGTTCTGTCCAACAAAAGAGGAGATGGAACTACTAAAGGTTTGGAAAACTATTATTAAATTAACTATTATATTAAAATTGGTATATCATGTTCTATTCATTTTATATCTTCTGCAAATATATAATTGCATTTATTACATTTCTCTGTTCAGGGCTACACGGGAGAAAAGGAAAAGTTAGGGAAATGTGAACAGGTGTGTAAGATTTCATTAGTGCTGTTTGTGTGCTAACCCTTTATTTGATATTTTGATGTCTTGATTTCTCACATTTGATGAGATGCATACTGGTATTTTTTTGACTTTGCCTTTATTACTGCTTCATTATAAGGAAGTTGTGCTATGTTAGGTAGTAAGAATTCCAAACACAATGGACATTTAAGGATCCTTTAAACTGATTAATCTTATTGTAGTTCTCTGATGTAACTTATTTGCATAATTTCTTGTGAATTCTTTATTATCATTGTCCAACTGTAGTATTTCTTTGCTCTAGTTTTAATTTTCCTTTGTTACTTATGAATACAAACTTGTGGTATGTTTTTTATTAGCTTAATTAGTGATACTTAACTGCTGATGTAACGATTGAACTGTTATTTTACTAGTATTTACACTATAGAATGGTAACTGAACAACTAAATTCCTGGGAAAGGGTAGAAGAATGGGACCTATTATGGAACATACAATGCATTACAGACATATGATCATTACTCCACTGCTTCGCCTAGCAGCACGACGCTTTGTATTGCTCTCCCACAACCCTGTTTTCACTTAACAAGTGTACTGCTTGATATGAACATATTATAAATGATAGGTGAAGCCCTATGGTAATTGCGCTCATTAACACTGAATGTACTTCTGTGGGTATCATTTCAAAGACTTCGTTTTGCTGGATAGGGCATGCATTGTACGGTGAAGGAAGAAAAACATACCTAGGTTTAATTTTTGGTGTCTGCGTCTGTACTTGTCTGAAGAAGTTCAAAATTCAAATGCTTGCTGTATCTGTGTACTTGTCTCAAGATGTCCAAAGTGCAAGTGTGTCTCTCTGTGTGTATACTTTTCTCAAGAAGTTTAAACTTTAAAATGCTTGTGTTTGTTCTGACATCTCTCGGGACGAGCATTTGAGTGTAAAAGAGTTGGTCTGATGGATTTCATTTGAAAGCTATTTTCGTGTTCACAACTAGCATTGTTACTCATAGCTTTGATAGAAAATTATCTGCTATTGGTTGGAGCATCCAAGTCAACCCTTGTGTCCAGTAGATGTATGGATGCGCCGTCTCAAACGTATTAGCATTTTTTTCTCATTACATTGACATAGGGGGTTCCATTTTATGTATATTCAATAAATTCAACTTGTTCTATGATGTTTAATGATGAAATATTGAACCCTTGATTTAAGCTGCTATAACTGCTCAATTTGGGAACATATCCTCTCTGAAGAATTTTGTGGCATCTTTTTTGGATTAATATGCTTTGTGCATGCTCATGACAGTTCTTCTTAGAGTTAATGCAAGTACCACGTGTAGAAAGTAAGCTCAGAGTTTTTTCATTCAAGATACAGTTCCATTCCCAGGTGAGGAAAAGCTCGTCTCTCACTTGCTCAATATGCGGTGATTTGCCTATGTTAATGTGGCCTATTTATAATTCCATTTAGGTTTCTGACCTCAGAAGCAGCCTCAGTGCTGTCTACTCTGCGGCAGAAGAGGCAAGTTATTTTTTCAAATGCTTATACTTCTTTTTTGGAAGTGATTCTGATATTCCTATCAATATTGACTTCTCATTTTCTTATACCTGATGTTCTCATCAGATCAAGGGTTCTGTCAAACTGAAGAGAATTATGCAGACAGTTCTTTCATTAGGAAATGCTTTGAACCAAGGAACTGCTAGGGGTAAGTTGATAGTAAATTGTTTGGCATCTATCCTGAATGCACTATTATTATTAAAAAAACAAATTGGGCGGCAAAATACCCTATCATCATTGTTAGAAGGCATCTATGCGTTTAATAAATTGGATAATTCTAAAGCATATGAACAAAGAAAATACTTGTAAAAAAAGTTGGTCTTGGAGTGCCAAAATTTTGGTGGTTGTCACTGATATTTGGTAAATGGTTTGAGTTACTGTTTCCAATTTCCAAGAGGTTGTTATTGGGAAGGAAAAAAATGGCAGTGGTTGTTAATAAGGAAATATTGGAGTATTGCAGTAGGCTAGAAAGAAATCAAGAATGCTGAGAAATTACTGTGTGAGACCGTGAGTGAGATGTATGCTCACCTCTTTATTGAGTTGGATACTAGAGAGTGTGAAGATCTGTTTTACTAATTGGCTTGAAAACAACTCATGTTATTCATCATGTAAACCTGTAATCTGTTAAGAGGGAGATAAAAAGAGCATAATTGGAGCACGTGGAATCCAAAATAACATTTTAGAATTGGATTTTTTTACAAAGTTTTGCTGCAATCTAGGGACAAATACAGGACAAATCAAGGAACATAAACTTATAGTTTTGAAATTTTTTTAGCTCTTTGGGATGTTTTAACATGCAAGTTGCATTTGAAAACTTTGAAAAAGAGCCATGAAAGAAGGAATAAAAGTAATAACTATCTCTCTTGAAGTATGTTTGTTAATTTGATCACTTAGCCAATCTTGTTTAGTAGACCTCTGTGGAGAAGTATGGAAACAATGAATCTGATTTTGAACTTCTGATTTATTCGAACTATATACTTCTAATGATGACATAAAGAGATACAAGTACATACATGTGGCTCAGATTCTGACCTATTAAGGATATGTTTGAGATTCGCTTATTTTGCTGAAATTGAAAATTTTTTGTTGAAAGTACTGTAGATAAAAGTAAAAGTTAGCTAAAATAGTACAGTAAGACCTATAAATAGTATCAAAAAGTGCAGTGGGGCCATGAATAATAGCAAAAATAAGTTGAATAGTAAAATAAATTGGTAAAAATAATTTTGTCAAACACATACTAAACAGGGATGGAACCAGACATCTAGCTTTTTTTTTTTTGGGGGGGGGGTGTTGGGGGAGCATGAACTAAATTTTTTTAGAATTTAAGAATAAAAAGTATACTAAGATTTAAAACTAAATTAATACATGAAAATAAAACTAGCATTTATTTAGTGTTTAACGGAATATATACATATAAAAAAATACAAAATATTTATTCTCTGTATTTTTTATTTTTAATTTATTTGATTAATCATCTTTCAAAATGGAACATGACATTCCTTTAAATCCTGAAAATCTTAATATGAACTAAAATTTTCAGCAATTTTTCTTGTAATGTACAAAGTCAAAGAGTCCGATGATTGAAAATTCTCATTTCATAGTAGTGGTAGAAACATTGGAAAAATAAGCAAAATTATAACCACTGTGTGAATAAGTTGGTAGGCTATTGGTATTGGATCTTCAGCTCTTTTCCAACCATTTGGTAAAATTCAAGACATAAATTGATGAAAAAAAATTATTTGTGCTTTGGGTTTACTACCGCCCCCATCAAAATTATTGGGGGAAAAAACTAATATGAAATATATTGATTAAAAAAAGGAGTGCACATATGCATATTCAAAATCAAGGAATTAACTTAATATATAAATAAAACAATAAAATTGATTGAAAGCAATTAGCTTCTTATTTCTTGGTTTGCCCTTGATTTATCTTTTCTAGGAACTTTTTTTATTTACTAAAGGATTTTGGCTACGTGAAACACAAAAAACATAGATTTGTAAAAAAAAAATTATTTAAAAAAGGTGTTTTATGTTAAAAAGTCTTTTTGGAAGGAGGGCCATATGTCATGCACCAAAAGACTGTCTCATTTTTGTTCAGCTATGTTTTTGGGACCAAATTTTAGATATTTACATAAATATTTATTATAAAACAGTTTTATCTTGAATGGGGGCATATATATTATATAAACGATTATAGGGATTTGTTAGAACCAGGGGGCCATTGCCCCACTTGGTCTTAACTTAGTTCAATCCCTGCTCTTAAATCTAAGATCACTTGGCAGTTGAGATGCTCCCTTGAACATAAAGTTATCCTACATTGTGATACTTAAATTCATAAAGCTATGAGCACCAGCACCTTGGTCCCTATTAAAATACTGGGGATTCCTGTCACATATTTTTCTATATTTTCTTGCCATGTTACCTTTTGCTCTCTCATGCTGTGGGATCAGACATATAACAGCATCACATTGTTATCCTGCTCGTTGATACTCCTTGATTTTATTCTCTGCTTTTTTTTTCCTAGGATCTGCCATTGGGTTTAGGTTGGATAGCCTTCTTAAACTTACAGATACACGTGCACAGAACAAGAAGACTACTCTCATGCATTATCTTTGTAAGGTACAAGTTGGTACTTATTTCTCTGGGCTTTGTAATGATAAACTTGACTGTCCACATTGGATTGGATTTGAAACTTCTCTTGGAACATATGGTGAGGTTATCATGTGTAAATGGAAATTTTCATAACTCAATTATGTTCCTTGTGCATGCATGTGCAAACTACATCTTTGTTAATTTTAATTTACAATTGTTTTATACACTTGTGCTCATGATTAGAGAGTGGACATGCATTTTATATTGGACTCATGGCAAAGCTAATTGATTAAAGGATTTAATGGTTTGGCATTAGTGTTGATAAATTACCACTTGGTTTTAGTTATTAGGAATTGGTAAATTTAATCATTTAACTATTATTTTAACACTCCCCCTCACATGGGGTCCAACATATGGTTTTAACTTTGTAAATGGGAGATAGAGGGGAGACAAGGTTCAGACTTAGAACCAGCTGTTTTGATACCATGATTAATAGCCTTTGTCTTAAATGTTTAAGCTATTAGGATATAGTGAATTTAATCATTTAACTATTATTTTTTTTTTAAATGTCTATCTCTAAAAGGAAACGTTTACCAGAAAAAGGAAAAAAATAGCTCCTGCTATCCCCAGCAAAAGGAAACGTTTACCATATATCTTTTATTGCAATAATTTATTTGATTTCATTTTTAATTTTTGTTCTTTAGTAGAATAATGGTGAAGTGATTAAATTCACTTTTTAAGCTTTTAACACTAGTAATAACTTATCATTCTTACATATTAATTTGCTAGATGTGTCATGTAGATCCTTAGAAGGCTTTCATTAAAATGGATTTAAGTTTTCTGGCTGATTCATATATTGTACAGAGCTGTTAAGTTTTTTTCAGCTTATATAGTTCAGTTTGTGATGTTTTTAGTATACTGCTTACCTTTTTTTAGTAATAAAAAAATTTGTTAAAATGATGAGAAACCTCAGATGCACAGGTTCCTTGTTCAGTCAAATGTGTCGTTCATTGTGCTAATGAGCCCGCAAGTTTTGATTTTTCTGATTATTTGTATGCATCTACATATAAGAAGCATGTTTTGTTGTCATTAATTACAAAACTTTGTGCATTAATATGTGGTTTTTATAATAAATAAAACTATTATGTTGATCAATTATGATTTAATGTCAAGTTTTGGGTAGCTTTTGAAGTACTTGCCCATGGAGAAGTTTACCTGCATAGTACTTGGTGATGATTATGTTATGCTTGATAAGCTGTAGGTGCTTGCTGATAAATTGCCTGAAGTTCTAGATTTTTCCAAGGACCTTGCTAGCTTAGAGGCTGCATCAAAGGTATTCTTATTTGTTATGTTGAGAACCATTTTTAGAAATTTTTTATTAGAGTTGGCACTTCTTGACTGAAATGTGTGATTTCCATCCAGATACAAATGAGAATTTTGGCAGAGGAAATGCAAGCTATAAGCAAAGGATTGGAGAAAGTTGTACAGGAACTGTCCACCTCTGAAATTGATGGTCCTGTATCCGAAAATTTCCGTAAGGTATTTAAGCTATTAGCCTTTTTTTGTCATTACTAGCAGGATCTGTCCATGTCTGTCCGTTCGTCACTTCACATTGGTGCAGTTCTCTTGTAGTTATTGTGAATGAATAAACTCTTACAGCTAACACCTGCCCATCTTGTAAAATAGAAGGGGAAAGACAGATTTCACGTAGTCCTTCATTGTTGCTAGTTCTATCTTTAAATTCTCAAGAATTCTTTAATATTTCAACTTGCTAGTTATCCATCTCAACATTTTCCCTCATTTTCTTTCACACGCACATAGAGAGATCCAACTTAATTGTTGATGTGTATTGCTTGAATTTAAGAATAAACATTCACGGATTCCACCTTAATGGTACCACATGTGATCATATAACTTTAAATACTGGTCTTGTTTTGTGCAGCACTCAATATGCCATGTCGTACTTTGCAAGGGAAATAATGGCATTAGCGTAGCCAAAATGCTTATGTGCCCATATATATTCAGTTTTAGGTCCTGTATTGAGACACAGTGCAAGCTGTGATAAAGTTATATAGATACACAACTCTTGGCATTTCACTTGAGAGAGTTCTCGGCCGTGGCAAATTCTAGAGCCATTCTGTGGAACTAAGAGTAGTGCAAAGGATATTTTCTCTAGGCATTGCATGTGAAAGAGAGTTTTGGGTATCTTTGGGATTTGGGATTTTTGATAGAGCCTTTCTGCTACTATTATAATCTCCCAGTATTTTTAGTGGAACTTTCTCCTCATAACCGCCCTTGAATGCAGGCAATTTGCTAAACCAGGCAAATTCTTGTGTTCTCTTTATATGTGCTTGATTTATTTTTCTTTATTTTTATTGGTTTGAATCCTGGGAGTGCTATTGGATGATAGTTATCTTCCCCTTGTTGGTTATCTTCTTGTCGTTGTTCACCCTCTTTTAACTTTATATTGTGCTTATTTTTTCAGCTGAAAGAGATGATTTGTTAGGGCTAGCATGTGCTAGGATGAGCAGATTGGCATTAGGGTTCTTAAAGATTGATAGAATTAGACCTAAGATGGTGAATTTTGCATTCTAGGGTCTTTGTGGGGCTTGGATGTCCGGATCCTGTTATAAAAAAGCAAAGAAGAGGGAAAATTGTAGATGCCATCAATACACCCTTTTAGTCAACAAAGTCTGACCAACTTTAAAGAGTTTCTTGTTCATAAGCCAAACATAAGGAGAACGAAATGTTTGAGTTTGGGATGATAGTGAATCTTGTATTTCATTGAGTTACTGTGAGATTATATGAAGTGCGCCAAATTTTATCTGGATAATACTGTTACAATATCAAAACAATCAAAGACCACTGTGAAGTATTTTAGTTTTGAATATTACCATGGAAATGATAATTGTGATTCTTATAGCTAAAGATTCCTCATGCTTTTAGTTTTTATTCGTTAGGCTTTATGTATCTTTATGTTTAATTTGTTATTGGCGTAGAATTTATGGCTCCTTGTCTATTGTTCTGCCTTTAATTTATAGTTTCATTTTATATTTCAGACTTTAAAGGAGTTCCTTCTTTCCGCTGAAGCTGAAGTGAGGTCTTTGGCTTCATTGTATTCTGGCGTGGTAGGTCTTGCTTTGAAGAGTAGTTGGAGTGTTTATGCTTTTACAACCATAAAAATGAATACATGTTCTTTATCATCTGGAATGTCTTTCAGGGTAGAAATGTGGATGCAATGATCATTTATTTTGGAGAAGATCCATCTCGCTGCCCCTTTGAACAAGGTATTATAACTTATGATCACTGTGTAATGCAATTACAAATATGAATACTGTTAAATTAGCGATTGTCCCAAAAACTTAAGTTATTGGAATATGGTAAATTTAATTATTTAATCGCATACTTCTAATACTCTCCCTCACTCGTGGGCTCAAACTCCCTTTTAATAGGTGAGGTCCAACATGTGGGGTTTTAAATGGGAGGTTAAGTGGCGGCAACAAAGATCGAATTTATGACCTCCTACTCTGATATCATGTTAAATTACCAATTGTCCAAAAAGTTTAAGCTATTGAGATATGGTAAATTTAAACATCTAACCACATACTTCTAACAATTACCTAGGGTCAAATGGAAATCTTGGCTTGTGATTTATTTATGATTTCATATATGGTATTGGTATTTGCTCAGAATTTGCTGCTTATGAGTTTTGTGATGCAATTTGAATCAACTGATGGTTCACCTGAAGTATGAGCTCAAAAACCATTACCATATCTGATGTTTTGTTCTGAAATCTCGTAGCATGTTTTAGTAATTTCTGCTATCTAAGTTTTAAGAGATTTACTTAGTAGTCAAATTCAATAAAAATCTTGGTTTTGTTAGTTATCTGTCTATTTCTAAGTTTGTCATCAGATTGGAAGCTGCATCTGATGCCTTTACTAATCACATTCATTACTACACATTGTCACTGTAATGACCAGGTGTATGCCTTTTCTGAATCATTAAAGATAATATGTGTTGGTATTTATTAGGTTTTGTACTCTGTAGTTTTCTAATCTTGAAGTCTAGTTGGACGGCTTCACATGCACAGCTCTTTTCAGTGTAGTTTCTGCTACCTTATTACATTTCTGAAACACATCTGCAGTTATTTCAACTCTGCGCAACTTTGTGAGAATGTTCAACCAAGCCCATGTAGAAAACTGCAGGCAGCTTGAGCTTGAAACAAAGAAAGCAGCAGAAAGTGAAAAATTAAAGGTGGATGCTTCACATAAGGAGTCCAAACGGCATTTACAAACTCCAATACACACCGGGAATGTTAAATGATAAGTACGTAAATGAAATACTGCCCTTCTTGTGTAGAATCAATAAATGCTCCAGTTCAATAAGGAAAAACAATGTTGACCATATAATAGTTCAGATGGGGATAAGAATATGTATCCAAGATATATATGAGGTCGATGCAATATGCTGCAGACTGCGATGTTGAATTTGTTCACCGAGAGGTAAGCTGTCTCCTATGTTTGGTCACTGGCCTACTTTTGTTCGAATTAATTAATATTTGCGTAACGACTCTTTACTTTTCATTATTCATAGCTATGATAATATTATTCTTATAGGGGCTGACAGAGATGGTGGAGTTTGTATGATCCTGTCTCTGCTGGGCAACCTGTATAATATGTTTTACGTCGTAGTTGTAGTCAATTGTTTTTGGGACAGGGAAAGTTTCTCTCCCTTCAAATTTTGTTCTGACTTCCGAGCACTGTATTTAGATTTCCACACCCTATCCTCCTGTATGTTTTACATCGATTTTATTGATGTACATAATTTTTGTTGTATCAAGTCGTAGCTAATGTATTTAGGCAGCAATGATCTAGTCGAAGGCATTTGTTGTCTCTCCTGGGAGGTTTGCCTCTTTTTCTTTTTAATATATATTTTTGGCAAGCCTTTGGAGCTTTTCTCGAGATTTGTTTTGCATCTGATGTTTGTGGCACAAGCAGTAGCCTGTTTGGGCTACACCATCATGTCCTGTTTTTCACATGAATAGAATCGGTGGATTACCTTCCTAATGTTACATGTAATGTGTTGGCAAGAGAGATTTTTCAACATAAATGTCCAGATTTTCCTCCATTGTTGTAACTATCTAAATTATTTATGTGTGTATGTGTTGATAACACAGACCGAGCCACGACTTGAATAGGGCTGAGGGGCAAGAAATGCTGCAATATTTTGATTGATTTATTTTTTTGGAGGGGTGTGGGGTGTGTTGAAAGGTTGGAGTATTCATATGTTGTGAAATTTTAAGATGGAATGCTCATAAAACATTGTTTTGGTCTGAATCCATTAGCTCCTGATGATAGCAACTTTGTATGAACGTATGAGAGGATATTGCAGTTTCAGCATGGTGGTTAATCATAGCTCAGTGACGTAGTTTGATTTAAAAAATATATATTATTTTTATAAGGAGAATTAGAGTTCAAATTCCCCTCTTCACTTGAATTATCAAAATAAAAAATCTTTATAAATTGTTAATTATAATTTTGGGAATTGAGTTGAAATATAATGACGAAGAGTCATTATAAATGATAAAATATAAAAACATAAAAGTAACTAAGTAATAAGAAGTCAAAGAATTCTTAGTACTAATTGTTCAAGATAAGAATTTATCAGGTGCTAAAATTGGATTATATGGTGCAAGGACATTGAGACAATCAAAATGATGGAGCACTAATCTTTAGACAAGACAAAAAGTAGCAAGCTCTCATAATGCTACTTTTTTTCTTTGATCAGACATAATGCTACTTTTATTATCTTGTAGTTGTAATACATCATGAACTTCAATGGGGTTTACTTTAATTCTGGGGCCATTATTGGTTATTGCGGATAGACCGCAAGTGCCTAAGCTTCAATATTTTAGATTATCGGTTTTTCATAGGCTTGCATGTTACTAGTTATCATGAGCCTTCCATCTATTAGTGGATATTTGATAGTGTTTCATAGGCTTGCATGTTACTTGTTATCATGAGCCTTCCATCTATTAGTGGATATTTGATAATATAGATTTGACTAATTAGCAAAATAAACCTCCTTTATTAGGGTTTTAGGAAATGGCATTATGTCTATGAAGAATGATAATGGTGGATTAAGAAAAATTATTATTAGGATACGAATCTCTTACAACATGCTACGTGGCGATTTATAAAACTATCCATGTATATTATTTAAACAAGTCATATGGCTCATTAATAATGTCATGACTAAAACTACAAATAGATGGTCTCTTCAATTATCATTTAGTGGATTGGATGAAGATAGCTCAAAACCAGTTTGGAACTAGCTAAATTTTTTCCTTAAAAAATACTATAATTAAATTCATTTTGTTACATAAGTTCCATTTGTGATAAATGAGCGTGTTCAAATGTTGTGCCCATAAATGAGAAGGAATGTTAGAATTACATGTATATATATCTAGGATAACACTCTTTGGTGTCTATTTTTCATTTTGTCAATATTAATCTCACTAAATACTTAAAAAGTCTTTTAAAAAAAGGAGGATATTAGTAAATTGAGCAATATAAATTTGTCAATAACTCCATTACCAAATATGTATCTTAAAATCACTTGAATTTAGTTCATTTTTCTACTTTAATTGCCTTAACTTTTTCCTCAACTCTTAACCGTTTACAATTTTGATATATTGTCCTTCAATTTTAATCTAATTCGATTCTACTATTGAATACGTGTGGTATATCATGATCATACACTATATATTTGACGACCCGATACTATGTCTTAAATTTAATCTTCTACATCCACCAGTTATGTCTTAAATTTAATCTTCTACATCCACCAGTTCAATTCCCATGTGAATCTTTCTTTGGTGAACTCTGCTTCCAAATGTTTTTTGGATTTTTTTTTAATTATTGAATTTTGGGCTTTTTCACATGTGTGTAGTGATTTCTCTTTGAAGTTTAGTTATTTTTTAATGCTTATTAATTCGGATAGTTTTTAATTTGTATTTTGAGGCTTTTTTATGTAAATATGTTGTGGTGATTGCTTGAGGCTTAAAGCACATACATTAGTGAAATTTTAATCATAATTCGCACATACTTAAAGATTGAAGATTGTCAAACATACATAGGAAAAACAAGATATATTAGTTACATATACTTTATGCAAACTCCTTTTATATTAGTTACTTATCCATCAACCATTTTCAGGTCAATTAATTTTAGACAATTTTGATATTTATGCAATTTTAAATCAAAGACAATACTCGAGTGGTATAAGTTAAGGTGTTAGATATTTTTTTTTGTCTTTTTTGATAAGTAAGCTAAGGTATAGTGTTGATACTAATTTGATGCATGATATTAATTTACATAGACATTTTAGAGTGTTTGATGTTGGTATTGATTTGATGCTTTGTTTCGACCTCTTGAATGAAATCAATACTAAAAAAGATGATTGAAATATCAAAGTAACTAAGAGTTATAGGATGTTTTTAATATCAAGTCAAAGAATGAACTTACTAGTGTAGATTTAGTGCTACTTGATAAGAAGGTAAGTTTTGGGTTTTAAGACATTTAAAAAAAAATTATTATTATTTTAATTTACTTGATAATCTATGTTCAATTTTTGATAAAAAGTTATACTTACATGATCAAAATTCGGTTTTTACAAGAAATATGTCTAAGATTAATTTGGGCTAATACAAAGTACCACTTAAACCTTTTTTTTTTTTTTAAGATATGAATACATTGTGCTAATTACTTCGATACAACACTCAGGTGTAAGTTGTGCAAGAAATGAGGAAGAATTGTTTTGAGCCGTCACTATAAAACATAGGAAAGGCCAACCTTTCAACTTTGCAAAATTAGAGGAGAAGCCATTGCCACTAGTGGAGCACCCACTACCATCGCCACCTGCTCCTGGGCTAAGACCTTTTCAAGAACCACCACCATCTCCTGGAGCGCCTCCAGGGCAAAATCCGTAATAGGCGTTCATTGTAATTTCATGCTTTAGACATCTTTAATGTCATCAATAAAGCAAATACCAAAATTAAACTTATTTACAATACATGTTGTGGGTTACAGGAATTTGAATAAGGTAATTGTGCCATGTGTCATACTCATGGCCGAGGGGGCCATTATTGTGTCGAGGAGGTCATAGCCTTGGACAATAAGGCCACATCAGTGGCATGTTACCAGATGAGGTCATACTGTAAAGAAAGAGCTTCGGAGAAGGGTTTAGCCTTGACATGACTGAGGAGATGGTGGATGCCATCACATTTAATGCATCCCACCAAACCTCTTGGTTGCATTTATGTGGAGAAGACCCTTGAACAGTTCTGCCTTGGTTGTAGCAACTCACAAAGGGTTTGGGAAGGTGTTTAATGGGACAAGCACTCAAGTAGTAGCTAGGACGATCAACAAATGGAGGGTCAAGATTATCTAAAGGGAGGTATATAACATAAAAGACCCTTCAGGGAGAAGGGATTGGAAAATTTGTAAAGAAAACAATGTAGCAACAAGAACTGAAATTGCATCCCAGTTTAAAAGAAATATACATTAGGACCGCTCTCCTCAGATTTTGTTGAGGAAGGGTTTCTTTGCACAGAGCTTGTTTTTCTTTACTTTCATACTACCTTTGATTCATTGTGCACACTGTTGGATCCATTAAAACCTAGCTTTTAAGCCAACTCTTTACAAATTCATTGTGTTGGGCTCTTTGGGCCCTAATTTATTCATCTTTTGGGCTTAGGAGCCAAAACCTGCCTTTACAATTAGCGCTGTCTGTGGGAAGCTTGAGCTTTACTGAGCTCAACATCCAACCATGGTAGGATCAGGACAAGATCGGGAGGAGTTTATTGGTTCCCAACGTCAAGATCAGTTTCTCAACCTTGAGCGAAGAAGGGACCGCAAGGTTAGTGTGCACACCATGCATACTAGCAGGAGCTAGTCTCAAGGCAGGAGTTACATCTCTCATGAGGAGAATACTAGAAGCATGCAGTTGGAGATTGATCGTCTTCGTAGGAGACTACATCGCAAGCGGCGGAGAAGGACTCCTTCAAATTCTAATCCTTCTTCTGATGATGATGGAGATGGTAGCTACAGGCCCAGGTTCAGGACTCCTCCCAGTGATTTCTTTTCGTACAATAAGGACCGTCATTACAAATGGAGGAGTAAAAGTCCATCTCGCATAGGTCTGGGTAATGATGCTATGAGCAGGGCTTTTAACCAAATCTCTAAATCACTGTTTATGAGTAAAATTGAAGGGGGAAAGCTTCCTTGGTGGTTTACTCAACCAACATTCACCATGTATAATGGCAGAACGGACCCTGTGGAGCACGTCAACCACTTCAACCAAAGAATGGCCATTCACTCTTGGAACGAAGCCTTGATGTGCAAAGTGTTCCCATCCAGTTTGGGGCCTGTGGCAATGAAATGGTTCGACGGGCTGAAAGAAGGTTCTATTAGCTTTTTCAAGGAGTTTATTAGGGCCTTTGGGGCTCGTTTTGTAACTTGCAATAAGGCTCCTCGGCCCTTTAATTCCCTACTGTCTATGACCATGTGAGAGAAGGAGACCTTGAAAATGTATTCTGACAAGTATTGGGAGATATTCAATGGGATAAATGGGAATTTTGATGATGTGGCTATAAGGACTTTCAAGGTCGGCTTGCCCGCTGAGCATGATTTGAGAAAGTCTTTGACCAGGAAACCGGTTAAGAGTGTGCGTCAGCTCATGGATTGTATTGATGAATATAAGCGGGTCAAGGAGGACCAACAACAGGGAAAGAGGAAAGCTAAAGTGGTCATTCAGGATAGAAGGGACTTCAAGTCGGATAGGTACAATAATAACCGACCTCAGAGAGACTTTACGGGGCATCTGGGTTTACTACTACTTAAGTAGCCAGTACTATGTTCTGAGAGCTAGTACACTAAATCTTAGATAAAATTAAGAACGAACCATACTTTCAGTAGGCGAACAAGATGGGAGGAGACCCCACGAAGCGTAATCAAAGTCTTTACTACCTATACCACCAGGAGTTGGGGCACATTACCGAAGATTGCTGGACATTGTGGAGTCACTTGGAGCAGTTGGTTAAAATTGAAAAATTAAAGCAATTCCTGTATTAACTTAATGGACATAATAGTCAGGCAGGGTTGGGGGTTTAGAGAAATGCTTCTATAAGACCACCTTTAGGTATAATTAATGTCATTCTTGCTACTCCGGGGAGGACTGGTTCTCGGCCATCCAGGGTGCTATTTATAACTCAGCCATTTATCGAAAACTTGCCCTCTAATTCGAAGAGGAGTAAAGTGAAGCTCCAACCAGCTTTGAGCTTTTTCGATGAGGACAAAGTTGGAACCTTGCAACCACATGATGATGCCCTAATAGTTACTCTCAAGATAATAGGGTATGATATGAAGAGGGTGCTGGTAGATCAGGGCAGCGGTGCAGAGATCATGTATCCTGACCTATTTAAGGGACTGAAGCTAAGGCCCGAGGACATAACTTGCTATGACTCCCTTCTGATAGGGTTTGATGGGAAGATTGTCTTCTCGAGGGGCCAAATTAGGCTGCCTATTCAGGCAGGGTCAGAAGTCGTGGAAGTGAATTTCATTGTAGTAGATGCCTACTCTCCCTATACTGCTATTGTGGCAAGACCTTGGCTTCACGCCATGGGAGCCGTGTCTTCCACCCTTCACGTAAAAGTAAAGTACTTGTCGGGGGGCCGGGTTGAGGAGCTAGTTGGAAGCCAGTCTGTGGCTAGGCAGTGCTTGGTGGCTGCAATTAGACATCAGGTTAGAGTTGAATCCTCGGTGTCCGCCGAGTAGGATTTATAACAATCAAAGGTGCCGGTGTTGTCTATGGGGGCAATGGCAGAAGGGGCTAAGTACGAGCAACTGGAAAAAGTTGTTATTGGCGACGATGAGGAGAAGTTCTTTCAGGTTGGAGTTTAACTACCTACTTGGGAGAGGCAAGAGCTGATGGATTTTCTTAGAAAAAATATTAATGTATTTACGTGGAGCGCCTACAACGCCCTTGGGGTAGATACAGATTTCATTTGCTACCATTTAAACGTCAATCCATCTGCCATCCCCAAAAAACAACCATCTTGATGCTCATCTAGAGAACATTCTGATGCTGTCAAGGGGGAAGTACTCAAGCTCAAGCTGGCTGGGGCCATAAAGGAGGTATACTACTCCGAATGGCTAGCTAACACAGTGGTGGTGAAGAAGAAAACTAGGAAGTGGAGAGTGTATGTGGACTTTACAGATTTAAATAAAACTTGCCTAAAAGACCCTTTCCCCTTGCCTCAGATAGATCAATTAGTGGACGCTATTGTAAGCCATCATTGGATGAGCTTTTTGGACGCCTTTCAGGGTTATCATCAGATACCATTAGCTTTGGATGATCAGAAAAAAACCACTTTTCTTACACCTACTGGGAATTACTACTACAAAGTAATGCCCTTCTGATTGAAAAATGTAGGGTCTACCTACCAGAGGATGATAACTAGGATGTTTGAGTCTCAGTTGGGCAAAAATATTGAAGTGTATATAGATGATATGGTGGTAAAGAGTAAAGTAAAATTCGAGAATGTAGATGACCTCAGGAATATTTTCGAGATATTGAGGAAACAGAAACTGCACCTTAATGCTGCTAAGTGTTCTTTTGGTGTAGGCTCTAGCAAATTTCTAGGTTATATAGTTACCCACTGCGGAATCGAAGTTGACCATGATCGGATTAGAGCTATTAACGACCTGCAACCTTCTCGGAATCCCAAAGAGGTTCAGAAGTTGACAAGAATGACTGCCGCTTTGAATCGATTCATTTCTCGGTCAGCAGACAGGTGTAGGCCCTTCTTTCAGTTGTTGCATAAGTGGAAGAGATTTGAATGGACAAAGGAGTGTTCCTCGGCCTTCTAGCAGTTGAAGGAATATCTTTCTCGGCCACTTATTATGTCCAAGCTTGAGTAGGAGGAGGTTTTATTCGCTTACATTGCTGTAGCCTCATATGTAGTGAGTCTGATACTGGTACGGGATGATGATAAGGTGTATAGACCAGTTTATTATGTGAGCAAATCATTACATGAGGCAGAGATTCACTATTTACCATTGGAGAGGGCCATCTTGGTAGTAGTGCATGCTACATAGAAGCTCCCACATTACTTCCAAGCTTACATTGTTGTGGTTCTAACCCAACTCTTTCTCTGATCACTGCATCAAAAAGTTGATTACACAGGGAGGGTTGCAAATTGGGCAACGATCCTAGGAACCTTCGATATTAAATACATGCCTTGCACCTCTATAAAAGGCTAGGTCCTTGCCAAGTTGATGGCTAAGTTTGCTGTGCCTTCGTTTGAAGAAAACGGTGAAAGGCCGAGCATGGATGGAAAATCAATTGGGATGATCTCCTTGTAGGAACCTCTATCTTGAAAGGTGTATGTTGACGGCGTAGCAAACCAAAGGAGATCAGGAGTGGGGCTGGTTGTAGTATTTCCTAAAAGGATCATCATTGAGAAATACTTAAGACTTGGCTTCTCGACCAAGATCAATAAGGCTGAATACGATGCTTTGGTGGTAGGAATGACTATGGTTCAGAAAATGGGAGGAAGAATAGTGGAGATGTTTTTAGATTCGAGGTTGGTTGTAGGCCAAGTAAAGGGAGAATTGGAAACCAGGGATGTGAGAATGTAAGAGTACCTGAACCAGGCTAGGCATTTGCAATCAGGATTTGACTCTTTAGCTTACACCAAATCCCTAGAAGCAAAAATACGCATGCTGATTCCCTTGCCACTCTTGTAACCTCCTTGGCACAGAGTCTACCTCGGGTCATCCTGGTCAAGGATCTATGTAACCCTACCGAGATGAAGAGGGACAAGGTCCATATTCATCAACTTAGGGTGGGATCTAGTTAGATGGATCTTATTGTCCTATTCCTTAAGGATGACATCTTGCCTGAGGAAAAGGAGGAGGCTGATAAAGTTCGAAGAAAAGCTCCTTGATTTTGGCTGTTCGATGACCAAAAGTTATACAAGCGCTCTTTTTCTGGGCCATATTTGCTATGCATCTATCCTGAAACAGTGGAGCCACTCCTAGAAGAGTTGTAAGAAAGGATTTGTGGAAGCCATACAGGTGGCAGATCCTTGTATCACCGGACCCTTACTTAGGGATATTGGTGGCCCAATATGCAAAGAGAAGCACAAGAATGTGTGAAGAAATGTGACCAATGTCAAAGATTTGCTCCCAATATTCATCAGCCAGGGGGCGTTCTTAATCCTCTATCTAGTCCCTAGCCTTTTGCTCAGTAGGGCTTGGACATTGTGGGGCTCTTCCCCAAAGCAGCAGGAAACAGGAGATGACTTTTGGTCGGCACTGATTACTTTACCAAGTGGGTTAAAGCTGAGCCACTAGCGAACATTAGGGACGTGTATGCCAAAAGGTTTATGTGGAAAAACATTGTCACTTAGTTTAGGATTCTTCGTACCCTCATTTTGGACAATGGATTTCAGTTTGATAACAAAGCTTTTAGAAGGTATTGTTGTAAATTGGATATCACGAATAGGTATTTCACTCCAGTTTATCCCAGGGGAATGGACAAGTCAAGGCTGTCAATAAGGTCATAGTAAATAGACTCAAGAAGAGGTTGGATAATGCAAAGGGCAAATGAGTGGATGAGCTTCCATATGTCCTTTGGTCATATCGGACTACCCTTCGTAGGTCGACAGGGAGACACCCTTTTCAATGATTTATAGGGCCGAAGCTCTGATTCCTTTGGAGACTAGATTCCTAATGCTGAGGACTAACTTATTCGCTCCAGATAGCAACGACCACCTACTAGAAAAGAGCCTAGATCTAGTCTAGGAACGGAGAGAAAATGCCATGGTTCAATTAGCATACTATCAACAGAAGCTTAAACAGGGGTATAATTCAAGTGTAAAGTTAAGACCATTGGCTCCTGGGAACTTGGTATTGAGAAAAGTTGTGGGTACTGCAAAAAACCCAGCATGAGGGAAGTTAGGATCCAATTGGGAAGGACCCTACTGTATTACCTTGGTAGCAGGCATAGGTGCATACTTCCTAGAAGATTTAGACGAAAATATTGTACCACGACCTTGGAATGTAAATAACCTGTGAAGGTACTATTATTAATGAAAGGCAGCTCTGCCATATTTTCATTTATGACATTATGTGTTGCGTTAGTTATTTGTTTGAATATTGAATAGAACCTTGGTCATGCCTGGCTCCTCGAACTACATACTTTGGGTAAATTAATATTCCTGGTTATTTGTTTAAGTGTTAAATAGAATCTTGGTTATGTCTAGTTCTTCAGACCACATGCCTTGGGTAAATTAACACTTTTCATTATTTGTTTAAATATTAAACAGAATCTTGGTCATGCCTGACTCGTCGGACCACATAGCTTTGAGTAAATTAATATTCCTTACTATTCGTTTAAGTGTTAAACAGAACCTTGGTTATGTCTGGTTCCTCAAACCACATGCCTTGATAACACTCTTCATTACTTGTTTGAATATTAAATAAAACTTTGGTCATGCCTAGCTTCTTGGACCACATACCTTGGGTAAATTAATATTCCTAGATATTTGTTTAAGTGTTAAATAGAACTTTAGTTATGTTTGGTTCCTCAGACCAAATGCCTTGAGTAAATTAACACTCTCCATTACTTGTTTAAATATTAAACAGAATCTTGGTCATGCCTGACTCCTCGGACCACATACCTTGGGTAAATTAATATTCCTGGTTATTTGTCTAAGTGTTAAACAGAACCATAGTTATGTTTGGTTCCTCAGACCACATGCCTTGGGTAAATTAACACTCTCCATTACTTATTTGAATATTAAACAAAACCTTGGTCATGCCTAATTCCTCGGACTACATATCTTGGGTAAATTAATATTCCTAATTATTTGTCTAAGTGTTAAACAAAACATTGGTAATGTTAGGTCCCTCGGACCACATGCTTTGGGTAAATTAACACTTATAATAATACAAGCCTACGGTGAAATGGAGTGCTAAGTGAAATTCTAAGTATGATGGCCCTCTGGGATCACATACCTTGGATAGACATGGACTTCACTATCATTTAAGGTTAAGAAGAAAATCCAGAAGTTCACTTCATCCTTTGAGCTATTTACCTGAGGTACACAAAGTTTGTTTTTTAGGTTTAGTTACTAGATGCCAAGTGCCATAGACAAAGTAAAGTTGTCCAACTATATTGCTAACTACATGAAAGGTAATAGTCGGACTGTTGATTGCATGAGTAACTGTTAACTTTAGGAGTTAGGATATATCTTAATCAAGGTGATAGTCATTTTTCTCACTATTTACATGGGAGCAATTTATTTGAGTTAGTAACCATTCATTACTATTAAGCTTTTGTTCAAGTATGGGTGTTCACACTTAGAAGCATCATCAATTTGAAATCTCAGCAAAGGGCAAAACAATAACTACAGCCAACCAGAGACAAATATTGCAAGAAAAACGAAGGTCCACAAAAGCAAAAATTAATGTCTTTTCATTCAACAAAGGAAAAAGTACATCATGAATCGGGGCAAATTGCCACAATAAAAGGAAAAAGTACAAAGAAAGAAAGAAAGAAAAATCCTAAGCTAAGCCTTGGTCGGATGAGGGTCTTCTTTGCCAACTGGCGAGGGGACTGGAGGATTAATAGCCTTCTTCTCCTGGGCCATAGCTTGAGGCTTGGCCGACTCGGACTCCTTTGCCTTAAGAGCGGCTTCCTTGCCTTTGCCTTTGTCTTCTGGCCGGGTTCTACTCTGGCCAACCTCCTTACCCTTGGCCACCTTTACCTCGTGACCTTGGTCACCAGCTTTGCTAGGCCCTTTAGTGGCCTTGGGGGGAAGGGGGGGGGGGGAGGGAGGGGGGAAGAAAGGCCTAGGTGGGAGAAGGCTGCTTAGTCGTAGTTAGAGTAGGGGCTGCTTCCTCGGGGGCTGCTTTAGGGGCTTATCGGAGGTCCTCGGGATAGTAAATGTTCTCAATTTTGCTCCACTCCAAGTCTGTAGGAGCTCTAGCCACGTTCAGGGCCTTAGTCCAGACCTCGAGGTAGTATTCCTTGTAAACCCCAACCAACTCTTCAGTCAGCTGGGCCTCGGTCTCCTGCACTCTGAGGTCATAAAACTTGTACCCTGCACCGTTCGTGGCTGCCTGGGCAACCTCTTTAGCCTTTGACAGCTCTGCCTTCAGCTCCATCACATGCTGCTTGGTCGTGGCTAGCACAATCTCCGTGTAGTGAAGCCTTTAGCGCTGCTCTTTCATTTGTGCCTTTGCAGTCCTAAGGCTAGCCTTTACGCTCCTCCGGTCCCTATCCGCGGTAGCCAGCTTCAGAGTCAATTCCTTGTTCCTACTCTCGGCGACTACAAGGGACTTGTTTGCCTTCGCGTGGAGGTTATCCGCAAGCCTCGCCTCATTTCAAGCGTCTTTCACCCACTCTTCGGCGGTGAAAACCTCTTGGATTACTTATGCCAAGACAACGAAAAAACACCCTGTAAGTTAAAAAAGAAAAAGAAAAAAGGATTGGCATAAAATCAATGGGACATGTCGAGAAGCTCACCAAGGCCAAGTCCCTCTTCAGGGACATGAAGAGATCTTGCTGTCTCACATTCTTTAAGGCGTCCATATCCTTGGGTAGCAGGAGAAACCACTCTAGAGCGTCGGCCATGTAGTGGGAGTTACCTCTTTGAAACTACTTAATGGAAAAGTTCTAGAGTATCACCACACCATCCAACTATAGTTGGGGGTTCCAAGTTGGATGGCGCACGATAACTGCGTGCTCGGCCTCTTTGCTTTTCCCCGAGGAGGCCCTCCCTTGGCCTTTGGCTGTCTTTTGCTGTTTGGGCTTCTTTTGAGGGACCAACTCCCCCTCCTCGGCCAACTCCTTCTCCTTCCTCTTCTTTTTCAAGTTGGTGACAACAAACGAGTTAGCTGTAGAAGGGAGAGGAAGGGGAGAGCAAGGGAAGGCTGAGACCTCAAGGCTCCCTTGGGCGTCAACCCTTTGGCCTTATTGGTGAGAAGCTTATGCAAGCCCTTCTTCCTGTTTAGAGCCATCTCTTCTTCTTCTTCCTTTAAACTATCATCTATACGTGCAACAATGAGCCCGGAGGGACGGGCGATGGAAGATTTGTTAAGCTCTTCTCCTAAGTCCGAGACTTGGATCACAGGCTCTCCCTACTCCTCTCTCTTGTCCTCAAGGTGAAACTGGTCTATCTCTGTCTCGAGTAATAGGCGAGAGGAAGCTATTTCTTCTCTCGGAACTGTGGCCTTAAGGGAAGCACGGTATGAGGGAAGCTCGACTTGCACGATGTCTTCTCGGGTTAGGAACTCGGGTACCGAGATGTCTATTCGAGCCAACCGAGGATCACCCGCTCTGATCGCATAGCCCACGTCCTAGAACTTGTCGGATAGGGGCTGGAAGTCAAGGATGAGATGGATGGCTCTCAGCTGTCTATCCTCGCTCATAAACACCTCGGACCTCAGCACCTTGTTGAGATCGTGGACGTTGATGAAATTAAGATTAGGAGCTACGTGCCTTTTATTTGCAAAAACAGCCAAGAAGCAAAATCACAGTTAGAAAAATGAACCATCAGCAAGGAGAGAACAAAGTGTTAAAAGAATTAAAAAAAGGGGGGGGGGGGGCGAACCACGAAATTAAGTCCTGTGTCAAAGGACCTAAACCTAGGGTACCCCACCTAGTTCTCCCTCCAGGGTTGGGCAGTGAAGGCCGTCATGCCATTCACCAGAGGCAATCAGGTAGTCATCCTTCATGCCTTTGTTGGACTCGGGAAGACACGAGACAAGCCTAACCACTAAAGACCTAGACTTAAGGTAGTAGCTCGAGTTTGCCAGCAGATGGCACTCGTACATCTAAACGACGATGTGCCAGGTGAGGTTCAACCCCATTTGCTTGTTGAGAGCGTCTATACTACCTAAAATCTTAAATAGGTTGGGCGTGCATTGGTAAGGGCACAGCCTATGGGCGATCAAATAGTCCTTAGTCACATTACCTATGGGAAGCGTCATTCCCCCTTCTATAAAGGGGTCATGGGAATGACGACCTCCCCTTCATTCCTATGGGTGAGCCATTCACCCGGAGAGTAGTATCGCAAGGAAATGCCCTAGGGAATGTGATACAAGGCCCTAAACCCTTCCATAGTTGTGGGAGAATCAACTAAATGAGTGAACCTACCCATTAGAGTAGACTAAAGAGAAGTGAAGGAAATATTTGTGAAGAAGAAACAAAAAGTAGAAGGTCGAGGAGATTGGCATAGGAGAAAATAGCCTAAGAAAGAAAAAAAAAACTTACAAAATAAGGACAAGGGTCACTTCGGGAGCTTCTAGAAAGTTTGAAGATTTGGGAAGTCTGGAAAGTTTGGAGATTTAGGAAGTCTTGAGAGTTTGAAGATTGAGAAATGAAAGAAATGAATCCTCTAGGCGCTTTATATAGAAGGCAGAATTGGGTGGGAGTTATCCCGCCCAAAATTTGAGGAGAAATGCCAGCAGTAGGATCTTCATCTCATGGTAGGACGTGGGGAACAAAGCATCGCCTAGAGCATTTAATGAGACGTTGTGGACTTCGAAGCACCAGAACGGTTGCGGGGCACACAAAGTGGCATCCTCACGTGTGAAAGTCAAAGAAACGTGTGGAATTAATTACCCAAGTTCAAAACCCCCATTTTCTCCTCGGATAAGAGAAAAAAAAAACTAGAGTTTTGAGGGGCTATTGTGGGGTACAGGAATTTAAATAAGGTAATTGCGCCACGTGTCATACTCATGGCCGAGGGGGCCATTATCGTGCCGAGGAAGTCACACCCTTAAACAATAAGGCCATGTCAGTGGTACATTACCAAAGGAGGTTATACTGTAGATAAAAAGCTTCGGAGAAAGGGTTAGCCCTAACATGACTGAAGGGATGGTGGATGCCACCACATTTAATGCATCCCACCAAACCTCCTAGCTGCATTTATGTGGAGAAGATTCCTGAACAGTGCTGCCTTGGCTGCCGCAACTCACAAAGGATTTGGGAAGGTGTCTGATAGAACAATCACTCAAGTAGTAGTCAGGATGATTTACCAATGGAGGGCCAAGATCATCCAAAGAGAGCTGTATAATGTAAGAGACCTTTCAGGCAGAAGGGAACGAAAAATCTGTAAAGAAAACACTATAGCAATAAGAACTGAAATTGCATCCTAGTTTAAAAGAAATATACATTAGGACCACCCTCCTCGGATTTTGCCAAGGAAGGGTTTCTTTGCACAAAGTTTGTTTTTCTTTATTTTCATACTATCTTTGATTCATTGTGCACGCTGTTGGATCCATTGAAGTCTAGCTTTTAAGCCCACTCTCTATAAATTTATTGTGTTGGACTTTTTGGGTCCCAATCCATTCATCTTTTAGGCCTAGGAGCTAAAACCTGCCCTTACACATGTCATTTCAAGCTTTCTAGCATCAATAATTTAATAATGTGTTTTTTTTAAGGGAAAATTTAATAATGTATTAGCCAAAGATGCATGACTCTTCTTTGCACTATGAGTTAGAAAATCTTATGGAATTTTTTTTTTGGGTCAAAATATAAATAAGAAAATAGGATAATTATACTTTCATTTCTTTGAGATTTGGAGAAATGACACTCCACCACAAACTTAAAAGAAAAAAAAAACACTTTTCTCCTTTAAGGTTTGAAGAAAATAACACCCGTCTCCCTTCAATTATTATCAATAACAGAATATTTTAAATTTTAAAATGATTCTCTTTACCAAACGTTGGTGAAATAACTAATAGAATTTGGGATAAAAAGAAAAAAAATTTCTCCAAAACCAAAATAATTGTAGCAACAAACGAATTTTCAACTAAAGGCAAATTTTCTGCATGAACATAAAGAAGTCAATTCTTTGAATGCTTTGATATGAACATGCATTTGATGTTAAACAAGTTATTATTATATCAACCATATAATAATTGTAGGGACACGGTTTGTAGTCCAAGCCCAAAATGTCTGGGATCTTGGCCCAATGAGCCAAATACAATAAATTTGTAGAGAGTGAGTCAAAGAACTAGGCCTTAATGATTTTAACAACAGCTAGAATGTACTTGAAAGATAATCATGCAAGAACGAAGTGCATAGGACTGAATGAATGTACTATCCGAGGAGGCAAATCTTATTATAAATCAATTAAACTGATTACAAGTGCAACTTTGATTGCTACAGTATTCTTTCTCTGTGTTTTTCGATCTCCCCTCTCATGGAAGGTCTCTTACACTATATAGTTCCCTCCGGACCATCTTGATCCTACACGTGCTGATCATTTGAGCCCTTACTTGAGTATCTGTCCCATCAGACACCCCCTTTGCCTTTCTGTGAGTTGTGATAGTCAAGACTGTACTGTGACTGTACTGTTCAGAGGTCTTCTTCACATAATGCGGCCAGAAAAGTAGCTGCAATGCGTTTAATGCGATGGTATCAGCTTTTCCTTAGATATTTTTGAAATCCTAGTCCTCTGGTTCACTCGAGATGCGTGTCCCTGTCATTGGAGTATCTTGGAAGATTGCCTTGATCAAATAAGATATACATTTGATCTGAGTTCAGCACATCTAATCTGAGTTTAGCCTATTCGAGGAGATATTCCTTCTCGGATCACCTTCCTACTTGCATCTTGTTCATTGAGTCCTGAGTCTGAACTACTCATTACTATTCGTTGCTCCTTGAACTAATATGCTCTCAGCCAAAGCCCAAGGCCCAATATATGTTTTGGGCCTTCAACCCTAAAATAATAATAATAATAATAATATTATTATTATTATGTTTTGTATTGTTTAGTTTTTTTTTTTTTTTTAATTTAGTTTAGTTTTTAAAATTAACTGAATGTTTAGTTTAGTTTTTTTTTTTTTTTTAAATTAATTAATTAATTTAATGAATAATACTATTCATTTAAAAAAAAGAAAAGAAAAAAGATTACACATGAGATAAATCTTTCAGACACCAATGGGAGGATGGCCCGGATGGGGATATTACTCTCAAGATTACACAAAAAAAAAAAGCCCTTTTGGCTACATTATGATTAATGCTACCTTCTCTACATTTATGATTCATAGTCCAATCAAAAAAGGAGTTCAAAATTAATTTAGTTTTGGCAGCAATGTTCATTGTAGGGTAGCCGAATGAGAAAAGACAAGGAATTTTGGAGTGGTAAGATTACATTCAGTGCATCTCCTTCACATATTACATATTTATATCCCAAGCATACTGCTTCTCCACTGCTAGATAAGCTGTTAGATATGGATTCCGCTAACTCGAGATCTTGATCTTCTATAAGTTCAGTGAGTCCATACAAAAATGACTTATGCTTTATGGTCTCTGGCAACTGCTGCTATACATACAAGCTTTCTCATTGTTGATGGTTGAGTCATCAAAGTTAAACTTTCAAAAATATGGGATAAGGGGATCTTATACATAGTTCCTGGTAGCCTCCATACCTACATTTTCGAAGAAGTTAGATGATCAATATAAAATTTTATTAATTTGTCTAATTAAGAGTAAAGGATCAACAACTTCCCTTTTAGATTGCTTCATGATATATGTTTTCTAGTCACCCACTAATAAGGGTTTTCTTATTGATGATAATGATGATATTGATTATTAACCATATATCACGACCAATAGATATGAATTTCTTTGCTTCAACTTGTGGGAGCTTCAGCTTTACTTCTACTTAATTGTATTATCAATCTAACCTAGTCAGCTATGTACTCGAATTGCATATCAAAGAATCTAATTGGCCAGGGCAATTTGTCCAAATAATTTTTGCTATTGGGCAATTTATGAATATGTGTTCAAGTGTTTCTTCCTCGGTCTCACATAAAATGCACTCCTTTTCCTCTATATGGATCTGAGCATTTCCTAATTATTGATCTAGTTGGGATTACTTGCCAGACTAACTTCGACAATAATAACTTAATTCTTTCTTGATTTTTCAATTTCCATAGTTTTTTTTCCCACTCCTTGCTATCTAGTGGGTTGTTCTCTAAGCTTCTAGCATTTTGTATTAATTGATAGGATGATCGAGTTTGTAGAAAACTTAAATAGTAGAAATGAGTCTTCTTGGTTGGTTTGGGCCAATTGGATTTGGAGGATTTCTCTTGTTAATTCCCTTTAAAAGATTTCCCTAATTTTATCCTTCTCTATCCCACCTAACAGGATTTTGCAAAATAAATTCACACCCAAATTGGGTTAGTTGTGGAATTTACTCTTTGTTTTGGTTTAAATCATTCAAATTTTCAAATGTCACTCATCATATAGCATATATTCCAAATGTAAATTGCAATTCAATTTTCAATTCTCCAACAAATCAAGGGAGTCAATTTCGTACTGAAAATCGTTTCAGTTTAGCTTTCGAAGCGAAATATTTCGATATCAGTTAATATCGATGAACTGTTTCAAAATTACCTTTATAAATAAATATATATTCATTAATTTAAGTTTTATTGATTAAATATAAGTTATATAGCCATATTGTGACTGACTCAATTTTTAACCTGTAATTCTAATCCAAAGCCCAATAAAAAGTAATAGATACATTTATTAAAAAATAATAACAATCAAATTAATATTATATTTTATTAAAAATAAGAACCAATCTGCCGTCACGTGGGGCTTCTAAAATTTCAATTCATTTCATAATAAAAGTCAAACATGCTAGCTGTAAAGTAAAAACTCTCAGTTAAATATCAGTTTGAAGGGTTTTTAAAACATGCTAGCTGTAAGTCTATTTCTTGGGCGTGCTAAATATCATTTGAGAGGTTTGAAAAACCGAGAAAGAGAGAGGGAAAGAGAGAGCTAGACGGACGGAGAGAGAGACAGAGAGGAGAAGAAGATGGAGATGAAGATGAAGTAGCAGAAGCCAAAATCAGTCCGATATGCATTTACCGGCCGAAATCCGAAATTTCCTCCGGTATGGCCGAAATGACCCGGTATGGGCCCTCAACTTTGTAAAAATTAATTACTTTAATCCTCATGAAAAACGAAACTAAAAAAAATACTATTTCAATAGAAAGAAATGATACTATTTTCATAACTAATTAAGTGATAAATAATAATTGGAACAACATTACATTTATATTGACTAATCGTCATTTTTTTTATGCATTAATTTCTATAAAAAAAAACTGTGTGTGCCTTATTGAGGAGTACCTAAAAAGCACATGCTCCATTAAATAATGTCTTCATTTTTTTTTTTTTTAAGTTAAATTATACCACATCAAAAAAAGTATAGATAATCACAATAAATTATGCATTTAAACCAATGAATTATTGTCGGGTGTTTGTGTGTGTATATATATATATAAATTATTTATTATATTTTATAATTATTTTTTGAGAACTTATTATTTCTTAACATATATTTTAGGACAGTCGTTGGAAAAAATAGTTTGGTCACAATATTCTTTCTGTTTGCATATGAATATAGAAATTGGACCCGCATTCCAACCATAGAACTAATACCATGACTTGCCAACATCTAACGCAATCCCCATGTTTTATTTTTCATAGAATTCAGGTCCTTCTGGTACTGGACCGAACTCTTTTCTTCAAAATCCCCATAATCAAATGAAAAATATCAATTAAGATATCGAATCTGACCAGTGTTCATCTACCCATATAAAAACAATTATTTGTTATTACTTTCATGTCTAGTGTTTTGGCCTCGTATATATGATCACGGAGTCATGGTTTAGTTATTATATACTAATAGTACTATAAAAGCTTATAATTATTGGTGATTGCTGATAATTTTTTTAATAAAATTTTGGTGATGATTTTCGTTTTCAGAGGCTAGTAGAGCTGTTGTCGAACAGTAGAAATGAAAGTGCAACGGGACACTAGTTTACTGTGCCTTTACTTGTAATTTTTTGCGAAAAGCCTATTTGGTATTTGCTTATTTAGTTAGTTAAAGTTCATTAAAGTATGCTTATATTTAGAAAAAAGTGAAATTATTAAAGCCTATTTTTTCAAGCCCAAATATTATTAAATTCATTTATTTTTCACATTGCTTGTGGCTGAAGCCCCTTTAAAATTATGGAAAATTTTGAAAAAATATGGCTTGGAGAGTAAAAAATGCTCTATTTTTTAGCTTATCCATAAGTTAATTAATAGAGAGGTTTTGCAAAGTGAGCTTGTAGTACTTGCAAAACCATAAACATATAAGCAAGTTCGAATGCAAGCCATAACCCTAGGTAAATATGCTTTGAAAATCCACCATATTTGTCTCATGTCACAGCCTAATTACTTTTTCCTATTAAAAAAAATTTAAAAATGCTAAGACTACAACTTGCTCATGAGGCAAGTTGTAAGTGGTAGAGTAAAAATGATGGGTTTACAATTTCACCACTGATGACTTGCCATATAAATAAGTTGTGGTAAAAATTGTGATGACATTACTAAAAAAACTTGTTTGCCATCATTTATTTTAATTAGCGTAAAATTCCTTTAATTTAGCAATTTCATAAGGAATCAATCATCTTAAACTGGTTTAACTAGCCAAATCACTTAAAATGGTTATCAAACGAAATTGTTGCAATGTCACATTAAATCCACAGCTCAAGATTGCCATCACCTCAAAGATGTAGCAACCAAAAGCCATCTCTACTACCTAGCTAAAGACAAACTATAGATGTTCCTTTAAACCTCTATAAAGCCATGACTTAGAAAATACATAAACAAATATTTACCTACCTTTGACTAGCTAGTTTCATTTATGCTATCCTGCTCAAAATCAGTTCCTTCTTATAAAACAACATATTTAAGAGAAGATTTCCTTTGTGCGTTGTAGAACAAGTATAATCTTCTCTCTCTCTCTCTCTCTCTTTCACCACATCCCTCTAAAATTCCTAACCATTCGATTCATTAGTTTAATTTACCTTCCTTTTCAAGTTCATTTTGTACCTGTTTTAATCATCAATTGTAAACAATAGTACTCTTTGTGTGAGCCCTTCAATCACACCACTAGCTTTTAGTTTTACTACTCACGAGTGCAAAAGCGAGTGGTGGTCTCGACTCACTTTCTAAACCTGAGGTCCAAAGTTTTGAGTCCATCTACACGCAACACGTGGTAAAAGAACAAAAGAGGCCTCAAAATTTTAGAAAGTTATACCAAAAAAAAAAAAAAAAACCATGTGTCAAACATATATCTAATCTAACGTCCCCAGTACAGCCACGTCGTGAAAATACATGAAGGCCTATGCTATTATAAACGCCCTATAATAAGCTTCATACATAATTTTGTCAAGCAGTCATCCCACGTCCTTTTTCTTTTGGTTTATTGTTCCTTACGTAATACACTTATAATTAGTTCTCTTTCTGCACAGTCTCCATACTCTCTATCTAGTACATGCAAGGATGCAACATAGGCATTGTTCATTGCAAAAGCTTCAAGTAAAAGAAATGGCAGCTAGTGGGGTGAAACATTGGAATCCCTTTTCCTCTAAAAAACGAGAGAGAGAGAGAGAGAGAGAGACAGAGAATTGTGTTTTAAGGGATTATGTAGGGCAGTTTTTTTTCCCTCACTTTTTTCACTTTTGGGGTGTCTGATTTTAGAGTAAGTAAAGATGAGTTTGGTGGGGTTGAATGATTAGAGCGTTAAGGATGATCACTTTTGGTTTTGGGTTCTTATTCCTATGACTTTTGTGTTGAAGAATCTTTGAGAGCACTATATACGAGGCATTCATACATTTTTTAGTCACACATGCAAACGACAGCACCTAAAAGATGGTTGTACACTCGTAAAACATAAAATTGAAAAAAAAAAACATTATAAAGTATAAACCTAATAACCTATATGTATGGAGAGAGATAGAGACGAGCTAATATTAAAAGAAAAGAGAAGGAATAAATAAATTTACAATTTGACATATTCAATTTGTAATAGAATCACCTATGGAGTAGGCTGTAGAGTGAGATATAGTTTATATATAAAGAACTCATAAATTTTGGTCAGATCTCCTTTAAAGTTTCAAGCCGTGAATTAGGTTGAATAAAAAATGAAATCGCTCTCATTATTGAACATAAGGTAATATATATATATATATATATAGTTCATGTAAAGTATGTAGCAAATTGAGTAGAACTCCTAACATATGGCAAGCTTTCCAACCCTTGCTTTGGGCTTCTAAGATGATCAACTTCTTGCTAAAAACAATGTGTTCATTTTCACCCATAAAAAGGTTCGAAAAATGAATGATAGATAGAGGTGGTCCAAAAGTACCATGATAAACAGAAGCAGTCATACTCATACATGCAGGTGAGATATTGTATTTCACCTTTATTGTTTTGTTCTAAAAATGCATTTGATTGTTATGCCTATAAATCTACAGCCAGTGCCCAACTTAAATATACATTTAAACCAACAGAAAATGGGTGATGCAGTTATTTGAACTGGAGCTAAAATTAAAAGAAAAGAGAAGGTATAAATAAAATTACAATTTGTCATATATAGAAGCACCTATATGGAGTAGGCTATAGAGTGATATATACAAAGTACTCCTAACTCCTAACATAACAAGCTTTCATTTCAGCAAAAAAAAAAAAAAAAAAACAAGCTTTCCAACTATTGCTTTGGGCTTCCAAGGTGATCAACTTCTTATTAAAAACAATTAATGAGTTCATTTCATCCATAAAATGGTCTAAATCGCCTTTGTATAGTCAATTCGAAAATTGAAATTAAAGAATAGTGGGTCCAAAACTACAATAACAAGCAGTGATGCATGCAGGTGAGATATTGTATTTCTACTTCACTTTTATTAGTTGTCATCATATTCTAAAAATAAATATGATTGTTATGCCTATAAATTAACATGTAAGTGCCCAACCTATATACATTTAATTAAACCAACATAAATTAGGTGATGCAGTTAATGTGAAATTGAACTGATTTATCAACTTTAATATATACTTTTTTTTGGATGATCACTTTAATATATACTTTGCACAACTAATGAAGTAACCTAATAATATAATATAAGTTTGGCTAACTGGTCCTATTGCTGAAACCTTAGTGTACCTTTTGTGGGAGTGTTTGATAAGGCTGAAGTGAAAACCTTTACTTTGTCAAAATGTCAAAGGCAAATGGGGAATGTTTGGCGTATGACTTACTGATAGAATTAGAATCTCACAATATAGACCGCAATTACAAACCCCACCGCTTTTTTGCTCCACCATGTGGCCCAAATTAATAACAGAGATAACGACAAACAAAGTTTAAGGCCACCGACACACATGTCCTGCTAATTTTAATTATTGTATTAGGATTTCGTTTTCTTTTAATAAAGAAATTGAATTCCCTGTTGTACTCGGGAAAAAAATAATGTAGAACTGGTGTTATTGGGTACAGATTGTGTTGAAATTAAAAGACAACAAAAATAACAGAATCTGTGTATGTATACTAAAGTAAATGGTGGTTTACCTACTTGTCTCCCTTTTAAATAAACAAGCATTTGTCTTTTGTCTTTTGTCATTTTTCACCATGAGAGGATTAAATCCCAAAATTTTGCGAACTTTTGCGAAGTTTCATTTTGCTGAATTAAAGTTGTTATATATTCATCATAATTTTTAAGTTGATGAATGCATTTTTTCCATCGTCAAATTTGTGGGGACAATTTTTGCCTAGACCAAGTGTTGCACATTGTAATCATTTGGCTCATCTCTTATAAGGTAGAAAGAGAAATGATATCCTTCCAATGTGGGACTTTAAGTTAAAAATAATTATAATGTGCAACACTTGATCTAGGCAAAAATTGTCCCCACAAAACTAATTCATGTTTCATATTTTTTTATTAGCTATATACCCAAAATAATGATTTTTTATAAAAAAAATTGCTTCAAAAAGTAAGAGAGTATTTGCTCTAGCAGACCTTTGAAATGACCTACTCAAACGTTAGGAAAGTTTTTGTCCAAATTGGAGTATTTCTTGATCTGTTTTCATTTGAGCTTTGTTTTTGTTGTTCATATGTAAGTGAGTGTAAATATTTTTAGATGTTCTTCAATTGTTTAATTCCATTACATTATGTTTCAAAAAAAAATTTCCCTTACATTATAGAAGAAATGGTTTGAAAAGAAATTGTGGAATACTAGCAGATGAATTTGGGGGAAAAAAAATCAAGACGGAATTAGTAATGATGATTATTTTGGTCGTTTAACTTAAACCAAATGTTTGATGTAATGCAAATTCAAATGTGTCTATTAAAGAAAAATCTTAGTTCAAATAGGAGGGTTAATTAGTAACGAAATATATTTTGAGAATTCTTTCATATTCACACCCTGTTTGATTGTTTGATTCAATAGAAGACTTTGTGTGAAAATAATTTTTGCTTTTTTTAGTGTTTAATAGCATTATAAAAAATGAGTTAAATAAAAATTATCTTTAGTCAATATAAAACGTATAATTATGAAATTTATTAACGTGTGTTTTTATGACATACATTAATAAGTTATTTTTAAAAAAATTTATAAAAAATAAAAAAATAATTAATTATTTTAATAATTTTTTAAAATTTTTATAAATTTTTTTTAAAAATGAATTATTAAAATGTGACCCAAAGGCACCAGACCCTTTTAATATTTCCCCACAGTTACACAAAATGGCTTATGTGATTATGTTCCCTTTCAATCCCAATAGACACTGATAAGAGTATGTAAATCCCAAGAAAGAAACTGGCATCAATTCAATACTGACTCCACAAATTAGATTCTCTCAACTCTCTGTGTCTACTTATTACCACATTTCTTTTCTATCAAAGTCCACTGTGATGGACTCTACTTACGCAACTACCCCACCCCTCAAAAGAAAAGGGAATATTTATTTTCTTTTCTCTTTTTCTTTTTATTTTTATTTTTTTTATTTATAAAATAAAAGGGAAGAGTTTCATTTCAACAAAGTGTCGCCAATGTAACCAAAAATACCTAGTGTTTATAATATTTTCGGACAAATTGCTTTTGATTGTTTCAAATTAATGTTTTCTAGAGAATGATTTATTTTTTAAAAATTATTTTTTATAAAATTATCTCATTTTTTTATTTTTATGTTTTGTAGCAACCTTAAATAGATTTAAAAAAAATATCCTAACTTCATTTTATTTTATTTTATTATGAAATAGAGATATTTTCTATAAATAAAATTAGAGAAAAATTATCTTTATAAAATAAATAAAAATATCAGACCCCACATTACAATTTTGTACCGTTGAAGGCACGTGATTTGCACGACGCACAAGACGTTCTGTGTTAGTGACTCAATTTGTACGCGTGTGTGTGAGAGTGTGAGTACTATTCTTCTACATCTACAAAAGTATACGTGCCTACCACGACTTACTAAATATTTTGATGTAATAATTTTTTTTTTTTTTTCTGATTTCTGAAAATATATTTTACCTTTTTAGAGTCAAGAAAATAGAAAAGAGTACGCGTGTGCGTGTGTGTGTGTGACAGTGTGAGTACTATTCTTCTACATCTACAAAAGTATACGTGCCTACCACGACTAACTAAATATTTTGATGTAATAATTTTTTTTTTTTGATTTCTATTTTACCTTTTTAGAGTCAAGAAAATAGAAAAGAGTAATGCTATATATTCAATTGACAAAATTTTACTAATTTTTATATAGACCTACTAATTATATTATTATTTTTTTTTACTTATTATTAACAATTGATTATTTTAACCTCTTTTTATGTAGTTTAAGAGTTATTGAAAATGTAATTATTTGATTCTATCTCTTTTGGCCTTTTGCTTAGGAGAAAGTGAAATTAATAAATGTTTTCTATTGTAAAATCTAGTTTGAGAAACCAAAAAATTAGATCGAGAGATCATTGATGACATAATTACATAAGACCCGAGGATGTGTTTCAATAACAATAACAATAACAATAATAATAACAAAAACTTAGTTCTAAAATTTTGAAATTCCTAATAAATCCTTAATAAACGAATCAAAATCAGATGCATCTTTCTCGTTTTATATTTTATCTAACTAAAGTCATACTTTATGTTCTCTCTTTTTAGCTAACATTTTTTAATACTAATTTTGCTTGTATTTAATATTTTTAGGCATATATATTTATATACACATAATATTAGTTGTCTTTTCTCCTAAAAACAATTTTTAATTACACAATTTTATCCTATGTCTTATATTTCTACTTCAATTTCCTTAAAAAATGAAAACCGTATAAAAATTCTTTCAAGTTTGGACTTCTTCAACCACCTCTGCTCTTGGTCAGATTTAATTTATAACTGTTTCTCCCCCATGTGATTCTATGAATAACATTTTCTCACCCAATAAAATTGGTATTTGGAAAATATGGAAGTGAAAGTTGTGAATAATCAGGAACCCCACATAAAATAGGGCATTGTTTATAATTTGTAGGCAGTGAGTGCAAATACACACCGCCCAAAAGACACATTTTTGTGTATTTTTGCTGTACGTGTAATATATTTTTTTCCAGTAAAATAAATCATAGGAAAATGTTAAAAGCTTAAAAAGATTATTATATTGTAATAAAAATATTCTAAAACCACATAAAATGTACTACAAACGTGACAAACGGTGCGGAGTAGAGAAAAAATAATAGGTTAATATAAAAATGTCAAATTATCCTTCATATAAAATAGTTATCATTTTATGCGACTGACTATATAACTCATAGTTTTTAATCGGGAGGGGAATCTCATGACGTTATCATGAGACTTGTATGTACAGACGCTAATTAATTAATTAATGGGCAAATAACACTCCCCTCCCTTGAGGTTTGGGAAAATGACACTCACCCCCAAACTTAAAGGAAAAAAACATTTTCCCCCCTTTGACATTTATTTATCTAAACTCTGTTAAATTGGCATTAAAAATGTTGTGCACTAACGTACCCTTTGGTTAATAATGTATTCTCAAAATTGACTCTGAAAGTTTTTTATATTGATAAGTGACTTTGAAAATTTCAAACTCATTTTTAAACAATAAAAGCTTGAAAGTTTCAGCAAATTGTTTTATTTCATAAATTTTGATCCAAAGTGTTAGAGAGAGGAGCGATTAAAAAATCTAAGAGGATCATCAAACTTTAAAAAAATCAATTGAAAAGGTGCTATAAGAGACTAAAAAATTAACATAAGCAACATGTTTTATAATATGCTTTATATTCCGTTACTAATATTAACAGAAGGGGGAGAGTGTTATTTTTTTTAAATCTTAGGGGGGGAGTGTTTTTTCCTTTCAAGTTTGGGGGTGAGTGTCATTTCTCTAAACCTCAAGGGAGGGGAGTGTTATTTGCCTTTAATTAATTAATTAAAGTGTTGAAGTTTCACTTTTCAGTGTAGTTAACAATGAGTCACGGTTCCTACAATAATTACCATGTAAAAGTGGCTTCCATCTCAGAACTTAGAAAAGTAATACCATAATACTACGTATTTGCATATTCTAGATTTCCAAACAGCTCCGCCCCACAGCACCAGTAATCATTGAAAGCGAGAGTACAAAACAAGCAATCAAAGAAATGGAAGTGGGTAGAAGAAGAAGTGTGGTGCCCGGGTCTGTGTGGGAAAGCAGAATGAAGATAGATGAAGTGAAAGGTGGGATTAAGGTGTTCAATGGAGAAGAAAGCCCTGCTGATGAAGAAAGTGGGGCCTCTACTCCTACTGCTAGTAATGGGACAATTACAAAGCCAAAGAGAAGTCCAAATGGTGGTGTTGTAGCAAGTAGTGGAAAGAGGAAGACTTGGAAATCAGAGAGCAGCTTTGAGGGGTTTGACAAAAGCCCAATTCAGGTTAGTAAAAGAAAATCTGAGGAACTCAGTGTTTCTGCTGAGGGAATGAAGAAGAGCCCAGTTCAGAGTGTTAGGAAGTTGAGATCTGAGTCAAGCAAGGAGCTTGGTGAGAAGAGCCCAATTACGACGAGGAAGCCAAGATCTGAGCAATCACTAGTCAAGGGGGTTAAAGTTGGTGAATCTGGTGAGGGAACTGAGAAAAAGTCTGGGCCTTTGAGGAAGGTGAAATCAGAATTGGTTAGTGCTAATGGAATTGAGACTTGTTCAAGCTCAAGTGAGTTGAGGAAGGTAAAGTCGGAGGTGAGTGAAGTTGTGGAGGAGTCAGGGAAGGGAATTGATGAAGGGTCTGTTGCAGAAACTGAGAAAAGCCCAGTTGATGAAACTGTAGAGGCTGAAGCTGAGGCTGAGGCTGAGGCTGAGGCTGAAGCTGAAGCTGGATCTGATGAAACTTGCAAGGAGTTTGGTGTTTGTGAAGAAAAGGTTATAACAGACAGGAGTGTGGTGAATTATGCTCCAATTCCAAAAGTGGAAGTGGTGAACAATGAAGAGGAGAATGGTGATGGTCTTGATGTTGTTGACGGAGAAGATGAAGATGATGATGCTGATGAAGAAGAATTGGTTGAGGAAATTGAAATTGATGTTAAGAAAATTAATGTTCCAGAAGAACCTAAGAAGATTGTCAGTGTCAATGAAGAGAAAAAACTTCATCAAGTTAATAGACAGCCTATAATCAGTGTGAAACAGCCTCTTCCAGAACCCAAGAAGATTGTCAATGTCAATGAAGAGAAAAAGCTTCATCAAGTTAATAGACAACCTACGGTCAGTGTGAAACAGCCTCCTCCACTTGAGAAACATTGTACTACGTACCAAAGTCTATCAAAACCTGTTTCAAGGAACCAGAATTACTCAAAACCTACTCCAAGATACCAGAATCTCTCAAAACCAACTCCAAGAAACCAAAATGTCTCAAAACCCACTTCAAGTAAGTGTCTTTAATTTATCTGCATTTAATTGTTCACACTGAATTTTGTTTATTTTTGACGGGTTTTATACTTTTATGATCTAGGTTCATATGAATTTCAAACTTTTCCAGAATCCCATAGCAAATTACAAAGTTTTGGTAAGTTTTATTTTTAGAATTAAGTACAATGGTAAATATTCTCTAGTAAAAATCTTTCAATTTTGGCATTCAATTTGTCTATGTTAAAACTTTTCAGTGGATTTGGTAATGTGGAAAGAAGTCCCAAGATCAGCACTTGTAGTGCTAATTGGATCATTTATGATACTCTCATCTTCCTATACAAAAGATGTTAATCTCAGGTTAGAAAATACACAACAAAGAAAATTGATTTTTAGTCTGAATTATATGTATCCTCTGTGTTTGCTGTAAAATCCTCTGGTTCAGAGCACTAAAACCTGTCTATTTATTGTATCTTCAGCTTTGTATCAGTGATTTCCTATCTGGGTCTTGTTTATCTTGCTACCATTTTCATCTATAGATCCCTCATCTTCAGGTATTCCCTCAAAACATTTCTCAATTAACTGACAAAGATGTTACCAATTTGGTCTATTTCTGACTCTCTTTTTATTTTTCTAAATGAATGGATTTTAGGGGAGCTATGGATATAAATGATTCAAACTATGTGCTAGGGGAAGAAGAAGCAATATGGTTACTAAGATTGGTTCTTCCGTACGTGAATGAGTTGCTGTTAAAACTCAGAGCCCTTTTTTCTGGAGATCCTTCCACTACAATGAAGGTAATATTCTTTTTTTTTTTTTTACTATTTTTTTTTCTTTGGTCATTAATGAAGCTATAAGAAAAAAAAAAAAGTTTTTTTTTCTTTCTCTTTCTTTGTGTGAATATGAAGAAGATGACAAATTGTGGAATTGCTTATGATAATGGCAGCTGGCAGTACTGCTTTTTGTTTTGGCGAGGTGTGGCAGCTGCATAACCATTTGGACTGTGGTTAAATTGGGTAGGTTCCTTCTTTTTCTTTTTTTCTTTTTTGTGGTTTCATAATTGGTTAAAGTGGCTTTTTTTTTTCTTTTTGAGAAAGCTGTTAAAGTGCATAGATATGACTTGTGAGTACGGTTAATGTATTTCATTAATAGATATATTATTTATCTATTTTAACAAAAATTTTATGAAAAATTAAATAAATTATAAAAAATTAATAAATTTTTCATTCTTCATAAAATATTTTTTTAAAATAGTTTATTAGTGTATTAGTAAAACCCATCTTTAAAAAAATTATAAGAAATTTTGATATCGACTAAATTTAATATTGAAATAAAATGTATAGTACAATTTTTGTTTTTAGTTGGGGAGATTTTAGTTTATTTTTACGTAGATTGTGCTGAAAATAAATTACAGTGTCGGTAAAATCAAAAAAAGAAAAAAAAAATGATGGTCGGCATATAATTGTGTTTGCACTTTTTAGTTTTTACTGACGCACTGCTCTGTTCACTGCCTCAGGTTTTTTGGGAGTTTTCACAGTACCAAAACTCTGCTCATTGTACTCTGCACAGTTAACTGCAATTGGTAAATTCCTCAAGTCATTAGCCCTTTTATCAAATTCTGTTCCAAAAGTCTGATCCATAACTCATCAAGCTATATTTTCTACCTTGTATTGTGATTATATTCTGGTCAATACCCAATTTTTCTCTACAAGTGTGAATGTTTTTTTTTTGCTTAAATCTACAAGTGTGAATGTAAACAATATACATCACGTCACATGGATGAGCAAACAACTTTGTATGGGCTTGACTATGATGTAGGACCCAATGACCCATAACTCATAAGACTAAAACCTTGGGAATAAGTCAATTTACACATAAATTTCGTGACTGGTTAGGATTGATATGCAATAAAAATAATTTTAATGATGATCCTAATGAAAATAATGTTAAATTAATCACAATCGACTACCTTAATCAATTGTGAAATTTATTATATTTGTGGCGTTGCGTTGTTATTTCAATTTTACTCTGTCTCCATCGTTTTTCAAAACTCCACGTTCCTTAATGTTTATTGAATCTTTGTTTAATGGTTTGTGCAAAAAATATAGTTTTCATGTATCCTTTGTGGAATTTGAATATATAAGGTGATGTGTTTGTTTTGTAAAATCAGTCAGTTCATTTTGTGTTCTGAAAATTAGTTTTACTCTTTTGCTATAACAACTAATTAGTAAGGAAAGTGGATACTTTGTGTTTTACATTGAGAAACCTATTCGTGGGCATAATCTCTTTAGTCTTTTTGCCATTTAATTAGGAGCATAAATATAATGAGGAAAATTGTTATTTCTAATAATTTCTTGTACTTTTATCACAAATGAACTTTTATTGTAAATGGATTCAATTCCTGTTCATGTTAAATTAATTGACTTTCAAGAATTGGTTTCCCACATAGAGAAATTAACAAAGTTCCTAATATTGAATTGCAGCAAGATTTTGGCTAGGGCGTTTCCATGACATCTGGGACTCCTGCTCTCACAAGAAAGCTGTGGCCGCTGCTGCTGTTTTTCTCATTTTGAACCTCTCATCAGCTGTTGCACGCATTTGGGAAGGTGAGAACACCTTCATAATTGTCAGTAATTTAGGATTTTCATGGCTATTAGCAAAGTTCTGACATTGGTTGCTACATTTTGTTGAACTACTGTGTTGCAGTGTTCATGTTGTATGTGGCTTTCCGATGCTATCAGCAATCTTCAATTACAGATGAATGGGTGGAAGATGAAGCAGGAAGTGAAGAAAAATGACAAAGGACCATGATCAATTGCATAGAGAAGTACATAAGGGTCACATTTTGGCCAAATCATTAACCGGTTTACAGAAAAAGAGAAGAAAAAAAATTATTAAAAAAAAAAGGAAAACATATATTGTTGTTATATTTTTACTATGCCTCTACTTGTGATTGGGTTTCTAGGAAATTTTATCCAAATAACAATGTATAAATTAGCAAATAAAAGAAGTGGTTTTCAGAAACATGTGCTACCAGTATGCTAGCCCATACATATTCCAAGGAAAAAAAAAATGATAATTACAAAAGAAGACATCTTAAATGAAGGATACGTGCTTTTTAAGGTAGCTCTCAAACATATTTCAAGAAAAAAAAAAAGCGATAATTACAAAAGAAAGTAACCTATGCCGCAGAACAGATTGAGTTTGGGGGAAAAAAAAGGGAGAAAATGAAAGCAACTTATGATGTAGATATTTCTAGCAAAACAAAGACCTCTTAGAATTGACTATAACATCTTAGCATTTTAAGACAAAGTCCTCTAAGCTCCTAGTCATAATATTTGTCTATAAATAGGAGAACCATAAAAAACAAAGGGCATCATTTATTCCTACTAAAACTTTTCCACTCTGGCTTCCTATCCAGCCACCATTCCTATTGAAACACTGCCAAATTTCTGTTTCACCATCACTTAAATCAATCTAAAGACCATGAAATTCTTAAGAGAAAAGCCCTTCATTTCAACCTAAAAAACCAATCTTTATCCATAAAATTCACCAAAATCATTACATTCTACAACCCACATCAAACACCAAGTTCATCGAGGTACATTTTTCATCAAGTGACAAGTAGCATTCCAACATCGAGTATAGGCAAAGCAGAATCCCTCCTTGAAAGTAGTGAGGAAGGCTCATGAGTCAACGATTTAGGGGGTGAACATGGAGATAATCAAAGATTTTGTTTATTTGAGTGACAAAATGATGAAGAATTACCTTAATACTCATGAGAGGAGTCATGCATTCAGGTAAGAAATCATATCGCATTATGTTGAAAGTAGTGTGATAGGATTTAATTTTGAGTGTTCTTTATTGAATTAGATTTTTTCATTTCGAAGATTAATGATAGATGATTCTATATGTTTGTGACAAGTTTAAACTCTAAACATAAAAACAACACAAGACCTTTTTTTTTTGTTCATTGGGCTTTGGCTTTTGGGTATTGGCTTATATGATGATAAAAAACTTTACCTATTGACTTATGAGAAAATATTAAAAAAGAAAAAAAGAAAATGATAAACGAAAACACAACACAAATTCGTTTTGGACTAAACCAAAACATGAGTAGTAAATGTTATTGCATGATTGTAGTTAGCCCATTACTTGGGCCTAACTTTATTCTAACTTTCTAATTTTTATTAGTTAAAAATAAATACTTGAATTTTAACTGGACCAAAACAAGTGGTATGAGGCCAGAGAATTTGGCAACCTCGGCTCACTCTATGTCAAGCCCAAGGCCTACGCCGAAGAGGAAGGAGTGTCCGGGGACGAGTTAAGGAAGCTTCATTCACCAGGAGTACTGCCGAGGACAATCATGTCCTTGGCCCATACAGACCATTGAAAGGAAGAGCAAAGTGTCTTCAGAAGTAACCCTCCAGAGCGATCCAAGAGAGAGGCAGGTACAACGGGTTGGCATGGAAGCATGGTGGAGGAGCAATCCTAGGAGGAACTGTCACCTCCACATTAAATACCCACAACTAATGTTCTGGCTGCATTAATGGAGAAGTGACCCCTAAACAGTGCCGCCTCAGCTGCTACCACCCATGGAAAGGAGGAGAAGGTGGCTGATGGGACAAGCACTCAAGTGGTGATCTGTATGATCGACAAATGGAGGGCCAGGATCAATCAAAAAGGGATATAAAATATAACAAATCCACCAGAGAGGAGGGAGTTTTGGAAGGGAGGAAGAACAGTGGTATTTGTATTATTCTTGTAACCTAGCACTAGAGAAGAAATAAGAAATATACGATCTAAGGAAATGGCCGAGGAGCCTAGTTTCATATTTCAGTTTGTGTTCTTGCTATCCGATCCATTCATTACCATGTTTAGTTGTCGCAACCTTCACTAGGGCCTAGTTCTTCGACCCGCACGCTACAAATTCATTGTATTGGGCCAGCTGAGCTTGAGTCCACTTATTCTCAAGGAATAGTGCTCAAACTCGGTCCCTACAAGTGGTAATTTCCTTCCCCCCACTCCCCCCCCAAAAAAAAAAAAAAAAGAAGACCAAAATAACCACTTGAATTTTGATCTTGTGCCTTTTAAAGATTGAAATTATAATTTTATTATTATTTGAGATATTGTAATAGAAATTGTAGTTTTCAATTTCATTTCCGATTCTAATTTTGCATAACAAATAGTTTTCAAAAAATTGCATAAAAAATCAAGTGCCTACTTGATTCAATGAGCTTAAACAATTAATATAAGACTAAATTATAAATTACACCCTTTAAATTTATCTAAAATTTGATTCAATTTTCTAACTTTCCTTTTGTCCAATTCACTCATTTAAATTTAAATTTTATTCAATTTAGTCATCCGTTAGTCTTTCCTTTAAAGTTTAAAGCATGTATTTGGCAAAATGAAACAAGCTTGGATTGAATAAACTTGAAATTATATAACTTAATTGAATGAAATTGAAACTAGAGTATTAATTTAATTTTGGTCAAACTTAAAGAATATAAAATAAAAGACCGGGGCTTTAGCCCATGATTCGATTCAGGCAACTTGGGCCTGTGTTTGGGAATCCTAATAAATCCCACTATTATCAACTTTATTAATGTGATAGTTTAAAGGAAAGCTAAACCAAATAGTGGAGATTGGTTCTCAATCCTTGTCTTAGGCTTGGTTTTGGCTGCTAGGGATTTCCACGGCAAGAAAATATTCAAACATTTATGAATTCTCTCTCTAAAAATTAGGAAGGAGACAGACACACTTGGAATTGAAGTTTTGATATTTTTTAAAATGCCATGTTTACAATATTTTTATAAATTTTTTTTATACGCTATTATAAAAGACAAAGAATATTCCTATATACATATATAAAAAAAAAAACAATTATATCATATGGAAACCTCACGAATATTATCATAGGCTTCACCTGTCATGCTTTGTGCCTTAAACCATTAGCGAAACTTTTTAAAGACTAAAACAGTAGAATTACCAAATGAATGTAGATGCCTATTGGAGACATTTTTGTTGAGAAATTGAAAAGTAGATAACTTAATTGAACAAAAGTGAAATTAGAGTACTGAATTTAATTTTAGTCAAAGTTAAAAATTTGTAAAAAAAAAAAAAACAAAAAACAAAAAACCTGGATTGGGCCTTTAGCCCAAGATTCGGTTCGGGCAACCCGGTTGGGTCTGGAAATCCGGAATTCCCAATAAATCCCACTATTAACAGCTTCAGTTCAAATAAAAACTGAACCCAACCGAATAGAGGAGATTGGTTCTCGATCCTTGTCTTAGGCTGCTGCTAGTGATTTCCACGGTAAGAAAATTCATTCATACCAGTACAGTACATGTTGGGGCTTACAGTAGCGTAGCTCTGCGAGTACTACTTTTGTTTTACGGGGTTTTTAACTTGTACGAATTGTGCAGATGAGTCTTGTGAGCGATTCTCCGGTGAACTCCTCCAGCAGCGACGACTTCGCCGCTTTTCTTGATGATGCTCTCGATTCCGGCGATTCTTCCCACTCCTCACCGGACGACGACGAAGACAACGACAACGACAACGACAAGGACAATCACGATGACCTGGAAGCCCAACTTCCCAATGACCTTGATACCCAAAGGTTAGTTAAGGTTTAAGCTTTTTGATTAAAAAATTAGGGGTTTCTTATAGTTGTAACTTGTAAAACTTAAATTCAGTTCCTTTAATTGCTTTTATTTAGGTTCCCCAATTATATTCAATTACATGGTAGCCATTGAATTTCATTATTATTACTTTGATTAAATTTAACTGTGTGCTTGAATTAACAATTGGATTCAACTATGTGATTTATTGGCCAATGCAAAACAACACCTTGGGAATTGTACCCGAGTTTTACTTTTTACCTTTTCTTGAAAAATAAGTTATAGTTCAACTAACGCTGTTGTGTTCTTCATTAGTTGAACTATCCCTTCTTTTTGCAGAGGTAGTTGGTAACTAAATCATAATTTTTCGATTCTCATTGTTCAACTATAACTTATTTTTGAACTCCTGCCTATGCGCTAACCTGCAGGATAAAAAGGCGCAAAGTGGCGGAGGAGTTAGAAAACATAGAGGAACTTCAAGCGTCAACTTCACATTCATCCTTAGAACAAACATTAGGTAAATATTTCTGAGTTAGAGTATCCCTCTCATTGTGGTGCTTACAGTTCATTTAGTAATACTTTTTTTTTTTTTTTGGGGATAAATCAGTAAGCTTTCGATCCCCTACTTGTTTAGTAATTTTTGTTAGACCAAAATAATAATTTTTTGTTGTTATTTTAAAATTTTGAAAGCACTCCTTTTGTGGAGCCCACACATTGAAATCTCAATCAAGTTTTGTGCTTATATCTGTTCTAAAGCCTAATTAGAATTGCTATTCGTAAATTCTAACGAGCTTTAATTTTAGAAAAAAGGCTTGATGTCGTCCTACTGGCAACAAATACTCTAATGATGAAGTTTTTTTTTTTTATTCAAATATTTTCTTCAAAACATGGCCAATGAGTTCTAGCTCAAACATTACTTCCTTCTTCCATAAGAATGGGTGGAGGGTGAGATTGTTGGTTTAAAATTCATTGTATGCATTGTGTTACTAACCAATACAAATAATCAGGGAAAAATACCTTGACACCTCTTGAACTCTAAGGTAGTGGCAATTACACCCCTTGAACTTTTGTTTTAGTCAATTTACTCCATAAAATTCAAAGATGTGCCAAATGCCAAATAGATACTTTTGTCACTTTGCCATTAAAAGTAACAGTCCATTCACTGTGAAAGGAAAAAAAACCCGGGCAGCCAATTGAGAGGGAGAGAAAGAAACCCCACAGATCTCTTCTTCTTTGTTTGTTTGATAGTGCCCACAAACCCCACAAGCTTAGATCAAAAAACAATGAAGGCCCATATTAGATAATGGGGAATAAAGCTTAAACCAATAAGGAATTCAACAAAAATAAGTGAAAAATCGGTGCTTGCCTAAGTCAGCAAAGAGAGGATGAGAGAGGGGTACAACCAAGCTTCTTCTTTGTTCTCATTCTCTGATCAGATTCTAGCGTTGGATTTGTTATTTTGCTATCAGGGGTGCCACAGGGTTGCCCTTGTTTAGGCAGTACAGCTAGTGAGCTAAGATATCCTCTCTCTCTCTAAAAACTGAACCTAGTTTCTCTCTCCCTCTCAATTGGCTGCTTTGGTGATTTTTTTTCTTTTGCGTCTACGTGAGTGGACTGTTAGTTTATTTAACGGTAGAGTGACAGAAGAATCTGTTTGGCATACGTGTGAAGTTCAATAAGTAAATTGACTAAAATAAAAGTTCAAGGGGTATAATGATCAATACCTTAAAGTTTAGAGGGTGTTTGGGCATTTTTTCCAAAATAAGCATTTACATATCTACACGCATATGTGTGTGTATGTGTTTGAATATGCCTATGTGTGTGTGTGTTTGGAAGTGCAGTGCATGAAAATTTTTTATCGATCCTGATGCCAGGGGCAATTGCCCCCAATTGGTGTCTTGTGTATAGGGAGAGAATCTTATTTATCTCTCTCCCTATAATCTTGGTTGCACTGAAATAAAGTTGGCTGGTACTTTGTATATAAAATTGGTGGAAGAACAAGACTCCAGTTGCAACACTGCACAGAACTTACTCTTATCTCTCTCTCTCTTTGTGTGTTAGTTTCCTTATTATTTACAAACTCTTTTTGAAAAATCGAAAAATTGGATGTCCATTATTGCAGCTGAATTGAATTATATGTAACATGTTATCTTTTTGCAGAGGCATCCAAAAAGAAGGATGAGTGTACACATCCTGGTTCTTTTGGAGAAATGTGTATACTATGCGGGCAAAGGTTGCAGGTGGAATCTGGTGTGACATTTGGGTACATTCACAAGGTATACATTCTTTGAGATCACTATTTGGTGGAAGATGAATTTTGGTTATCTTTGCTGCATAATGGAAGTAAATATTTATGATACTTCTAAAATTTTCAATTTGTCAAGGCATCATCCACTTCCAATGAGCTGTGACTTACCTTTCATGAAGAAATGATCCCCTAATATGAAATAAATTTTAAAATTAGAACTGGAGAGATGTCAACAAACTTTGAACTTATAAATCCGTTCCTATCCAAGAATAGTAATGCTCTTTATTGGTTTCAAATGGTAATTTGTTTAAGCTTGAACATTATTTGCAGGGGCTAAGGCTTCAAAATGATGAAATTGTCAGATTGAGAAACACAGACATGAAGAATTTATTGCGCCATAAGAAGCTTTACTTGGTTCTTGATTTAGATCATACGCTGCTTAATTCTACTGAGCTTAGAGATATGACATCAGAAGAAGAATATTTAAAGAGCCAAACAGATTCTCTGCAAGGTATTTCTGTTACCTTTATATTTGATTATACTTTGGTAGTGTACTTAACATTTCATATATCATAGTTTCTTGGTATCTTGTAACATCATCATGTCGTAGATCTTCAACATGGATGATTACTAATTGGTTCTGAATCTGTTGATGAAGTTTTTTGTGCTATATTTGAGTGCTTTCAATTTGTCAATGGGATTTCTAACTGAAGGTATGTAAAAATTTCAAAGAAATGAAAAGGATTTAGTTTATTGCCTATGCAGTTTTATGTCGTAAAATCACCATAGCCATGAATCACCTGGAAGTTTTGAGGAATTTGCTGAGGGAAGATTTTCCTGCAGAATGTTGCGGCCCTTGTGGACTTGAATTTAAGCACTGCCTTTTGTTATCCACCTTTTTGCACTTCTTTTTGCTCTCCCCTCCCTTTTTTTAAAGAAATAATGGCAGGATTTATATGAAATGCTTAAGGCAAGCTTAAATACATACCTATCAAAAAAAAGGCAAGCTTAAATACAGTCTTTATTTATCATATCGCCATGAGAGTTTTGGTATTTAGGGGGAAAATTTTGTATCATGGTATTAATTTTGCATGGATATGTCATATGTGGTAGTAACATAGAACATTCAGCACCCATCACTTAAAAAGAATATTTATTTAAGAATAATGCCTTCCTCACTGTTTGAATCCCTGTTCCCTATAGGCCTTGCAAACTAAATAGAGGCTGTTATCAATTTGATTGATTATCAAGTTGGCTTTTGCTTTCGCTTTACCTGCTTTGCTGCAGAAGATGTGTATTTATTCTTTTTGAAAATAATTACTCCCATTGTCCCAAATTATTGGTCCTCTATTCCATTTTGGGATGTCTCAAAATGTCGTTATCTTTGAAAAGTCAATAAATAAAATTCTAACTTACCCTTTAATTTATTTAAAAAGTCAATACATTCTTTCTCTAGATTTTAAATTAATGAGGGTAATCTTGGAAACTTTTACATTTTTAATTAAATGATGTTCCCTTAAAAAGTTAGATTTTCTAAACAAGACCAATGATTTGGGGTGGAGGTAGTATTATCTAATTCTTTTGGTTTTTGTTGCACTGTCTTTTCTTTGACATTCTGGGCATTTGAGTGATGCTGTGCTCGTGGCCTTATGGTATTCAAAAATTATGAAATGGACAGATGTCTCAAAAGGCAACCTTTTCATGTTGACCGATATGCATATGATGACGAAGCTGAGGCCCTTTGCTCGCACATTTTTAAAAGAAGTAAGTGAAATGTTTGAGATGTACATTTACACAATGGGTGATCGGACCTATGCATTGGAAATGGCTAAGCTGCTTGATCCTCAAAGAGAGTACTTCAGTTCTAGAGTAATTTCACGTGATGATGGCACCCAGAAACATCAAAAGGGTCTTGATATTGTGCTCGGGCAAGAAAGTGCTGTTCTGATTCTTGATGATACAGAACATGTAGGTACATTTGTGATCAGCTGAATATCTTTGCTTAACCAATTTATTTTCACTTTAATCTGATAGTATTTGTAATACAATAATACTTTTCATCATACTGTTTTACCCACAAAAAGAGGAAGTCCTTTCAACATTATGAGTCCTCTTATTTGTAGGGAAGAGAGTCAGATTACAGAAAAGGGAAATTTCAACATTATTTGGAGCATGTAGTAGTTCCATTCTCTAACACTGTGGTTGGATGGGGTGATTATTGGAGGGATGGAAAATGGGTGGAGAGAAAAGTGGGGAGAAAATGGTATTTGGGGTTGTTTGGTATATAGGAGAAAAAGGAGGTTATTTGGGGCTAGGAGTTTTCTCCCCAGGCCCAACAAAACATAATCTCCCCGTATCGGGGAGACATTGGAGAGAAAAGGGGAACAACTGCTTTGGACGAAAATGTCCTCACCACAATGTTCCTTTATATATATATATATATATATTTTATGACAAATGCTCTTTTATTTATTTATGACTAACTTCCTTTTTTTGGTTTGTTTTTGTCTTTTTATTATGATACTTCTCATTTGTTTTTTTTTTGTTCATCCGTTTTTTCTTTTTTAGTGAAGTGCCCATCCATACACAGTTTTTTAATAGAAACATAATGTGTTTTATTTTTTATTTTTTTATTTTATAAATATAATAGGGTCATGAGAGTATATTTATACAAACTACATTTTTTATCATCTCATTTATTTTCTCAACAAAACGAAAGATTTTTTCATCCCTCTTCTTTTCCACTCCCAGGAGGAGAAGCTAAATCTTTTTTATGCCCCCACTTTTTCATCCCAAAGTTTGGTTGGAGGTGAAAAAGTGAGGGTTATAAGAGATTTAGTTTTCTCTCATGTGTGTTTGGTTGGGGGTGGAAAAGGGGAGGGATGAAAAACTCTTTTGTTCGGTTGAGAAGAAAAATGAAAAGATAAAAAATATTGTTTGGATAAATTTACTCTTATGCCCGTATTACATAATTTAAAAAAAAAAATTATAAGGAAAAAAAAAAACCACAGTTGGGGTAAAAAAAAAAGTAAAAACCCAACATTTAACTTAAAAGAGAAAGATTCTCAAAAAAAAAAAAAAAAAGAAAAAAAAAGAAAGAAAACTTAAAAGAGAAAAAGAAGAAGAAGAAGCAACCTATCAACAGTGGGGGAGGACCAGGGGGTAGATGGGTAAATTCCCATCAAATCCCCTCTCATCTCCCCCAATTTGGGGGGTTGAATTTTGGTGGGCCCAGAAAACAGCTGGTCCTCACCAAAATCCCCTCCCAACCAAACCCCCCTCCCACCAAAAATCTCCTCGAATTTCTCCTCCCCCCTTTTCCTTCCTCCAAAAGCACCCCAACCAAACATATACTAAAGTTCTTTTGTAGTTTTCATAAATTTTGTCTTTGTAGACATAAAATCTTAAATTTGGAAGACTTGCACCTTACATAATGGTGACAAAGACTCTTTTTCCTATTAAAGAATTGTTTACTTTACTAAGAAATTTCAATAAAATGTATCATGGCACCTCATTACTTATACTACCAGAGCTAGATTTGTTGTTGTTGTTTATAGTCAATGCTACATCATTATAGAAATCAGCTGTTAGAGGATTTTAAGGGGTTGAATAGTGGTCCTTTTACATCAATGAGGTTGTATGTTTTAGTTATAGAGGTCCAGAGAGCAATGGTTGGAGAGAATGCTGAAGTTCAGAAAGCCAACCTTAATATGCAGAATTTTGGTACAGTGGAGCACTCAAATTGAATCAGAGAGATTTTGTGCTTACAATTGTTTAGTGGCATTTTTGCTATGAGGTGTGGCACCATAATACGTCTATTTGCAGCGAAAGGCAACTAAGTCACCCGTATGATGTTTGTCACTGTATGGGTGCAGTCTCTTTAAACTCAAATTCATTTTACTTGGGTTACTAGGTGTAAAAGGGTAATGGATACAGTTAGTCATGAACTGGTGAGACATTAAGAGTTGATCAAGATGCAGGAGCTTAGCTTTAGATGATATGTATCATTGAATTTATGTGTCCAGGTTTTGGCCTGCATTATGGTACCCCAAATGGATTAGATATTAAATTGTATGAGTGTTGAGTCCCACATCGGGCATGTTCTAGGTCAATTTGGCTATGTAAGCAATTACAAGCCCAATTGTAATTTGACTAGTCATTTTTGGGGTGTAACACAGATTTGCAGTCAGCCTCATAACATCATTGTATCCCAATTTGGGCCTTGATGAGGGTGGTAGTTATTTAAGTGGGGACATTGTGGTACCCTTAATGGATTAGATTGTGTGAGTGTTGAGTCTCACATGGAGTGTGTGTTGGGTCTATTTGAGCTACAATAACTTGACTAGGTATTTTGAGGTATAACATAGATGTGGATAGTGCTTACTTGGGTCGTGAAAAGAATGTTTTATGCAGTCATGGTTTGCCTATTGTGCTATCATTTACTTTTGGTGAACATGTTTGAAGTTGTAATTTCAAACACTGCCAAGGCCTTGTAACTCAACTGGTTGGTACCTCTTAGCGTTTCCAATTGAAACATCTAGGGTTTAAATCCCTCCACCCCCAATTATTGAATTATCAAAAAAAATATAGACTACGAAGTTCAAAAAGAATGAGCTAGAACTCAAAAGTCTGAATTTGAAAGAAAAGGTGCCATTGTAGTTTGCATCTTTGTTTGTTCATGTTGTCTGTCATAAAACAGCTGAGTACAGGAATGTGGTTTTCTAGTCAGCTGATGTGACTGATGCTCATGTCTTCAAGATAATACCAATTAGTACAGGACAACTCCTTGTGTTTCCAATGAAGACATCTAGGGTTCAAAGATCCCCACCCCCAACTATTGATGTATAAAAAAAAAAAAAATTAGTAGAGTTATGTTGATGTTGCAGGTTTTGTAATCAGATGAAACATGTTGGATTTGGAATCAAGAACTTCCCAAAAGTTGTGAAGTCCTTGTCGAGTGAAATATTTTATGGATCTAATATATCCTGTGCATGAATTCAGCAAGCTGTCTGGCATTTTTTGAAAATCACACAAATTTTTATATTTTGGATTTGCCAATTCCTGCCTTATAAAATGAAGATTTTTTCCTGGAAATCCCCAACGAAAAATACACACCATTCCTTCTTTTTGTTACTTCTTTTTAAAGCCAAATTTTATTTTATTCAATAACAGTTAAAACTTGCCTCCAATTAGAAATCATAAAAATAAAAGAAGCTGTTGAAGGGAAATTTGAAACTATATCTTAGTAATGGTTAAAACTTGCCTCCAATTAGAAATCATAAAAATTAATGGAGCTGTTTCAAGCAGTTTCTCCTGGTGTGTACGGAAGCACCTTGTATAACCATATAAATCTGTCTGAAGCTGTTGAAGGGAAATTTGAAAGTATAACTTACTACCAGCTTGCATGTGGTTCATTCTTTTATATGTATATTTCTTTTTGTTGATAATGTGTACTTATTCCTGCTTAAGATAAAGGTGTATAATTATACCTGTTGTTTGTTCAGATTCATTTCCATGGCCTTTGAACTTGCAATTTATCTTATAGGTTTTTGAGGCAGCAATCATCCTGTTACCATAAGCTTGATGGAAATGTTTTGCATTATTGTAGGCATGGACAAAGCACAAGGAGAATTTGATATTAATGGAAAGATACCTTTTCTTCGCTTCAAGTTGTCGTCAATTTGGCTTCAATTGTAAATCTCTTTCTGAATTGAAGAGTGATGAAAGTGACACTGATGGAGCACTTGCAACTGTTCTTGAAGTTCTTAAGCAAATCCATAAAATGTTCTTTGATGTATGTCCCTCTTTGTTTCTCTTTATTGATATTAGTTGTTAAATTTGTTGTGTGATAAATTCTTATGTAGTGGAGCCTTCTTGCAGGAACTTAAGGACAATCTTGTTGATAGAGATGTGAGGCAGGTAATTTTTTTCTTAACTGAAACATGACCAGTTTATTATTCTAAGCATGGTTTCGATTGTCCGATCTTTTGTTGTCCACACCTGGTCCTCGGTGGCAAGAACCTCTACATGAGTGTAGATCTAACATTCCCGTCACAAGGATGATTTTAACTTTGACCCAATGGAACTAGAAAAACTGCATAATAAATGTTTTTTTGTGTTAAGGTATTAAATCTGGCTCATTAGTGTTCTAGATGTTTGTAAACTCTTAATTACCACTACCATCTCTCTCTCCCCTGTTTCTTCTGCCGTGGTTCCACTTAATTTGGCATGGGTTCTGGCCTATTGAATGCAACCTAGTAGAAAGTATGCATCCTGCTTTTATTTCAGATTAGTAGTGAAGATCCATTCTCAGTAAAACATTACATAAGGCAGTCTGATGATTGTTATAAGCCTTGAATGGACACCATGTATTTCTCTTTGTAATCATGAATCAGTTTTTTTCCCCTTTTTTTTTTTTTTTTTTTTTTTTTTTTTTTTTTTTGACTTCGGTAATATATGTTTGTTGATTCCCTCATTCCTTGTGGTTAATTGTTGCCTGTTTTCCTTTTAATTCATCCTGAGAAACTTCGAAAAGAAGTTTTATGGACCCGTTGGTTTTTCTTTATGAAGATTTGTATTAATAAAAGATATTTTGTATGTTGTTTTCTGCAGGTGCTGAAAACCGTTAAGAAGGAAATTCTGAAGGGGTGTAAAATTGTCTTCAGCCGTGTGTTTCCCACCAAATACCAAGCTGAAAATCACCATCTATGGAAGATGGCGGAACAGCTGGGAGCTACTTGTGCGACAGAGCTTGATTCATCTGTGACGCACGTGGTCTCAAATGATGTTGGAACAGAGAAGTCTCGATGGGCAGTGAAACATAATAAGTTTTTGGTCCTTCCACGGTGGATAGAGGCAGCAAATTATATGTGGCAAAAGAAACCTGAAGAGAACTTTTCTGTCAAACCCAATGAAGAGCCAATAACTCCTGTTTGTAGCAATGCTAACAGCTAACGCTCGGTAATGATACAGCACTTTGGGAACTTGGGCTACTCTTCAGTATTGTAGACCATTTCCTTGACTGTCTTACTTACTCAGTGCCCAGAAAGGCTTTGGCTAACCATTTGTTATAAAACTTTGAATAGTATTTTACTTCATAGAAAAGCTGGATGCAGGTTTGATGATTTTAAATCACCTAATAGGTTCAAAAAAATTAACTAGTGGTGGACTAATTGGGACAGTGGATGCTGGATCCTGATCTATTCTTGTTGTATATAAACTATCTAGGTGCTGTTTTAGAGAGATTCGAAGTAACTCGGCTTTATATTACTGTTGAGCAGCTACGTTCATGTTTGCAATTGGATGCCAATTGTATTAAGAAGTAATATTTGTTTTTCTTTAACTAATTTTTGGACAAACCACACTTTGTTTCTTCCATCAATGTGACTAATTTTAATTTCATCCCTTTACATTTGATTGTGTCAATTTCATTCCTCAAATTATTAATTGTCAATTTTATTCCTCAAGTGTTAATTATGTCTGATCTCAAAACAAAAAATGTTAATTATGTCAAATTCGTCTCACCTTTCAAAATAAGGTTATTTTATCCTTAAGCAAGTCGACTTTTAAGAATAAATTGACTAAAATTTGAAAATTAAGGGATAAAATTGATACAATTAATAGTTGTAGGATCTTGATGCAATTACATATCCATGAAGCTGAAAATAAGACAAATGTACATTTGTCATATTTTGAAGTTTTTCAATAAAAGCCCCGCGTGTTATATTTAGTGTTTATTTGGAAAATTTTTAATAAACCCTCAAAAAATAAGGGTTGAAACAGGTCCACTTTTTTGTAATATAGTCCTTAATGTTCTATGGTGTTATATAACACTACAATAAACATGACCAAGTTATTGAGCTCTACTTTGATCAGTCATAGCTTTCTTTTCAAGTTTGTTTTCTCATACTTTCTTACATTTTTTCTTTGGGTATATCTAGATGCACAAGGCAAGTTTTGTTTGTTGGAATTTGCTGTAGTGAGATGAGAGTACTTTTTTTTATTTAAGGAATTAGTAAATTTATGTTTATCTAACAAAAGCTGAGTTAAATAGAAAATAATTAAGCTGTATAATTCTCTTAGTGCTTGATAGAAAAGGGTGACTCTTTTGGTGGGAACTGGATGGAGCATAGGTGAGTTCAGTTGGGATGTCAAGTATGCTGGGGTTTAGACACCTGTGGTCAAGGTAATAATTTATGAACTGAACTATGCTACTTAATTTGCTTTTTCAGAAACATATTACATTTTGAAAATCAAATGTCAATATAGACTTCATTGTATGACAATTTTTCAATCAAACACCTCAACCATTTAACAAGTGCATGATTAATTGGTTTGTCTATTTCCTTGCAGTTCTTAATGCAAGGGTAAGTTGGTGGCTATGCATTAGTCTTTGAGAAGTACTAGGAGAAGGCAGAATCCGTTATGTGAGACCCTTTAAACATTAGTACATCAGGTTGTTTTGCATTGAAATAAAATAATATTAAGATTAGGATTTTGATCATGCATGGTTCTTGTACTGATTCATTTCTCTTTTTTTTTTTTTTTTTTTTCTCCTTTATCTAGTTAAAATACTAAGTTCCTTTATTTTAATGTGAAAATGTCTACATAAACTTCAAAAATGAAGAATTTAATAACTTGGAAAACTAATTGAATTTTGTTTTGATATTTGTGTTTTGGTATAATATAGATTTTTTTAATATGTGGTTCTTTGAAGTCTATGAGCATGGCTGTGGGTTTTTATTTATTTATTTATTTTTTTAAAGAGAAAAATCTTATTTTGAGGGTTGGGAGACCCTCAAAAAAAGGTTATTGTTCTTTTCTCCCCCCTAATTTTTCAAAGGTTGTCAATTCTCCATAAAGATAAAATATTTGTTTCGAGGGTCATGTAAGCTGTTGAAATTTCAGTTTCAAGGGTCATGAAGGCCGTAGAAATTTTCGTTTGGGGGAATTTGTTTCAAAGGTTATCAAGGGTGTGTTAAACCCTCAAAATAATATTTTTTGAGGGCTTTTAATACTTTTTTCAAGGGTTTTGACCCTTGAAAAAAATTAACTTTGTTGTAGTGTGTACAACAATATAATGATAACTTAGCCGTAATTTTTAAGCCCTAATTTTTAATCTATTGTAGGTTAGTGTGATCTTGTGGGTTTTTGTAGATAAGTACTTGCCTCTTGAAACGTAGTATGGGACAAAATTAGTGACACAACTCAACTGAGTCAACTCTGCTCGGTAACAAAATAAGAAAAAAAAAGCTTGAGGAAAAAAGCCTTTCTAGGCTGCTTCTGCAACAGCACCTGGTTCCTTTCAAAGCCCAAAATAAATTCCTTAATAAATTATTTAAAAAACCGTAAATGAGATATCACTAGTAATTTTAAAGGACAAAATTTAACTACAAAATTGGTTGTAGCATTAAGTTACAACCTTACTCAATATTTTTTTTTTATTGGAGGTGAATTTTGACAAATCTACCATTAGATTACATCTTCATCTTATATCCTTCACGTTTGCAAAATTTCTAGAGAATTAAAAATCAATAGCTATGTCATCAATAAATTATTTAAGTTGTAAGTTTTTGTAATTTAAAATTATGCATAAAATATAAATTTATAAATCATATAGTAAATAATATCCAATTGATACAAAATTTGACATGTGAATTAAAAACGCAAAGAACATATAATTTAATGGTTTGATTTTCAAAATATGTAGTAATATTTTATTTTATTGAGTAAAGTTGTAATTTTAGGCTACAATCAATTTTGTAGCTAAATTTTGTTCAATTCTAAATATCTTTTATTTAAAATTGAAAGGACAAGTTATATTTTAAGTCTTATATTTTGAGGATGGTTTTAAACTTGTTAAATTAAATATCGAAATTAAAATTGTTATAAATTAAACCTTATAGTTTGATAATTTCAAATTCAACCCTACAATTTTCAGGTTTGATTTAGTTTCAGGGTTTTTTTTTTTGTTAGGGTTCACATTGATATGATTTTAAAATGCAGAGTTTTAAAATTAAAACTAATAAAATTATATAGTTCAATATGAAGTCACCCTTAAAGTATAAGATTTAAAATGTAATTTGCACAAATGACTATAATTGGTTACCAATCCAAGACCAGAATATTTGGACTCTATTGAGAAAACAAAGAATTCTCAAGTGTAGGTTGTACTTAAGAAACATATCGTTCTTTTCTTTGGCTGGTTTGAACACCTACTGTTTTAACATGGTTTTTGCAATGGAGAGGAAAGTGATATATTATGTCAATTTAGAAAATGCCACTAATCAATCTGTTATCTGTCAGATAGTTACAAGTTTTGAGAAAATTATGATGAAAATTTGTTCAGACAACCTTATCCAACAGTCCCCTGAACAATATGGTTTGGAAGAAGAAGAAGAAGACTGGGGTATCAAGAGTAGTGACGTAAAGAATATTTTTCAAAAAAGGGTTTTCCAATTAGGTCAATATAATACTACGAAAGGGACTGGTTACTATAACCCACCAAAGAGACAAGCACGGTACGTATATGAAAAACACTTGGATGCGTATAGGACTGCACTGCATCAGCATGTCTTAATTTTTTGAGTACTTGAAAACTCTATTTTGGTGCGCATGCAACACATGTGCATGCTACTGTGGGAACTCAAGAGGGTGGTCATGGCCAAATTCAATCTTCAAACGTAATAATTTAATAGGTATCTTATACAATTCATCTCAATATTATATTAGTGAACTTATATAGGATCGATTTGGTAGTTTGAAACCCATACAATCGTAACAAACCATCATAATGTTGTTTGCAAGGTTAGACTTCTACCCTTCTATGGTAAAAAAATACCTAGTTTTAAAGTGTACATGGGTAAAATTTTAGGGAGGAGACGAAACTGCAATAAGGGCTTTAAGGAGGACCAACTAGAGATGGATCTTGGCAAATTTGTCACACCTTGCAAAGAAAGAGAAAACTCAGTTCGACCATAACCAACCCAGGGGTTGGCTAAGAAGGCTATGGTTGTTAAGTAAGTGACCTAGTGGAAGAAGAAGAGAAATGAAAATGACAAAGTAATAGTGCCAAGGATTTCATACCTTAGTCAATGGGATGGAGCAGATTTTATAGAAGTGTGAAGGGCCAGTTTTGGTGGGAAAACCCTTCTTCCAAGACTTGCTAGTTGGTTGTCCTCTCAGTTTGGCTGAAGAGATCGACGTGTGCAAGGATAAGAGTTTCCAACCTGTTGACTTATGGGACAACAAATGGGATGTTGTTAATAGTATTGGATGTAATGATTTGTTTTGGCGCATAATAAATACTGATATGAGAAGGCTCAGTGGGCACCATTTTTAGGATTATTGTATTGTCCAATTGATCTACGTGATCAACCTAAATAAAGGCCAATAGAACTGATGTGGATGTCCTAATAAACCTTAATTTATTTGGTCTTGTCAGGACTGACCATCCTTTCATTTTACCCGTAAGGAAAAAAAAAATCATTATGCCAAATTTTTTTAGAAGAATCATTATGCCAACTAGTTAGAAAAGCAATAGGTTGACATCACATTTGACCCTCGTCTCCTAGATAAAAGAATACATACTTCAAAACAGCAAAACTCCACTGTATTTTGATTTAAACATTTCTTTTTGTTTATTTTTCAAAAATAAAAGACATAATTTTTGCTGGAGTTTCACCAAGAATCTATAATATATATATATATATATATAATAAAAAATATTTGACTTTTTTTTAACATTAAAATATTTTGCAACATCAACTTTTAAAACGTCAAAATTTTATACATAATTATTCTAATATATATTTTTAATTGAATTTAAATTTCATTATATATTTCAACATTTTATTAGAATATTGGCACATCATATTTTTTTTTAATGGTAAAATATATAGTTTTATATATAAACACAATCATAAAAAATACTCATTATTAACTATTATAATTATCAAATTTCATATTTAGACTGACAAAAGATAAAGAAACTTATAATGTATTAAAAATTTCCCATACATTGTATGAGTAATCAACTGGTAAAAAAAAAAAAAAAAACACTTGTGGTACTTAATCCATTCATAGTTCGTAATAGAGTTTAAGCTCTATTTTTTATTTTTTGGAAACATGAATGTCTATGGTTCAAGCTCTACTTTTTAGTATTTAATAACCATATTTAAATGAAAAGAACTAGCTTCACTCCAAAATAAATAAATGAACATATATATAGTAGGATATTAATAAATGGATTTATATATTTTTTTTTACAAGATAAAAATTTTACTATAGCAAAAAATAAGTGTATATGTGTGTGAAACTTCCTCCTAGAGACTTGAACTCCGACCCCTATCCCCCACACTTTATAAGCACTTATATTTGTAGAGTGATCATCGCACCAAGGTTGTTACAAATTTAGATTCTAACAATATGAAAAATTAAGGATAAAGGTAAATTGAAAATTTTAACAATTGACAGGAAGCTCATCAAATTTATTCATTAGCTGAAATAAAAGATACATAATGAGATAGCACATTCTCTAAAAAACATAGTTCCTCCTCTTCAATCTACATAACAAAATCTTCTAAATGAGACGAGTGTTTTGCTACTATAATAGGTTTGCCAGAGAGAGTTGCCTCCGTAACAAACTACGTACTGCAATGGAAGTTGGGATAGGTGTATTGCCCAACAAGGAATTAATCACCACTTGGGAATCACCTTCCAAAACGATTTCATTATTAAACCCAGTATCTCATGCAAACTGAACTCCTGCTTCAAATTGGACACACTTTTCATACTTAAAATCATATTACTTTGGGGGTAACAATGAGTTTTGAGATTACTCTCATAATAATTGTAAAGAGGGTAGTTTCTATTCTTTAATTAAATAAAATATTTACTTTTATATGATCTTTTTTTCCCAACATCATTCCTGTCATAATTTACATAAACATGCAATTGTCAAAAGTCGTGTTTTTCCTAGGAAATTAAGTATGTCACAATCACATCCTTTTATTAGTTTAGCTTTTATTCATTCTATACAATTGTCAATTATAAATAAACCACTTTTTCTCTCTCATGTGTGGCTTATACATTGGTATGTCTGACTCCTGATCGAGGCAAAAAATACTCTCTACTCCTTTGCATCCCCATATAGCTATGGGTGGTTTCGACGAGTACAAGCTTGCAATGGCTGTGGTGGAGTTGCGATTTTCTGATGCAGATGTTGCTCTAGTCACTAGAATGGCTCTGGTGCAAGGAATGAATCCCAGAGTTTATGTAGTTTACAGGCAAGCCATAGCAATTTTGGTTATACCAATAGCTTATTTCTCAAGGTGCTACCTATATATGTATATATATCTAAACTCGTCTCTTTCTTTCTCACCATTTATTATTTATTATTCTGTGTAATCATTGCATACAATGTTTCTCTCACATGCATGGTTGAAGATTTCATTGACGTGAAACCTATCCTAATGAGTGAGGTGTTGTACGCAATTGATACACAAGATACCATCTCATTTCTCATGCACCCATGAATGGAACATATAACACGGTTTTTTGTTGCCAGGAGAGAATCCAATAACTGTTCTTTGAACTTGATGAGCTTTTCTTTGATATTTTTGAACGCTCTTATAGGGTAGATTTCTATCTGAATTTGTAACCTTAATTTTTTTAATCTTTTTTTGCTAAATTACTTTAATTGTTTATTGGTGACTGATGAGACCTACTAAGATTTTTTTGTTTTTTTTTTCCTCCCCTACTACAGTGTAACATTGAATCAGAACCTTTTTTTTTGAGGGCCTATGCTTAGCTTCATCATCAATTGGAACTGCAATGATCAATCTTATCCCCGCAATCACCTTTGTACTTGCATCTATTCTTGGGTAAATTTATAAACTCAATCGTGTTCTTTAATTAGTTAGTCTAGGGTTGCGTAGCACATGGAAATTAATTCAGTACTCTTTTATTACAGATATTATTTGCATGCTTTGGGGCATGGACAAAATTAAAATGAGTGAAAAATATGTTAGAAACCGGTTTCTTAATGCTGGATTCTAATACGTAGACACAAATGATATGGATCGGAGTAGCTTTTCACATGCCATGCTTGTAAACTTTTGACAATTATCAAATTAAGCAACCAATAGAATAAATTCATTTCCAATAAATTTTCCAAGGCCCTAATGCTAATTCTTGGTGGTTTAGGTTTCAATTTTTGATATCTATCTATACCTTAGTTAGCTGAATTGAACTTCTGATTTCTTACCCTTAATAATTAATTAATCATTTCTCTTACCCCTAGGATAGCTTAACAGATGGGAGTATATTTGCATGTGAAATAATCTCTTGCAATCATAAATGTAATCCACTAGAAGGTAGGAAGAAATGTTTTTTTTTTTTTTTTTTTTTTTTTTGGGGTTGGGGGGGGGGGGTGTTTGTTGTAGTTATACTTATTCACTCTAAATTATACGGCCATTTATAATTTCCATAAAATTTGAAAATTTGCAATTAACATCCTTGTTTGACTAATACATAGAATATATATTTCGATGTTTAAATTAGTGTCCAACTTGAAAAGGATTGCTAGAATAAGATAGGTTAGGTACATGTTCAAATTAATTCATAATTATAGTAGTAATTTGGATATATTAGTGGAATTCAGGGAATTCACCACCACTTATCCATTACAATTTATTTTATTTTCAGACTAAATTGGACAGCGGGATGAAGCTAACAAATTAAGCTTAAATTAGAGTATTGATCACAATCTTTGTAAATTATTATTATTTATTTATTTATTTGTGAGAATGGTTATTAGAATATCTATTGAATACATGGCAACTCGAATCCCTACACCTAGTCTCTTCCCTTTACCTCTAAGAACTTTGTGCATAGGGAGGTATCATTTGAACTAAAATGAAGTTATTATTTAGGATTAACATCTAAAATTAACCTTATTTATTTCCGAAGTTTTTACTTGTTTATATTCTGTATGTGATGATTAGTATAGAGAAGTTGAATTTTGGAAGCATGAGAACTATTGCCAAGATATTAGGGACAATCTTGTGTGCCATTGGAGCAGTGTGCATGGCGTTGCTTATGGGACCAAAGCTGCAAAATGCCGAATTAATCCAACCAGAAAATTGGTTGCTGGGTTGTCTATTAATATTTGGAAGTTGTTGTTGCTGGGCATTGTGGCTGATTTTACAGGTATCGATAGCTCTAAAGTTATCTTTTAAATGATCAGATAACTAGTGGATCACTAAAGCTATATTTTAAACCAGGTTCCAGCTTCAGCAAGCTATCCTGACCACCTATCTTTATCAGCTTGGCTGTGTTTCCCGGCTACAATACAATCAGCTATACTCGCAATTTTCATTGAGAAAGACCCAAATACATGGAATATACATTCAACTCTTGAAGTTGCATGTTCTTTATTTACAGTAAGCAGTTTTTTTTTTTTTTTTGCTAGCTAAGAACTTCTTTAATTTTTTTGAGAAAGAACTTCTTTAATTAAGTACGTATTTTGTTTCAATAAAATGTTCATTTTAATTGCTCATTTAATATGGTAATTGAATTAAACATTGACATGATATATTAATAGTTGAAACTGGAAAATATTATGAGTAGGGATGTATAGGATCTGGGCTTACACTCTGCGTTCAAGCATGGTGTGTATCACAAAGGGGTCCAATCTTTCCTGCAATGTTCAATCCTCTGTGTACAGTTATTGTGACCATATTGGCTAGCTTCTGTGTTTCTTCATGAGGAGATCTATGAGGGGAGGAATGTGAATATCTCGAAAGGTAAGGTTATGTTTGGTAACAGTTTTTATTTTCTATTTTCAAAAACTTGTTTTTGGGAATATAAAGAAAAAACAATTTTCTTGTATTTTGGAAATAAAAAACATATTTGGTTAGTTGAAATTAAAAAAATAATTTTTTGAAAAAAAAAAAGAAAATAATAAAATATGTTGTTACTAGAATTTGAACTTTAATACTAACTCATTAAATAAGACAAATTCATTAAATTAAATGTGTATTTTTATTGATTTTTAAAAATTAGAACTGAAAACAGCATTATGCATGATTTCAGTTTCTTTCACAAATTGAGTTTTGAGAACAGATTTTGTTTTCTGTCCATTTTGGATTACCAAACAAGTTTTTTAATCTAAAAAATTGTAAATTGTCTTTAAAAATAGAAAATAAGAGAAAAAAAAATAGTTACCAAATATATCCTAAGTTTTCAAAAAAAATAAGCTATAAAATTGATTTGATGGAACCCCTTTTAGCTGCATGTAATGTTGATGAGATTAAAAATGTTAAAATATAAGTCCAACGGGCTTAGGCCCATTATCATACTATTATACCCTATTTTATTTGTATAGTACACATTGTACATACTCTGGCTATATAAAAAATATAGTCTCTTGTACAATATTTTATAATTTTAGTCTTTAATAGGGTGTCAAAGTCATTGGTGATTTTGGGGTTTCGTAGCTCGCCTCATGAAATGTAGTATGTGGATAAAATCATAGAATTAGTGACACAACTCTGCTCCGTAACCAAAAAAATAAAAAATAAAAAAGATTGAGGAAGAAAGCCTTTCTAGTTTCTAAGCTGCATCTGCAACTGGACCAAGATCCTTTCAAAGCCCAAAATATATTTGCTTAAAGTCTAGTGGGCCACTGCATGGGCTGTACCATTAACAGTATAGTGGATGAATCTCAACTGATGAGAAAGGGTAATGGATTGAGCATCTTTGGTCTAATTTGACTATAACCCAAAAAGGACCAGGTTTAATTTCCTCCAAAACATTACATCGTAATTTATAAAGATGTATCTAGATATCTCCATGTGTTTTATTAAATATATCATATGACTAGTTTAAAAAGTCATATATATATATATATATATGACTGCCATGTAGTGGATTAGAGATAATTTTTTTTCCAAAAAATAATAATTGAAAAGGGTTTTTATGTAACCTACTACGTGGCAGTTAAAAAGAAGTCATCCACGTGTTCTTATAATTACATGAAATTTTTAATGTGTCATGATTTACTTAAATAATACATGTGGATATTGTTTTACGGCCACATAGTGAGTTGCATAAAAATTCCTGTAATTCAAATCGCATAAAAACCTTGTTAAAAAAATAAAAGTAATTTGTAAAGAATGGTACAAAGTGGATATATGATGCTTATTAATCCTAACCCACTTTAAAAGTAATAACTAAATAACTTTTAAATAGTTTAGGTTAGTAAACTATATAGTTTAATTTGAAAGAACTCCTAAAGGACAAGATTTAAAATGTAATTAATTTGCCCAAATTAATATAACTGGTTAATCGGTTTTCAATCCAAGACCAGAATATCTGAATATGTTTTGGCTGGTTTGAACTCCCACTGTTTTTACTTGGTTTATAATGGAGAAGAAAATCGAACATGCCACTAACCAATCAATCTTTTAGATAGTGAACGTTTTGGAAAAATTTGAGATTTTGTTTTTTCAGACAACCTTATCTAGTGTACCCTAAATGATATAGGAAGAAGACTGGTAGTTAATCCCAGAATATAAGAAGATGACACTTTTTGGGATTTCCATGGGCCATGGTATTAAGAATTAGACACGTAAAGGATACATTTCAAAAATGGTTTTTCCAATTTGGTCAATATAATACAACGAAAGGGACTGGTTACTATAAGGCAACCAAGAGATAAGCATGTGGTAGAGGTACTTCCATGCGTGTAGGAACATGTCTTAAATTTTTGAGTACTTCAAAACTCTATTTTCGATGAGCATGCAACACAATAAGATTGTTAGACACGTACATGCATCGACTGTTTGATGAGACCTAAACCTTCAATAATTAATGAACAAATTCAATCTTCAAAGATAATAATTTAATGAGTACTCATTTCAGTATTATATCAGTGAACTAATATAGGAACAACTTGGTAGTTTGACACAATCGTAACAAACCAACTTGTTTGCAAGGTTTGTCTTGCAAATTATTTTTAAAAAGAGATGAAGCAATAAAAAATGAAGAAATTAGAGACCACAAATCGATGTAGCGAAATGAAAACTTGATTTTAACCAAAAAAAAGAAAGAAATGCAAACTTGATTTCTCTTTACGTGGCATGAAACTCATGGAAAATGGAACAAATATATATATATATATATATATATGAACAATCATTTAACCATATCTTTCTTAGTACAAATCACCATTCTTTTCATATGAAAACAATAGAAAAAGGGATACCTAATCTCAAGATGTTTTAAAATATTAACCTTATACCACTTGGACACGACTTTACATACACTTGCGAATTGGGAAATGAGACGTACGAAATAAGTGTCTCGCAGTTGTAAGGCTAAATGAGATGTACGAAATGTTACCTAATGGTTTCCTAACATGACTCCTTAGATGAGCAAGTGGAGATTAAACTAAATAAGAAAAAAGTCATCCCACATTCATCCCTAAAGTCTTTAGTTGAATAGCTAAATTTGTCATTTCAAGGATATGATCATACAAATCTTGCGAAAAGTTTCTCATCAGTTAGGTTAACAGGTTTGGCATAGTAGATGAAGGCAGGACAAGACTAAAGGGTTTATGCTTAATGGACATATATGGATAGAGTTAATACAGCCAGCCCCATAATTTTGTAATTTGCCATGTTGGTTTGGACTGTTTGGTGTAAAATGTTTTCTGTAGTTTATTTTATTTGATAAATAAGTTAGAAAAAAGTAAATTCATACCTTAAAAAAGAAAAAGAAAAAGAAAAAGAAAGAACCTTTGAAAAATTGTACATAAGTAGATATGTCAAATATGCCCAAAAAAAAAAAAAAAAAAAAAAAATCTTATGCAAAACCAAACTTAAGCTAATAAGATTATATTTCATAGCAGCGAAGGATAAGAGAATTTTGAACCTAAATTCTCTTTTGTATAAAAATTCGTGAATTTTTATTGCAATTTAAATTATCCAGATAGTTAAAACATATATTATATTATAGATAACTAAATGAAAATGAAAAAAAAAAATCAACACTTAATTTTACTAGAAAATATTTATCTTATTTTATTTTTACTGATTTATGCAGTACTCTTCTCCATACAAATAACTATAGAGACTTCATTAATTCAATTAAAAATTGAAAATTGCATACCTTTTGGTCTATGTGTTGTCCAATCAACTTTAACGATACACTATCTATCATATTTTCTCTCATAACAACTAGCATAAGGGTTTATTTGATTTGGCTGAAAAATAATGATGAAAAAATGCGTGTGAATAGATAGAATTTTCTTCTGTTCGGTTCACATGGAGAGGAAAGAAAGTGACTGCTTGTTGTTTTCCATTGAAACCCACAAAAATTGCTCCTCAAAATGGGGGAGGAAAGTGAGTGAGTGGAAAAAAATGATATTTTAATTTCTACCCCTTTTTCAACTTTGTTTTAAACCACATAGCTAGCACTGATAGCACCCTTACTCTACCTTTGACCTTTGTGATCAACTTTTGGATGTACAAGTTGAACACTGCTCTAATTTCAGAATGTGAACATCAAACTTTATCAAACTTTGAAATTTTATAACTTACATTACTTTTTTTTTTTAAATGGTTAGAAATACTTATATAATGTATATGCTGCGACTCTGATAGCTCGAACCCACTATTCTTGCTCCTCCAAATACTTATGACTTGGAGAGGTATCAACTCGCCCAATATTATTCCCCATTGTGCCTGACTCAATTACTGAAACCTTAAACAATTCAATTTTATAACCATGAATAAATTCTGATACCAAAGCCGCGCATCATGGTTGTTGAAAACTAAGATCAGAATGGCATGCAGCAGAATGCGTACAAGCAACCTTTACATGTCAAAATCCAATTGTCAAGTATGTGGCATATGTAATTCTAGAAATTAAGTAATGTTTAGAGTCTTCTGGAGATCATAATTACTCTATTTAATAATGTTTATTAGAGTCTTTTGGAGATCATAATATATTACTCTATCCAACAATTCCTAGGGCATGTTAATTAATTCAGGGTCTGCATCTTCAACATCGATTGAGCTGGTAGCTGGTAAGTGGAGGTATTTATAATCTTGAACTTCCCACTTTTTGTTACTTTTTTTTTTTTTAATGAATTCTATTTTTCGTTACCGGTCATTATTAGTTGATAGTGTTGAATTTCAGTGGCTATAGTAATAGCTTATGCCCAACAAGAAGATAGGTAAATATTATAAGATAGTTTTTCCCTTTGATCCACCAGTCCCTTGGACAATATTGATCAAATCATTTTCAGAACCATTCCAAATTTTCCTATAATAGTGTCAATTTAGTGGTCAAAGTCACATAATGACACTCTTGTTTTATTGGCCCACCTCATAATTTAACCAACTTGAGGTACTATGAGTCTATGAGTAGTCCTTAACCACAGAAATATAATATATATATATATATATATATATAAAATATCAAAAGCATTCATTTAGAAGGAAAAGCAGTAATAATTTCCAGGAAAGTAAGAAGGAGAAAATTTTCCGCTCAATCAAACTTCTTAGTTTTGGCAATTATATATTTTCTAGAAAATAAATTAGTATTTTTCATAAAACTTTCTTATATAATTGGAATATAATTGTAAATTTATTAATAGAGATATAATTGTAAATTTATACAAATTTTATTTTTTATTCTCTTATTTTTCTTTTCAACTAAAAAAATAAGTTTTCCATCTTTTTACTATTCTATTCTTTCAACTAAATACAAATGAGAGGAAACTAAATTTCTTCTATCCTCCTATTTTATTATCATTTTCCTATTTTCTATATTCCAACTTTTCTACTCCTCCAACTAAGTAAACTGTTAGTTTTCAATGAGATATAATTGTTTTTCAAAAGAAATTAGTAAAAAATAATCTTTAAAAATTAGTAATACTTTTTATGTTAACCAAATATAAGATTCCTTTAACTCATTTTTTCTGTTATTATCAAAAACTGAAAAATATTATCTTCACACAACATTTCTCATCAAAACAGACAGAGAATATGAAAGTCAACCAAGGAGTTTATAAATATCTAGGTTGACTGTTGGATGGAAGTTTTAGTCGTATTATTGAAGGCTTATGTACAGTTAATTATCAAATGATGACAAATCTTATAAATCTAGACTTTGGGACACTTTTAAATTACTTTAGGTACAGATGTACCAATTGAGCTTGAGATTAATTAGATGAGTAATAAAAGGGCTTCGTTATTTTAATTTCTATAGTGTAAATCCAATAACAATCTGGTATAGTGGAGCAAAATCGCTGTAAAGAAATGAATCATTCAATGAACAAAAAAATATTGCAAGTCAGTGGCCAAAGAAATGTCTCATTCACCAAACAAGAAATATTTCAAGTCATTGGCCAAATCAAAGAAGCAACCAAAAACTCATATTAGCGATGAATATGTCATCAAATTGGATAGACGAAAAAAAAAAAAAAAGTGTTTGCGACATTATGGCAAGACATTACTATAGTCATTAGTCATGCGCAAAATCTGGATTTGATTGATAAACAGGACACATGAAGCACCTACTGTAACTATGGATTATGTACATCTGATGAGTATACCAATTTTATTACATAATTCTTACAAATTTATATGTCATTTTTTCATATACCGTTAAAGATAATTAAAAATTTTATTCATTATATTGTTGATGCGTAAATATTATTTTGAGAATAATTTACCTAATTTTTTATTGAAAATTTTTTTCTAAAGATATTGTAGATAAAACTAAATAAAATATGTTAATTGATTTTTTTGCTGTTGTTATTGTTGCTGCTGCAGCTGTACTGAAAGGTCTTTTGCTAAAAGGTAAAGTGGGACCTGCAGTGAGTTAAAAAGATTTGATATTTTGAGCAACATTGATAGAAGGGGACCCATAAACAATAAATTGAAGTGGACTTTTTGACCAAAACTTTGCAGCGGATTAAGTGTAGTAAGTTAAAAAGATTTGATATTTTGAGCAACATTCGTAGAAGGGGACCCATAAATAATACGTTAAAGTGGACTTTTTGACCAAAACTTTGCAGCGTATTAAGTGAAACGGCAAGGGGGAGTTTGAATACCATTTTCAACGCTTGCGTTGTGCATATGCGTTTGTTAGTGGATCCTATATATTTATGGGATTCACAAATTTTTTTTTCCAACAAAATTTTCATTATAAATAAGTTTTATAATACTATTTAGACATTTTAGTATTTTTAGTTTTAAATTTTAAGTAATAAGCAGTATTTAAATAAAATGCGAAGTAAAATAAGCTTGAATTTTTGTGAATTTGCATAGGGCCCACAAACAATAAATAAGTTTCAGCAAAAACCAGATGCCAAATACGCCTTAATACCAATCACATTTGAAAGCTAATTTGCTATTAGCCTTTTCAAATTTTTGTATTTAGCTTATGAGAGGTGCTACGTCTATAATAATTTTACAATATTTTTATAACAAATCACAGGTGGTTAGTTGTTATTGGTTCAAATTTGAGATTAACACTAAGATTACTTTTTTGCCCCAACAATAACAACCAATAACAACTTGTCACTTAAGATTTGTTGTAAAAATGTTATAAAAATGTTGTAGACATATCATTCCTCTTAGCTTATTTGTTTATATATATATATATATATTACTCCATATTTTAAATTCTCATTTTTTTTTAATGTTTAACTTTACTTTAATTAACTTTCAACAAAAAGTCACATAAGTTATTACCAATCTAACACTAATCAGTAATCACATCGGTTTACAAGTCTTTTACAGTGAAGTAAGTAGTAATTTTATCATTTTCTAAGTATTATCCATTTTGTAGGAAGCAATGGTGGATGGGAGGGGGTAACTGAAAGTGCGTGCAATTGCTTCTGCTAGTTTGTTTAATGTTTATTCCTTTGAAATGGTCCCCTTGTATGTATAGCGTTAGCGACCCCAGTTGTCTTAGATTTAATCAAGTTTTAGCTAAATAATTAATTAGATTAATTATGAAATAGATCTGAATCAATTAAACATTAAACAAGCACAAATCACAAGAACACTAAGAATGATGGCCCGGAAAAACTTTTGAAACTATGGTTTCAAAGTAAAAAAACCTAAGGAAGATTTAACTTAAACAATCCTCAAGGCAATATATCCATTATATAAAATTAAAGTTTATACAATAGACTTAACTCTAAATCTACTGCTATCTTATGTATGTAGTACTTATTGACGTGACCACATGTAACTTCAAATCTATAGACTCTTCTATTGATTATTTGATTATATATATATATATATATAAAATGTTTTAAATTCTCACATTTTTTAGGTATAGCTATATATTAATACGCTTTCAACAAAAACTCATATAATTAAGTTGTTATCAATCGAACACTAATCACATTGGTTTGCAAGTCTTTTATAGTGAAGTAAGAAGTGATTTTATCATTTTCTCTCAAGTTTATATTATCCATTTTGTAGGATGTAATGGTGGATGGGAGGGGGCAACTGAAAGTGCGTGCAATTGCTTCTGCTGGTTTGTTTAATGTTTATTCCTTTGAAATGGTCCCCTTGGATGTATAGAAAAGAATATTTTCCCCTATGAAATCATTTGTAAGATTGAAGATGCTTGGTATATTTATGACTTTTTGTATGTAATATGGATACATTGAATCATGGATAGAGAGAACCAAAGGTGATGGGATCCACTTTTGTATATAAATAATATCCATTAATTTCTAAAGAGGTTGAGAATTGGAGGTGACGGATCCATGCAAATGAACTTGAGGAAGCTTGGCAGACAGGTTAGTATTGAGTGAATCCTGGGTGGACAGGCACAGGGTGGACGGATCAAAGGTCCATGTGGTGCTCAATTAGACATTATGTAATCTCCAAGAAATCCTAAATGGAAATGATTTGCATTTCGGGGTTAACCCTAGTCCATAGAGTCCCAATATGAATAGGATTCCACCATGAGGAGAATTTTAGAATATACGCGCGCATTAATGGAGATTTTCCCTATAAAGAAAAGACTTGTTGCGCAAGTATGAGAGTTCGATTCTACACTACTATAAAAGCCCAAAGACTCTCAAAAAACAGGTATGCATAATTCATCCCAACTCTGGCACTCTAGAGTTGTAGAAAGATTTTCTAACTTAACTTTCGGAGGGTCCTTGGTTGATACCACACCAGTACTCTCCTAGTGTTTTCTCTTTTTGATCGTGCAGGGATTGTTTCGAGTGTGCGAGGACTGTGTAGCTCACTGGTGAATTTATTCAACATCATCAGTTGTTGTTGTCTGTGGGAAAACACGATTTGTAAGCCATAACAACGCCTCCCGGACAAAAAGTTGCATGGTGCTCACTCGCTTAATGGTAACCACCAACGACGTTCAAGTAGATGAACCACCCATGATTGCTTTCGAGAGACAGGTTTAAACTTTTGCTGCTACTGTAAAATGCCTCACCAAACAAAACCATGACCTAGAAGAGCAACTGCGCTAGAAGAACACAGCATTGAACACCCAAAAAGAAGATCAAGAGGGAACTAGTGCTGAAAAAAGGAACCAAGAGGAGCCGAAAGGAAGCAACGCTCCAAGCAGACAAGAGTGGTAGGATACCAGCCGACCTTTCGGCTTAGATACAACTCCCCCTCACATAGTCGTAAAGATGTAGATGATGAGGGAATGGATGGACCTTATGATGAACGCCCTCAAAGGACGGGTGTCTAACGACCTCGATGATTTGGTCCACATAACAGATTCGGCCTTCACCACGTTCGTCAATTCCTTCCCCCTACCGCAGAAGTTTCGCATGCTGTAGATAGAAAGCTACGACGGAGCCAAGGACCCCCTTGATCACCTAGAGACTTTCAAAACCTCGATGCACCTTCAAGGGGTAGCAGACGAGAACATGTGTAGGGCCTTCCCTACCATGCTTAAGGGTCCTGAAAGAATTTGGTTCAGCCGACTGGCGCCTAACTCCATCAGTACTTTCAAGGAGCTAAGCGCCCAATTCATCTTGCACTTTATTAGGGGGCATAGGTATAAGAAGTCGACTGCATATTTGATGAGCATCAAGTAACGAAAAGACGAGATGCTGAGGTCTTACATAACTCGCTTTAACAAGGAGGCTTTTTCGATTGACAAAGTAGACGATAAAATACTCGTGGTTGCCTTCATAAACGGACTGTGAAAGGGTAAGTTCTTGTTTTCTTTATACAAAAACGACCCTAAAACTATGTCGGATGTGCTATACAGGGTAACTAAGTACATGAATGCAGAAGATGTGTTGCTGGCTCGAGAAGAGAGACCTAAGAAGAGGGAAAGACAGGAAGACACACGGCTAGATAGGGGACCAAAGAGGGCAAGGACCGGAGAACAATGGGAGGACAGGTGCTCAAAAGCTTTCGTGGGGAAATTCATGAGTTTCACCCCACTGAATGTTTCGATCGACCAAATCTTAATGCAGATCAAGGATGAAGGAGCCTTGACCATTTCCAGTAAGCTAAAGGAAGATCCTAATAAAAGGCCTAGGGATAAGTATTGTAGGTTCCACAGTGATCACGGCCATGATACGTCTAACTGCTACGACCTGAAGCAACAAATCAAAGCCCTTGTACGACAAGGAAAGTTGCAGAGATTTGTCAGCAAGGAGAAGACGGACTAGCCACAAGAGCAGGCCCCCAGACAGGAGAATGAACATCTCAGGCCGCCCATAGGGGACATAAGAATGATAGTGGGGGGGCACGACAGCCACTGGGTTGTCCAAAAAGGCCAGGAAAACTTACTTATTGATGGTTCAAAATGTTTAGTTAACAGGCTTCGTACTGAAAATGCCATGGATAAACAATCCCGTCATTGGGTTCTTAGAAGAAGACGCTCGATGTCTTCATCACCTGCATGACGATGCACTCGTAGTCAGCGTATGAGTAGGAGACTACAATATGCACTGAATTCTGGTTGACAATGGAAGTTCAGTTGACATCCTTTACTACCCGACATTCCAACAGATGAGGATTGATAAAGAACGACTGATTCCAACGAACGCTTTGCTCATTGGATTCAGAGGAACACGGGTCTTCCCACTTTGGGCAGTCACATTATCTGTGATAGTAGGCGATTATCCCCAACAGATCACTAAGGACGTGACCTTCCTTGTGGTCGACTGCTCCTCCGCGTACAATGCCATTGTAGGGAGGCCCACCCTTAACTCATGGAAGGCTGTAACCTCAATTTACCACTTGATGATCAAATTCCCTCTAGATTACGGGGTAGGAGAATTGCGTAGAAATCAGGTGGCTGCGTGCGAATGCTATATAGCAATGATGGAGATGGATGACCACCTCCAGATTACCAACATAGAAGAACATCGAACAACCACAGAGCCAGTGGAAGAGCTCAAAAAGATACCCTTCGACGACTCTAGAAATAATCAAACAAAGAGGATTGGCACCCTCGCCAGCCCAATGGTTCGCCAAGCTTTGACAGCCTTTCTTAAGGATAACCGGGATGTAGTTGCTTGGAGTCATGAAGATATGCTGGGGATAGATCCCACCATAATGGTGCACAAACTGAACGTATTGCCCACCGTCACATCCATCTGTCAGAAGAAAAGGGCATTCGCCCCTAAACGGGACCAAGCTATAGCGGAGGAAGTTCGCAAGCTTTAAGAGGTGGACTTCATTAGGGAAGTTTACTACCTCGACTGGCTGGCAAATGTGGTAATGGTCAAGAAAACTAGTGGAAAGTGGAGGATGTGCGTTGATTTTATGGACCTTAACAAGGCATGTCCAAAAGATAGTTACCCTCTCCCGCTGGTTGATATCCTGGTTGACTCTATGGCACAACATCAGTTGTTGAGCTTCATGGATGCTTTTTCAAGCTATAACCAGATTAGGATGGACGAAGCCGATCAGGAGAAGATTTCGTTCGTCATCAGCCAAGGCCTCTTTTGCTATAAGGTAATGTCATTCGGCCTAAAAAACGTAAGGGTGACGTATTAAAGGCTTATGAACAAGATGTTCATGCGGCAGATTGGGAGAAACATCCAGGTCTATGTGGATAACATGCTGGTAAAAAGCAGAATGGAGGAAGACCAATTGGAGGACCTTAGAGAAACATTCAACACCCTTCGCTCCTACAACATGAAACTCAATCCAAGCAAATGTGCTTTCGGAGTGACGGCGGGAAAGTTCCTAGGGTTCATTGTGTCTCAAAGGGGCATCGAGGCTAACCCAGACAAGATCTAGGCCATAATGGAGATCGCACCTCCAAGGAATGTCAAAGAAGTCCAAAGTCTCAATGGCGAAATTGCGGCGCTCAACAAATTCGTATCAAGGGCAACGGACAAGTGTCTATCATTCTTCCATCCACTGAAAAAGTCTTTTAAATGGACGATCGAGTGTCAGCAAGCATTCGAGGATCTTAAGGCTTACCTCTCATCTCCTCCGTTACTGAGTCTTTCCTAGCTTGGGGAAGAGCTATTCCTCTACTTAGTAGTATCCCCAGCGGCCGTTAGTGCAGCATTAGTCAGGGAAGAAGGTAAGATACAGAAGCCCGTGTACTACATGAGTCGCGCGCTCCGAGGTGCAAAGGAAGATACCCTCCAATAGAGAAGCTCGCCTTTGCTCTAGTAACTGCGGCTCACAAGCTCAAGCCTTACTTCCAGGCTCACATAGTGATCGTCCTAACGGACAAGCCTCTAAGGCGAGTAATGAGTAATCCTGAAGCTGCTGGGCAAGTGGCGTTATGGGCAATGGAATTGAGCGAATTCGACATACAATATCGCCCCTGCATTACCATTAAAGGACAGGTGGTCTTTGACTTCATTGCAGAATTCACCAACGTAGAAGGACAGGGGTCAGAAGAGGTCCCACAATAGAGCATCCACACAGATGGATTCTCTAATAAGCACGCAGGGGAGCTAGCGTGATACTCCATAGCTCGAAAAGGGATAAGATCGAATGCGTGGTCCATTTGGACTTCCCTGCAACGAACAATGAAGCCGAGTATAAAGCCTTATTAGCAAGACTGGACCTCGCCATGGCTACAAGAGCTAAAAATTTAGTCTTCTACTGCGATTCCTAAGTGGTGATCAGTCAGGTCAACAGAGAATACGACTGCAGGAATGAACGGATGAAGAAATATCTAGAACAGGTGAAGGACCGAGTTAACAATCTCCAAGAAAAGTTCATTCAAATCCCAATGGAGGAGAATGAGCACATCGATTGGCTCGCTAAAGCTGCGTCAGCAGAACATATGATTATCCCCAGTCAAGTACTGTCCTTCGTTCAAGTCTCACCACTAATAGACTGCGTTAGCGTACAGGAGGTTGGATTCAAGAATTGTTGGACAACACCAATAGTATTCTACCTGAAGGAGGGTGTGCTGCCAGAAGAGAAAGAGGCTGCCAAAAAATTAAAGGTTCAAGCTGCTTGATTCGTCCTGATCAAAGACGTTCTCTACAAAAGAGGATTCTCTCGACCCTACCTAAGGTGTCTTGACCCCAAAGAAGCAGATTATGTTATGAGAGAAGTTCACGAGAGAATTTGCGGGAACCACTAGGGATCGTGCTCGTTGGTTCAAAAGCTGATCAGGGCAGGATACTATTGGCCAACCATGCAGAAGGATGCTTATGCATATGTGAAGGCTTGCTACAAATGTCAGAGATTTGGCAACTTCATCAAGCAACCAACAGAGGAACTTACCTTTATGACGGCCCCATGGCCATTCGCTCAATGGGGGCTGGATATCATGGGTCCATTCCCAACAGCAGTAAGGCAGCTAAAGTTCCTAGTGGTCGACATTGATTGCTTCGCCAAATAGGTGGAAGCGGAAGCCTTAGCCACTATTGCAGAGAAGAATATACGAAGTTTCGTATGGAGGAACATCATATGCAAGTATGGCATACCCAGAGTACTCGTCTCAGACAATGGGAAACAGTTCGACAACGACGCATTCAAAGAGGGTATCAAGAACCATTACTCATCACTCGCCCACCCACAGGCCAATAGACAAGTTGAGGTGACGAACCAATTCTTGCTAAAAATAATCAAGACTCGGCTCAAGGAGGTAAAGGGTATATGGCCCGAGGAGTTGCTAAGTGTTTTGTGGGCATACAGGACAACGATGTGGACATCTACAGGAGAAACCCCGTTTCGACTAGCATATGGGAGCGAGGCGGTCATTCCGGCAAAAGTAGGACTTATAAGCTACAGGGTGGAAACCACGATGAAAGCAAGCATGACGAAACCATGCGCTTACAACTTGACCTGGTGGAAGAGGTAAGTGTAGTAGTCGAGCAAAGGCTAGCATGGTACTAGAATCTCATGGCCAAACATTACAACTCCAAGGTCAGATACAAGGACTTCCAGGTAGGAGATCTCGTCCTCAAAAAGGTAACGGGCGCTACAAAAGACATCTCCCAGGGAAAGCTCGGACCTAACTGGGAAGGACCATACAGAGTGGTATCATGGCATCGGAAAGGGACCTACCACCTGGAGACTCTGGATGGACAGAAGTTGCACCGCCCATGAAACACAGAACATCTAAAGAAGTACTACTAGTAGATCGATAGTAGGAGACAAGCAACGACACTCCTCATTTCCAATTTATTTCTTTCTAGTCTAGTTTTTATTTTTAAGTCTAAGGGCATGTCTTTATTTTATTTTTTCAAAGACAATTTCTACGCGTGAACTACCATTATAATAAGAGGAGTTATTCAGAATCACCCCGTTATATATATTTTTCTATAATTTCATTAAGTCCATAAAGTGGACGGGTCTATTATTAAATAGACAATTTCAATAAGTCTATAAAGTGGACGAGTCTATTATTAAATAGACAATTTCATAGAGTCCATAAAGTGGACGGGTTTGTTATTAAATAGACAATTTCATTTAGTCCATAAAGTGGACGGGGTCTATTATTAAATGGAGAATGTCATTAAGTCCATTAAGTGTACCGGTCTATTATTAAATAGATAAATTTATTGTCCATAAAAGTGGACGGTTCTATTATTAAATAGATAAATTTATTAAGTCTATAAAATGGACAGGTCTATTATGAAATTGACGAATTTATTGGTCCATAAAGTGGACGGTTCATCCCAGGAGGGTGAATATTTGTTAAATCCAATAAAGTATATGGACATAAAGTGGATGGTTCACCCCAGGAGAACTAACCATAAAGCAAGTGGACGGATATCCAAAGGATTATTAAGTCTGCAAAAAGGACGAACCATTTGCCAAGTGGACGGATTCATTAAAAGGATGATCATTAATTCCACAAAGTGGACGTACCAAACACTTGAAAATTCACTAAATGAAAATATCTACACAGGTAGACAGGTCTGTTACGAAGACCAATAAAATAGAAGGTCTGTCCAGGACAAGCCCTAAATAGTCCTTAAAGAGGACGGGCGCATACGTGAAGGACAACAATTACTCAGGCGGATCCAACTTTTGTATAATGGGCGATTGCCTGTAGACGGGCTCATCTAAATGATGGTGAATCAAGTCTAGATAGTAGATGGGTTCAATAGTAAAAATTAACACTACACAAAGGACAGATTCATCTAAAAGACCATTTTGTTAAAGTAAATCAGAATAAGTAAATAAATATTACTTAAAACCCTTAAGGGTAATGTTTTGCATACATGACGGATAAAAGGCTGTTTCCCAAATGATTACAAATTCTATTAAAAATAAAAAAAATAAAAACTAGGGAAGTTGGGTATTTTCAACATTCTCAGGAACACACTCATGTTGATAGGCATCTCCCTCAATGGTCTGAACTTGGGCTTGAGGAGGAGTTGACTCCCCATCGCCAAGAGCCACATCATCTGCAAAGAGATCCTCCGTGCTCTCAGAGGCGATGGGCTGAGCAGTGGTTTGGGCTTGATCATCAATATGGAGCATTGAGAAGTCAAGGTCAGGGTAAGCATTCTTGGCTTGACGGACGGCATCATCAAATCCGTCCACGTAGGAGATCGCGAGCTCCTCTATGAGGGCGTTAGAGTTGCGATATTCCCGAATTGCGACTTCCTTTGCTTGACGGAGCTGATCCTTGGCATCTTTAATCTTTTTCTCCTTGTCCTCTAGGACCTTTTTCAGGGTCTCTGTATAGTCCTCAAGCTCTTTCCTGGTTGTCTCTGACATAGTAAATTTCTTGTCCATGCCCACCTTCCAAGCTTTCAGCTCGTCCTCCGTTGACGCTGCCTTCTTACGTACACGGTCCAACGCTGTCTCATGATTTAGACATCGTCTCATTAGCCCCTTCATCATAACCATGGCCTGAAATATGGAAGGGAATGATTTGTTTCAAACTAATTAAGAGGTAAGGACGGATGAAAAGTGGACGGGCAAGATTACCTGAGCGATGCTGAAAAGCCCTGTCTCTCCCATCGCTTTTGTCAAGTGGTTGCTTAAGTCCTCATAGTCTTCAGATGTTATAATGGACGAAAGCCTCTTCAAGGCGTGTTTGCAGTCCTCTCGGAGGAGGACAGGTGGCTTTTCTTGGGAGGTAGACAGACCCTTCATAAAGCCCTTCCCCGCACCATGTTTGATAGGGGTGACCGTTTTCTTAGCCTCCAAACCCAGGATGGGGTCCACAATGATTTTGGGCTTCTTAGGTAAACGGTCCTATTTCTCTGGCTGTTTTCTCTTTATGGACGGTTTGGATGAAATTGTCCCCCCATAGGGTTGGCCACCATCCTCTTTCTTCTTGGTAGCCTGTTGCTTAATAATAGCCCTTCTCATAGCAGCGTCCATCTCTGCAAAAGTGGACGGACACACTTAGATGTGCGTGATGTGGGAATAAGCAGTTAAAGTTAGGAATTAGAGGACGAACTTACGGTTTTTGACTTGAGCGTTATATCGACGGGCTGTGTGGTTAGTTTGGTCCATCGTAGTACCAATGGATGGTATCTAATGTGACCAACTTGGACCATGTCCTCTCTTCTAGTTTAGACTTCCTAAAAATTCACTCCAGAAAACTCCACTCTTCGAGAGAAACTTGTGGACGGTCGCGAATTGTAAAAGAAGATGGTTAAAATAACACGGCGAATAAAAGATGAGCCTAATATAGACGGGTACATACCAGACGGTGGTAATATGCCCCATGTAGTGTCAACGGGCATAAAATCATTGTCACCAGGGCGGTACATCCACTCATCACCCTCCATGAAAAAATACCGACTCTTCTAATTCTTGTTGGAGTCGGGGGTCTCACACATAAGCCTCAGCAAAGGACTTCTAGACACGAAGCTATACATACCCTTTGACTGGGCAATCTCATTAGGATGGTAACAATGAAGGAATTCCTGCACCGTCAACCTCCTGGCATCGTTGGACATTGCCTAGTACAATACCTTCCCGCCTAGGAAGACCCTCTAAGTGTTTGGGGAAATTTGATTGATGGAAAAACCTAAGTGTTGAAGGAGTCGATGGTGGAGCGAACTCAAAGGGAATTTGAGCCCTGCCTTCAGCATTTGCTCGTAAACCCCTACACCTTTAACTCCATCATAATAGCATTTCTCCAATTGGTAAGGTAGATGGAGAGGTATGTTGTCAGGTATTTGGTACTTGGCCCTAAGTGTTTTGAAGTGGTTTTCTTTGATTGATGAGTTAAAATCATTGACCGTCCATATGGGTAACATGATGAACTCCCTAAGCCCATCAGGACCCACGACGGATTGAACTAGGGCCTCAGCATCATCCAGGCCTTCACTACAGTCATCTTCTAGCCTTTCTGTCTCCAAACCCTCATCCCTTGAGGAAGGAAAACTAGCTGACGGACTACTTTCTTCATTCGGACTGTCAGGGTCTTTGTGACCTGATGGGTATACTTCATCATAGCCCGCTCTGTTGAGGACAAACGATTGGTTACTCAACGCACTAGACATGACCTACATGTGATGGTAAATCCTAAGACTATGATGGGTCTATAATGAATGACAGAAGTACCAAGTCTAGAAGTGAAGTACATAGAACTTGAGGAAAGAATACTTACCAGGTTAGGACTGGACGGTACAAAGCTTTGATAACGGATGCAACAAATGAATGGTATGATCGTCTAGCAATAATGATGGGTGTGCTCTGATCGTAGATTTCAACAGAAAAGTAAAGAAATGAGAGAAAGAGAGCTTGGCTTATATAGAGGGACGACATGGACGTCGAAGGGACACTTCGATCCAAGTGAGCGACCATCCAGTAAACACCACGTGTCCTTCATCATTAATGATCTGTGGACAACCTGTTAAGGCCAGGAGCGTTCCTCGAGTAATTAGGTTAAACTGTCATTCCATGAGTCCTTCCACTAAGAGATCACGGACCCATAGGGTGAAAGGGGTAACTGAAAAGGATGAGAATTGGAGGTGACGGATCCATGCAGATGAACTTGACGATGCTTAGCAGACGGGTTAGTATTGAGCGAATCCTGGGTGGACGAGCACAAGATGGACGGATCAAAGGTCCACGAAGCGCTCAATTAGACATTATGTAATCTCCAAGAAACCCTAAATGGAAATGATTTGCATCTCGGGGTTAACCCTAGTTCATAGAGTTCCAATATGAATAGGATTCCACCATGAGGAGAATTCCAGAATATACGCGCACATTAATGGAGATTTTCCCTATAAGGAAAAGACTTGTTGCGCAAGTATGAGAGTTCGATTCTACACTACTATAAAAGCCCAAAGACCCTTAGAAAACAAGTATGCATAATTCACCCCAGTTCTGACACTTTAGAGTTGTAAAAAGGTTTTTTGACTTAACTTTCAGAGGGTCCTTGGCCAGTACCACATAGGTACTCTCTTAGGGTTTTCTCTTTTTGATTATGCAAGGATTGTTTCGAGTGTGCGAGGACTGTGTAGCTCACTGGTTAATTTATTCGGCATCATCAATTTCTATGTGCAAATAATATTTTGTTTGCATTCTAAGGTTCTGAATTTAAGTAATGTATTCTTTTTTGCATTATTCAACCTGTCTCTTTCTCCTTTCATAAGCCTTAAACTCTTATTTGGAAAAAGTGGCTTACGCTATTTGTTTTGTTTTTATTTTTATGACTTTTGTCCTTAATGCACATTAAACTAAATTTAAGACACTTAACAAGGGAGTTGGAGTGTGTTTTAGTTAGCTTAACTGATAAAGTTTTTGATAGTTGAATAAGAAATCTGAGGTTTAGTCCTTACCTACCCAAAAACTAATTGGTGTTTTTATATGATGATAAAGAACTATCATTAGTAGCGGACACCATAGGTTGAAACTTTCTCTTAAAAAAAAAAAAAAAAGAATTGGAGGAAAAAAAGTAAATTAATCGAAGAGAAATAAGAAAAATTATATAACTAATATATAAAAATACCAAGAGAAATTACCGAAGTCTGAGTTTTCAAGAAAATACAAACTTTTCAACTTGTAAGCACTAGCTTGTTCTTAATATTCCTAGACAAAATCAATACCTTTTCTCTTTGCACTAATTTGTTCTTTTAGCTTCCTAATATCAAGTTACCCTATAGAAGTTTTGGTAATTAGCTCGACTCTTTCACCTCTATATGTTGGCTCAAGACGCTGTACTCATTGTTATTTTGTAAATTACTGTAATGTTAATTTCTAATGAGTTACTCTATTGAGAAGTTTGATGCCCATAAAAAAAAAAAAAAAAAAAAAAAAAATCTAGCTTTGTTGCTTTGATTTGATGGTATAATAGACATTGGCGCAGATGGATAATTTGTCTATAAGCACAGAAAAACAAATGAACCACAGCACAAAATACGCAAAACTCAATTATATCAAATATCATACTAATTTTAATGTTGATGACGAATGTGGTTGAGTTAATAATGCAGTTATCAGAGACCGCTGGCCAAAATATACTCTTCATATATATATATATATATATACACACACTTAGACTAAACAAGTCAAACATGTATAAGTCAAAGTATTTGGAATCTGGAGAACATGGTTGATAACTGATCATAAGCAATATTACTATATATTTCCATTGAAGTTCTATCATAAAATAATTTATTTGTAGGGAGAGACTTAGGTATAATACATTTTTTTTTTTTTGAAAGGACTTAGGTATAATACATTGAGTGCAGTAAATTAAGTTTTTGAATTAAATTCAAATATATGATTATTTTGAATCTAATTATTCTCGAAAAAGAAAACACAATATATAGTTCTACATATATATATATATATATCATTGTTACGTTTTATAAGTTGATACATCTAAGAAAAAAACACTTAACAACACTCTCGGAGTCATTATTAAAAGTTTTGTGGTCCTTTGCTGGTTATATGTGGTGAACAAAAATTTAAAAGTACGATATACTTGATGCATTGCCACCATCACTTTGAAATTATGGTACCCTAAATTTTATTAGCTATGCCCACCTATTATCTAAATACTCCTTAGATGGAGACTACACCAAGTATTGCAATGTAAGGGATCATGGTCACGGGCTAATTAATGCAATTAGACACTGCGCCAATAATGCAGGCAAATAGATAATGGAAACATGAAAGATGAAACCATATAATGAACCCTATTACTGATATTTGGATGATAGGATGAGGACATAGAGTTATCATGAAGCCAATGAGGTCACTTAACAGGGTAAGGATCTTTATACATGGTAGCGCATGTGAATTATCTTGCCCTAAAATGGCTTTATAGTCTATTATGGCAATATGAATATATGAGTAATCTGGTCTATCTATGACTTGTAAATCTGCCGACTTTCCTCTTTCTCTTTATTTTTTTTTAATAAAAAAAATTTAATAAAAAAAATAGAGAAAATTTGAATTTTAGATATCTTTATTGGAAGCAACAGGAGAAATCCGTTGACTTATAAAACTCTTGGTATAGACAAAGTGTCTTATGTAGCCATTGACATGTAGAACTTCTTGTGTTAACCCTACCTTATTATGTAAGCCAGTTTATGACATAAACGTTATTCTTTTTGGAGTTCTTGATGGACTGACTGCCATGGGAATCCTGTAAATAAAACATTTGAAAATAATGTTATATACTGATATATATAGTCCAATAAAAAATAATGGATATCCATATCGTGTTGGATCCCACATAGCTTCAGCCAATACTTTTTTAAGTGGGACACACCCACACGCAACCATGCCTACACACCACCTTATGCTAAATTTTCTTTTCTCAAATATAATGTTATATAGTTGTATATCATTTTCATTTTTGGACTATACGTATTATTTTATTTATTTCAAGTATAAAATTGTCTATCATAATATCATTCATTAATTTTTTCCTTGGAGATACATGTGAGAAGCACGTGCCACATGGTGTTCTTCTTCGCGTATCTAGACAAACAAAACAAAAGAAATAAAAAAAACTACAAAAGCATCTGATCGATCTAGCTATCATCTCTCTATCCATAATGTTTGACGCAGAGGATGAAATCCTGTGAACGCTCTCACTCCCACGATGCGTTATGTTATATGACTGAATCAGAAAATTGTGAAGATGATTCAGAGAGGCTATTGTCACCCATCTGGAATTATTGGATCCATCTTTTGGCAAGTACAGAAGATTGGTCTATTTCATTTTTAAGGTTAAATTGCAAATAACATCTCTAAATTTTGGGAGTGTTTAGATTTTACACCCTAAAATTTTAGAATTTAGATTTACTCCCTAAAGTTTGGAAGTGTTTGGATTTCACAACCCCAAATTTTAAAATTTTAGGATGTAAAATTAAAATACTCCCAAATTTTAAAATTTTAGGAACAAGGTCCCTCAATCTGCTTTCTTATGGAAATCAAGTTGGACAGAGAAGGTATCAATTTCTGGTGTAAGGAACTACCGTATAAGAATAAGTTTGTTGTCAAAAAACCAGGTCTTGGTGGCGGGCTTACTATGATGTGGAAAGAAGATGTTTCCTTGGATGTTTTTAAGCACTCTGACAATCAAATATCAGCAATGGTGACCGAGAGAGATGGATTTCGGTGGGTTTTAACTGGTTTTTATGGCTGGCCAGAAACACAAGACCGATACAAGTCATGGGCTCTACTTACCCATATTTGCTCTCTTGTGGATGGTGCTTGGATGTGCATTGGTGACTTTAACGAGATGTTAAGCTCGACGGAGAAACTAAGTTGCAGACCAACTACTCCAAGGCAACTTGATGCTTTCCGTGAAGCATTGGAACTTTGCAATCTGGTTGATCTAGGATTCATTGGTTATAAATTCACATGGGATAATAGACGTCCTGGGGCTACCAATACTAAGGAGCGGCTGGACAGAGTAGTAGCTAATGAGGTATGGAAGTCGAAATTTCCTGGGACTACTGTAACTCATATTATTTCATATGCCTCGGATCATCTACCTTTGATTCTTCAGAACCATGTACCACCAAAAAGTATTTATAAGGGGAGACATGGATTTAAATTCGAAGAAGCTTGGCTACTATGGGATGATTGTGAGAAGGTAATCCAGGAAGCTTGGGAAATCAGCCATGAATGTGAGTCGGCATTGGAAACAGTCAGGCAGAAAATTAGTGGGTGTGCTTCGGAATTAATGGTATGGGGTGCCACAAAAATACAGCCAGGTACAACTGAGATCAAAAGATTGCAAAAAAGGATAGAGGTGTTAAATTTTGCTTCACCGACACAACAAAATAGAGAGGAGTTTATTAAGGCCAGTAAGGAACTGGATGAATGGATTAGGAGGCAGGAAATTTATTGGGCTCAAAGGTCTCGAGTCAATTGGATTAAACATGGCGACAAAAATACGAAATTCTTTCATTTAAAGGCATCCCAGATAAGGCAAAGAAATCTTATCCAAGGAATCATGGACCCATAGGGTAGATGGCTGGAGGAGTTGGAAGATGTGGCAGGAGTGGCTGTGCAATATTTTAACGATTTGTTCTCAACGGGCCCTTGTACCCGAATTGATGAGTGTTTAGAAGCTGTACCTCAAAAGGTGACAATTGACATGCAACAGGCTCTCTCCTGTGATTTTACTGTAGATGAAATAAAAGCAACTTTATTTCAGATGGGACCCACAAAGGCACCTGGCCCAGACGGTATGAATGCCCTTTTTTACCAGAAATTTTGGCACATTGTTGGTGATACTGTTGTTTCTGCTGCTCTTGATTTTCTTAATTCTGGTCAAATGTTACCTGCATTGAATCATACTCATATTGTTCTCATCCCAAAAGTTAAAAATCTAGTCAAAATGTTTGATTTTAGACCTATCAGCCGATGTAATGTAATGTATAAAATTATTGCAAAAGTCCTGGCTAACAGGTTAAAACAGATTTTGCCCCATATAATTGCCCCAACCCAAAGTGCATTTGTACTAAGAATATTGATTACAAATAATGTCCTGGTGGCTTATGAAGCTTTACACACGATGCATAGTCGGAAAAATGGTAAAACAGGGTCATTAGCTTTGAAGCTGGATGTTAGCAAAGCTTATGATAGGGTGGAGTGGAATTTTTTTAAGGCAAATTATGCTTAAATTGGGCTTTCCTGGTGATTGGGTGGATAGGGTGATGAGTTGTGTGACCTCTACTTCCTTTTCCATTTTGATTAATGGTAAACCTTTTGGTATGATTAATCCCACTAGAGGTCTCCGACAGGGAGACCCTCTGTCACCTTATCTTTTTCTTTTATGTGCAGAGGGTTTTACATCTCTTTTGCAGAAAGCAGAACTGGAAGGAAGTATCCATGGAGTTTCTATCTGCAGGAGAGCCCCAAAAATCTCCCACCTTTTGTTTGCAGATGACTCACTTTTGTTTTGCCAAGCAACTAAAAGAGAGACACAGGAAATTTTGGATGTGCTAAAACTTTATGCAGAAGCTTCAGGGCAATGTCTAAATATGGAAAAGTCTTCAGTTTACTTCAGTAGTAATACTTCATCTCAAAAAAGGGAGTTAATAAAGGGAATGTTAGGGGTGAATGAAGTGGAAAGGTTTGAGTCCTATTTGGGATTGCCAACATTGGTGGGACGAAGGAAATACCACACATTTTCTTTTCTTAAAGATAGAGTGTGGAAAAAGCTTCAAGGGTGGAAAGGAAAAATTTTATCTAGAGCAGGGAAGGAAATACTTATTAAAGCAGTGGCACAATCGATTCCTACGTACACTATGGGTGTTTTTCAACTGCCGGTTAAGTTGTGTGAAGAACTCCAATCAATGTGTGCTCGGTATTGGTGGGGACAGATTGGAAATGAAAAGAAGATTCACTGGCTAAGCTGGGAAAAACTATCAAGGCCAAAAAAGGAAGGTGGGATGGGTTTTAAGGACCTTCGACAATTTAATCTGGCAATGCTTGCAAAACAAGGTTAGAGGTTGATGCAAGACCAAGAGACATTGGCTTTTAAGTGTCTAAAAGCTAGGTATTTTCCAAGGTGTCACTTTCTGGAGGCCTCTGACTCACCTAATAGCTCTTACACGTGGAAGAGCTTCATGGCAGCCAAACCAATTCTGCTGAGGGGGTCATGTTGGAGGGTTGGCAATGGAGAGACTATCCAGATTCTTAAGGATGCTTGGCTGCCAAACTCTCCCACAAATAAAGTCTTGCACTCGGTACAGAACATTGAGGAAGGTATGATGGTGGCTGAGCTGATTGACTCGGTTTCTCGGTGGTGGGATAGAGAATTCATTATGAGAAGTTTTAACCGAATAGAAGCTGAAGCCATTTTGCGTGTGCCTCTCAGCTGTAGATATACTCTGGACACACTTTTCTGGCTGGCTGAAAAGTCTGGTGAGTATTCAGTGAGGACGGGATACCAAGTGGCGCGAAGATTGATAAAGGAGCTGGACTGGACCGAATGCTCCATGGGGGCTGTGGGAGGAAGAGCGTGGAAAGTACTGTGGAAGCTGAAAGTGCCAAATAAAATTAAAATTTTTTGTTGGCGTGCCTGTTGCAACATTCTGCCAACTCGAGTAAATCTTACATGGAAGTGGATAATCCAGGACAACAAATGTGAAGCTTGCAAGTCTGAGGCAGAAACTGAAGTTCATGCATTGTGGAATTGTGGAGTCGCACAGGATATATGGGCGGGTTGTTCTGTTCGCTTGCAGAAGTGCTGTGGTGGTCAGGAAGATATGCTTCAGCTAATGGAAGATTTAATTACTAGACTGTCAACGGAAGAGCTTGAGCTGTTTCTTGTTCCAGCTTGGATTATATGGCACCAATGTAATTCATTAATCCAAGGGAAGCAAGTACAGGCACTGGGAGTGTTAAACAAAAGAGCTGTTGATTTCCTGGAGGAGTATAGGCGAGCTCAAACCAGTTTATCCATAAACTCAACTACACAGCACCCGTGTAATTGGAGACCTCCACCTTCATCTTGGTTCAAGCTGAATTTCGACGTAGCAATTTTTAAGGAGGAGGATACCACCGGAATAGGGGCCATTATTCGCAACGACAAAGGGGAAGTGATGGCTTCTGTATCAGCCAAGGGGCTGCCGGTGACCTGTAGTGAGGAAGCTGAGATTCTCGCTTGCCGTCGCGCCGTAGAGTTTGCATTGGAGTGTGGATTCTCGGAGCTGGTGGTTGAAGGGGATAACCAGCCAGTCATGGAAGCACTGAAGTTGGGAAAAAACTTATCGTCTCGAGTGGGTCACATTCTTCAGGACGTGTCTTGTCTTCTAAAGGGTCTTCGTTGGTCACAAGTGCAATGTATAAGAAGAAGTGCAAATACAGCTGCCCATGCATTAGCTAGGCATGCAAAAAATGTATTTCATGAGACTATTTGGATGGAGGACTCCCCTCCACCTGCAGTTGAGGCATTGTATGTAGACTCCACTTTCATTTAATGAATTATGAGGAAGTTTTCCTCTTCAAAAAAAAAAAAAAAATACTCCCAAATTTTAAGAAATAAAATCTAAACATCCCTAAAATTTAGGGGGTAAAATTCAAATTCTAAACGTTAGGGTATAAAACTAAACATCCCCAAACTTTAGGAGGTAAAATCCAAAATTTGAAATTTCAGGATATAAAATCCAAACACTTCCAAAATTTAGAGGTGTAATTTGCAACTTACCATATTTTTAATTAACTAAAGCGGTATTTTTTTTTTCTTTAATAGTGTCTGCTCTATGAAATAGATCAAAACACCAATCAATTTTTGGTATTGGAGAAGTTCGAACCCTAATCTCTTGTTCGACAATAAGAAATTTTACCAATTGAGCTAACTATAACTCACAAGTTGTACACATATTTGAGTTTTCAGATGATAACTTATGCTTTCCTACATAATTTTTCTAAAACCTTGTGTTTTTGAAGTAGCATTATTAGGTTCTTTCCTCGTAAAGAAAACTTTGGCTCTTTTTTATTTTTGAGAATGAAAACTTTGATTTAAGTCTCTTTTTTTCCTTTACAACAAATAGTGGATGATGTTAGGATATATATGAATCATGTTAGGAACATATGTCAATATTTTATGTAATTGGCTAATCTTTTGACAAAACGCACTTTACTTGTAATTTGGTAGATCTACGATGTGTTTAATACTTCAAGAAACAAAATTTCAAGTTTAAGTGTTACAGCTATGTAAATTTGTCCAAGAAACAAGTGAAGAAGTGCTAGCTCGATAGCTAGTATCTATCGAGATTTAAAAAGCTGTTGAAGCCTGAAACTCGACAGCTATCTCGATAGATACCCTATCTGTCGAGATTTATGAAAAATAGATTTTTAGTTCTGTTTTGCATCCAATCCGTGAGTACATGTTTAGGCTTTCTTTTCTCACAACCTTAAACATATATAAGGATTATTTTAAGGGACGTCAAAAGGTTGCGCAAGTGTGAAGCAAAGTTTTGTTCATGCAAATTGTGGCCGGAGATAGAATTTGCCCTAGTTCATCTTTCTTTTGAAGAAACTGCTGTATTTGTACATCGTAGGGTTTTGTGACCAAGGAGTTTCGTAATCTTCATCGTGTGATGAACTGAAAAACTTTGCAGCCAATATCTTTCTCAAGTTGATGATTAAGTTGCGTACTGAGATCCGCACATCTATTCGTTACTCACGTATTAGGAGTCGTGCATTGAAAATGAGAGATTGTCACTATAGAAAAACTCCAATTGGGTATTGGGGTAAGGGTTCAACTGTAGGTTAGTATAAGGTACTGGGATTCCTTTGCTTGCAACTGCTTGTTGTGATAATAGTGGATTTTCGGGAGTAGTGACGTTAAAATTACCTCGTGAGGTTTTTCCCATGTAGATTTTCCCCATTCATAAACAAATGATCGTATCAATTTATTTTTCGTTGCATTTAGTTAATTGGTAATTTGTTTGTGCTACCACACGTTTTGCATGTTAATTGAATTAATTAATCAACTTAGCTAAATTAATTGGTTAATTTATCACAAAAGGTCAATACATTCTTGGCCTATTAGATAAAATATTTAAACTCAAGTGACAATGCTACTAAATTATAAAGTTCTTAATGAATCTCATTTGCTGTGAAGGGAAAAAAATTATAATCTTGTGGAGGCAGTTTTTCCATTATCTTCATTTTAATAAGGAAAAAAAAATTAGAAACTGTTTGTTGTTCCAATCAGTGTATTCTCATTACTTCCAATCCCTACTCCTAATTATGACAAGAAGGCAGCAAATGGATAAAGAATTTGTGTATTTAAATGCTACGAACGGTAGGTTTTCAATGAGTAATTATTGAGTACTCTCGGAGTACCATAAATACGTACTCCCCCTTTCACATAATTGTGGGTTCTACTAATTAAATTTATAGTGGGACTCACAATTCATGTGAAAGGAGGGAGTAGTATTTATGGTACTCTCGGAGTATTCAATAACTTTCCATTTTCAAGTTTCAATCGGTATAATATGACAATATTTGCTTCATATGTGTTAAATATTAGCTATGATATTCTCTATGTTGAATATGTTTGAATAGATGCAGAAGAGAGAAGCATAAAATAGGAATATAAGGATACAAGGCTTACGTGGTTCAGTTTTACAACCTATGTCCATGGAGGAAACTCTTAAGGATTACATCTTTATTATATAAGAGTGTAGTACAAAATTTGTGTTACAATGAACCATAACATGAGTATATATAGTAGACTAAATCCTAGACTAATAGAGTTCTAGTACAAGTAAGAAACTTGGCTTGCACATAAAGTCGTATTAGGTTTGGGCCTATATTAATGGGCTAATATATCTCTATAAATGAAATAAGGTTAAGTATGACTAGTGAAATAGGAAGAATGGATAAATAAACAAATAAATAAATTTGAGGGCTGCAAAGCCTGCAATAATAGTGAATTTTTGTGAGGCACTGCTACAATTCGGTTGCTCTGACAACATGCATTCATATCTATGGCTGCTGGTTTCTATAAAGAATATATGCTTGCAAATTGCAAAGAAACATGGTGAAATTGAGGGTAGATCTGACAACAAATAAATTAGATATTAATTTGCACGGGAGAGAGTTGAAGAAATGAGAGGAAGGAAAACAAAGAACTAACATGGATTGGTTACAACTTATAAGCCTATCTCCAAAACCAGTTATATCTTATTTGAGAAAAGATATTGTATTTGTTAGGGCATATGTGGAACTTGTTAGAACATATGTCATTGTAAATTGGCTAATTCTTTGATAAAACGTACTTTACTTGTAATTGGGTAGATCTAGGATGTGTTTAGTACTTCAAGGAACAATAGTTCAAGTCTAGTATTGAAGCCATGCAAGTCTATCCAAGAAACAGGTGAAGAAGTGCTGCTCATTAAAGCTCGACAGATAATATCTATCGAGATTTAATGCTGATGCTCGACAGCTGCTTGACAGAAATAGTATCCATCGAAAATTATGAAATTCAGATTTTCAAATATGTTTTCATGTATATCCAAGTGTATTTGTATAAGATTTATTTTCTCACAACCCTATACATATAAAAGGATTATTTTAAGAGTCGTCAAAGGTGATGCAAAGTGATGCAACTCAATGCAAATTGATTGTGTATGTAAATTGTGACCGAAAACAGAATTTTTCCTAGTTCATCATATTCCTTGTAGAAGTTGTTGCATCTTTACACCAACGGTTTTGTAACCAATGAGCTTTTTAATTTTCATCGTTTGGATGAACTGAAGAACTTTGCAGCCAACATCTTCCTTAAGTTGGTGTGTTAGTCACGTACTTGGATCCGTTCATCGGTTGGTTAGTTATGTACTTGGAGCCATGCATTGAAAGGAGAGATTGTCACTACATTACAAGTCCAATTGGATATTAGGGTAGGAGTTCAACTGTAAGTTGGTATTAGGTACTAGGATTCATTTTTACTTGTAATCACTTGTTTTGATAATAGTGGATTTTCGGGAGTGGTGACCTTAAATTCACCTAGTGAGGTTTTGCCTCAGTGGTTTTCTCCATTCCTAAACAAATCACCCGTGTCAAATTTAATTTTTGCTGCATTTAGTTATTTGGTGATTTGTTTGTACTACCACGTTTTTTGCATGTAATTGAATCTGATTAATTTCACTTGGCTAAATTAATTGATAAAATTACCAAATGGGTCAATACATTCTTGGCCTATCAGTATTATTGTTAGTAGCTTTATGATTCAGTAGCTTGCATCCAAAGTAACATGGTCTTTTTGATAAGTAATGTTCACTTTGCGGCATGCACATCCAAAGTAACATGGTATAGTAATGTTTATGTTGTTATCTAAAAGGGTAGGGCTAAACTTTTATTTTTATTTTTTAATTTAGCATTGATTAGGAAAAAAAAATAGCTTTTTAAATTTCATCTATTTCATTTCAAATATTTGACTTTAATCTGTTTCTGATGTAATCCTTCTATCTACTTTACACCATTAAATCCATCAAAATGACGTTATTTTGAAAGGGAAAAAAAAAAAGTATTACTAGTAGTGGGATTGAACAAAACTAAGCAAAAGAATTAAATTAAAAATAAATAAATAAGTTATGTAGCTTATAATTTAACCCCCCCCCCCCCCCCCCCCCCAAAAAAAAAAAAATGCTGACTTTGTTTTGAATCCTCTAGGAGAAAAGTTAAGGGATTTAAGGGTATTAGTTTATGAAATTTTTCTAAAACATTTTATAGAAAAAGAAAAAAAAATAATTAACTTTTATTATAACTATGGTATTAATTTAAAAAAAAATAATTTATTAACAAATTTCTTAAGAGTACTTGTTAACATGGAACCATGGTATAATAAGCATATTTAGAGAACTTTGATCAATTATGACAATGGAATTAGTAATTGCATTGTCTGCTTGTTTGTCACCCAAATAGATGTAGTTAGTGCATCAACTCAACCGACAAGTAGTCGACAACCATATAGAGACGCAGTCTCTAAATCAACAACTGTAATGCAATTTTATGAGTAAATTATTGTTACTACTAAGACCTAGTACTATGAAAGTCACTACCACGGAAAAATATACCTAATATTGGGTATATGTTTCTTCTCTCTGATAGCAAACTATGAGAGAGAAGAAACATATTTAGTCTAATAATGAATTAGACGGTTAGCAAAAAAATAATAATGAATTAGACGCCGTATCACAACAATTTTGTGCATAAGCGTTGATAGCGTAGTGCCCAGTCAAAATTTAATTGTCCCACACATCTTTAGTCGTGCTTCTCGTAAGTTTCAAAATCCTCCCATAAGTTTTATGGGCCAAAATGGGCAAATATCATTGTTTACTGAAATATATATCAATATACCATTATTCTAAAAATAGGTAGAGATTTATAACTTTTTTGAAATTTGAGTTTGGGAAACTCGAGTTGGCTGTGTAACTCGAGTTCTTTGAAAAAAATTGCCTTCAAAATTGCTGAAAATTTTTTAGTGGAACTCGAGTATCATGGAAAACTTGAGTTCTCCAATCTCGAGTACTCAAAATGTGATAAATCCCTACATATTTTCGAAATAGTAGTAAATTGATATATATTTCAATAAACAGTGCTATTGTGATATTTGAAAAATTATTAGGTACTCCTGAAGTATCATAAATGCATAGTTTCCTCTCTCACATGAATGGTAGGTCTCACTATAAATTTAATTAGTGGGACCTATCATATAAGAAGAGGGAGTACGCATTTATGGTATTCCGAGAATAAACAATAAATATGTATCCACAATAAATATGTATTAGCGAGGTTCATGAGCCAAAATTGATTGAGAAGATAGGGACTTCAAATTGTAAATATGTTATACGCGGTCCTTCCATAAGTTTCACGGGTTCTAGTTAATGGCTTTGAATATGCTGCATCTCTCTTTAATTTTTGGATAAGTTCTGGTAAGAGGAATATCCTCTTTTTATTCAATCCAATTTGAATCTTTAATAAAAGCTGTTGCTCTTTAACACAACCCGCAGAAAATTTTTACATAGTATTTTTTTGAATGATAGAATTTTATTAATTTTTAATATTTTATTAACTTTGGGACACACTTAGAGCATGCATGCATAAATGTAATATACGTGTGAAACAATAATCTACTGTTTTGTGCCTTACCTAAACTGCCACCAGAGCATGTGTGTGATTATTCTATTAGTAATAAACTTTGTGTCTTAGCTAAATTAATGTAGTGATGGGACAAGTTTTATTATTTACATAATTGAATACTCAAAGTTACCGTTCATTATCATATAATTATTTAACAGATCTCTTTTTCTTTTCTTTTTTTACTACTTTTTCAAAATGTAAATTTTTTAAAGGAAAAAATCTCACATTTTTATACTATCTCAACCTTAACCAGGTAATTATAAATAAAATATTCCTTAACTAAGACACTGATAATTGTCTCACCCTTTTTTTCGTTGAATATTAGTGCATGATGTTGATTAACCATTATTTTAGTTGTTTTAATAATGTAATACTCGACATGGATTTGAACTTTTAACTATAGTTTTTTTTTTTTTTTTTTTTTTTTTTTTTTTTTTTTTTTTTGTATACAGCATTATGAAGTCATTAGGTATATAATTATGTGAAAAGAATAAATAGATTTAAAATTTTTTTTTTTATGTGGATAGAATAAAGAATTGGTCTAACCTCAGTCAGACATTGAAAATATTAAAACGTGCTAATTGACTTACAGAACTCTTGATTATAAATATCTATTATTGACTTAAAGAACTCTTGATTAAAAAAATAAAAAAAAAATAAAAAAATTAATACTAATAATGCATCGTTGTCAACCTCTAGTATTAATATTTCAATTTTCTAAAATTCTTGAATAAAGAACTTTGGCCCCCCTAAGTTTGAATCCTGATTCCATCCCTGAATGTTTGGTGTGACTTGGAATAATACTAAATGGTTTAGGTTTATCTAGAGTTTGACTTTAAGAATTAGATACTATAATAAGTATGAATAACTTTTATAGACTATAGAGTTTTCAACTTTTACAAGACAATGAGAAAAATAGCCAAATGTTCCACCTAGCGATAAGATGAGACTTTGAAAGTTATTTTCTTTGTTTCTTTGTATTATTATTATTATTATTATTATTATTATTATTATACAATCCCTAATAATTATAATTCTACCTTGTTTTTAATTGCTCTTCGATCCATCTCCCTTGTGTGTATTTATTATCATGATTTTCGAGTGGAGTTTGTGGTGTGTCTTTATGTTAGAACAATTTTCCTCTTCAAATTATATTTCTATTATTTTACAAAATGAAAAAGAACTATTGGAATTTATCAATATATATATATATATATATTGAAAAACATGGAGAAAACATACGGTCCAATTTGCTTTTTAGTTTGCACTAGGGGTGTGCATGGGTTGGGTTGGGTAGGGTTGAGGGGATTTTTTGACCCAACCCACCATGGTGGGTAAAAAAAAATTCAACCCAACTCAACCCATCACATATAAGTCCAACCCAATCCAACCCAACCCACATGGGTCGGGTTGAACCCATGGGTTTGACAAATTTTTATTATTATTATTATTATTAAATTGAGTAGAAAAAAATATAAATATTAATATATTAAAAAAAACCTAAAGATTAGTATTAATGTAACTCCATAAAGGCAAACAACACTAATGACTAAACAACAATAGTAATTTATTAGGATTTGTGTGAACTAATTGTCTTTTATATAGGATAGGAAAAACTGGTTATTTAAAAAAAAATTATTAATTATATAATATTATATATATATATATATATTAAATTAGTATTAGTAGGAGGAATCGAGGAAGTGCTGCTCTATAGCTGGTTTTTTTTTTTTAATTATTGAATATATAATATATATTTAAATATATAAATATAAGTGCCCTACAGCTGACTTTAGAAAAAATTTATTAAATATATAATATATTTTAAATATATATTAAATATGGGTGGGTCATGTCGGGTTTGGCGGGTTTGTAATTTTATGAACCAAACCCAACCCAACCCATTATAATTTTTTTTTTTTTTTGGTAACCCAAGCTAACCCACCAAGTCTTAAAAATTGACCCAACCTGGCGGGTCGGGTCGGGTTTGGCGGGTCGGTGGGTTTTCTGCACACCCCTAGTTTGCACACAAGAAAATGAACTGTACACTTGCCTGGGGGTGTTTGTGGGGTCAGCCTAGCTAACAAATGAACAGGGAGATGAACAAGTTGAATTATGGCCAAAGAGGGAACTGGAGGCTGGAACCAACCAACTATACCTTTGCAAAAATGGGGGGGGGACACCAGATCAACATCGCAGGAAACAGTTCTGAACCCAACCTCCTCCAGAAACAACCGGGTTAGCTAGCTAGCATACGTTTCTTTCTTTACGTCACTTTCTTAATTTTTCTTTTATTAATCTCTCTTGTTTGTTTATTCAACAGCAAATTTTGTTTGTTCAATAGCAATGGTAGAGTGGGATCTTAGGATCAGTTAGGATGTTACTATAATTACGCTATTACGCTCAGGTAATAAAACCATGCCCACGTCTTCTTCTAACCAATTTTTGTTTACCGAAAAAAATAATAATAATAATAATTAAATTCATCATTTTTTTTTATAATATAACTTAATCTTTTATTAGAAGAGAAATAATATGTAAATAAAATTTTCACAATAAATATTATGTAGCAAATTGTTACTTGTTATTATTGGTAAGCAAAAAAACAATTTCATTGGTGAGCCAAGATTATAGAACCAGTAACAACTTAACACATAACATTTGTTACGAAAATACTATGGACGCAGCATTAATTACTTTTTATGAAAATTGGTAATTTATTATTTTATTAAAGTAAAAGATTCCGAATTCGATCCTTGCCCTTACTCTATCTTCAATTTAAAATATTAAAAATTTCTTGTTGACCTCACTTGTTAAGGGGATTTTGGATCCAGTAGGCTAGTACCCGCATAGATGAGAAGTATTAGAATCACAATTAAATTATTAAATTAACCATTTTCTAATTGTTTAGAGAATCAATAACTTGACATAGTATCATACTAGAAAATACTAAGTTTGATTCCTACCTTTATAATTTAACAATAATCTTTTCTTTTCTTTTTATTCCAATCTTTTAATTTAATCTTTATATTTTCGAAAGGAAAAAAAAAAGAGAAGTAAATTCTACTGGTGCTGTACTATTTATACCAAGAATGAAATAAAAAGCATAATTATCCCGTAATAATCCAATATTTTAAATCCAATCATGAAGCATAATTAATTATGAATTATTGCTACATAGAAATGAAATAAGTAAATAAATAAATAAACTAGTAAAACACGTGAACAGTGATTAATCCTGATCGAAAAAAAATACTGTGAGAAACCAAAAAAAAAAAAGGGTGGAAAATTTGTATGGACGGCCGCAAAAAACGAGGTCGGCTTGTTAAAACAAGCAATTTGAGTGACATCATGTTCCTCTCTACTTGCCGCTTCTTCAATCAGCAGCTGAGCTGACTGCTTTAAGTCTCCAACTACCAGCCGCCCATTTTTTGCAGTTCCAACATCCAAGCAATTTTTTAGCTGAGCTCTCTGAGTCTGACCAAGCAAAGAAGATAAAAAAAAAATATCTCATCTACTTTTTTTTTTTTAATCACATGAATTTCAGCGCCCATGCACATTGCCAAGGAAACAATAGTTTCTATTTCTCTCATTTAAAAAAAAAAAAAAAGTCTCTATTTCTCCCAACCAAAAAAAAAAAAAAAAAAAAATCTCATCTACTTTTTTTGGTGATCATCTTATCTACTTTTTATTTTATGCTTTTTCTTCTTTTTCATCGCATGCGACAAAGATGATTGAGTTAGTCTATGCATGCATACAATAAGTTAAAACATGTATTTCAGTGTACACGTAGCTAGTTGCCAGGAAAACTGTTAAAGTATCGCTGTTGGTAGGATTTTTCGAATGGTTTCATTTAGTGATTAGTTCGAGTAACTATTGTCATAATGTGATATGAGGTTAATGAGTTTATACTAAAAATCTTATTTTTTTTCATGTAGTAAAAAAAAGGGGTGAAAATATTGAATAAGTTACAATAATATCAGTGTTAGCAAATTATTTTAAGAAAAATTATAAAAAAAAAGTAAAAATAATAATTTTTAACAATTTTTTTAATCTTTTATAAAAGTGGTATTGTGGGTACTTTGGGCATGCTTGTAACGTCCGACTCTTTGGGTGGCATGCTTTGCATCGTCCTCAGAATCTCACATCGAAAGAATCTTTATCTACTTTCTGCCTTATAAGTTTTGAAGCGAAAAAGTAGTGTACCGTCAGTTATCTTCCTTTTATTGGGGGACTCCAAGGACGTTGCAAGCATGCCCAAAGTACCCATAGCTACGGTATCAAATTTTAAATAAAATAAATCATTAATAAATATCTTAAAAAAAGTTGTTAAGCAAACCCATATTGACATAAAGATAATATTTAGTGGGACGAAATTGATGTTTAATCTATCATGACAATATTTTTTTTCAAAATTTTTTTGAGAGGAATATCATGACAATAGTTATAAACAAAAATATGAGAAATATATATATATATATATATATTTATTGGAAATATGAGAAATATTGGGTCTTCATTATTACTAATAATAAATAGACTTTTTAGTACTAACATTTGACTAAAAATGTTTTTTTTTTTTTTTTTATCACTTATAATTGAATATATATTATAGATTCTAATTAACTCAATTGGTAAAATATTTTGTCGTTAAATAAGAAATTTGAGGTTTGATTTCTAGCTACACCAAAAAATCAATTGGTGTCTTAGTTTGATAATAAAGAACAATAAATAGGTTGAAACTATCTTAAACAAAAAAAAAAAAAAAAAAAAAAAATTGAATATCTAAAATTAATTAACTTTTTTTTTTAATATAAAGAACTAGTGTCTCAGTCTTTGATCATATTATTTAACTTCTTACCCATGAAATACTCTAACTCTATAAAGTGATAATGGGGTAGATGGATCTTAAAAAGAGGTCGGCTTGTTTTGAAAATTGAATATCTAAAATTAATAAACTTTTATTTTTATGTACAAAACTAGTGTCTTAGACTGATCATATTATTTTATTTTCTACCCATAAAATACTCTAGGTCTATAAATTGATAGCGTGGCAAATGGATTTTAAAACGATGTGGATGACACCATGTTCCACCCCACTTTCCGCTTCTTCAACAGTCTTCAGCTGACTTGCTTTAAGTTGGATCCAACTCCAACCGCCCATTTTTTTTGCAGTTCGAAGCTTTCTTAGCTGAGAGCTCTCTGACCAAGCAAAGAAGCAAAAAAAAAAATATCTCAGCTACTTTTTATTTTATGTTTCTTTTTTAATCACATGCGTCAAAGATGGTTGAGTAAGTCTATGCATGTTTTCTACCCAAAAAGACGAAGTCTATGCATGTATACAAATAATACAATAAGTTAAAACATGAATATTAGTGTCCATGTAGCACATTGCCAGGGAAACAACATTTTCTATTTCTCTAAAAAAATATTTTCTATAGTTTTTTTTTTTTTTTTTTTAAATTATACAGAGGTTACATAATTTTTTTTTCATAATTATTGAGATTTTTATTTATTTATATTTTTTTGATTATTTTTAGGAATTATGGACATGATTTGTTAATGAAGTGGGATGGAATTGATATTATTCTACCATGTCATATAATTATAAACAAAAATTATGAGAAATATTGGGTCTTCATTATTACTAATAATAAATATTACTTTTTTGAGGGAATAATAATAAATATTCTTTTTTAGTACTAACATCCTGCCTAAAAATTTATTATTGACAAATGTAATTTTTTTATCATTTATAATTGAATATTTAAAATTATTTAACTTTTTTTTTTAATATAAGGAAATTGTGTCTTAGCGTTTGATTTTTTTTTTTTTTTACTAAATGAAAAATGGGTAGAAGGGTGACCTAAATTGAGTACGTGACCATAATATCTTAGCGTTTAATTAGACCATTTTACTTCTTACCTATGAATCACCTGGAAAACTCTAGGAATTGATAATGTGGTGAATGGATCTAAAAAAAACTTTCGTGACTTAAGTTGTATGCTTGACCCATTGTTAACAAGACCAAAATAATAATTGTAGGGTCAAAGAATTTGGTAACCCTGGCCCATTTTATACTAAGCCTAAGGCCCACGCAGAGGAGGAAGAAATGTCTGAAGATGAACGAAGAAAGTCCCAATTGCCAAGAAATATTGCCGAAGACAATCCTGTTCTTGGCCAACCGAGACCACAGAAGGGAAGAGCGGCACGCCATCAAAGGCAGCCACCCAGAGCATCCCAAGAAAAAGGACAAGTATAATGGGTCAGCCATGGAAGCATAGTGGATGAGCAATTCAAGGAGAAACTATCACATTCGCATTAAATGCCCACAATTAATGTTCTGGCCGCATTAATGAGGAAATGACCCTTGAACAGTGCTGTTGTGGTTGTTGCAATTCACAAAAAGTTTGGGAAGGTGGCTGATGGGACAAGCACTCGAGTAGTGACCTGCATGATCAACAAATGGAGGGTCAAAATCAATTGAAAGGGGATATACATAAAGTAAGAAATCCTCCAGGAAGGGAGGGATCGGGAATTAAAAACAGAGAATATTGTAGCAATTTGTATCATCTTTGAAACCTTTGTAACCAAGTATTGAAGAAATAATAGGAACAACAAGCTCACTGGATAAGGGTCGAGGACAGAATTTCATACTTTAGTCCACATCCTTGTTGTTTAATCCACTCATAACCATGTCTAGTTGTTGTAACCCTCACTAAGGTCTGGTTCTTAAACTCATTCTCTATAAATTTATTGTATTGAACTAGTTGGGTCTGAGTCCACTTATCCAATAGAAGAAGTGCTCAAATTCAGTCCCTACAATAATAATAATAATAATAATAATAATATTCCTAATTGAATCTAAAAAGATTAGTGGAAATTAATAACAGAAAAATACTATTAATTTACTCATGTATAAATATTGGTATAGTAAGTACTAGTACCATAACAATACTAGAGCTAGAAACTAGAAAGGGAAATGATTTTGACATTGATTTGTATTCTCGTGTCTATCATAGTGTATAAGTTATACCAAAATATGATTTAAATAAATTTTATAATATTTTATGGGTAATGTTAACGAGTGTTCTTAGGGTAATAGTTAACAATTTATTTTTGGAAAGTTTTGACACCACTTTTATGGATAATGAAAAAAATTGTCAAAATATATATATTTTTTTCTTTTTCTATAAATTTTTTTTTTAAATGGATTGTTAACTATTATCCGAAGGGCATCCTGACCATTCTCCAACCTTTATTTTTGGCATTTTTCCCATCTTTTCTTATCTACTTGATGACTTGATTTTTCTTTTTCATTTTTTTTTTTTTTTTTTTTTATGGGATCTACTTTTGATGACTTGAATTAAAAGACCCATTATTTATGCGGCTGACTGATCATATCCACGTTCTTATCATAAGTGCAACAGTCTGACTTTGCACGTGTTTTATTTCTATACTCTATAACGTAAAACCTACATTAGATAAGCGAATCTAAAAGCTCATACTGTAATTCATATTTCAGGTTTTTAATCATTCTCTCTTTAACTAAAAAGGGATATATACCCTGAACACGAGAAATTCTATGCTTTCTTTTAAGCTTAAAAGGATAAAGATATTAGATATATTGTACTTTTTGGGTGGTAATTGGTAAATGTTGGTCCTTGATTTTGACAAATTTTGTTATTTGGAATAATCAACAAAGCAAATTCCAACAAAGATGGAAGTCATTCAAAAAATACAACTAAAAGCAACCAAATGCTTGTAAATGACATTTAAATTTTCTACACATACATTTTGGACATAAATACCTTTTAAGGAATTAAATAATAATGAATTTACTTTGATTGCAATTTATTTGGTAAAGGGTTTTCGAGACTCTCTTTTTTATAATTTGAAAATATCTATGCTTATTGTATGAGTTAAATATGTATTTTTGGGATAATGACTTTTTTTTTTTTAAATGAAATGAAAAAGGTCCCACCTTTCAAAGTTGGCTTAGAGCATCCGCATCAGTTGATGCATAATTTTTGTCAATTTTACAAGAAAAAACATACTTTTTCTATTTTACACACTCATTTTTATGAAATACCTACATTAGTTTGTCTATTCTACACATTTATTCAATAAAATATTCTAAACCCAGCCACCATCAACCAGATCAATACCCAGCCCTCCATCATCAACCCACACAACCACCATCATCAAGTCAACCTCTATCATCAACCCACCCATCAAAATCCCAGCCACCATCAACCCGATCAATAACCACTCATCAAAACCTTCGGATCAAAACCATCAAAATCGTCAAACCCACTAATCAAAACCATCAAACAAAGAAAAAGGATAGGCGAGAGATCAGGGCGATTTGATGAACCAGAGAAATCCATCAAACAATGAGAAATCCAAATTGGTGAGAGATCGGACGTGGAGACCTAGAATGTGAAGATGTTGATGAACCTATTCTGCGTGGAGAAATCCACTAATCAAAACCATCAAACAATGAGAAATCTAGAGACAAGATCCACACTTTGATCGGCGGCAATGGCGAGATCCATGCTTTGATCGGCGAGAGATTAGATAGTTTGATGATTTGATCAAATGAGAAAAAGGGAGAGTGAGGTGAAAGTGAGAGCAACTAGAGAGAATGAGAGAGAAAAAATTACTAAAATATTAAATGCAAGTGCTACAATAACTGTGCATATATGCACGGTTACTGTAACAATTGTGTATTTATGGACAATTTTACACCTACTTATGTATGTGTTTTTTTAGGGCATATTTGGTAGGCTGTAATAGATATTGTAATGTAATAAATATTCCTGTAGCATAACTATTCGGTTGTTTGGTTATATTTTTATTACAATAAATAGTTATTTCTTATGAATAGCTATTCTTCAAAATGAGGAATAATTATTCCTTATCAAAAGTACCGAATATCTATTCATTTACCTTATGTAATAACTTTTTAAAAAATTTTCCTAAAAAGCCATTGGTTGCCACATCTTCAAAAGGAAAGAAAATAAATTTTCCATATTGTTAATTATTAGCTCTATTTTGAACACCCTAAAATAAGTGTATTTTAAGAAATTTGACTTAAAGATGATTTAATTACACATTCTTTTTATACTATATTAAATTGTAGATGCATATTCAGGATTTTATACTAGTGGTTGGGAATGGTCCATTATCCCATTCGTTCTTCCCTCGAAAATTAAGGCCACTGTCCAGGCAGTCCCTATTCCCTTTTTTGCAAGAAGTGGGGATAAACTAGCGTGGAAATACTCCCCCAAGGGAGATTTTGATGCTAGGAGTGCCTACCTCTTAGCCTCGGACCACCAAGACACAAACGCCTTTGATGGCACCTGGATTTGGAAGCTTTGTACTCTCCCTAAAATCCAAATGTTCATATGGAAGCGCTTACATCAGGCCATCGGTGTGAAAGAGTGCTTGGCTGCGAGAGGTATGCAGTTAGATGGCCCTTGCCCAATGTGTAATGCAGCAAATGAATCTATCATCCATGCTCTTCGAGACTGCACTGTGGTGAAACCAACATGGCACCAACTTGGAGTCCACAGTAACAATTCTACCTTTTTCTCTCAGGGAATCAAAGATTGGCTTAGCACCAACTCTAAGTCAAAGTGGCTGTCTTCCTCAAATCACCCCCTATGGAATGTTCTGTTCCCATTTGCTATCTGGCTTATTTGGCAGCAACGAAACCAAAAGGTCTTCAAGGGGAAAGGAGCAAATCCTCATCTGGCAAAGAGTATCATTATGCAAGCCACGAAGTATGCATTGTGCATCAACCAGCCTAGTAAGACCCAAGCTAGAATGGTTAGACAAATCAAATGGGAAAAGCCCGAGGCAGGTTGGGTGAAATTAAACACAGATGGGTTGGCCTCTGATATTTTGAACATTGCGGGGTGTGGAGGTCTGATAAGGGATGATCAAGGGAACTGGCTTGGGGGGTTTTCGAGACATATTGGGCACACTAACAGCTTCATTGTTGAGGTTTGGGCGCTTCGGGATGGTCTCCAACTCTGTCACCATATGAATCATCATTCTGTCATTGTTGAATTGGATGCTTGTGTTCTAGTTACAGCCCTTAACAACCCGGTCTATGCCAACACTATAATCTCCCCGTTGTTTGATGATTGTAAACAGCTAGTTGCTCGCATTCCTCAATGCTGTATAAGATTTATCTATCAAGAAGCCAACATGTGCGCAGACAAGTTAGCTAGATTAGGCCTCATGCAATCTGTAGACTTTGTTTCTTGGTCTAGTCCGCCTCGACTTGAATCCTCTCATTGAGGCAGATAAGAGTGGTTTGTACACGAACAGGATAGGCTCTTTTGACGCCTCTGTTCCTTAGTTTTTTTTTTTTTTTTTTTTTTTTTTTTTTTGATTTCTAGGTTACCAAAAAAAAAAAAAACTTATTCCTATATAATATTCATTATAGTGTATCAAACGTGTCATATAAGTCAAAATATATAAAATAAAGGATTTTTTTGCATTTAGTAAGATTTTGCATGTGATGCTCTTATCCCTTTACCACACCAACTGTCTGCACACGGCAAGAATGAATGTGTACCTAGCTGAGGAGGACGCGTGGCTTGGTTTCAGGTCGGTAGTCCTGTACTTTACAGCAAATGGGCAAAAGAGGACAAAATCGAAAATCACCAAGGCCCGTTGATTATGACACGTTGCATAACAGATATGAGGCCCTGTAACTGTAACCATTTGATGAGATCAGGCCCCACTTGGAAACCCAATCCTGAAGGGTGGAAAGGTAATTTAATTTGTTGTAGAAAAACCACTATATATGGGTAAGCAAAGATAGCGAGTGAAAAATCCCATACGCTACGCTAATAAAATCTTTGAAGCTTATTAGTGTTTTAGTCTTCTTAACTATCTAAAGATTTTTAGAGTTTGAAATGCAGAGATATGGTTGGAGCTTCGCTGACAAGGCCTGAGCTCAGTTCGCGAGCCAAGAGCTGCATTGGCGGCCGTACTTGCCACCGCAAATACGTCGAAGACGGGTGACCAATGATGGTGTAAGTGTTTTACTAAAGTAGTTGTTTTTTTCCTTTTCAAAAGCTTAATTTTGTAGCAGAGGGTGAAATTTTAAGAGAGAAATGGGTGACAACAAGTGTAAAGATGGTAATTCAACGTTGCTACATGGGAAATACGAGCTGGGTCGGCTTCTGGGTCATGGTACTTTCGCCAAGGTGTACCGTGCCAGAAACTTACAGTCCGGGAAGAGCGTGGCGATGAAGGTTGTGGGCAAAGAGAAAGTGATCCAAGTGGGTATGATGGAGCAGATCAAGAGAGAAATCTCGGTGATGAAGATGGTACAGCATCCAAACATAGTCGAGCTCCACGAAGTTTTGGCGGGCAAATCCAAGATCTACTTCGCCATGGAACTCGTCCGTGGAGGCGAGCTGTTCTCGAAAATCGCTAAGGGTCGGCTTAAAGAAGACGTGGCGAGAGTCTATTTCCAACAACTCATCTCCGCCATCGATTTCTGTCACAGCCGCGGTGTCTACCACCGAGACCTCAAGCCTGAGAACTTGCTCTTAGACGAAGAAGGTAATTTGAAAGTCACTGATTTTGGTCTTAGCGCTTTCACTGATCATTTGAAGCAAGATGGGTTGCTACACACACAGTGTGGCACACCGGCTTATGTGGCGCCGGAGGTGATTGGAAAGAAAGGCTACGATGGTGCCAAAGCTGATCTTTGGTCCTGTGGAGTTATCCTGTTTGTTCTTCTAGCTGGGTTTTTGCCATTTCAGGACAATAATATTGTGGCCATGTATAAGAAGATTTACAGAGGTGACTTCAAGTGTCCACCATGGTTTTCTTCAGAAGCTCGGAGGCTAGTCACGAAGCTTCTCGATCCGAATCCGATGACAAGAATCACAATCGCGAAAATCATGGATTCTTTTTGGTTCAAAAAGTCAGCACCCAAGTCAATCCTAACTAAAGAGGAGCAGAAGTTTCAGGAATACGAGAAGTCACCATTCAAAGATTCCGAGACTCTGAACGCGTTCCACATAATATCGTTGTCCGAAGGGTTGGATTTGTCGCCGCTTTTCGAGGAGAAGAAAGTGGAGGAGAAGGAGGAGCTGAGGTTCGCGACGACGAGGCCGACGAGCAGTGTGATATCGACGCTGGAGGAGATGGCGGCGAAGAGTGGGAATTTCAGTGTGAAGAAGAGCGAGTCGATGGTGAGACTTCAAGGAAACGAGCGTGGACGTAAAGGGAAACTGGCTATTGAGGCGGAGATTTTCGCCGTGACGCCGTCGTTTCTAGTGGTGGAGGTGAAGAAAAACAATGGCGATACCTTGGAATACTACCGGTTCTGCAGTAAGGAGCTCCGGCCGGCTCTTAAAGACATCTTTTGGACCTCGCCGGTCGACAATTCCGCACTACTTGCTTAAATCCAATATACTTTGTGTGTGGTTATTGTTGATTAGACAATTGTTATTGTCGTCGAGAGTTAGTTAGTTAGTTCTATTTATCGACATATTTTGTAACAGAATTTTGGAGGGAAGATCTGTATAGTTTGTTGGACAAGTTAATTTCTTGTCTATAAATACTCTTGTACTTGTTTACAGTCATGTAATGCAATATATATTTTCATCAAATTTTCATAACATTCATTACCAGAGTCTTTAGCTAAATAGCCAAATTTGTCATTTCAAGAACATGGACATGCAAATCTTGCAAAAAGTTACGCATCAATTAGGTTAACAGGTGTGGCATTGCAGATGAAGGTAAGACAAGGCTAAAGTTATTATACTTAATAGGACATATATGGATAAAGTTCATACAGTCAGTCGTCCCATAATTTTGTAGTTTGCCATGTTGGTTTGGACTGTTTGGTGTAAAAAATTTTCCATAGTTTATATACAAATAACTCTCTCCAAAAAGTAATAAATAATTAGATACTTCATTTTTTGATAATCAAATTAGATACTTCATTAATTCAATTAAAAATGGTAAATTGCATATCTTCTGGTGTATGGGTTGTCCAATCAACTTTAGTGAGGCACTATCTATCATATCTTCTCTCATAACAACTAGCTTAAGGATTTATTTGGAGCTCATAAAAAAGGGGATTTAATTATTTGGTTTAATTTTCTCCAAAACATTACCTTGTAATTTATGAAGATATATGTTGTGGCCCGGCCCAAGATGCATGATAATCTCTGAAGTCAGGCTCCCAATTTATTTGTTTAAGGTGGGTGAAGAATTTCCTACAATGGTAAGACCTCTTGAGGCCAACCTATAGCAGCCCAAGTGATAGAAAATATTATCTCCATTTGTGTATTCCCTTTGAATCCTTAGGCTACATATTGAGCTCCCTCCCATTTTGCTATATCTCTCTTATTCCTTCTAGTATATCAATCTCTCTCTCTCTCTCTCCCGATTTTTTCCAACCCTCTTTCTCACACCTTCGGCCCCTATATATTGACTTCCCTTAGTAGGGTTGTCATGATAATGGGAGAGGCTTTTGATGTTGGTGAGGGGATATATTCCTGACCAGGTAGGGCCCTCTTCTTGCTACAGATGTGACTCTCTCAAAATCTGCACCCGTTGCCAAATGGTGCTCGGTAGGCAATTTCCCCTAAGGCACTATCATTATCGATCAGTTCGGTCCCCAATTTGCCATTGATTTCAGAATTGATATGGCCCAAGATCTACTACTGGGCCCATAGTTCTCGGGAATACAAAGGCTAATGGGTTGGGCCTATACCTGATGCTTGTACAATATCCATGTGTCTTATTTTAAAAAAATTACATGACTCATTTAAAGAGTCATATATGACTACCATGTAGTGGATTAGAGATGAACTTTTTTCTAAAAAAAAATAGAAAAAAGTTTTTATGCAACTTAAGTTGTAAGAATTTTTATGCAACTCACTATGTGGCAGTTAAAAAAAATCATCCATGTGTACTTATAGGCACATGACATTTTTGATGAGTCATAATTTACGTAAATAATATATGTGGATGTTGTTTTAACCTCCATATAGTGGGTTGCATAGAAATTCCTATGATTCAAATTGCATAAAAAACCTTGCTAAAAAAATAAAAGTAATTTGTAAAGAATGGTAAAAGTGGATGATGCTTATTACTCCTAAGCCCACTTTAAAAGTAATAGCAAAATAACTTTTAAATAGTTTTGGTCGATAAAAATTAGCAAGTGGGGGGGGGGGGGGGGGGGTTTAATCCAAGACCAGAATATCCAAATATGTTTTGGCTGGTTTGAACCACTGTTTTTACTCGTCTTATAATGGGGAAAAAAAAAAATTTGAAAATGCCACTATAATCAATCTTTTAGATGGTGAAAGTTTTGGAATAAAATTGAGATTTTTTTTTTTCAGACAACCTTATCTAACTGTCCCCAAAACAATATATGGTATGGGAAGAAGACTGGTGTAGTTAATCCCAGCCTATAAGAAGATGACACTTTTTGGGATTACCATGGACCATGGTATTAAGAATTAGACACGTAAAGAATATTTTTCCAAAATGGTTTTTCCAATTTGGTAAATAAAATACGACGAAAGGGACAGGTTATTTATAATGAAACCAAGAGATAAGCATGCGGTAGAGGTACTTCCATGCGTGCGGGAACATGTCTTAAAATTTGGAGTACTCCAAAACTCTATTTTCGGTCTGCATGCGACACACATGAGCGATAAGACACGTACATATGGTGACTGTTTGAGACCTAAACCTTCGGCTTAAAGTACATGCATGGTTCTGTGTGGGAATTCATGTGGTAATGAACAAATTCAATCTTCAAAGATAACAATTTAATCCTATAAAAAAATAGATAATAATTTAATGAGTTTCTTATCCAAGTGACTGGTGGATCAAGGAGAGAGGGCAACTCATTGGGAGGTGGGAAAATGAGAGAAAACCTAAGAAAATCATCAAGAAAAAGAAAAAAAGAGAGAGCTAGTGAGAGAGGAGGTCAGGCAGCTATGTGTTTCTAGTTTCTAACTGTTAGTGTTTTGATTTTGTTTAGTTTTTGTATTTTGTTTTAAATGTAAGTGGGTAACTCATTGGTTACTCAGTAGGTTTACCCATTAGACTCATTTAATTATATTATTCAATAGTTCTTTATTTATTTAACCTAAATGTGTTGGGTTAGGATTTAATCCAAATTAGTTACCACCGCGCACCGTTGGTGTAGTGGTCACTCCCCAAGTATAAATAATTATGGGGTGTGGGGGGTAAGAGTTGGGATTCAAGTCTCTAGGAGGGAATTTCACACACATATATATTTAGATTAGGTTAAAGTAGAAATTCTATCTTGTAAAAAAAAAAAAAAAAAAAAAAGGATTTACCCAAATTAATTGGGTCGTGAATGGGTTAATAAATATGGGTAAAAGTTGCCACTCTTATATCCAAATCATTTCAGAATTATATCAGTGAACTAATAATAGGAGCAATTTGGTAGTTTGAAACCCAAACAACTTAAAAAATATATATATATATATATAATGTTGTTTGCAAAGTTAGTGTTACAAGTTACAACCCTTCTATTGAATATGACTTTTTTTTTTTAATAATTCAATAGTTGAGGGATTGTGAGATTTTAACCCTGAACGTCACTTCTAAACACATTAAAAAAAAAAAAAAAAACCCTTTAAATACAAACTACAAAGCTCTTGGAATATATCCACTTGTCATTGAATTATGCATTACATGGTATTTGACATAGTGAGTAGGTTAGGAGTTCTACAAAACTTGATGACAAATTATTTTTAAAATGAGATGAAGCTTTAAAAAATGAAAAAAAATTAGAGACCACAAATCGATGTACCGAAATGCAAATTTAATTTCTCTATACGTGGCATGAAACTCATGGAAAACGGAACAAATCAATATATGAACAATCATTTGTCAACCAAATCTTTCTTATAGTCTCTTAGCACAAGGACACGACTTTACAAACACCTGCGATTTGGGAAATGAGAGTCCGATATAGGTGTTTCGTATTCGAGACTTAAATTAAATTATTACTTAATTTGGTAGCTCACATGATGAGGCACATGTGATAAATTAGAGGTTTAATGGGGATATGAATTTATATATATCATTTAGTATCTTATTTGATTGGTCAATTAGAAAATTGGATTCCTAACGTGAACAAGTGAAAATTAAACTAAATAAGAAAAAAAGTCATCCACATTCACCCCTAAAGTCTTTAATTGAGTAAACCAATTTGTCATTTCAAAGATATGATCATGAGAATCTTACGAAAAGTTTCTCAATAGTTAGGTTAACAGGTTTGGCCTTACAAATGAAGGCAGGTCAAGGCTAAAGTTTTTATGCTTAATAGGACATATGAGGATAGAGAGAATACAGCCAGTCCCAAGTAGTTTGCCATGTTGTTTGGAACACTTGGTGTAAAATGTTTTCCGTAATTTATTTTATTTTATAAATGAATTAGAAAAAAATAAATTTGTACCCTTGAAAAAAGGAAAAAAAAAAAAAAGCCTTTGAAAAATTGTACATAAGTAAATATGTCAAATAAGCCCCAAAAAAATCTCATGCAAAACTGAAGTTAATAAGACTATATTTCATACCAGCGAAATATAAGAGAATTTTAAAATTTGAACCTAGACTCTTTTTTGTATAAAAATTTGGTGAAATTTCATTGCAATTTAAATCATTCAAATGGTTAAAATCATTTATTATATTATAGATTACTTAATTGAAAAAAAAAAAATTAATGCTTCTAGAAAATTTTAATTTTATTTATACTACTATTTAAGGAGCTTCTTATGTTTGGGAATCTCATTTTTTTTTTCTTCAAAAATGTCTTTACTTCCCTATGTATAAGTAGAGACAAAACCAAAAGACAATCTGGTAAAAATACAACTCCCACTAAAATATTGTCTAAAAAATAAAGTCACTCTTTTGTTGATTTTCAAATTGCTTTATCCACTTATAAATTAGATTCTTAATATATATATATATATATATAATAAAAACACAAGCTTTTTTTTTTTTTTTGCCACAAAATAAATATGTAATATTTGTTCATTTTTTGAAGCTAGTCTCATGACATTCCTGATTGTATTAATGGTTCTAAATGTATAATATTAATAAGAAAATGTGTAAAACTCAAATTAAAATGAATGAAAAATTATGAAACTAAAAATAAAAATAAAAAGCCTCGTTACACGGGAGAAGTGCGTGTGACGAGACTAATTTTATTTTTACTGATTTATGCAATACTCTTCACCATACAAATAACTATAGATACTTCATTAATTCAATTAAAAATTGTAATTGGCATATCTTTGGGTGTATGTGTTGTCCAATCAACTTTAATGAGGCACTATCTATCATATTTTCTCTCAGAACAACTAGTTTTAGGGTTTATTTGGTTTGGCTGAAAAATGATAATGGAAAAATGTGTGTGAATTCATAGAATTTTCTTCTATTCGGTTCACATGGAGAGGAAAGAAAGTGACTGGTTGGTGTTTCCATCCAAACCCACAAAAATTGCTCCTCAAAATGGGGAGAAAAGTAAGAGAGTGGAAAAAATTGATATTTTAATCTCTACTGCTTCTCCAACTTCGTTTTAAACCACATAGCAGCGATAGCACCATTCCTCTACCTTTTTGTGATCAACTTTTGTATATATAATTCGATAGCACCATTACTTCTCATTGTACCGGACTCAATCACTGAAACCTTAAACAATTCTATTTAATTTACAACCTTGAATAAATTCTGATACCAAAGCCTCGCATCGTTGTTGTTGAAAACTAAGATCAGAATGGCACAGCAGAATACGTATAAGCAACCTTTACAAGTCAAAATCCAATTGTCAATTATGTGGCATATGTAATACTAGAAATTGAATAATGTTTAGAGTCTTCTGGAGATCATAATGTTTATTACAGTTTTCTGGAGATCATAATATATTACTCTATTCAATAATTCCTAGGGCTTGTTAATTAATTCAGGGTCTGCATCTTCAACATCGATTGATGAGCTGGTCAGTGGATTTATTTATCATCTTGAACTTTCATTTTTCGTTACTGGTCATTATTTGTTGAATTTTAGTGGCTATTGTGAATCTGATTGCTTATCTTCAACAAGAAGATAAGGTATATACGGAATTTTCTAGAATATTTTTTCTTCATCCACTAGTCACTTGGACAATATTTGACCATGTAATTTTCAAAAAGTATTTTCCGTAAAAATGTTTTATTTTTCTATATATGTTTAGTAGCAGTCTTAAATGAATTGAAAAAAAAATAACTTCTTAACTTTTTTTTTTTTTTTTTTAGCTTTCTATGAAATAAAGTTGTTTTACAAAAACATTTAGTGCAAAATAATCTCTAAAAATAAGTTATACTTTTTATGTTGACCAAAAACAATTTTCTTTTAGGATTCTCAAAAAAAAAAAAAAAAAAACAGTTTTCTTTTGACTCATTTTTCTAATGCTACTAAACATTAAAAAATACTAAAAACCATTTCTGTACAATGTTTTCAATTGAAACAATCAAATTGTAACGAGAATATAATACGAAAGGTCAATCCTGGAGTTCATAAAAATTTCTAAGTTGACTGTTGGATAGAGTAGTAATCGTATTATTCAAGGCATATGTGAAGTTAATTATCAAAAAAAATGATGAGCAATCCAATAAATCTAGACTCGGGACACTTTTAAACTACTTTAGGTACAGATGTACCAATTGAGCTTGAGATTAATTAGATGAGTAATAAATAATAAGAATATAAGACTATAAGAGGTCCTTTTTGTTCATTTCTTCCCTATGACATAGTGTAAATCCAATAACAATCTGGAATAGTGGAGCAAAACCGGTGTCAAAGAAATGTATCATTCATTAAACAAAGAAATATTGCTTTGAATTTAATGACATTCTGGTGGTATCTTGAGGCAAAATGTCAAAGAAATGTATCATTCATTGAACAAAAAAACATTGCAAGCCAGTGGCCAAACAAATGTCTCATTCACCAAACAAGAAATATTTCAAGTCATTGGCCGAATCAAAGAAGCAACCAAAAAGGCAAAAACACGTACTAGTGATGAATATGTCATCAAATTGGATCGGCAAAAAAAAAGTTTGCGACGTTATGGCAAGACATTACTATAGTCAATAGTCATGTGCAAAAACCGGATTTGATTGATAAACAAGACTAACGGAGCACCTACTGTAACTACGGGATTTTCATTAGGTTTTTTATTTTTATTTTTTTTATTTTTTTTATTTTTTTTTGCCAAAATGCAAAATTTACCCTCTAAATTTCATCACTTTTAATTTCAGTCCTCTAAGTTTTATTTCTTCTTAATCAAGTCCCCCCTTAACAATCTGTTAAATGTTGCCATTATCTACATTAAAAACACCGTTTAGTCATTTTTAAAAATTTTTAATTTATTATTTTAAGAAAATGTTAATTTCAAAACAAAAAAAAAATCTAGAAATTTTACTAAGAAACAACGAACATCATTGAAGAACAAAAATGAATCCCTACCCGATACCCCAGCCCAATATCGAGAGATTGAGAAAGAAAACGGGAGATACTACAAAATCTCACCGGAATTCAATTCCAGATATCATAAACTTTCTCCCTTAAAAAACAGGGATATTACATCATACTCTACTCGGAATGCAAAACCACTCTTGAAGATCATCATTGATTCCTTGGAATTCATCAACAGAGTTCCTGGCCGCCGGATCTCTAGTTTGTAAACTAATACTTTGGCCTGAGTCAGACGGAGGTCGAGATCAATTGGGTACGGTTTGTTCGGCTTGTCGATATGCCTGCGTTTTTGCGAGACTTTGGGTCAGGAATTTGACCTCAGATCCCTGAGATTCCATATGTTCGTACAGGTCACTTCAACCTTAGAGACCTTGTGGAAGGTTGGAATCAATGCACTGACAGTAAGAAGCTTAGGCATCAGATGCAAATTACCGCCACATAGGATGATCTCAATTGCTGCCTGTTTGTACAAATCGAGTTTTGGTGCCGATATGTTCGTACAGATCAAGTTTTGGCTCTCATTATATGTTGTAGTTGTGCAATCTCTCTTTCTCTCTCTTTCCCCCTCTTTCTCCCTCTTAATTTCTCAGTATCGGGTGGGGATTCAATTTTGTTCTTCAATGTTGTTCATCGTTTCTTAATCTAATTTCTATGTTTTTAAAATAAAAATAAAATAAAAATTATTAAAATTAACATTTTCTTAAAATAATAAACTAAAATAAAAAAAATGACAAAAATGGCGTGGTTTTACTTTAGATAACAGCAACAACTAACAGATTGTTAACGGAGGACTTGATTAAGAATAATTAAAACTTAGAGGACTGAAATGACAAAACTCAAATTTAGAGAACTAAAATGAAAAGTGGTGAAACTTAGAGGGTGAGTTTTGCATTTTGGCCTTTTTTTTTTTTTTTTTTTTTTCAATTTTTTCAATTCCCCCACCCCCCCCCCCCCCCTCCCTCCCCCCTAAATTAGCATATCAACATTGATGGTAGAATATGTACAACATCTAAGAGTGATGTTAGGATATTATATATTTAACTACATAATTCTTACAAGCTCATATGTCATCTTTTTATACACAATAGTAAAGATAATTAAAAAATTTATTTATTATATTGTTGATGTTTAAGTTAAGAAGATTTGATATTTTGAGCAAAATTCATATAAGGGGGCCCATAGACAGTTAGTGTCCATTTAGAATTCGTTTATTTTGCTGAAATTAAAATTTTTTTTACTGAAAGTACTATAGATAAAGGTAAAAGTCAGTTAAAATAGTATAGTGGGACCCATAAATAGTACCAAAAAGTGCAGTACGACTCATGAATAGTAGCAAAAATAAGCTGAATAGTAAAATAAGTTAGCAAAAATAATTTATGCCAAACATACACTTAATTAGAGTTGACTTACTAAAACTTTGCAATGGATTACATGAATGATGAAATGCTAATTGCGAGATGAAATAAGCTTGGATTTTTGTGGGACCTACATAGGGCCCACAAACAATAAATAAGTTCCAGTAAAAACTAGATGTGGTTGTATTACCAATTACATTCAAAAACTTATTTGCTATTAGCTTTTTCAACCAAAAAAAAAAAAGAAGCTTATTTGATTATATATATATATATATGAGATGGGTTCAAGTTACACCTAGTATAACTCTAAAGAGTTGCACATTTTTTAAACCATTGGATTTAAGTAGATCCAATGGTAAAAAAAAGACCCTCATTAATACTAATATTCTGATTATGATTTCATTAATTATCTCTCATTTATTATAATATATATATATATATATATATTTGATACAAGATAGAATTTCTACTTTAGCCTAATCTAAATTTATATGTGTGTGAAGCTCCTTCTATTTGTATGGCGAAGCTGACGACAAAGTGCAGCTGACAACCTTCAAGGTGGGACTAAAGTCCAGAGAGTTTGTAGCTTTGCTCGCAAAGAATCCCCCTAGGACGATGGCTGAGATGCTCCTGAAGGCATAGAAATACATGAATGCTGAAGATGCATTAGCCGCCATAAGGGACGTAGAAAGACTAGCAGACAAGGGATGGAAGGAGGATGATCACAGAGGACGGAAAATGGAACGTCTAGATTGTCGAACTAGTGATGGGGGCAAACGAAATGACGAGAAAACTCCCAGAACGGTAAAATTCACTCCTTTAGTTATGTCTGTTGACAAAATTTTGACATAGATTAAGGACAAGCATTATCTCAAATGGCCAAGGCCATTACATTCATCGCCGAATGTGCGTGACAAAAAGAAGTACTGCCGGTTTCACAAGGATTATGGCCACTATACAGAAGACTGCTGGGATTTAAAGGAGTAGATAGAGGAGTTGATACGAAAAGGAAAGCTGCAGAAGTATGTGAAGAAGGGGGAGTCTAGTAGGTTCGGAGATGGTAACAAAAACCAGCGCAAGTCCTCACCTAGAGACGAGGATCACACGTTCAAGCCTCCGCAAAATGTGATCAAAGAGATAAAGACGATAGCAAGAGGGCCATTCACAGGCGGGTCATTTAGATCCCTCAGGAAAGTATGTTAGAGGCAGGTGAACAACGTCTACATGATACCCCTACTTAAGCAAAAACAGACGGACGAAGATATGTCCTTCAACGAGGAAGATGCTAGGGGAGTAAAGCAGCCGCATAACAATCCCCTAGTCATAATGCTCACGATAGAAGGATTTAATACCAAAAGAATTCTCGTGGACAATGGTAGTTCTGCAGACATCATCTACCTTCCTGCCTTCCAGCAGTTGAAGTTAGATCCGAAAAGACTGTGTCTGTTTGACTCCCCTCTCGTCAGTTTCAGTGGAGACAGAGTATATCCTAAGGGTAGAGTGACGTTGATAGTAACAGTAGGGGCCTACCCAAAGCAATTGACTTGTCAGTTGGACTTCTTGGTGGTAGATTGCCCTTTATCTTACAATGTGATTATTGGAAGGCCCACACTCAACCGATGGAAGTCAGCCACGTCGACCTATTGCCTAAAGGTAAAATTTCCAACGGAGAATGGTGTTGGCGAGGTAAAGGAAGATCAAGTCTTAGCCAAAGAGTGCTATCAGGCCATCCTGGCTGCAAAGGAGAACCATACATGGATGATCAAGGAGAAGGAGGAAGATAAAGTGGAAGCCCTGGAGACAGTGGAACTGATCGAAGGAGAAACCACTCGAACAACAAGAATAGGGACGATGCTAACACCCGAGATAAGGACCAAATTTGTCAAATTCCTCAGAGAAAACCAGGATGTCTTCGCATGGAGTCACGAGGACATGCCAGGTATATCCCCAAAAGTCATCTAGCATAAGCTGAATGTGAACCCAAAGAAAAAGCCCGTCCAGCAAAGACAACGAGTCTTCACCCCAAAAAGAAACCAAGCAATTACTGATGAGGTAAACAAATTACTGTCGGCCAGCTTTATCTGGGAAGTCTACTATCCTGATTGGCTTGCAAACGTCGTCCTAGTAAAGAAAGCCAATGGGAAATGGAGAATGTGCGTGGACTTCATGGACCTGAACAAAGCCTGCCCAATGGATAGTTTCCCTCTACCAAGGATAGACCAACTGGTGGACTCTACGGCTGGGCATAAGTTGCTGACATTCATGGATGCTTTCTCAGGGTACAACTAGATAAAAATGGTAGAAGAAGATCAAGAGAAAACTAATTTCATTATAAGTCAGAGGCTCTATTGCTATAAGGTGATATCTTTTGGACTGAAGAATGCAAGAGCAACATACCAAAGGTTAGTTAACAAGATGTTCAACAAGCAGATTGGCAGGAATATGGAGGTTTATGTGGATGACATGCTCGTCAAGAGTAAAGAAGAACTTACCCATTTGGACGACCTCAAGGAGACGTTTACCACCCTCAGAGAATACCAGATAAAGTTGAATCCTAATAAGTGTGTCTTTGGTGTAACTTCAGGGAAGTTCTTGGGATTCACGGTGTCTCAAAGAGGAATAGAAGCAAACCCAGAAAAAGTACAGGCCATACTCAATATGACATCGCCCAAGACCGTCAAAGAAGTCCAGAAGCTCACAGGAAGGATTGCAGCACTTAATAGGTTCGTCTCTTAGGTGACGGACAAGTGCTTCCCTTCTTCAAGTCATTGAAGCAGGTGAAGGACTGACGAATGCGAGGCAGCGTTCTAGGAGCTTAAACGTTACTTAAGCAATCTACCCCTCTTGAGTCCATCAAAGGAAGGGGAAAACTTATATTTATATCTGGTAGTATCAGCTACGGCCGTCAGCTCGACCCTGATTCGAGAAGAGTGTAAGACGCAGCTCCTAGTTTATTACGTCAATCAAGCGTTCCAAGGTGCTGAGGCCAAGTACCCAATAATTGAGAAGATTGCATTCGCGTTAATAGTAGCCTCACGTAAACTGAAACCATACTTCCAGGTGAACCCCATCTTGGTGATGATGGATCAACCCATCAAGAAGTCCATGAGCAAGCCTGAAGCAGCAGGGAGAATGGTCCAGTGGGCGATTGAACTTAGCCAGTTCGACATTGAGTACCACCTCAGAACAGCAATTAAGGCACAAGTCTTGGTGGATTTCATCGCCGAATTCACCCTCCCGGACGAGGACAACCTCACTAATGAGGCAGAGCATTGGACAGTATAGACCGATGGTTCGTCAGCCTAAAAGAGGGGGGAGTAAGGGTCATCATAACCACCCCTGATGGAGAAGTGGTCAAATACAAAGTTCAGCTGAAATTCCCGGCCACCAATAACAAGGCTGTGTACGAAGGGATATTAACAGGACTGAGACTTAGGAAGGCACTTGGAGCTAAGAACTTGCTAATCCAAAGTGATTCAAAGCTGGTGATAGGCCAGATTAAGGAAAAATATGGATGCAAAGGAGGAAAGAAAGCAGAAGTACCTCAGGCTGACGAAGCACCTAACTTAGGAATTTGATAAAGTGGAATTTGTGCAGATCCCCAGAAGCCAGACATGGTAGCAGACGAAGTCGCGAAGCTAGCATCGTCAAAAGAAGAAGGAGCGGCAAGTATAGGCTTGATGATGGAGGTCTAGAAACACCCCAGTATCGAGGAAATCTCTACATTCTCAATCTAGGGCACAAACAGCTAGATGTCACCAATCATATCCTTTCTCCAGGATGAATATCTCCCCTAAGACATCGGGGAGGCCAGGAAGGTCAGGAAGAGAGCAGCCAGGTTCACAATCCTGAACTTTACACTGTACAAGAGAGGTTTTTTCATGCCTTACCTGAAGTGTGCAGACGAAGAAGAAGCCAAATACATTTTGGAGGAGATCTATGAAGGAGTTTGCAGAGACCATGCAGGCCCCAAATCACTGGTAAATAAAGTTATCAGAACAGGTTATTTGTGGCCTATAATGCAGGTAGATGCAAGGGAACTCATCAAGAAATGCCACAAGTGCCAAAGGTTCGGGAATGTCCAGCGCCTTCCAGTAAAGAGATTGACGACGATATCCTCCCCCTAGCCCTTTGCACAATGGGGAATCGATATCGCCGGCCCAATGCCTCAAGGTAAAGGACAGGTGAAATTCCTACTAGTTGCCATTGACTACTTCATAAAGTGGGTCAAAGCAGAGACACTAGCAACCATCACTGAAGCCAGAATCCAGAACTTCGTATGGAAGAACATAATTTGCAGGTTCGGGATTTCGCGGACGATCATATCAGATAATGGGCGGCAAGTCGACAGCCAAGGCTTCAGGGATTTCTATTCAAGCATAGGGATTAAGAACCAGTTCTCATCCCCAGGACATCCACAGGCAAACGGACAAACGGAGGCGACGAATCGGACACTGCTCAAGTTCATTAAGGCTAAATTGGAAGACGTAAAGGGTGCTTGGCCGGAAGAACTACCTAGCATCTTGTAGGCCTACAGGACTATGTCAAGAACTCCAATCGGGGAGACCCCCTTCAGGCTCACCTACGACACTGAGGCAATAATCTCGGTCAAGGTAGGAATAACCAACACGAGGCGAGAGATGTTCCACGAAGAAAATAATGATGATGAGCTACGAGTCAACCTGGATTGTCTAGACGAAGTGAGAGAGAAAACCTCTGACAAGATGACGAAGTACCAACAGAAGATGGCCGAGTATTACAACAAGAGGGTGAAGCTTAGATGACTCGACGTAGGAGACCTCATCTTGCACAAGGTCACCTCAGCAACCAAAAACTTTGCCCAAGGAAAGCTCGGCCCCATATAAGAAGGACCCTACCAGGTCGTCCATTACTCTAAACAAGGTAGTTATCACCTAGAGACCCCAGAAGGCCAGAAACTCCCTCGACCATGGAATATTGAGCACTTAAAGAAGTACAACCAATAGATGTAATCAACAATTGTATTCATTCACGAAAGCAATAAAAGGAATTATTCAACTTTTGTCGTAATGTGAACCGATCTTGTAATATGAAAGTCGCCCTAGAATGGCTAAGTAACAAGATTCCACCTAGACGGATGTAAGTTACTGACGAAGCCAAAAGAATGACAAGATCCTTAAAAGGGTGTAAGTCACAAAAAGAAAAAATGGCCAAGTAACAAGATTCCGCCTAGACGGATGTAAGTTACTGACGAAGCCAAAATAATGACAAGGTCCCTAAAAGAGTGTAAGTCACAAAAAGAAAAAGTGGCTAAGTAATAAGATTCCACCTAGACGGATGTAAGTTACTGACGAATCCAAAAAAGACTAAGTAATAGGATTTCGCCTAGACGGATGTAAGTTATTGACGAATCCAAAAAAGGCTAAGTAACGAGATTCCACTTCGACGGATATAAGTTACTGACGAAGCCAAAATACAAGAACCTTGTAACAAATCTGCTCAAGATGCTAATCGAAGGCTTAGATTGAATCTGAGCTCTCAACCAGCTCACTAAAATCCTCGACCAAAATCCTTGAGAAGGAATGAGTCACGGGAAATCAACTAAGTAATAGAACCCACACGGACAAGAACAGATTATTGATGAGGAAAAAGAAAAGTCACAACTTCGAGAACAAATATCACCAGCAAGTAAGTATACAATCGTTAATTCAATTAAAGCCCAAAAATAGCGAGCAATTACCATCGTTATGACATTAAAACCAAAAAGCGCATAAACGCTGGGCTAAAAACATTGTACTCAAATAAGGAATATTGTTCTAAAAATATAACTAAAAGCCCGAAATACACTGGGCAACCAAAAACATAAAAAAAAAAAAAAAAAAAAAAGGCAACACTTTAGCATAAAACAGGGTCGAACATCAGTGGCAGCATCGTCAACATTTGAAGGAGGCAAGGGAGGATCTCCAAGAGTAGCTTCAGGAGCAGTAGATTGAGTAGCCTCGTCCGCCGCCATCTCTTGATCAACCACCTCCATATCAAGATTTTCAAGGTCTACTCTAGAAGGATGCTTGACTAGATATCGACGAAGAAGCTCGAAGCCCTTGAAGTACCAACTAAAAAGCACAATATTGTACTCATCGGTTTGCTGAAAGCCTTCAACAGCCTTGGTTGCAACAATAACCTTTAGCTTCTCTCGAGCGGCTAAGAGTTGTTCGCCTTTCTCCAACGTATGCTGTCTCTCCGCCCTGAGATCGTCTCCCAGAAACTTAAGCTTCTTCTTGATGGAGTTGGCCTCGACCATAGTAGTGATCAGAACCTTCTTCAGCTTAGAGTTCTTCGCCTCTAGAGCCCTCAACTTCGACGTTGACGAAGTAATCTGTGTGTCTTGAGTAAGATATTCGAAGGTGATATAAAGACTCTCCCAGTGCACCTGAAGATTGAGGCCAATGTTAGAAACAACACAGAAGGAAGAAAAAGGTAAGGTCGCATAAGTACAATACCTGCACAAGCTTGTGAAGATGACGACCCATAACATCGGTGGCCGGCACTCCCGAAAACAGCTTCATTTCGTCAGCGGTAAAAATGTCTTGCACCCGAGCTTGCGCCACCCCCGCATCATCCCAAACACCGGAAAACCTGGAGTCAACTTTCTCCTTCTGCCTATCCCTTGTCTTTTGCCTTTTGCTTTGTTGGGCAGGAATTTCCTCAATCGATGCGGTCAGGGAAGATGTCCTCACCGACTCAATAGCAGGAGTGGACGGAGTAGATGTAGTGACGGGAATCCCCTTTTCCATCACCCGCACCCCTTTGGTCCCAAGATTGGACAGCAATTCATTCTTCTTGGCACTAATTCGGGCATACATTCCTTGATTAAATTTGCTAGTCATCCCTATAAAAGAAGAACATTTAAAAAAAAAAGAAAAGGGAAAGACAATAGAATCAAAGCAGACAAGTCTGACACTTACTCTTTTTTTCTTTAATATCTATGTTTCGCAGGATGTAGGCGGACAGTTTTGGACCAAGGCAATAGAAGTCAAGAGTTCACAGATCTACCAAGTCGTCGAAGTCCTCAACCGTCCTCACGTACTCGATGGCTTTCTCAACACGTTCCCTGTATCTGCTCTTGAGCTTGGGCCATCTTTTAACTACACAAAACAATGAAAAATGAGAGTTAGTGATGATACAACAAACACAGCGAAAAGTTAACAGATGAAGAGAAATGATGATGCACGTAAGTTTGGGGTCCCCCAACGGCGGTGCAACCTTAGGAGATCACCCAAAACCGTGTTGGAGGAGGTCTCAATGTCGTCCCCGGATACAAAAAAGAACCGGGACTTCCAATATCTGAATGACGAAGGCAAATCTCGGATAATCCTAGTTCTCCTCTCCCAGGGCACCAACTCATAGTACCCGTGCTCTTTGGATGACTTCAAGCGGTATAGGTAAACAAGCTCATCTACTCTAATCATATCTCCGTCTGTAGCGGCTATCCCTATACAGCTGACCACAATCCTCCATAAATTGGGCATAAGTTGCCCAGGAGCGATACCAAAACGATCTAATAGCTTCAGAAGGAACGGATGGATGGGGAGCCTCAACCCACACAAAAAGGCAGCCTCGTAGAAGCACACCTTTCTAGGGAAGAAGTGGCAAGCCCAGTCCTCCGCCCCAGGTAGACGAACCCTAACCCTATCCGGGAGCTGGAACTTATCCTTGAACCTAGAAAGGGTCTCAGCGTCCAAACTACCCACCTCCTTAAAGGTGTGGAAAGCCCTAACCTCGCGAGGGACAGAGACGGCAATATCCCCCTCCACGGGTCTATCACTAGATGACAACCCGGTCTCTAATTCGCTCGACCTAACCTCTGATATGATTTCTTGCTCTCTCACCAAACTCTCGAACCAATCAATTGATTGACGATGTAAAGGTAGCAAATCTACCAGTACAACGCCCAAACTATTACCCTTAAAAAGAAAATTCTCAAGATGCGGAAAAACACCTAGAGACCCCCCTAAGTGCGCAAAAAGGAAATAAATCGAAGGGCAAGCTATCCTAACCTCTGAGCCACTAACCATGGAAAAAACCAAGAAGCAAAGGAAAAAGACGAATCCTAAAAGAAAACCCAAAACCCCGAAACAATCACAAAAGAAAAAGGAAAGAAAATTAGAAGTTCATCATGGTTTACGACTGCATCAAGAAGAGAAAAAGAAATGAGAAAGAGAAAGAGGAGCGTACCTCAAAGAGGGAAAAATGCAGGGAGCTCAACCACGCCATGCAACTAGCTTGGAGGAGAATTACGGAGAAAGTTGAGGAAGAAAATACTCAGAGTAATAATTGGGAAGTTTTGGAGAAAGTGAAAAAAAAGAAAAAAAGAAAAAAAAAAGAAAAAGGGAGAAGTTTAAAAACCAAGACATAAAAATTGAAAACTAGCAGGAAATTCAAGGGACATACAATTGGAGCATTAACTCCACTAGTTAAAACGTGCCGCGTGGCCACGACACGTGTGGCGCAGCCACTATGCAGTTAATACAAAGCAAAATCCCAAGAGCCATGTATAGTCCATAGACCTTCCATCTTTTATTATCGTCATGACGCATCATGACAACCATAGAATCCGAGAGCAGCTGATGGGATTGACGAACTCAACTTCTCTAGACGACCCCATCCAAACCAACGATGCAATGTTGACAGATGAATTAACTAAGTCCCTCCGACGAAGTAACCACATTACTGACAAAGGTATAGAAGCCATTCAATGTAGTCAAATGAATGCCCTAGACGGTTACAAAAACAACTGTACAGACCGTTGGAGCCATTAAAGCTCACATGATTGACCATGGGGCGTTACTAAAAAGGGCATTAAAACCACCATAACAGCCATAACAGCTAGGAGCTACGGGAATGTATATATACAACCCTCTCATCACCAACAGAAGGTACATAAATTCACTTAGAAATATTTCTTGCTTTATTGCATCACACTATTCTTTCTCAAAGAGTTTTCTTATACTAACTTTGGCATCGGAGAGGTTGTGGTAGGCATCACATCGGTGTCCATGGAAGGGAGCTATCCAACCATCCCCATAATCACAAATAGAAGGGCTTGGCTCCATCTGGACACATCTACTTCGACTGACGAATTTGCACTTCATCAAATGTAATTTTTTTTTATCATTTATAATTGAATATTTAAAATTATTTTTAAGTTTTTTTTTTTTTAATATAAGGAAGTTGTGTCTTGGTGTTTGATTTTTTATTTTTTTTACTAAATGAAAAATGGGTAGAAGGGCGGCCACCTGAATTGACGTACGTGACCATAATATCTTAGCATTTAATTAGACCATTTTATTTCTTACCTGTGAATCACCTGGAAAACTCTAGGATTGATAATGTGGTGAATGGATCTAAAAAAACTTCCGTGACTTAAGTTGTATGCTTGACCCATTATTAACAAGACCAAAATAATAATAATAATATTCCTAATTGAATTGAAAAAGATTAGTGGAAATTAATAGCAGAATAATACTATTAATTTACTCATGTATAAATATTGGTATAGTAAGTAGTAGTACCATAGCGATACTAGAGCTACAAACTAGAAAGGGAAATGGTTTTCACATTGATTTTGTATTCTCGTGCTCTCTCATAGTGTATAAGTTATATCAAATATGATTTAAATAAATTTTATAATATTTTATGGGTCATGTTAACGAGTGTCTTTAGAGTAATAGTTAACCATCCATTTTAGGAAAGTTTTGACACCACTTTTATGAGTAATGAAAAAAACTGTCGAAACATTAATTTTTTTTTTTTTATAAAAACTTTCTTTAAATGAATTATTAAACATTACTCGAAGGGCATCTGTTAACTTTTCCCAACATTTATTTTTAGCATTTTTTCCATCTTTTCTTATCTACTTGATGACTTGATTTTTCGTTTTCATTTTTTTTTTTTTTTTTTTTTATGGGATCTACTTTTGATGACTTGAATTACAAGACCCATTATTTATGCGGCTGTGCTGATTGCTGATCATATCCTACCATAAGTGCAACTGTGCAACAGTCTGACTTTGCATGTGTTTTATTTATATACTCTTTAACGTAAAACCTACATTGGATAAGCGTATCTAAAAGCTCATACTGTAATTTTAATCATCCTCAAAAAAAAAAAAAAAAAAAAAAAGGGTATATATACCATGAACACGAGAAATTCTATGCTTTCTTTTAAGATTAAAAGGATAAAGATATTAGATGTGGGCACCCGAGGAACGAAGAAGGGGGCCGGGGAGCTAAACTAATGGGCCGAGGCCCTAGGAGGAATAGGGAGGGCCCAGTGTTGGACCGAGTGCAGAATTGGTCGGGGGCCCAAGAAATAATAGTTCCCGAGGAAAGAGCCAGATCTTGAGGAGCACCGCGCTAAGTGCCAAAGGAGAAGCCTCCTCGGCTGAGGAAGGCACAGGTAAGTGGCAGACAGGCGGCCGTCTGGGCGGTAGCTCCCAGTCACATCAGTAATAAATGGCGCACACCAGCTCTGTCAGCCACATTAAATGAAGAGGTGACCTGAAATGATGCCCGTCACAACTGCACCAGCTACTGCCGCTGCCTGCTCCTAGAGAGAAGATAGGTGACAGGTGTCAAAGAAATGAGTAAAGGATAGCTGAAGATGGACGGAGCAGATCAGAATGCTAGGGCCTATATAAAGGAGAAGGTAGGGGCCTTTGGGGGGAGGATGCTTGTTGTTCTAGCCCATCTCTTACAAATTCTATTGTATTGGATCTAAGGAAGGGAAAGCTTGTCTCGTTACTTACAGCAGACTTTGTATTACTGAAGGAGACGTTGTATCACTCTCTTTTTGGGTCCTTACAATTGGTGCCGTCTGTGGGAAACAACAAGCGCCGGCGGATATATCTTGTGCAACAATGGCAAATGAAGGCAGAAGTGAGGAGGGGTTGGTTGGATTACGGGACGAAGACCCTTTCCTTGACATGGAACACAGAAGGGATAGGCGACGAGTCCTTAGCACACCAGCAGGGCCGCATCGCTTAAAGCGAGTAGGGCAAGACCGCCCCCGCCACGATAGTCGAGCCCAACATAGGCAGGACGCGCTAGCATTACAACAGGAAATTGATCACCTACGCAAGAAGTTGAGACGGAAAGAGCGCAATTGGAGGAGTCCATCGGCGGCGTCAAGTGAGGGTTCACGGGGAAGCCCAGACCCGCTGTACCGGCGCAGGTCCCGAACCCCACCTAGTGAAACGTACTCAGACACCTCAAATGAGGGCAACCGCAGGCACGAGAGGTTACCCTCTCGTCACGATAAAAGAAATGATGCCATGAGTAAGGCCCTGAGGCAAATCTCCAAGTCACCTTTTGTCAGGAGGATTAATAAGGCCAGGCTCCCTCATCGTTTCTCCCAGCCCATATTCGCCATATACAACGGGAGAACGGATCTGGTGGAGCATGTCAGCCACTTCAACCAGAAGATGGCCATACACTCAGATAATGAGGCGCTCTTGTGTAAGGTCTTCCCTTCTAGCCTCGGGCCTGTGGCCATGCGCTGGTTCGATGCATTGGGCAAGGGATCCATAGGATCCTTCCAGGAGTTGACTAGAGCATTCGGCATGAGGTTCATCACCTATAGCAGGGCACCTAGACCGTTGGATGCCCTGCTATCCATGGCAATGAGGGAAGGGGAAACCCTCAAAACCTACGCCGACCGCTACTGGGAAATGTACAACGAAGTGGATGGTGACTTCGAAGACGTCGCGGTAAGGACCTTCAAGGTCGGCCTGCCGACCGACCACGACCTTAAAAAGTCGTTGACAATGAAATCCGCCGCCAACATATGCCAACTCATGGAGCGCATAGAAACCTACAAAAGATTGGAAGAAGACCAAATCCAAGGGAAAGGCAAGGCCGGATTGTACCCCGAAAAGAGAGATCCTCGGGGAGAGGGTTATCATAACGACCGGTTGCGAAGGGAATTCCCCGGTCGGCAGATCCCAGAGGGGGTCCATATGGTCAACTCGCTGTTCAAAGAGTCGATGCACCAGATACTGGAAAAAATTAAGGATGAGCCATTCTTCAGTTGGCCGAACAGAATGGGCGGGGATCCGACCAAGAGAAACCAAAACCTCCATTGCCACTATCATCGGGACAAATGCCACAAGACAGACGACTGCAGGACACTGAGAAGTCACTTAAGCCAATTGGCGAAAGCAGGGAAACTGGGCCGTTTCTTGAATCAGCCTATAGGGCAGACAGGGCCCTCAGAGATGGGATTGCACCAGGGCGACCACTCACGCCCGGCCCTGGGCACTATTAATATGATTTTGGCCGGATCAGGTGCGGGCGCCGTGCCGAGCCCCTAGGTCCTGTTTGTGGTGGGAGGCCCGAACCCAAGGGAGGAAGAGTGGCATAACAAGAGGCCAAGGACAGCGATCCCCGACCTAAGTTTCTCTGAGGAAGATAAGAGGGGAACCCAACAACCGCACGAGGATGCCTTGGTCGTCACTATTAGAATTGGGGGTACAACGTCAAAAGGGTACTAATTGACCAGGGAAGCCAAGCTGACGTGATGTACCCCGACTTGTACAGAGGACTGGGTCTTAAACCCGAGGACCTGAAGGCGTGCCACTCCCACTCATGGGATTCGACGGAAAAATGGTGGCCCCCCTGGGAAGAATCAAGCTTCCCGTGCAAGTTGACAGCAGGGAAGTCCGGGTAAACTTCATAGCATGGAGGCTTTCTCCCCCTACACGGCCATCTTCGGCAGGCCACGGCTGCACTCCATTGGCGCCGTACCCTCGACCGTGCATCTTAAGGTCAAATACCCCATTCACGGGGGCGTAGGAGAACTAGTGGGGGATCAGGCGATGGCCCGACAATGCCTGGCGATGGCTGTTACGCAACACTTGCCTGGCCCGACCCCCAGTTACAGAAATGCGGCCCAATAGCAATTACAGGGGGCTGCCTCTAAGCAGCCAGCCGAAGCGTCACAACAATCATCTGAGGAATTGATGAGAGTATTAACTGGAACCTGTGAAGAGCGGTATTTTCAGATAGGGTCGCAGTTGCAGCCTAGAGAAAGGTCGGAGTTGGTGGAATTCCTGAAGGCCAACTTGGATGTGTTCGCATGGGATGCAAGCGACATCCCCGGGATCAGCCCTGAGCTGGCGTGTCACTGCCTGAACGTGAATCCAAAGGTGGCCCCACGTAAGCAACCCCCTCGGCGATCATCTGACGCACACGCCGAGGCGGTTAGGGAGAAGGTGGTTAGGTTAAAACAGGCCGGGGCATTCAAGGAAATCTTCTACCCCGAGTGGCTGGCCAACACTGTCGTCGTGTAGAAGAAAAGTGGGAAATGGTGAGTCTGCGTGGATTTTACCAACCTCAATAGGGCCTGCCCGAAGGACCCTTTCCCGATTCCCAGGATAGACCAGTTAGTGGACGCCACGGTAGGGCATCCTCGGATGAGTTTCCTGGACGCATTCCAAGGGTACCATCAGATACCCCTGTCCTTGGCCGACCAGGAGAAAACGGCCTTTCGTTCTCCCACTGGCAACTTCCACTATCGGGTGATGCCTTTCGGCCTCAAGAACGCTGGTTCGACTTATCAGAGGATGATCACTTGCATGTTTGAGAAGCAGCTCGGGAGGAATATAGAGGCATACATAGATGATATGGTGGTCAAAAGTAAAAGGGCCGAGGACCACATTACAGATTTATCAGAAATCTTCGCGGTGCTCAGGAAGCACAGGTTACGGCTCAATGCATCAAAATGCTCTTTCGGGGTGAGCTCGGGCAAATTCCTGGGGTACATGATCACTCATCGGGGAATCGAGGTTAACTCGGAGCAGATTAAGGCTATTAACAGGCTGCATCCCCCCCGAAACCTGAAGGAGGTACAGAAGTTGACCGGAATGACGGCAGCACTAAGCCGGTTTATCTCCCGGTCCGCGAACAAGTGCCGCCCTTTTTTCCAACTACTGCATAAGTGGAAGGACTTCGAGTGGACCGAAGAATGCGCCCGAGTGTTCGAAGATCTCAAGGCGTACTTGTCCAACCCACCAATCCTGTCCCAGCCAGACAGGGAGGAAGTGTTGTACGCCTATCTGGCGGTCACGGAGCATTCCGTCAGCTTTGTACTGATCAGAAACCAGGACGGGGTCCAAAGGCCGGTCTACTACGTCAGTAAGTCCTTGTAGGCAGTGGAAATGCGATATCTCCCTCTGGAGAAGGCAATCTTAGCTGTCATACACGCGACTAAGAAACTCCCACATTATTTCCAAGCCCACACGGTGGCGATGCTGACTCAGCTGCCACTGCAGGCCCTGCTGAGAAAGTCCGACTACACGGGCAGGATTGCCAAGTGGGCTTATGATGTCAAGTACCTACCTCGCACGGCCATAAAGGGCCAAGTCTTAGCCGATTTTGTAGCAGAGTTTTCTGAGGGCGCCTGTGAAGAGGCAAGCGTGGCCGCGAGCATGATGATCTCGTCCACTTCCACTGCCCCCGTATGGAGGGTTTACGCGGATGGGGCCTCTAACTGAAAGGGAGCTAGTGCAGGGTAGTGTTGATCACGCCTGAGAAGCTAATAATCGAAAAATCATTACGGCTAGGTTTCCCGGCCACCAACAACGAGGCCAAATACGAAGCTCTGCTGGCAGGAATAAACCTGGTCAGATTGCTCAGGGGAAAGATGGTGGAAGTGTATTCCGACTCTAGGCTAATCGTAGGCCAGATTAATGGGGAGTTCGAAGCCCGAGATGAAAGGATGCAGAAGTATCTCGCCCGGGTGCAAAGCGTACAGAGTCATTTTGATGATTTCAGGGTGGAGTAGGTCCTGAGGGGACAGAACTCGCACGCAGATTCCCTAGCCATGTTAGCCACCTCGTTGGAATCAAACCTGCCTCGGGTCGTTTTGGTGGAGGAAGTTAACACTCCCGCCCTGGCGGAGACACCTATAGCGGGGGTGTGCAGCGTTCGCGTAGGCCCAAGCTGGATGGATCCCATTATGGCCTTCCTGAAAGGGGGACCGTTGCCAGAAGACAAAGGCGAGGCGAAAAAGATACGAAGAATAGCCCCGCGCTACTGGCTATCCGAGCAGCATAAGTTGTACAAGTGCTCGTACTCGGGACCATATCTACTGTGCGTACACTCGGAGGCTGTGGAGCCTCTGCTCGAGGAACTGCATGAGGGCATCTGTGGAAGCCACACTGGCGAGAGATCCCTGGCACACAGGGCCCTATCACAGGGATATTGGTGGCCTAAAATGCGCCAGACCTCCCAGGACTATGCTAAGCGATGCGATCAATGCCAGAGGTTCGCCCCTAACATACACCAGCTAGGAGGAATTCTGAACCCTTTGTCCAGCCCTTGGCCCTTTGCCCAGTGGGGCTTGGACATAGTGGGCCCTCTCCCTCGGGCCTCGGGCAACCGACGGTGGCTGCTCGTCGGCACGGATTACTTCACTAAGTGGGTCGAAGCCGAGCCCCTTGCCAACATTAGAGACGTCGATGCCAAGAAGTTCGTATGGAAAAATATCGTCACCAGATTCGGGGTACCACACACCCTGATCTCGAACAATGGCCTCCAATTCGACAGTAAGTCTTTCAGAAGATATTGTGGGGAGTTGGGAATCAAGAATGGGTACTCCACGCCAGCATACCCTCAGGGCAATGGGCAGGCCGAGGCCACCAATAAAACCATTATTACCGGGCTTAAAAAGAGGTTGGACGACGTGAAAGGGAGATGGGCTGACGAGTTGCCCCACGTACTATGGTCGTACCGCACCACTCCACGGAGGTCCACAGGGGAGACCCCATTTTCATTAACCTATGGTTCGGAGGCAGTGATCCCCCTAAAAGCCGGATTTCCAACTATGAGGACCGACCAGTTCAGCGCCGAGGGGAACTGTCAGTCGCTCCTGGACAGCCTAGACCTAATCGAGGAAAGACGAGACGTGGCCATGGTAAAATTGGCCCATTACCAACAGAAGCTTAAACAGGAATATGATAAAGGGATCAAGCACAGGCCCCTGTCCCCGGGAGACCTGGTTTTGAGGAAGATAGTGGGAACGGCCAAGCTCCCATCCTGGGGTAAACTAGGTCCTAATTGGGAAGGACCGTTCAAAGTCACCTCCGTCGCAGGAACTGGAGTTTATCGGTTAGAGGACCTGGATGGACATGTAATCCCCCGCCCATGGAATGTAAACAATTTGCGACAATATTACTTTTAATGGAAATTTTCAACTTTCGTGTTTCGACTCTGTCTCTCTACAAGTGTTAGGTTGAATCTAAGGCTTGCCTAGCTCCTCGGCTACAAGCTCATGGAAAATTAACATTTGCAAGAAAAATTCTAAGTGTTAAAAAGAACCTAGTTCTTGCCTGGCTCCTCGGCCACAGGCTTAGGGAAAATTAACATTTGCAAGAAAAATTCTAAGTGTTAGGAAAAGCCTAAGGCTTGCCTGGCTCCTTGGCCACAGGCCTAGGGAGAATTAACATTTGCAAAAAAAATTCTAAGTGTTAAAAAGAACCTAGTGCTTGCTTGGCTCCTCGGCCACAGGCTTAGGGAAAATTAACATTTGCAAGAAAAATTCTAAGTGTTAAAAAGAACCTAGTGCTTGCCTGGCTCCTTGGCCACAGGCCTAGGGAGAATTAACATTTGCAAGAAAAATTCTAAGTGTTAGGGGAAACCTAAGGCTTGCCTAGCTCCTCGGCCACAAGCTTTCATAAAAAAAAAAAAAAAGTGGGGAGGCGGGGAAGCTGTAAACATATAACAAGACTACTATACAAAAAACTTAAAGTGTTCATTAAAAAAAAAAAACTGATTACAAAGCAGGAGAAGCAGTGCAGAAGTAAAACCCCGGCTACAAAAAAAGGGGGAGGAAAAGAAAGGGGTTGCTACATAAAGGGTGCTCTGCTACAAAATTCCGCCATGGCATACAAAAAAAAAAGAAGAGAGAGAGAAAAGGTAAGTCTGGGGCTCCTTGTCCTTAGCACTCTTCTCCTTCTTGTCCTTCTTTTTCTTCGAAGGAACCCCCTCAGGCACCCCCTTCTCAGCTTCCAAGTCCACTACGTCCTCTGGAGGAGGTAACCCCTTGGACGAAACAGGAGAAGAAGGAGGATTCTGGGACTCGGCAGGGATGGGGGGAGCGGAGCTCGGATTCGCAAGAGGACTGGGGGTTGAATGCGATAAGCGCAGGGCTGGAGGGTAGTAAACTTGGTTGGGAGCACGGAGCTCTGAATCAAGACTGATGCCCGCCGCGTTCAGGGCCTCCCCCCAGACCTCATGGCAGAAGGTGCGAGTGACATCACGGAGCTGGGCAGTAAGAGATGCGGCGGTCTTGTTCATGCCCGCATCATAGGCCTCTTGCTCGGCCCGAGCCTTCTCGGCGTCCTTGTCCGCCAGCTGCTGATTCGCTTGCTTCGACTCCACCATTGAAAGTGCCAGTGCGCTTTCGGCCTTCTTCTGGGCTGCCAAGGCATTAGAGGCCTGCCTCTCATAGCTCTTCAAGGCGGAATTAACATCATGGAAAGCCCTTTCGGCCTTAGACAGCTGGGAGAGGGTGTCCTTCAACTTTTTCTCTGCCTCAGCTCTGGCCTTCTCAGCAGTCTCATAGGCCTTCTCAGACTTCCTGGCTGCATCCAGGGAGTGATCGACCCAGTCTTCTGCCATAAAGGCAGCTTGAACGGCCTGCAAGAATGGGAAATAAGGAAAGAGAATAAGCAGTCGAAGTAAAAATACTTGACAGATAAAGAAGTTGGTAAGAACGTCTGAGGTACCTTAGCCAGGTCCTGCTTCAGGGAAAGGAAGACCTCCCTCTTCCTGAAAGACTTCAGCTCCTCCATGTCCTCGGAGAGGCACAGAGCCCTCTCCAAGGACTCGGCCACCAGGCTTGAGCTGCCCTTGGAAGGGTCCCTCAGGTTGGCGTTATCCAGCACAGAAGATCCCGAGCTGAGAGTGAAGGATGGCCTCCAAACGGAAGCTTTCTTAGTCTGTTCCCCGCCGCTCTCCCTCGAGGGCGCAACGGGGTCGGGCCTCTTCTTCGCCTGACCCTTACCGACTCGGGCCTCTTTGGTTGGGGGCTCGGATACCTCCTCCTCCTCGGGCGTGGCTGCCCCTTTTCCACTGGGACCACGTTTTCGCTTTTTATCCGTTGCCTCGACGGGAGACGTACGGGCAGCAGCTGGAGTTGGTGGACGAGTTGGCGCCACCACCGTCGAGGAGGACCCCTCGGCGTGGGCCGACAGTAGCGCCAGGAGGTCGGGTGTCTTCTCTTGAAATCCCATTGCCGATGATGATTGGGCTGGAGAGGCGCTTAGAGCGTCGGGGCGATAAAAGACTTCAAAGTCTTTTTCGGTTACCTCTTGGACAGAGGTGGATGTAGATCCCTCCGCCTCTTCGTTGGATGGCAGGGGAGGTTCCTGGGCGTACAAAATCTGAGCAGCTAAGGGCACAGGGAGTTGGGCGTCTTGCGTCCCCTCGGGGGGAGGTCCTGCCAGCAAACATCCCGGAACGGCAACGTCTATCCTGGCCAAGCGTGGGTCACGGGCTTTGATGACGTTCTTCGGACTCTAGAAGCGCTTTGTCGAAAAAGTGTAGCCAAGGATGACGTGCGCGGCTCGGAGTTGCCCGTCCCGATGAAGAAATATCTCGGACTGGAGAATCCGGTTCAGATCGTGAAAATTAACCAAGTGTTTGGCAGGGGCTGTGTGATACTCGTCTGTCACGGAAGAACAGTTATTGTTAGCAAAGAGATAAAAGAAAACTTTGTTTCAAAAAAAAAAAAAAACTGATGCCTCGGAGGAAACTCCTCTACAAAAAAAAAAAAACCCTAAAACAGTAACCCAGGCCCTCGGGAATGCTACCTGGTTCCCCTTCCTGGGTGGGACAATGTCGACCATCATACCACTCGCCCGAGACGAGAAGGAAGTCTTCGTCCATGCCCTTGCTCGAATCGGGCAAGCAGGAGATTAACCTAACTGCGGGGACCCTACTCTTCATGTAGTACTTGGTTTTTTTCCCCCTTTTGGCAGTTGTACACCCAGTTCACATCATGTCATGTAAGGCGGGTCCCCATCCTGTGATTGATGGCCTCTACACACCCAAGAATCCTAAAGATATTGGGGGAACACTGGGTTTGGGTTAGCCTAAAGTTTATGAGATAATCCTTGGTCACCAGGCCCATGGGAAGTTCCATCCCACCTTCAATGAAGGCGATCATAGGAATAACTACTGACTCAGGAGGGCGTTCTATGACCAGCCATTCACCCTCCTCGCAATGCCTAAATTCCACGTTGTCGGGAGTCCTATACTTAGCCCTAAAAGCCATCCTAGCCTCCTCGGTGTCTACCAGCCTAGCGTACCTACCCATGGAGAGAAATAGGAGCAAGACAAAAAGGAAACCAACACACCTACTGTGAAAGTTAAAGGACACTCCTCGGGAGTAAATCTCTCTTCGCCAAAGTGAAAACGCCAAAATGCCAGAAATGAGCCATTGCCAGCCCTGATCACTCCTTTTATAGGAGGCAAAAAGGAGCGGTAAAACTCCCGCCCATAAATAAGGATGGACGAGAGCCGTAGGATCTCAATCATAACATTGAACGTGGGGAGACAAGCAGCCGCCTGGCGCCATAAATGTAAGCTCGCGGATTCCGAAGCGTCAGGGGTGTGCGAATGACAGTTGAGAAGACGTCGACTTGTGTGAACGCATACGACACATACGGTGCATCCGCGGAGTTAAAACTTCACTTATGCCTCAAGCCAAATAAGCGAAAGTTTTAGGGGGCTATTGTGGGCACCTGAGGAACGAAGAAGGGGGCCGAGGAGCTGAACTAATGGGCCGAGGCCCTAGGAGGAATAGGGAGGGCCCAGCGTTGGGCCGAGTGCAGAATTGGTCGGGGGCCCAAGAAATAATAGTTCCCGAGGAAATAGCCAGATCTTGAGGAGTACCGTGCTAAGTGCCAAAGGAGAAGCCTCCTCGGTTGAGGAAGGCACAGGTAAGTGGCAGACAGGCGGCCGTCTGGGCGGTAGCCCCCAGTCACATCAGTAATAAATGGCGCACACCAGCTCTGTCAGTCGCATTAAATGAAGAGGTGACCTAAAATGATGCCCGTTACAGCTGCACCAGCTACTGCCGCCGCCTGCTCCTAGAGAGAAGATAGGTGACAGGTGTCAAAGAAATGAGCAAAGGATAGCTGAAGATGGACGGAGCAGATCAGAATGCCAAGGCCTATATAAAGGGGAAGGCAGGGGCCTTTGGGGGGAGGATGCTTGTTGTTCTAGCCCATCTCTTACAAATTCTATTGTATTGGATCTAAGGAAGGGAAAGCTTGTCTCGTTACTTACAGCAGACTTTGTATTACTGAAGGAGACGTTGTATCACTCTCTTTTTGGGTCCTTACATTAGATATATTGTACTTTTTGGGTGGTAATTGGTAAATGTTGGTCCTTGATTTTGACAAATTTTGTTATTTGGAATAATCAACAAAGCAAACTCCAACAAAGATGGAAGTCATTCAAAAAATACAACTAAAAGCAACCAAATGCTTGGACATAAATACCTTTTAAGGAATTAAACAATAATGAATTTACTTTGATTGCAATTTATTTGGTAAAGGACTTTCAAGACTTTCTTTTTTATAAAGGATTTTGTTAATGTGTGTCTTAAGGGCACACAATAATTTTTATTTTTAAAAATAAATTTTTTAAAAATAAAAACAGTATTGACAATTTTTTTAATTCTCAAAAAAATATTTTTAAAAATAAAAAATTTAACATGTACCCTAAGAGCACATATTAATCAAACCCTTTATATAAATGGAAGATATCTATGCTTATTTGATAAGTTAAATATGTATTTTTGGGATAATGACTTTTTTTTTTTTTTTCCTGAAATGAAAAAGGTCCCTCCATTTAAAGCCGGCTTATCCCTCTACCACACGAACTGTCTGAACACGGTATGAATGAATGTGGACCATAGCTGACGACGACGCGTGGCTTGGTATCAGGTCGGTAGTTCTGTACTTTATAGCAAATGGGCAAAAGATGTCAAAATCGAAAATCACCAAGCCCCGTTCGATTATGACACGTTGCATAACAGATGTGAGGCCCTGTAACCATAACCGTAACCGTTTGATGAGATTAGACCCTACTTGGAAACCCAATCCTGAAGGGTGGAAAGGTAATTTAATTTGTTATAGAAAACCCACTATATATGGGTAAGCAAAGGTAGCGAGTGAGATAAAAAGCCCAAACGCTACGCTGATAAAATCTTTGAAGCTTATTAGTGTTTTAGTCTTCTTAACTATCTAAAGATTTTTAGAGTTTGAAATGCAGAGATATGGTTGGAGCTTCGCTGACAAGGCCTGAGCTCAGTTCGCGAGCCAAGAGCTGCATTGGCGGCCGTACTTGCCACCGCAAAAACATCGAAGACGGGTGACCAAAGTTGGTGTATTAGTGTTTTACTAAAGTTTTTGTTTTTTTCCTTTTCAAAAGCTTAATTTTGTAGCAGAGGGTGAAATTTTAAGAGAGAAATGGGTGACAACAAGTGTAAAGATGGTAATTCAACGTTGCTAGATGGGAAATACGAGCTGGGTCGGCTTCTGGGTCATGGTACTTTCGCCAAGGTGTACCGTGCAAGAAACTTACAGTCTGGGAAGAGCGTGGCGATGAAGGTTGTGGGCAAAGAGAAAGTGATCCAAGTGGGTATGATGGAGCAGATCAAGAGAGAAATCTCGGTGATGAAGATGGTACAGCATCCAAACATAGTCGAGCTCCACGAAGTTTTGGCGGGCAAATCCAAGATCTACTTCGCCATGGAACTCGTCCGTGGAGGCGAGCTGTTCTCGAAAATCGCTAAGGGTCGGCTTAAAGAAGACGTGGCGAGAGTCTATTTCCAACAACTCATCTCCGCCATCGATTTCTGTCACAGCCGCGGTGTCTACCACCGAGATCTCAAGCCTGAGAACTTGCTCTTAGACGAAGAAGGTAATTTGAAAGTCACTGATTTTGGTCTTAGCGCTTTCACTGATCATTTGAAGCAAGATGGGTTGCTACACACACAGTGTGGCACACCGGCTTATGTGGCGCCGGAGGTGATTGGAAAGAAAGGCTACGATGGTGCTACAGCTGATATTTGGTCCTGTGGAGTTATCCTGTTTGTTCTTCTAGCTGGGTTTTTGCCATTTCAGGACAATAATATTATGGCCATGTATAAGAAGATTTACAGAGGTGACTTCAAGTGTCCCCCATGGTTTTCTTCAGAAGCTCGGAGGCTAGTCATGAAGCTTCTCGATCCGAATCCGATGACAAGAATCACAATCGCGAAAATCATGGATTCTTTTTGGTTCAAAAAGTCAGCACCCAAGTCAATCCTAACTAAAGAGGAGCAAAAGTTTCAGGAGTACGAGATGTCACCATTCAAAGATTCCGAGACTCTGAACGCGTTCCACATAATATCGTTGTCTGAAGGGTTGGATTTGTCGCCGCTGTTCGAGGAGAAGAAAGTGGAGGAGAAGATGGAGCTGAGGTTCGTGACGACGACGCCGACGAGCAGTGTGATATCGATGCTGGAGGAGATGGCGGCGAAGAGTGGGAATTTCAGTGTGAAGAAGAGCGAGTCGAGGGTGAGACTTCAAGGAAACGAGCGTGGACGTAAAGGGAAACTGGCTATTGAGGCGGAGATTTTCGCCGTGACGCCGTCGTTTCTAGTGGTGGAGGTGAAGAAAAACAATGGCGATACCTTGGAATACTACCAGTTCTGCAGTAAGGAGCTCCGGCCGGCTCTTAAAGACATCTTTTGGACCTTGCCGGCCAACAATTCCGCACTATGTTAGAACACAGCTTCAACAATAGTGGAGTGAAATTGTAGTTTAGAGTGAAAGAGATTGAATGAATGATATATGTATTGAATGAGAATCTATATACAATAATATAGTTCAGCCCCTTTTATATACACAGAGTTGGGCGGGAAAAATTGTAACCATCCTAACAACTTGATAGTTGTATTCAATAACTGACTAGCTAAACTACTTGTAGCTCATCCTATCTTATCCTAATATGAACATAAACTACCTGTATCACAGCCACATGTACAAACTCTATATAGACACTTTAACACTCTCCTTCAAAATGAACTATAGATGTTAATCAAATTCATCTTGGATAAGAGGTATAGAAATTGCTTTTGGCTGAGAGGCTTCGTGAATAAATCTGCTAATTGATGTCTTGTGGGAGCATGAAAAGTCTTGATTACTCCATCTTCTATCTTTTCCCTTATAAAGTGACAATTAATTTCGATATATTTGGTCATTTCATGAAACACGGGTGGCAGCAATGTACAATGTAGCTTTACTATCACATTATAAGGAAATTGGATGTTTGTGTGTGAATCCAAAAGTTTTAAGTAGAGCAATTAACCATACTATCTCAGTGGTCATAGTAGCCATAGTCCAATATTCAGATTTTGCAGAAGACTTTGAAACCACCTGATGCTTCTTACACTTCCAAGAAAGTAAGGATTCTCCTAAGAACACACAGAATCCAGAAATAGACCTTCTAGTATCCACACAGGCAGCCTAATTTACATCACAATAGCTCTTCAGCTGTAACTCAGAATGTGCAAACAAGAATAACCCTTGGCCAGGTGTTTTCTTTAGGTATTTGAGAACCTTATAGACTGCTTGAAAATGAGGCATCTTGGGTGCTTTTATAAATTGACTTAGCTTGTGGACAGAATAGCTAATATCAAGCCTTGTCAATGTCAAAAACAAGAGTTTCCCTACCATTCTACTATACAAAGCAGCATCTGGAACATCATCACCATTTGCACTACTCAATTTGACAGATTGGTCCATGGGAACATTTGAGGGTTTGCAGGCCAGCATACCAGTATCTGAGAACAACTCTAAGATGTACTTTCTTTGACACAAAGACAAGCCTTCAGTGGTTCTAGCTACTTCCAATCCTAAGAAGTATTTTAAAGTGCCAAGGTCCTTCAACTTAAACTTGTTATCTAGGAATAGTTTGAACTCATTCATAGCATCCACATTATTACTAGCAATCAAAATGTCATCAACATAGACTAAAATAATGATGATAGAACCTTTCATGACTCTAGTGAACACTGAGTAGTCTGATTTGGACTGAATAAACCCATGCTCAATGATAGTGGATGAAAGTTTGGCAAACCATTGCCTACTAGCCTGCTTGAGTCTATAGAAGGACTTTGTAAGCTTGCACACCTCCCCCTTGCAGCCAAAACTAGTAGGTGGAACCATGTAGACCTCCTCATACAAGTCCCCAAGTAGGAATGCATTATTCACATCCAATTGAGTGAGATGCTAGCCTTGAATAGCAGCCAATGCAAGAAGGGTTCTAACAGTAGTGAACTTCAAAACAGATGAGAAAGTTTCATAGAAATCAATACCCTCAGTTTGGGTGTACCCTTTAGCCACTAATCTGGCATTATATCTCTCAACAAACCCATCTGGCTTCAGTTTGATTTTGAAAACCCACTTGCAGCCAATTGGGACTTTGCCATGAGGAAAAGGTGTCATAACCCAAGTGTGATTTGCTTGCAATGCATCAATTTCAGCCTGCATAGCCTCTTTCCACCTAGGATCTAAAAGACCTTAAGCATAGGTATCAGGTTCTTTTTGAATAGTAAAAGCAATGGAAAAAGCTCTATGCTGATCAAAAAGTTTGGCATAGGAAAGACTAGAGGAAAGAGGATATAAAATACCTGGACTAGATGCAGAGGAATCATCTGATGGAGAGAGTGAAGTTGAGGCAAACACTAGTGCAATAACAAGATTGCAATGATAGTCTCTAAGATAAGTTGGTGGCTTGTGCACTCGAGAGGATTTTCTTAGAGGAACAATATCATAAACAGGACGAGATAAGGAGTCAGATTGGATAGGATCAGATTGAATAGGATCAGATGGGACAGGAACTTCATTTGAAGTAGCATCAGGATGAACAAGATCAGGAAATTCATCTGGTGGAACAGCTGCATCAGAAAGAGTGAAAAGAGGAGAAAATTCTACAGAGACATTAGTCTGAGGTGGATCAGGAACACAGGACTGAGGTGGAAACATGGAATGAGTAACAGCAGTGGAGGTAACAGACCTGGAAACCCAAGACTTGAAAGGAAAAATGTTTTCCTTGAAAACAACATCCCTTGACAGAAAACAGGTCTTAGATCTCAAATCATACAGTTTATACCCTTTAGTACCATGTGGGTAACCAAGGAAAACACATCTTAGCTCTAGGATCAAATTTAGTTCTGTTCCTGGTCAATGTAGAAGCATAGCATAGGCAACCAAACATTCTTAAGTGTGAATAGACAAGAGAATGACCAAGTAATTTTTCATAAGGTGTAAGATCCTTTAACAAAGGACTAGGGATTCTGTTGATTAGATAAGTGGCAATAAGAATACAATCCCCCCAAAACTTAAGAGGTAAATTAGCTTGGAATCTTAAAGCCCTAGCCACACTTAAAAGATGTTGATATTTCCTTTCAACAATGGAGTTTTGGTGAGGAGTTTTAACACAAGATAACTGGTGAAGAATACATTTAGATGCATAAAAGGAAGGTAAAGCAAATTCTGGCCCATTGTCAGTCCTAATTATCTTGATGCTGGTATGAAATTGAGTAACAACCATATTGTAAAAGGATTGAAGTAAACTAGAAGCATCAGACTTATGAGACATCGAAAACCCAAGTACATCTACTAAAGTCATCCACAATTGACAAAAAATATCTTGAACCATTTAAGGAAGGAGTGGAGTAAGGTCCCCAAATGTCAACAAGGATTAAATCAAATCTAGAAGTTGAGATATGAGTAGAACAATCAAAAGGCAATCTCTTTTGTTTAGCAAGAGAACAGACAGTAAAATCAAAAGTCTTATTATTATTGCATGAAACAATATCAGGTACAGTAGACTGTAATAAAGACATTCTTTGAATAGAAGGATGTCCTAACCTACTATGCCAAACACTAGTATTATATAGAATAGAATTAGGATTACAAGAAGCAACATAATTCACAAAACTAAGGAAAGAAAGCTTGGAGAGAACATCTTAGATAGATCTAGGCAAACTTGTATATGCAAACTGCAGTTTATAGAGACCTCCTTGCTTCTGACCCAACCCAATCATCTTCTAAGGCAGTAAGTCCTAAATAAAACAGTAATGTGAAAGAAAAATGCAACAATAAGATGGAGATTGGGTTAGTTTGCTAATAGACACAAGGTAGAAAGAAAAAGAAGGGATACAAAGTACATTCTCCAAAATCAAAGTGGAAGTCAATTTGACAGTGTCTATATGAGCAACCTTAGCCATATCTCCATTAGGAAGCCTAACAGAAATTTGGACAACTGAAGTAATGGAAGTAAAATAATGGATTGAATGCACCATATGATCAGTAGCTCCACTGTCAAGAATCCAATCAGTGAAACTAAGTTGTGAAGTATCAATTTGTGAAGAGAAAACAGAATATTCTAAAGAATGAAAGGGTAGTTTTTGAAAATTAGTTGAAGAACTAATACCTGACATCTCATGCCCTTGAAAATCTGTAGAAGGTTGAGTGATGATAGTAGCAACCTAATGAGCATCAACAGCTGAATCATGTGGTGCTTGAGTGCCAAAATGACTTTGGGAATTGAGCAAACCAAGAAGTTGCTGGTATTCTGATCTAGTGAGACTAACTGCCTCCTCTGAACAAGTATCAGTAACAACAGCATTATTGGCATAGGAAAGATTTTCCACCTTGTTGACCTTTATTCTTAAACTTGTATCCAGGTGGATAGCCATGTAGCTTATAACATTTGTCAACTACATGTCCCAAAAGTCCACAAGGAATGCATTGGGGTCTACCAGATTTGCCTTCAGTGAAACCCTTAGCAAAAGATCCACCATTCTTAACTACCAAAGCTGAAGATTCAGCATTAAACTTCTTCCCAACCTTTCTTTGCTTCTCATCTTGAAGCAAAAGAGAAAAGACTTTGCTTAATATGGGAATTGGATCCATGAGTAAGATCTAACTTGTCACAGCTGCATAGGTATCATTAAGACCCATCAAGAAGGACATGGTGCAATCTTCTACATGATGACCATAAGAATAAGTCCTATAGTTGGAAAGCTCCTCTCATAGCCCCTTAAACTTGGTGTAATAGGCATTAATGGACAATGCATCTTGAGTAAGAGAACAAACCTTCTGTCTCAACTCAAAAATTTGAGGACCATTGCCCTGAGAATACCTATATTTCAAATCGAGCCAGACTTCTCTAGCTATCTTGAAATATACAACACTAGGTTGTAAATCTTTAAAGATTGAATTGAACGACCAAGCCAAAACTGTACTATTGCATTTGCACCAAGCTGCATAGCATGGATGATCAACAGACTGTGGTTTTGGGATGGAACCATCAATAAAGTCTATCTTGGTTTTAGCATCCAAAGAAATAAAAACTGCTCTACTCCGAGTATTGTAATTTTCTTCAGTAAGGTGTTGAACCACAAGTGACATCCCAAGGTTATCACTACTTGACAGATAATAAGGACTAGAAGTATTCTCCCATAGTTGAAGGGTTGGAACAAAGGCACTAGAAGAACTCTACCATCTCTTATTGCAATCAAGCAAGTACAGATGCAATTGCAACCAATATTCAATCAAGAACAGAGACAATTGAAACAAGATACACAAACCCAACCACGGATCAAGGAGAAAACAATCAAGAATTGCTTTTAGAAACCAAACTACTTGATTACAAAGAATTAACTTAGGAACTTGTTGATCAAACAGAGAAACAAGAACCAATTCAAGATCTTGGCAATTGATGAAACAATTACGCAATCTTCAAACTAGGAACTGAATGAAAAACCCTAAATCAAGAATTCAATTGCTATTGTATGCAGAAAGAAATCAAGATTTAGAATTGAAAACTCAATGCAGAAACAAGAGAAATACAATCGAGAATTTCTACTTGATTCACGAGAAAAGCACTAAGCAAGAAAAACAGAGTAATTGAACTAAGAATCAGAGAATACCAAATTGAAGATTTTTTTAATAAACTCTGCTCTGATACCATGTTAGAACACAGCTTCAACAATGATGGAGTGAAATTGTAGTTTAGAGTGAGTGAGAGAGATTGAATGAATGAAATCTGTATTGAATGAGAATGTATATACAATAATATAGTTCAGCCCCTTTTATATACACAGAGTTGGGCGGGAAAAGTTGTAACTAACCTAACAACCTGACAGCTGTATTCAACAACTAACTGACTAGCTAAACTACTTGTATCTTATCCTATCTTATACAAACTCATATTGACTTTAACAGGTTACTTGCTTAAATCCAATATAAGTTGTGTGTGGTTATTGTTGATTAGACAATTGTTATTGTCGTCAAGAGTTAGTTAGTTAGTTCTATTTATCGACTTATTTTGTAACAGAATTTTGGAGGGAAGATCTGTATAGTTTGGAGAGTTAATTTCTTGTCTATAAATACTCTTGTACATGTTTACAGTCATATAATGCAATATATATTTTCATCGATTTTTCATAACATTCATTACCAGAGTCTTTAGCTAAGTAGCCAAATTTGTCATTTCAAGAATATGGACATGCAAATCTTGCAAAAAGTTACGCATCAATTAGGTTAACAGGTTTGGCATTGCAGATGAAGGTAAGACAAGGCTAAAGTTATTATACTTAATAGGACATATATGGATAAAGTTAATACAGTCAGTCGTCCCATAATTTTGTAGTTTGCCATGTTGGTTTGGACCGTTTGGTGTAAAATGTTTTCCATAGTTTATATACAAATAACTCTCTCCAAAAAGTAATAAATAATTAGATACTTCACTAATTCAATTAAACATGGAAAATTGCATATCTTCTGGTGTATGGGTTGTCCAATCAACTTTAGTGAGGCACTATCTATCATATCTTCTCTCATAACAACTAGCTTAAGGATTTATTTGGAGCTTATAAAAAAGGGGTTTAATTATTTGGTTTAATTTCCTCCAAAACATTACCTCGTAATTTATAAAGATATTTGTGGTGGCCCGGTCCAAGATGCAAAAAGCGGTCCTTGACCTCTATTACAACAACTTCATTTGACGTGAAACAAGGTTTTACCTATTACAACAAAATACTTTGATGTGAAATAAGTGATTACTTATTGCAACAACATTATTTTGATGTGAAATAAGGTTTAACTATTACAACAACACATTTAGATGTGAGAAGGTAATTCTTGCAACAATCTTAAATTGATGTAATACATTTAAGTTACTATTATAACAAAAAGTATATTTTTCATCTATTACAACAATATATTTTAATGTGAAATAAGAGGTTACTTATTGCATCAATATATTTCAAAATAAAATAAGGCTTAGTTATTACAACAACACATGTAGATGTAACAAGGTAATTCTTGCAACAATCTTAATTGATGTAATAAATTTAAGTTACTTTTACAACAAAAAACAACTCACAGATGCAATAGTATATATATTACTCCAATTATTTTTGTTGTTGTAATATGACTTGTTGTAATAGGTCTTTTTTCTTGTAGTGATCTTTGAAGTCGAGCTCCCAACTTATTTGTTTAAGGTGGGTGAAGAATTTCCTACAATAGTAAGACCCCTTGAGGCCAACATAATAGCCCAAGTGATAGAGTTTGAGGTCAAACTAAAATATTATCTCCCTCTATGTATTTCCTCTAAATCCTCAGGCTGCGTATTGAGCTCCCTCCCATTTTGCTATATCTCTCTTATTTCTTCTAGTATATCAATCTCTCTCTCTCTCTCTCTCTCTCTCTCTCTCTCTCCCTTAGTGGGGTTGTCATGATAATGGGAGAGGCTTTTGATGTTGGTGAGGGGATATATTCCTAACCAAATGGGACCCTCTTCTTGTGACAGATGTGACTATCTCGAAACCTGCACTCGCTACCAAATGGTGCTTGGTAGGCAATTTCTCCTAAGGTACTATCATTATTGATCAGTTTAGTCCTCGATTTGCCATTGATTTTCGAATTGATATGGTCCAAGATCTGCTACTGCGCCCATAGTTCTCAGGCATACAAAGGCTAAGGGGTTAGGCCTATACCTGATGCTCGTACAATATCCATGTGTCTTATTTTAAAAAAATTACATGACTCATTTAAAGAGTCATATATGACTACCATGTAGTGGATTAGAGATGAAATTTTTTCTTTAAAAAAAAAATAGAAAAAGGTTTTTATGCAACTTAAGTTGTAAGAATTTTTATGCAACTCACTACGTGGCAGTTAAAAAAATCATCTACATGTACTTATAGGCACGTGACATTTTTGATGAGTTGTATAATTTACTTAAATAATATATGTGGATGTTGTTTTAACCTCCATATAGTGGGTTGCATAAAAATTCCTATGATTCAAATTGCATAAAAAAACCTTGCTAAAAAAAATAAAGTAATTTGTAAAGAATGGTAGAAGTGGATGATGCTTATTAATCCTAAGCCCACTTTAAAAGTAATAGCAAAACAACTTTTAAATAGTTTTGGTCGATAAAAAGTAGCAAGTGTTTGTGGTGGGGGGTGGTTTGTTTCAATCCACGACCAGAATATCCAAATATGTTTTGGCTGGTTTGAACTTCTGCTGTTTTTACTTGTCTTATAATGGGGAAGAAAATTAAAAATGCCACTATAATCAATCTTTTAGATGGTGAAAGTTTTGGAATAAAATTGAGATATATATATATATATATATATTTCAGACAACCTTATCTAACTGTCCCCAAAACAATATATGGTATAGGAAGAAGACTGGTGTAGTTAATCCCAGCCTATAAGAAGATGACACTTTTTGGGATTACCATGGACCATGGTATTAAGAATTAGACACGTAAAGAATATTTTTCAAAAATGGTTTTTCCAATTTGGTAAATAAAATACGACGAAAGGGACGGGTTATTATAAGGCAACCAAGAGATAAGCTTGCGGTAGAGGTACTTCCATGCGTGTAGGAACATGTCTTAAAATTTGGAGTACTTCAAAACTCTATTTTCGGTTTGCATGCAACACACATGAGCGATAAGACACGTACATATGGTGACTGTTTGAGACCTAAACCTTCGGTGTAAAGCACATGCATCATGCATGGTTCTGTGGGAATTCATGTGGTAACAAACAAATTCAATCTTCAAAGATAATAATTTAATCCTATAAAAAAAAAAAAAAAAGATAATAATTTAATGAGTTTCTTATCCAAGTGACTGGTGGATCAAGGAGAGAGGGTAACTCATTGGAAGGTGGGAAAATGAGAGAAAACCTAAGAAAATCAACAAGAAAAAGAAAAAAAATAGAGAGCTAGGGAAAGAGGAGGTGAGGCAGCTATGTGTTTCTAGTTTCTAACTGTTAGGGTTTTGATTTTGGTTTAGTTTTTGTATTTTGTTTTAAATGTAACTCAGTAGGTTTACCCATTAGACTCATTTAATTATATTACCCAATAGATCTTTATTTATTTAATCTAAATGTGTTGGGTTAGGATTTACCCAAATTATTTGGATCGTGAATGGGTTAATGAATATAGGTAAAAGTTGCCGTCCTTATATCCAAATCCTTTCAGAATTATATAAGTGAACTAATAATAGGAGCAATTTGGTAGTTTGAAACCCAAACAACTTTAAAAAATAAATAAAAATTAAAAATTGTTAAAAACTAACATAATGTTGTTTGCAAAGTTAGTGTTAGAAGTTACAACCCCTCTATTGAATAAGACTTTTTTTTTTTTTTTTTAAAGTAATTCAATAGTTGAGGGATTGTGAAATTTTAACCCTGAACGTCACTTTTAAACACATTAAAAAAAAAACCCATTTAAATACAAAGCTCTTGGAATATGTCCACTTGTCATTGAATTATGCATTACATGGTATTTGACATAGTGAGTAGGTTTGGAGTTCTACAAAACTTGATGACAAATTATTTTTAAAATGAAATGATGCTTTAAAAAATGAAAAAATTGGAGACTACAAATCGATGTAGCGAAATGCAAATTTAATTTCTCTTTACGTGGCATGAAACTCATGGAAAACGGAACAAATCAATATATGAACAATCATTTATGTCAACCAAATCTTTCTTATAGTCTCTTAGCACAAGGACTCGACTTTACAAACACTTGCGATTTGGGGAAATGAGAGTCCGAAATAAGTGTTTCGTAGTCGAGACTTAAATTAAATTATTACTTAATTTGGTAGCTCACATGATGAGGCACATGTGATAAGTTAGAGGTTTAATGGGGATATGAATTTATATATATCATTTAGTATCTTATTTGATTGGTCAATTAGAAAATTGTTTTCCTAACGTGACTCCTTCTTTGATGAACAAGTGGAAATTAACCTAAATAAGAAAAAAAGTTGTCTACATTCATCACTAGAGTCTTTAATTGAGTAACCAAATTTATCATTTCAAGGATATGATCATGCGAATCTTGCAAAAAGTTTCTCATCAGTTAGGTTAACAGGTTTGGCATTACAAATGAAGGCAGGACAAGGCTAAAGTTTTTATGCTTAATAGGACATATAAGGATAGAGTAAATACAGCCAGTCCCAAGTAGTTTGCCATGTTGTTTGGACCACTTGGTGTAAAATGTTTTCCGTAATTTATTTTATTTGATAAATGAATTAGAAAAAAAAAATTGTACCCTGAAAAAAAAAAAAAAAGGAGCCTTTGAAAAATTGTACATAAGTAAATGTGTCAAATAAGCCCCAAAAAATTCTCATGCAAAACTAAAGTTAATAAGACTATATTTCATACAAGTGAAATATAAGAGAATTTGAACATTTGAACCTAGATTCTTTTTTTTGTATAAAAATTTGGTGAAATTTCATTGCAATTTAAATCATTCAAATGGTTAAAATCATTTATTATATTATAGATTATTTAATGAAAAAAAAAAAAAAAAAAAACTTAATGCTTCTAGAAAATTTTGATTTTATCTATATTATTATTTAAGAGACTTCTCCTATTTGAGAATCTTATTTTTTTTGTTTAAAAATGTCTCTACACCCCTATATTTAAGTTGAGACAAAACTAAAAGACAATCAGATAAAAATACAACTCTAACTCCTACTAAAACATTGTCTAAAAAATAGGATCACTCTCTTGTTGATTTTCAAATTGCTTTATCCACTTATAAATTAGATTCTCAAAAATATATATATATATATATATAATAAAAACACAGGCTTTTTTTTTTTTGCCACAAAATAAACGTGTAATATTTGTTCATTTTTTGAAGCTAGCCTCATGACACTCTTAATTGTATTAGTAGTTTTAAATGTGTAATATTAATAAGAAAACATGTAAAACTCAAATTAAAATAAATGAAAAATTATGATACTAAAAAAAAATAACTATAGATACTTCATTAATTCAACTAAAAATTGTAATTGGCATATCTTTTGGTGTATGTGTTGTCCAATCAACTTTAATGAGGCACTATCTATCATATTTTCTCTCAGAACAACTAGTTTTAGGGTTTATTTGGTTTGGCTGAAAAATGATAATGGAAAAATGTGTGTGAATTAATAGAATTTTCTTCTATTCGGTTCACATGGAGAGGAAAGAAAGTGACTGGTTGGTGTTTCCATCTGAACCCACAAAAATTGCTCCTCAAAATAGGGAGAAAAGTAAGAGAGTGGAAAAAATTGATATTTTAATTTCTACTGCTTCTCCAACTTTGTTTTAAACCACATAGCAGTGATAGCACCATTCCTATACCTTTTTGTGTTCAACTTTTGGATATATAATTCGAAAACTGCTCTAATTCAGAATGTGAACATTAAACTTTGTCAATATTTGGCATCTCATAATCTATATGTTGCCTGCTCGCCCAATATTACTTCTCATTGTACCAGACTCAATCACTGAAACCTTAAACAATTCTATTTAATTTACAACCATGAATAAATTCTGATACCAAAGCCTCGCATCGTTGTTGTTGAAAACTAAGATCAGAATGGCACAGCAGAATGCGTACAAGCAACCTTTACATGTCAAAATCCAATTGTCAATTATGTGGCATATGTAATACTAGAAATTGAATAATGTTTAGAGTCTTCTGGAGATCATAATTAATCTATTGAATAATGTTTATTACAGTTTTCTGGAGATCATAATATATTACTCTATTCAATAATTTCTAGGGCTTGTTAATTAATTCAGGGTCTGCATCTTCAACATCGATTGATGAGCTGGTAAGTGGATGTATTTATCATCTTGAACTTTCATTTTTCGTTACTGGTCATTATTTGTTGATAGTGTTCAATTTTAGTGGCTATTGTGAATCTGATCGCTTGCCTTCCACAAGAAGATAAAGTACATACGGAATTTTCTAGCATATTTTTTCTTCATCCGCTAGTCACTTGGACAATATTTGACCATGTAATTTTCAAAAAGTATTTTCCGTAAAAATGTTTTATTTTCCTATATATATTTGGTAGCAGCCTTAAATGAATTAAAAAATAATATTCTAACTTTTTTTATTTAGCTTTCTGTGAAATAGAATTATTTTACAAAAACATTTAGTGCAAAATAATCTCTAAAAACAAGTTATACTTTTTATGTTGATCAAAGATAGTTTTCTTTTGACTAATTTCTTTTAATGCTACTAAGCATTAAAAAATACGAAAAACTATCTCTATACAATGTTTTCAATCCAAACAATAATACGAAAGGTCAATCATGGAGTTTAGAAAAATTTCTAAGTTGACTGTTGGATGGAAGTAGTAATAGTATCATTGAAGGCATGTGTGGAGTTAATTATCAAATGATGACAAATCCAATAAATCTAGACTTGGGACACTTTTAAACTATTTTAGGTACAGATGTACCAATCGAGCTTGAGATTAATTAGATGAGTAATAAATAATAAGAGTATAAGAGTATGAGAGGTCTTTTTTGTTCATTTCTTCCCTAAGACATAGTGTAAATCCAATAACAAATTGAAGGCATGTGTGGAGTTAATTATCAAATGATGACAAATCCAATAAATCTAGACTTGGGACACTTTTAAACTACTTTAGGTACAGATGTACCAATCGAGCTTGAGATTAATTAGATGAGTAATAAATAATAAGAGTATAAGAGTATAAGAGGTCCTTTTTGTTCATTTCTTCCCTAAGACATAGTGTAAATCCAATAACAATCTGGAATAGTAGAGCCACTACAAAACACGCGGGTCTATAAACGCGGCTATAAATTAAATCTGTAAGTCAAGCCAAATATTTTTTTTTAAAGGAGGACCTATAGCCACGTTTTTAAAATGCAGCTATAAGTTAAGTCTATAGCCACGTTCGTAAACGTGGCTATAGGTCCAACCAAATATTTTTTTTAAAAGAGGACCTATAGCCACGTTTTAAAAAAAACGGCTATAGCTAACCTATAGCCTATAGATCTAGCCAAATTATAATTTTTTTTATAGTGGCATTTTTATTTTTTATTTTTTATTTTTATTTATAAAATATTTATGTATAAAATCATATTATATATAATAAAAATTGAGCTTAAGCGCCGTACTTGCACCAAGTGGCAGCACCAAATTGCAAAAATTTTCTTAAATTTTTAGATTTTAAGAAAAAATATATATAAGTTTTCTTCAACTATAATTTCTAAGTGAATAAAAATCTTAATTTGATTAAAGTTGAATTACATTTGCTGTATTTCTAAGTAGATAAAAATACAACAACGTAGTGTTTAATTTGTTCTTTTCTTTAGTTTATTTTGTCTTAAGGTTGCTACCTAGTGTTTAGAATATTTGTTTAAAAAATTCTATTCAATTAATGTTAGCTTTAGACTTTTTGTCCATATAAAATTCTTCAATGTGGATATATAAGTATTTCTAAGTGGATAAAAATACAGCAATGCAGTGTTTAATTTGTTCTTTTCTTTAGTTTATTTTGTCTAAGGTTGCAACATGGAGTGTGTGTGTGTGTCTATATATATATATATATATATATCAAATAATTCATAATTAATACTCATCATACGGTTCTTTTGCGCTATTCTTCTCTTCTTTTACGTACAACATCCATTATTCTCTTCTTCTACCTATAATCTTACAAGTACGTATTTGTTTACTCTACTTTTTTTCCCATCAAATTGAATATATTTTGCGTATTTTTTTCAGTTGATTTCCTTAAATTTTATCCAATTTAGAGAATTGTTACTGATTGTCAATAGATTTTTTTTTTATTATATAATGTCAGTTTGATTGTTTAGAAATTATATAAGTTATATAATTTCTAACCTGAATTATAGAGTCTTAGATATAAATTATATCTTTATTAGATTTTTCATAAAAAAATGTAATAAAGATATGATTTATATCAAAAAATATAAATCATATTTCATGTGCATATGACCTCAAATATTAATATGATTTATTTATTAATTTGTAAAAATTAATATATATCAATAAAAATTACAATAGACAATGAACTATTTTTTATTAACGTTAATTTTTATATTAATAAGTATATATTATGATTTATTTATTGTATATTAATTATATTCATAAGTATATTAATATATAACTATAGTATGTGATTTTTAGTAAATTAATATGATTTATATTTTGATATGATTTATAAGTTGATAAATCTAATATTTCACGTGCATCTTAATTTGATTACAATCCAAATGCTTCATCTAATCCATCTAGTCCTTATTTTTTAGTGTAGTGTGTTATAATCCAAATTCTTCATCTAATCCATCTAATCCTTATTTTTTAGTTTAGTGTGTTATAATCCAAATTATTCATCAAATCCATCTAATCATTTTATATATATATATATATACATGTAGTGTATTATAAAAAAAGTAGCAACTTTCTAATTTTGTTTTTTAGTTACTGCATTGCACGTGAAAAGAAAACATTTATATAAAATAAAAATAAAAAAATGACTTTCATTGGGAGGATATATACACGAGGAGGAATTGCTAATAAATTTGTTATCTACTTTTTTTTTTTTCAAATATATTTTGTTTCAATTTATTTTTTTGGATAAATATCAAATTTTTGGATTAAAAAAAGCTAACAACCTTAATTAACAACATGATTTTTATGGTATAAGAGAAAATAAAATTTTGTAATTAACGTTAACAACTTGATTTTTAAGGTATTGGATTTTAATTTTGATTTTTTCTTTTTTTGCTTATATCAACTTTTTCACAACTTAAAATTATTGTTTTAAATAGAAACAACTTCTTATCCAAATTTTTTTTCTTTGAAGTTTACCGTGGTTGAAATTTTGTTTAAAGTAAAATGTTACTTTGTTTAAAAAAAAATAGAGTAAAAGATTACTTTATTTTTATTATCAATCTTATTTTATTTAAAATAATTTTTTTTATTAACTTACACATGATTCTTAATTAAGCCGTGCATCGCACGGACATAATACTATTATTTATGTACAATTACACTAGTTTAGTGGTAAGACACGCATGTGATAATATTTTACCCAAGTTCGAACCATAGTAAGAGCTTTTTTATTACTATCTCTACATTAGATATTAAATAGTAATTTGTACAAATTATATCAAGAAAGTTCTGGGTATCCTAGCGGCAAGGACACGCACATTCCCACCAATCAGCCTAGGTTCAGTGGGTATTTTGGTCATTTTTTAGGTTTCGGGAGTGTTTCAGTCATTATCTAGGTTTCGGGAGTATTTCAGTCATTTTTGTAGGTTTCGGGGGGGTATTTCGGTCATTTTAAGGCTTTAGGGGTATTTTGGACATTTTTATGTTTAGAGGATATTTTGGTCATTTTTTAGGTTTTGAGGGGTGTTTTGGTCATATTGTAGTTTTTTGGGGTATTTCGGGCATTTTTTTAAGTTTAGGAGGTGTTAGGACATATGTGGTTCACATGTTAAGAACATATGTCATACTTATTTATGTAAATTAGTCAATCCTTTGACAAAACGCACTTTACTTGTAATTGGGTAGTTCTAGGTGTTTTTAATACTTCAAGAAACAAGGTTTCAAGATCAAGTGTTGAAGTCATCAAGTCTGTCCAAGAAAAACAAGCTGAAGTGTAAAATCATTAAAGCTCGACACCTGCTCGATAGCTCCTCGACACCTGCTATCTGTCAAGAATTAAAAAGTCAGATTTTCTGATATGATTTCTTGGGATCAGTGAATATGTTTTTAGGCCTTCTTTTCTTCTAACCCTAAACATATAAAAGGGTTGTTTTTAGAGCCGTCATAATAGACACAAGTTGTAAAAGCATTGAGCAATCCTTGTTCAAGCAAATTGTGATCAAAGACGAAGTTCTTGACCTAGTTCATCTTCTCTGAAGAAGTTGCTGTGTATTTGCACCAAAGGGTTTTGTGACCAAGCATCTTCTTGATTTTCATCGCATAGGATGAACTGAAGAACTTTGCAACCAACCTCTCCTTCTAAGTTGGTGTTTGAAGTCGCGTACTGGGATCCGCGCATCTAGTTAGTCACGTACTTGGGAGCCGTGCATTAAAGGTGGAAATTGTCACTACAGATCAAGTCCAATTGGGTATTGGGGTAAGGGTTCAACTGTAAGTTGGTAAGGTACTTGGGATTCCTTTACTTGTAACTACTTGATTTGATAATAGTGGAGTTTCGGGAGTGGTGACCTGAAAATCACCCGGTGGGGTTTTTGCCGTTAGGGTTTTCCCCATTCGTGAACAAATCACCGTGTTATTTAATTTCCGCTGCATATTTAGTTATTTGGTGATTTGTTTGTGTTGCCACGCGTTTGTATGATAAATTGATTAATTAATAACCTGACTAATTAATTAATTAGTTTAATCACAAGGGGTCATTCAGTTTGTAGCCTATCAAGTGGTATCAAAACAGGCACACTCTAATTAGGTTTTAATCTTTGCTGTGTTAATCCATTGACCCCTGTTTGTCATGGATAGAGGACAATCATTAATTATACCTCCTTTATTTGATGGGACTAACTATGCCTACTGGAAAGTACGCATGAGAGCTTTTTTGCAGTCCTTAGATGAAAAGGTGTGGCAAGCTGTTGAGATTGGTTAGACCAAGCCAAAGAAGCGCCGACCGATTGGGATGAAGCCAAGATCAAGGCGGAAACTTCAACAGCAGAGCATTGAATGCCCTATTTAGCGCAGTCACCAATGAGGAGTTCAAGAAGATATCCTCAACTGAAACTGCTAAGGAGGCGTGGACCATCCTCCAAACAACCTATGAAGGAACAAAGGCTGTCAAAAATTCAAAACTACAGAGGCTCACTACTAGCTTTGAAGAGATTAAGATGGAGGAGGATGAGTCGTTTGATGAGTTCTATGCCAAGCTTAAGGACATAGTGAACTCAGCCTTCAATCTTGGGAAAACCATCCCTGAATCCAAGGTTGTAAGGAAGGTGCTCAGATCTCTACCTGAAAGATTTCATGCCAAGATTATGGCAATAGAAGAATCAAAGGATATTGATAAAATTCCTTTGACTGAGCTGGTTGGAAACTTGCAGACTTACGAGCTAGGGTTATCAAGGATTGGCAAGTCAAGCAAAGGCAAGAGCATGGCCTTGAAGGCAAAGAACAGTGATACAGATGAGTCTTCCGATGATGAAGATTCGAAGATGAAGTCCTACATTACAAGGCCGTTCAAGAAGTTTATGAAGAATGCCAATGGGAGGAGCTTCGATAAGGACCGCAGGGAATCTAGTTCTTCTCAGTTTAAGAGCCAAGACAAAGGGAAGAAGGACGCAAAGAAGGGTGGTCAGTACACTGTTCCCGCAGGACTTAAGTGTTTTGGGTGTTATGGGTTTGGACACATGAAGAATGAGGGTCCTACATATCTCAAGAGCATTGGGAAGAGCAAGGCACTTACTGCAACCCTGAGTGACATTGAGCCTGAAGATGATTCCGACAATGAGGATGACGGAATCTTAAATGCCTTCACTGCCACAGTCAATCCTACTGAAGGGATTGTTGAAGAAGTGGATGAAGAAGAAGAATTTGTGGACACCAAGTGTGAGAAGATGGATGATCAAGATGATATCCATTCAGTCTATGAGAAGTTTTATAAGCTCTCTGAGAAGCATGAAAAGTTGTATAGGCTGACCACCAAGAAGCTCAGTGATGTGGAACTTGATCGTGAAGAGTTGTCCACAAAGTTTGATGAGGCGAATCAAACTATTGGAGCACTGAGGTTTGAGAACAACTTTCTGGCGGAGAAGACCAAGAAGCTTGAAGCGGAGCTGTTTCAAGTCAGAGCCCAACTGGAGAGGACCTCAAGTGCAAAACTTGATGAGATGCTCAGCATTCAGAAATCTGCTTTAGATCGAACAGGCTTAGGGTATGATCTTTCTTCCTCTAATATTGCTTCCACTAGTACTACTGTTTTTGTTCCTCTTACTAATATTGTTAAAGTTGAAAACACTGATGTTAAAACTGAATTAGCTAGTGAAAACTTAGACAAGGATAAATCTATATTAGGAGCACCCCCTAAGCAAGATAAGAAAGATGCTAGAAACCCTAGGGCTAAGAAGGCTAACTCTCAAAAGCCTAAACAAAAGAAGCAGTATCTTTGTCATCATTGTGGAGCTGCCGGTCATACTCGACCAAATTGCTACAAGTGGCTAGCCACCTAACAGAGCAACGGCATGACAGCATCTGGAAGCCAAAATCAGCTTCAATCCTCTCTTGCTCCTCTTGAAAATCTTCTAAAAGCCCTCATGTTCCTTTCGAACTTGAATGGTTTCAATTCTTCCCCCTCACCGCCGGTTCAAGGGTATAATCAAAGGAAAGGTTCTTCCAAGGTGTGGAAGAAAAAGGATTCTAAGTGATTTCATCGCTTTCTTCTCCCTTCTTGTTTTTCTTGTTTATTGCATTGCTTGTGTGTTTTGCATTTTTTTTGAGTCAGTTTAGTTTTATGCTTTGCTTTGTTAACATGTTTTTGTGTGTTTACTTTCAGTTTTGTTTATTTATTTTTTGATATAAAAATAAAAAAAAATAAAAAAAATTGAAAAATAAAAAATTTACAAAAACAGTGTGTGTTCAGTGTACTTTGGTACTTGTGTACCTTGGATGGCCAATAAAACAGAGTTTTCTAAATTTTGTATCTCTTGTAGCTTAGATGAGCATCTTTATGCACAACTAAGTAAGTGAGTTTTGTGGCTCTTGTTTGTGATGAGAAAGATTAAGTTATCTCTTAAAACTTAACACTCATATCACTCTTTTTGACGGGTAGGACTAGAAAATCCTAAGAGAAAGGCATAACATCTCACCACTGTTATCCGTCAATCATTAATGACATCTGTATGTTTCGGCATAGCAAAAGTGTGATGTCAATAATATTTGTGTGCTTAGGTATAGCAAAATTGGAATGTCAAAAATCAATGGGTATTTCTTTTCTCTCTCATAAGCCCATGCATGATATGCTTAAAAAGAAAATATGCAAAGAAAATGAAAAGCAAAAAGATTAAAAATGCTTTAAATATGATTACAAGCATGTATTCTAGGAGATGTGGGAGTTATAAGATGTACCTCGAAGGTGATAGTTCCCATCAAACAGTTACGATTGTGTGTGAGTTAAAGTTATTTTCTCATATCTCAAATCGTCATAACATGTATACACATATGCAATCTTGCGATGTTTTTCACACACAACACGCAATATTCTTTGCTATTTTTGATACATGTACAAGTACAATGTGATTTGGCCATCACTAAGGTTTTACATGTGCTGTTGTATGCTCACTAAATTGTCCTGACTTGTTTTTGAAAAATAAAATTGGTTAGACTTGTTTAGTGTGTGTGTGTTTTTGGGAGATCCATGTGCTTAAATTTTTCATTGAGAGATGATTTTGAGAGCCTTTTTATGTTGATTGGATCATTGTTGAGGTGCATGTTTGATTGCATTCATGTTTATGTTTTTCACTTCTCGAAAAACTGCTTTGATCTGCTGGCTCAACACCTCCTCGACACCTCCTCGATACCTGCCTAGCTGTCAAGCTTCTCAAGCCTTTTTCTTATCGCAATCTCGACACCTCTTCGATACCTGGTGGATCGATCGAGAAAGTTCCTATCTCCTCGATACCTTCTCAATACCTGGTCGATCGATCGAGCTTCTATTCTTGGTTCTGTTGTTCATTCCTCGACACCTTCTCGACACCTTTAGCTGTCGACGTGCTTTTTCTCGATACCTACCTCGACACCTGTCTCAACACCTATCGATACCTCTGCTGTCGAGAATTACTGAGGCTTCTATAAAAGGTTCTGTCGCAATCTGAAATTCATTTTCTCGATCTGTCTGCGGCTGTTCATCTCCCAAACCACCTTTTCTCACTCAAAATCTCCAATCTTCGTGATTTTCAGCCATTCCTTGCTTCAAATCACTTGGTAAGATCTCATTTTTCCTTCCTTATTCATGCATTTCATGTTTTGAAACTTAGGTTTTGGGGTTTTTGAAAAATTTTGGGGTTTTTCAAAATCAATGAGTTTTTCTTGAAATTTTGGGTTAGGTTTTCTCTAAAAGATGTTCAAAATGTCATACATTGCATTTCATGTGCACTAGAATGATCTTTACATGCATTTAGATGTGTGTTTCTTGTATGTGTGCTGATAGGTTTGGATTGGGTTAAGCCCATGATGCTTTTTAAGTTTGCATGTCACATGTTCATGCATTCCCTATGCATACGTACTCTTTGTTCAATATACTTGATATTTGAACTATTTGGGATTTTTTTGATTGTCTCCCTCTCTATTTCTTTCTCATTGTGTTTACGTTAGTAGTGTCTATGACACCCAAACGTAAATCCACTCCAGCTTGGAACCCTTTGCGTTCTGGAGCTTCTTCCTCTTCTGATTCTGCTCCTCTCAATCTTCGGTTTCGTGATGGAGATGCCCACAAGGCATTTTCGAAGAACTTTTCTAGACGAGGTGTTCATTTGGAATGCCAAGTCATTTTGGTGGACTTCGCCGACACTGACCTTCCCTCTATCATTCACAGTAGGGGATGGGAGTCATTGTGTGACGTCCCGATCACATGTCCTCTTGTGCTGATTTAGGAGTTTTACTCCAATATGCACGGGATTGATCGTTCAGTACCACTTTTTCACACTCGCGTTCGAGGTACGCGCTTTGCTGTCACACTGCAGCTAGTTGCGGATGTGCTTAGGGTTCCTAGGATAGAGTTTCTTGACTATCCTTTTTGTGAGCGCCTAAGGACTGTGTCCAAGGATGAGCTCATTTCTGCTTTTTGTGAGCGCCTTTTTGATTGGGGTGAGCATCAGTATACATCATGTAGACCTTTTGCTAAAGGTCCTAGATTTCTAAACATGGTGATGACTTTTGTACTCCATCCACTCTCTCACTATAACTCTATCACAGAGCCTCGTGCTCGATTTTTGCTATCTCTTCTTGAGCATCTTATGATAGATGTTCATCTAGATTCGGCGTCCCGTGATAAGCTCATCTTTCCTTCCGCTATCACGAGGATTTTACGCCATTTTTCTATCCTTTTTCTTGTGTCCGACCACTTCTCACACATTTCTGCCATAGATGCCGCTACCGTAAAACGTAGTGAGGCTCAGTTTAGGTCGAGACAGACGGATTCCACTACTTCCTCCCATTTGGCTCCATCCAGATCAGCTCCATCTACATCTGCTCCTTCTACCTCTACAGGCGATGTATCTCTTGGAGACATCATGGTGCAGCTGCAGCGCATGGATGCTAGCCTTGATACACTCTCTACTGAGTTGTGTCACGTGAATGTTCGTGTTGGTCGTATTGCACGACGGCAGGTGACCATGGGTGGTTTTGTTTCTAAGACTTCTCCTCCACCACCTCCTCCAGTCGCTTCTGATTTTGATACTGAGGATGATGATAAAGATGCTAGCTCTACTGATGAGATGTCTACATGATACTCTACCCTTTGTCGCTCGTGACAAAAAGGGGAAGTAGTTTTAGGTTATGAGAGTAGTCATCTTAGGGGAAGAGTTAGTATAGGACATTTTTGATAGGAGGAGTGTTGATATGTTGAGGGATGTAGTGAGGTTTTGATGTATCTTTTATTTTCTATTCTTTATAGATACATTGATCTTGTATATGAGGTCTTATGACCAGTTTTACATACATTGTACTTATTTTCTCTCTATGTGGATGTATGTTTTTCTTTCACCTCTCTCTTCATGTGTTGTTTCTTCTTTATCTTTATACACATATTCTTTATATTTGTATGCAATATAATTATTTCTGTTTCACACAAGATGCCTTGATGAGTTTTGTTTAAAGTGTTTCAGAAATACAGGTTGTCAAAGTCTACTTGCCATAAACTCTTTTCTTGCAAAGTTTTTCAAGAGTTTGTGTTAGGATAGATTTTATTGTATTCAACAAGTGAATATGAGTTGAGTGATTTATGACTTCTCTCATTTGTTCATTTGTTTGTTGTGGTTTTGTCACGGATTGCCAAAGGGGGAGATTGTTAGGACATATGTGGTTCACATGTTAAGAACATATGTCATACTTATTTATATAAATTGGCTAATCCTTTGACAAAACGCACTCTACTTGTAATTGGGTAGTTCTAGGTGTTTTTAATATTTCAAGAAACAAGGTTTTAAGATCAAGTGTTGAAGTCATCAAGTTTGTCCAAGAAAAACAAGCTGAAGTGCAAAATCATTAAAGCTCGACACCTGCTCGATAGCTCCTTAACACCTACTATCTGTCGAGAATTAAAAAGTCAGATTTTATGATCTGATTTCTTGGGATCCGTGAATATGTTTTAAAGCCGTCATAATGGACACAAGTTGCAAAAGCATTGAGCAATCCTTGTTCAAGCAAATTGTGATCAAAGACGAAGTTCTTGACTTAGTTCATCTTCTCTGAAGAAGTTGTTGTGTATTTGCACCAAAGGGTTTTGTGACCAAGCATCTTCCTGATCTTCATCGCATAGGATGAATTGAAGAACTTTGCAACCAACCTCTCTTTCTAAGTTGGTGTTTGAAGTCGCGTACTAGGATCCGCGCATCTGGTTAGTCACGTACTTGGGAGTCATGCATTAAAGGTGGAAATTGTCACTACAGATCAAGTCCAATTGGGTATTGGGGTAAGGGTTCAATTGTAGGTTGGTAAGGTACTTGAGATTCCTTTACTTGTAACCGCTTGATTTGATAATAGTGGAGTTTCGGGAGTGGTGACCTCAAAATCACCCGGTGGGGTTTTTGCCATTAAGGTTTTCCCCATTCGTGAACAAATCACCGTGTTATTTAATTTCCGCTGCATATTTAGTTATTTGGTGATTTGTTTGTGCTGCCACGCGTTTGCATGATAAATTGATTAATTAATAATCTGACTAATTAATTAATTGGTTTAATCACAAGGGGTCATTCAGTTTGTGGCCTATCAGGAGGCATCTTGGTCTTTTTTAAGGCTTAGGGGGTATATTTTGGTCATTCTTTTTGCCGCCCTGTTTTTTTTTTTTTTTTTTTTTTTTTTAAATCACATTTTATGTGGTTGTAATTTGAAGGGTGTATCGATCATTTTTTATTAATATATATTAATAACAGCATCATTTTAAGTTTTACTAAAATAATTTTAAAATAAATTAATCAAGAAAATATTAAATATTACTATTTATAAAATATTTATGTATTAAATATTTAGTGAAATGTAGATTGAACCAAACCGAATCTGACTGACATATATTAATATAGGTAAAATATGTTCATAAACCTAAGTTACCTTAGTGGTTAACTCGAGGGCCAAGTAGTTTTTTAGGGTCATGTCCAAGGTTCTAACCTCCACAACAGCCTTTTTTTACTTTTAATTTTTATAAGTTACTATTATCAAAACTACGTCATTTTGATTCTATTTAAAACACAACATAAAACCCTACACGTTTCTCATTCAGTCGCCCCTCCCTTTTTCCCCCTCCCCCTAATCCTTTTCATTTTCATTCTCTCATCTTCTCTTCTTAGCTGCCCCATCCCCTCTCTCCCTCTTCACTCATCCCCTCTCCATGGTAAGATCATTCATTCTCTCTCTCCTAGGTAAGATCAATTTCTCTCTCTCAGTTGAGTTCAACAATGGTCTGGTATATATATATATATATTGGGCCCTAAGCCGATTTGGTTTGGTGGTAGTGGGGTTTGGTGGTGGTTTGGGGGTTAGTTTGGCTATGGCTGTGGCTGTGGTGATGGGTGTTTTGATATTGTGGGTGTGCCAAACCCTAAATTTCTCTTCTCCGTTTGGCTCCCGAGGAAGCTCTGGAAAATTCAATATTAATATAGAGAAAATAAATTTGAGGATTCTTTTCCCCTACTATTAGGTTAGGTGTATTTTGAATTTGTGATTCTCTTGTTTATTGTATTTTCTTGTGTTTTTTCGGCAACCAAACGGAACATTATCGGTATGGTTGTTTCTTGGTTTATTATCATTGTTGTTTCTATTTGTTTTATATATCTATGATTGGTGCTTTCGTCTTTGAAAGTATAGAGCTTTTAGATTTAAATCACTAATGATGTGCTTGTTTATGTGTTTGTGGAGGTTTTAGATTCAAATTTCTAGGTGGTGGGTGTTTTGATTGGGGTTTGGGCGTGGGTTTGGCTATGGTTGTTTTGATTGGGTGTGACTGGGTGTGGGTGTGGGTGTGGGTGTGGGCGTGGCATTATAGGCTTCTTTTGCGATAAATTTTATTAAAATATATGTTCTTGTACATGTATATTTTTTTCCAATAAGTGTTTCTTTGTTGTGTCCTTGCTCCAGATGTTGATGAATGCAAAGAGAAACTAGCCTGCCAATGCCCAAAATGCAAATGCAAGAATACATGGGGTAGTTATGGGTGCAGTTGTAGTGGTGGTTTATTGTACATGCAAGAACATGATACATGTATAAGTAAGTAACCTGAAAGTGCTCGTTTTGGTTATATTTTAATGCGATACACATAAGGGGCAAGTTCTTCATATTTTCACTATCCACTGATGCAAATCTATTTTTTTCCTGTATTAGCAAATAACAAAATTTGCATCTAGACACCAATTATGAATTTACAAGTACAAACTTGTAGAAAATGCTAGTTAATTTCCTTTTTAAAATAATCATTTATTTTGATTTGGTTGTCATAACTCATAACTTCATGGCTATTGGGATTTGAGATTGATCTAATATACCAGAGAAGGTTTTTGTTATTTCTTTGCCAATTTGAGTTTGATCATCCTATGTTATAGAACACTTGATTACTAATTTATCTTTAATGCCATTTTTATTGTGGTACATACTTATAATATTTTTGGATTGTTGTTATAGTACAGAACACAAATTATAGAAGTAGCACATTTTAAAAAAGCAAAAGGGTTATAGCCGCGTTTTTAAGATGTGGATGTGGTTGTAGCTGTCCCCTATAGCCCTATTTGAAAAATGCGGCTATAGTATGGCCTATAGCCGCGTTTCTAAAAACGTGACTATTGGTCTTGACCTATAGCCGCATTTTTACAAATGCGGCTATAGAACCCTAAGGCCTATAGTCACAGGTTTTAGGCCACGACTGAAAACGCGGCTTAAAAAAATGCGGCTATAGGCCGAATTGACCTATAGCCACGTTTTCAAGAGTTATAGCCACGTTTTTTCAAGGAAATGTATCATTCATTAAAACAAAGAAGTATTGCTTTGAATTTAATAACAATCTGGTGTTATGGTAGGGCAAAATTGTTGTCGAAGAAATGTATCATTCATTGAACAGAAAAACATTGCAAGTCAGTGGCCAAAGAAATGTCTCATTCACCAAACAAGAAATATTTCAAGTCATTGGCCAAATCAAAGAAGCAACCAAAAACACGTATTAGTGATGAACATGTCATCAAATTGGATTGGCAAAAAAAAATGTTTGCGATGCTATGGCAAGACATGACTATAGTCACTAGTCATGTGCAAAAACTGGATTTGATTGATAAACAAGACTCATGGAGCACCTACTGTAACTACAGCTTTTTCGTTAGGGTTTTTTTTTTTTTGGCCAAAATGCAAAACTTACCCTCTAAGTTTCATCACTTTTCATTTTAGTCCTCTAAGTTTGAGTTTTGACATTTCAGTCCTCTAAGTTTCATTTATTCTTAATCAAGTCCTCCCTTAACAATCTGTTAAATGTTGCCGTTATCTACATTAAAAACGCCGTTTTGTCATTTAAAAAAAAAAAAAAATTTATTATTTTAAGAAAACGTGAATTTCAAAAAAAAAAAAAAAAAAAAAACCCAAAAATTATACTAAGAAACGACAAACATCATTGAAGAACAAAACTAAATCTGTAACCAATACCCCAGCCCAATATTGAGAGAGAAAGAGAACGGGAGATACAACAAAATCTCACTGGAATTCAATTCCAGATATCATAAACTTTCTCCCTTAAACAAACAGGGATATTACATCGTACTCTATCGGAATGCAAAACCACTCTCGAAGATCGACACCGATTCCTTGGAATTCATCGATAGAGTTCCCGGTCGCCGGATCTCTGGTTTGTAAACCAATACTTTGGCTTAAGTCAGGCGGAGGTCGAGATCGGTTAGGTACGGTTTGTTCCGCTTACTGATATGCCTGCATTTTTGCGAGACTTTGGGTCAGGAATTTGAGCTCAAATCCCCAAGATTCCAAATGTTCGTACAGGTCACTTCAACCTTAGAGACCTTGTCGGAGGCTAGAATTGGTACACCGATTGTAAGAAGCTCAGGCATCGGACGCAAAGTATCGCCATGTAGGATGATCTCAATTGCCGCCTGTTTGTACAAATCGAGTTTTGGCACTGATACGTTCAAACAGATCAAGTTTTGGCTCTCATTATATGTTGTAGTTATGCAATCTCTCTTTCCCCCTCTTTCTCCCTCTCAATCTCTCAGTATCGGGTGGGGATTCAATTTTGTTCTTCAATGTTGTTCATCGTTTCTTAATCTAATTTATGCGTTTTTTAAAAAAAAAAATTAAATTTAAATTTAATTAAATTAACGTTTTCTTAAAATAACAAACTAAAATTAAAATTTTTTAAAAAAAATGACAAAATGGCGTGGCTTACTGTAGATAATAGCAACAACTAATAGATTGTAAACAGATGACTTGATTGAGAATGAATAAAACTTAGATGACTGAAATGACAAAAATCAAACTTAAAGGACTGAAATGAAAAAGTGGTGAAACTTAGAGACTGAGTTTTGCATAATTCTTACAAGCTCTTATGTCATCTGTGGGGGTAAAAGCCCAGAATTGTATTTTGGGCCTTGGGTTTTATCTGAGGATATGTGCGTTCGAGGAGGTGTGAATGATTTAAGGAAGCCCAAATTTTCGAATTATAAAAAATGGAGTGGAGGACAATGGTCCAAGGAGAGGTTCATTCTCTGATAGGAGCAAATACTGATCGGCTCTATACTTCAGCAGTCTATGTGACCTTCTAGGAGATTTCCACGACAAGGATAAACCTTGTGTACGTACAGAAGAGATAAGAATCCAGAAATATCTAAGGAAAAAGCTACTACCACCGCATTTAATGTGCTGCACCTACTCTCTTGGCCGCATTTATGTGGAGAAGACTCCTGAACAGTGTTACATTGGCAACTACAATTGACAGAAGATCAAAGAAGGTGTTTTATGGGACATATACTCAAGTGAAGGTTCAGATGATCAACAAGTGTAGGATTAAGATGGTTAGGAGGGAGCTATATAATGTAAAAGATCTCCCACGAGAAGGGGGATCGGAAAAAATAGAAAGGAATAACTGTAGCACTCATATTGTATAAACACTGAATTCTTCTGACTAATATAAGAGCTAACCTCCTCGGACATCGATTTTGGTTAATTCTGCATGTCTTATTTGTTTGTTCTTCTTTCAACCTCATACTAGCCGCTGTTAAATTCATAAAATGCCTAGTTCTTTCATCCACTCTCTAAAAATTTATTGTTTGGCTCATTGGGCCGACTTCCTATACCTTTTGGGCTTAGGCTATAAATCGTGACCCTACAATTAGCGCTGTCTGTGGGAAGAACTGGTGTCTGAGTGAAAATAATGGTCAGCTATGGCGGAACAAAGTCCACACCAAGCAGAATCGATGGGATCTCAGCATGGTAACCCCTTTGTTATCCTTGAGTAGCGAGGTGATCGTGAGGGAAGTGTACACACCACACATATTGATAGGAGCCAACCTCGGGGTGGGAGTCATATTTCCCATGCGAAGAGTAACAAAGGCATGCAACAGGAGATCGACCAACTGAAGAGGGATTTGTGCCATGCAAGAAGGGGAAAGGCTTCCCCTAACTATGATATCTCCTCTAAAGGTGAAGGGGATTTGAGTTACAGACAAAGGTCACGAACCCCGCCCAGTGAACCTTTCTTCTACGAAAAGGAGCACCACTGTGAGCGATGTCGTGGAAGCCCACCACGTAAAGGCATAGGCAACGATGCTATGAGTAGGGCCCTGAACCAGATTTCTAGGTTGTCTTTCACGCGTTGGATCGAGGGAGGGAGACTTCCTCAGCGATTTCCACAACCTACCTTCATTATTTACAACAGTATGACAGACCCTGTAAAGCATGTCAGCCACTTCAATCATAAGATGGCCATACATTCTAAGAATGAGCCCTTAATATGTAAGGTTTTTCCGTCCAGTCTGGAGCCTGTGGCGATGAGGTGGTTTGATAGCCTGAGGGTAGATTCCATTAATTCTTTCAAAGAGCTCACTTAAGCGTTTGGATCTCGCTTTGTCACATGCAGGAAAGTCTCACGGCCTTTAGCATCGTTGTTATCCTTGTCCATGGGAGGGGAAGAGACCTTGAAAACATACTCGGATCGGTATTAGGAAATGTTCAATGAGATTGAAGGTGATTTTGATGACGTGGCCATTAGTACCTTCAAACTCGGCCTCCCAGCCAAGCACGATTTAAGAAAGTCCTTGATTGGTAAGCCTTTTACAACCATGCGTCAGCTCATGGATCGGATTGATAAGTATAAAAGGGTCGAGGAAGACCAACAGTAGGGAAAGGGAAAAGAGAAGGTTATCCTTCAGGAGATGAGGGATTTCAGGTCGGATAGATACAACAACCGGCCATTGAGAGATTTTTCAGGACAATTAGGCTGTTAGACACCTGTGTTAGTATTGTACAAGACCTGTTAGTATAACAATAAATAATTGTACTCACTAAATACACTACATTCTATTGTAACCATAATAAGGCAGTTAGTTAGCAAGGCAGGGAGTTAGTTAGAAGTGTGGTTGGTTACAAGATGTATTTAGGTCCACCACGGATGGTATTGGGAATTAATTGGAGATTGTTGATTTCTTTACCTAGCTTTCCTATCTATCTCTTTCTATATCTCTCTCTCTCATTTCTGCTATGGAGGCCTAGGTTCCCTTAAAGTAACCTACAAAACTTCTAAATCATCTAAATCCTAACATAGGCTCTGCCGTTACTCAGGCAGTCAACGCAGTCTTCCGAGAGCCAGTGCAGCAGGGTCTGGAGAAGATTAAACATGAACCATACTTCAAATGGCCAAACAAAATGGCGGGAAATCCCGAAAGGCACAATCAGAATCTCCATTGTCATTATCACCAGGAGCACGGACATACCACGAAGGACTGCAAAAATCTGTGGGACCATTTGGTCCAGCTTGTCCGAGAGGGAAAGCTGAAGCATCTCTTTCATCATTCCAGTAGCCAGAGTGGTCATTCTACTTCAGAGCCCAGGAGAGATAACTCCAACAGGCCTCCTTTGGGGACAATCAATGTCATCTTCGTTGCTCTAGGAAAAACTGGTTCCCATCCTTCTAGAGTTATGTCAGTTGCTCGGCTATATGCCGAGGGCTCTAGTTCAGAACCCAAGAGGGCCAGAACAGAATTTTAGCCAATCCTAGGTTTCTCGGATCATGATAAAGTTGAAACCATACAGCCCCACAATGATGCTTTAGTGGTCACCCTGAGAATTGAAGGCTACAATGTAAAGAGGGTAATGGTGGATCAAGGCAGTGGCGCCGAGATCATGTACCCCGATTTGTACAAGGGGCTGAACTTACGACCCAAGGATCTAAAAGCCTATACTTCCCCGTTGGTGAGCTTTGACGACAAGGTTGTCATTCCGAGGGGTCAAATCAGATTACCCATTCAGACAGGCTCAAAAATAGTGGAGGTGGACTTCATAGTGGTGGATGCTTATTCCCCATATACAGCCATAATGGGCAGGCCTTGGTTGCACACCCTAGGGGCTATCTCTTCTACTCTGCACTAGAAGGTAAAATTCCCATCTGGGAATAGGATCGAAGAGATTATTGGAAGTCAGTCCACGGCTAGGCAATGCCTAATAGCTACTATCCGAAACCAATCCAAGGCTGAGTCCTTAGCCCACGTTGAAGGAAGTTCACAGCAGTTAAGGATTCCGGCATCACCTGTTGATGGGTCAGCCGAGGAAGCAAAATGCAAGGATTTAATAAAAGTGGCTATATTAATGATGACCCTGAGAAATTCTTTCAAATTGGGTCTCAATTACCCATTGAAGAGAAGGAAGAGCTATTATAGTTTCTAAAGAAGAACGTAGATGTGTTTGCATAGAATGCGTATGAAGCCCCGAGAGTAAATCCAAACTTCATCTGTCACTATTTGAACGTCAACCCATCTGTTACTCCTAAGAAGCAACCACCGCAACACCCGTCCAAAGAACTCGTAGATGCAATATGAGATGAAGTAACGAAGCTTAAGCGTGCTGGGGCTATCAAGGAGATTTTCTATTTTGAATGGTTGGCCAATATTGTGGTGGTAAAGAAGAAGAATGAAAAATGGCGAGTGTGTGTGGACTTCACTGACTTGAATAAAGCGTGTCCGAAAGATCCTTTCCCCATGCCTCGGATAGATCAATTGGTAGACGCCACTGTAGGCCACCCTCGGATGAGCATCTTGGATGCCTTCTAGGGCTATCATTAGATATCGCTAACTCTGGATGATCAAGAAAAAATGGTTTTTGTCACCCTTACTGGGAATTATCACTACAAAGTAATGCCTTTTGATTTAAAAAATGTGGGCTCTACGTACCAAAGGATGATGACCAAGATGTTTAAACCACAATTGGGAAGAAGTATTGAAGTCTATATAGATGATATGGTGGTGAAGAGCAAAGTGGAGTCCGAGCACATAAGAGATCTTGAGGATATCTTTGAAATCTTGAGAAAGCACAAGTTACGCCTTAATGCATCCAAATGCTCGTTTAAGGTTAACCCTAACCAAATCAAGGCAATTAACAGCTTGCGGCGTCCTCGGAACCCCAAAGAGGTCCAGAAACTTATCGGAATGACTGTTTCCCTCAATAGGTTTATCTCTCGATCAACTGATAGGTGTAGACCTTTCTTCCTCCTGATGAATAAATTGAAGGGATTTGAGTGGACTAAGAAGTGCGCCTTGGCTTTTCAGCAACTCAAAGAATATTTATCTCGGCCGCTTATTATGTCCAACCCAGAGGTAGATGAGGTCCTATTCACTTATATTGCTGTAACTCCTCATGCAGTTAGTCTTGTACTAATCAGAGTTGACAATGGCATACAACGGCCAGTTTATTATGTAAGTAAATCCTTACAAGAAGCTGAGGTTCGTTATCTACCACTGGAAAAAGCCATTTTAGCAATGGTGCATGCCACGCGAAAGCTCCCCCATTATTTCCAGGCGTACACGGTTATTGTCCTTACCCAGCTTTCGCTCAAGTCCGTGCTGAGGAGCACAGATTACACAGGAAGGGTTACTAAGTGGGGTACCATCCTAGGGGCTTTTGACGTCAAGTACATGTCTCACGCTTCTATCAAAGGCCAGGTTCTCGCAGATCTGGTAGCTAAATTTGCTGAACCTTCATTAGAAGAGATAACAGAAACACAACACATGGATGAAAAATCGGTTGGTACCATTTCGATACAAGTACCTTTGTGTTGGAAGGTGTATGTTGACGGAGCAGCAAACTAAAGGGGGTCTGGAGTGGGGTTAGTTCTGATTTCACCGGAGAAGCTCATCATCGAAAAGTCATTAAGATTGGACTTCTCGGCTACTAATAACGAAGCCGAGTACGAAGCCTTATTAGAAGGAATGTCCATGGTTTATAAAATGGGAGGAAAGGTAATAACGATGTTCTCCGATTCAAGATTGGTCGTCGAGCAAGTGAATGGTGAACTAGAGGCAAGAAATGAAAGAATGCAAGAATATCTGTGTCAAGCTAGGCATCTACAGTCAAGAGTTGAGTCATTCAGTTTGCTACACGTCCTTAGGAGTGGGAACACGCACACCGATTCCTTAGCAACTCTTACAACCTCCTTGGCTCAAGGCTTACCTTGGGTCATCCTTGTAGAAGACTTGTGCAAACCCAGAGAAAAGAAAGAAGAGGTGATCCAAGTGCATCAAGTCAGAGTAAGCCCTAGCTGGATGGATCCCATAGTACTATTCTTGAAGGAGGATATCCTACCAGAAGATAAGTCCGAAGCTGACAAGATACGCAGAAAAGCTCCTCCTTTCTAATTATTCGAGGACCAAAAATTATGTAAGACCTTCTCTGGGCCTTACTTTGCATCCATCCTGAGGCATCAGAGTTGCTCCTTAAAGTGTTACATGAAGGGATCTGTGGAAGCCACACAAGAGGTAGGTCCTTATCTCATAGAGACATCACTCAAGGTTATCGGTGGCCAAGTATGCAAAAAGAAGCACTGGAATATGTAAAGAAGTGTGATCAATGCCAGAGATTCGTGCCAAACATACATCAACCTGGAGGAACTCTTAATCCCCTGTCTAGTCCTTGGCCGTTTGCACAGTGGGGTTTGGACATTGTTGGTCCTTTTCCTAAGGCAGCAGGGAACAAAAGATATTTGCTGGTCGGCACAGACTATTTCACAAAATGGGTGGAAATCGAGCCATTGGCGAACATCAGAGACGTGGACACCAAGATGTTTATTTAGAAAAACATTGTCACTCGGTTTGGAGTTCCTCATACTCTCATCTCCAACAACGGTCTTCAATTTGATAGCAAATCTTTTAGGAAATATTGTTGTGACCTAGGGATTACAAACCGGTACTCTACCCCAGCTTATCCTCAAGGAAATGGGCAAGCGGAGGCTGTAAACAAAACCATAGTGAATGGGCTCAGGTAGAGATTAGATGATGCCAAAGGGAAATGAGTGGAAGAGCCACCACATGTCCTTCGGACATATCGGACCACACCTCGGAGGTCCACAGGAAAAACTCCCTTTTCAATGACATATGGAGCAGAGGTTGTCATTCCTTTAAAAACTGGTTTCCTAATGCTGCGGACAAGTTCATTCAATCCAAGCAATAACAACGAATTACTAGAGAAAAGCCTTGACTTGATTGAGGAAAGAAGAGAAAGTGCAATGGTGCATTTGACCTACTACCAACACAAACTCAAGCAGGGTTACGATGCTAACGTAAGGCTAAGACCACTAGTGATTGATGACCTGGTGCTGAGGAGGGTTCTAGGTACTGCAAAAAACCCAGCATGGGGAAAACTAGGACCCAATTGGGAAGGACCATACCGTATCACCTCAGTTACTGATATAGGAGCGTACTTTTTAGAAGATTTAGATGAACATGTAATACCGCGTCCTTAAAATGTAAATAACCTGAAAAGGTATTATTCTTAATGCAAATTTCTTTTTACTAATATGTTCTTTAATTACTCGGAAGCATTTTACCTATCAATTGTCATTTTTTATAAGTGTTAAACAGAACCTTAGTCATGCCTGTAGTTCTCGAACCAGATGCTTTGGGGAAATTAATATTCATTGTCATTTTTTATAAGCGTTAAACAGAACCTTAATTATGCCTGTAGCCCTCGGACCAAATGCTTTGGGGAAATTAACATTCATTGTCATTTTTTATAAGTGTTAAACAGAACCTTAGTCATACCTGTAGTCCTCGGACCAGATGCTTTAGGGAAATTAACAATTCATTGTCATTTTTTATAAGTGTTAAACAGAATCTTAGTCATGCCTGTAGTCCTCAGACCAGATGCTTTTGGGAAATTAACATTCTTTGTCATTTTTTATAAGTGTTAAAAAAACCTTAGTCATGCTTGTAGTCTTCGGACCAGATGCTTTGGAGAAATTAACATTCATTGTCATTTTTTATAAGTGTTAAACAGAACATTGGTATACTCATTTACTTTTCATTAAGCATTCAGATAGTTCTACAATATTTGCCAACTCTTCAAGTTAATGGTTCGAAGTAATTAAGATGTCTTGAATACTTAGCCAGGCATGAATTGGTTACTAAATAATTATTAGATTTAGCTATCATTGCAGAAATAGTAATGTGTAATATTAATATGGAGTAAGAAACTTTCATCATTGACACTTAGTCAAATTATTGATGTTTGCAAAATGTTTCTGTTAGTTTTTATAATAACTAGATTAGCAGTAAGGACAAACGGAGTAAGAACAAGAGAAATAAAGGGAAAGATCCATTCATTAATTGGAAAGAAAAGTTACATTTTGTTCAAGTGACTAAACGTCATTACAAAAAAAACTTCACTAACTCTACTATCTAACACTATGAGACAATTTTATATCTCAAGCCTTTGCCTTGGGGGCAAAGGGATCCTCCTTCTGACTGAGGAGAGAAGTCTCAGCATCCTTGGCCTTAGTATTAAACTCTTTGAGTTTGGTCTCTGCTTCTTTGGTTTTGGCCTCAACATCCTTGAACTGCTCAGCATCCCTAGCTTCAGCCGAGGGCTCTTTCTCCTCACCCTTGTCCTCTCCTTCACCAGCCTTGCTGACTCCTTTTAGGACCTTAGGAAAAAGGAGAGCAGTTTGGAGAGCCAAAGGTTGGTCATTACAAAAAAAACTTCACTAACTCTATTATCTAACACTATGAGACAACTTTATATCTCAAGCCTTTGCCTTGGGGGCAGGGGGATCCTCCTTCTAACTGAGGAGAGAAGTCTCAGCATCCTTGGCCTTAGTATTAAACTCTTTAAGTTTGGTCTCTGCTTCTTTGGTTTTGGCCTCAGCATCCTTGAACTACTCAGCATCCCTAGCTTCAGCCGAGGGCTCTTTCTCCTCACCCTTGTCCTTTCCTTCACCAGCCTTGCTGACTCCTTTTGGGACCTCAGGAAAAAGGAGAGCAGTTTGGAGAGCCAAAGGTTGGTTAGAAGTTCCAAGAGCAATGGCAGAGGATAAAGGAAGGGCATCTGGAATTGCATAGATGTCAGGATGATAGTATATGCTCCCTTTCTCCTTCCACACTGAGTTTACAGGGATGCCTGCAACGTCAAGGGCCCTGTCCCATGACATGTCACAATACTCCCTGCCAACTTCAGAGAGCTTTTCGACAAGCCTAACTTGGGTCTCCTCCATTCCAAGTAGGTAAGATGCTTTCTTTTCAGTATCAAGGGCTTCATTGGCTAACTGAGCTGTGTCTTTAGCTTTTTACACTTCAGCTTTCAGCTCCAGCACGAGTTGCCTTGTAGTGGCTAGCTCTATCTCTGTCTGATAAAGCTTTTTGTGCTAGTCTTTAGCTTGGGTCTTAGCACTTTTTAACCTAGCTACAGCAGACTTTCTCTCCCTCTCCTCGACAATGAGCTTATTTGCCAGCTTTTGGTTATCCTCCTTTGCAACCCCCAGGGCTTTCTCAACTTTGAGATGAAGTTGAACCTCGACCTTTACATCGTTACGGGCTTTGTTGACCCATTCCTTGGCCACAAAGACCTCTTGGGTGACCTGTATAAATATAGCTTGACAATCCGTATGAGCATGAAAAGACGAAATGAGGAATTCATATAACTCAAAAAAATAAAGTTTGGATGAGAACTTACCATTGTGGGATCCCTCTTTAGGGACAGGAAGAGCTCTTGCTGCTGTAACTTTCTTACGTCATCCATATCCTTAGGCAGAAGGATTAGCTGCTCCAAGGCCTTGGCCATGCGTGCATCGTGACCCCTCGGCGGTGTGTGCACCATGACCCATTCCTTGGCCACAAAGACCTCCTGGGTGACTTGTATGAATATAGCGTGACAGTCCGTATGAGCATGAAAAGGCAAAATGAGGAATTCATATAACTTAAATAAATAAAGTTAGGATGAGAACTTACTATTGCGAGATCCCTCTTTAGGAACAGGAAAAGCTCTTGCTGCTGTAGCTTCCTTACGTCATCCATATCCTTAGGTAAAACGATTGGCTGCTCCAAGGCCTCGGCCGCGTGTGCACCGCAACCCCTCTGGAACTCTCTAATTGAAGCGTTCTAGGGAATGAATGCTCCATCCACCTCTAACCGAGGAGACCAATTTTGCTGGGCCATGCGCACGTTGGCCCTGTTCTGTTCCTTTTGGCTATCAACGGATGAGCACCTTCGGCCTCGCTAGTCTTTGACCTTCTGTTGCTTGTTTCCCTTAGTAGGGATCAGCTCACCTTCTTCCAAAATCTCAATTGGCCTTTTCTTTTTCAAGTCAGGGTTTGGCTTTAATCCGAGATTGGTAGGAAGCTGGGGAGGAGAAGGAGGAGGAAGGTTAGCCGAGGACTGAGCCTTATCGGTTTCTTGTGATATAGGCACCTGGTTTCTCCCCTTTAAAAGGGCCCTCAAACTTTTACTCCCTGCATTCAAGGCCATCTCTTCTTGTTCTTCTTCTGAAGTATCGTCTGGAAGGGCAACGACAATAACTAAGGGGCGAGCAGTTGAATGCTTATCAAGTTCCTCCTCGGCGTTCGACGTTGAAACTACTTGTACCCCTTCGAGCTCTTCCTCTCCAAAACGAAAGTTGTCAATCTCTTTGTCAAGCGAAGAGTTTGAAGAGGCAACCCCTTCTCCGATTGCTGTAGCTTCAAGAGGAATTTATTGAATGGGTGGGACGACCAGAGGATCCCCTTGTGGGTATGAGTGTGCTACTGGTGGAAGATCGTCTGGGGATAAAAAATCAGGCCGAGACATGTCTATCTGAGCTAAACGATGGTCACCTGCTCTTATGGCGTTACCAACCTCTTGGAAGACCTTCGAAATTGGCTGAAAGTCCAAGATCAAATAAACAGCCCGAAACTATCCGTCTCCGCTTACAAAGATCTCGGATCTTAGCAAGTAGTTAAGAGCTGCGACGTTGGTTAAGCTGATCCGAGGTTTCACGTGCCTTTTATCTGTTAACACCAAGAAAAATGAAGCACAGTCAAAAAATTGAAATCCACTGCCAAAATAAAAATAGAAAAAAAAAGAAGCAAAGTGAGGCCAAGACTAAAAAAATTTTAAATCTATTGCTAGGAGACCTAAATCTAGGATGTCCCACCTGGCTCTCCCTCCTGGGTTGGGTAATGAAGACCATCATGTCACACCCCCAAAGCGATCAGATAGTCATCTTTCATCCCCTTATTGGATTTAGGTAGACATGAAATGAGTCTAACAACATCGGATCGGGATTTGAGGTAAAATCCCCCCCTTTTTGTTTGTGGAACTCGTATAGGTGGACCACGTCGTGTCAGGTGAGCCTCAAGCCCAGATGCTCGTTCAGAGCATCAATGCACCCTAAGATCCTAAAGAGATTAGGTGCACACTAGTGAGAGCATATCCTATGGTTATGGAGGTAGTCCCTTGTAATTCTACCCATAGGGAGAGTCATTCCCCCTTCTATGAAGGCTATCACAGGGATTATGACTTCTCCCACCTCTCGGTTGGATGCTATTTCTTCTATGGAGCAATACCGCAGGGCAACTTCCTGCGGTATGTGGTATTTTTCCTTAAAGATTTCTATTTTGGCAGGGGTATCTACTAAATGCTTAAATCTACCCATTTTAGACAAACTATAAAGGAAAATATCAACAGTGACTACTAGGAAATAAGAATTTGCGGGGTCGAGAAGACTGGCCGAGGAGAAGAAAAGGTTTAAGGAAATTAGAACTTACACGAACTAAGGTATATCACGACCCTTGAAGTTTTTAGAGAAACTTGCAATAATTTCTAGGAAAACGACTATGGAAGGTTTAGTGATTTTAACGGGCTTTGTGTGTTGAAATGCTGGAGATCGTTGGAAAGTTTGAGAGTTTGAGAGTTCGTAAAGAAAATGAGAAAAGATTTCTTTCGAAGCTTTATATAGAGGGCAAAAGGTGAGTAGAGGTTATCCCGCCCAAATTCTGAGGAAAAACATCAACCGTTAGATTAAAACCTCATCGTTGATGTGAGGCTCATCGTTGATGTGAGGGACATAACGCATCCTGGAGCAGTTAATGAAATCTCACGAATTCTGAAACGTTAGTGACAATTATGAAACGCATAAAGTAATACTCCTACACGTGTAAGTTCAATGATTTTTAATATTCTTATTCTTATTATTATTATTTGAATTTGAAATAATTCAAAATCCCATCTTTTCTCCTCGGATACGAGGGAAAAAACTGGAATTTTGAGAGGCTATTGTTGGGGTAAAAGCCCAGAATTGTATTTTGGGCCTTGGGTTTTTTTTGAGGATATGTGCGTCTGAGGAGGGGTAAATGATTTAAGGAAGCCCAAATTTCCGAATTATAAAAGATGGAGTGGAGGACAATGGTCCGAGGAGAGGTTCATTCTCGGATAGGATCAAATACTGATCGGCTCTGCACTTCAGCAGTTTATGTGACCTTCCAGGAGATTTCCGCGATAAGGATGACCCTTGTGCAAATACAGAAAAGATAAAAATCTAGAAATATCTAAGGGAAAAGTTGCTACCACCGCATTTAATCTCTTGCACCTACTCTCCTAACCGCATTTATGTGGAGAAGACCCTTGAACAGTGTTACATTGGCAACTACAACTGACAGAAGATCAAATAAGGTGTTTGATGGGACATATACTCAAGTGAAGGTTCAGATGATCAACAAGTGTAGGATCAAGATGGTTAGGAGGGAGCTATATAATGTAAAAGATCTCCCATGAAAAGGGGGATCGGAAAAAATAGAAAGGAATAACTGTAGCACTCATATTGTATAAACACTGAATTGTACTGACTAATATCAAAGCTAACCTCCTCGAACATCAATTTTGGTTAATTCTGCATGTCTTATTTGTTTGTTCTTCTTTCAACCTCATACTAGCCGTTGTTAAATTCATAAAAGGCCTAGTTCTTTCACCCACTCTCTAAAAATTTATTGTTTGGGCTCATTGGGCTGACTTCCCATACCTTTTGGGCTTAGGTTATAAATCGTGACCCTACATCATCTTTTTATACACAATAGTAAAGATAATTAAAAATTTTATTTATTATATTGTTGATGTTTAAGTAAAAAAGATTTGATATTTTGAGCAAAATTCATAGAAGGGGACCCATAGACAGTTAGTGTCCGTTTGGAATCCGTTTATTTTACTAAAATTGAAATCTTTTTTGCTGAAAATACTGTAAATAAAGATAAAAGTTAGCTGAAATAGTACAGTGAGACTCATAAATAATACAAAAAGTGCAGTTGGACCCATGAATAGTAAAAAAAATAAGCTGAATAGTAAAATAAGTTGATAAAAATAATCCATGTCAAACGCACACTTAATTAGAGTTGACTTACTAAAACTTTGCAATGGATTACATGAATGATGAAACGCTAGCCGCGGGATGAAATAAGCTTGGATTTTTGTGGGACCTGCGTTGGGCCCACAAACAATAAATAAGTTTCAGCAAAAACCAGATGTGGCTGTATTACTGATTACATTCAAAAACTTATTTGCTTTTAGCTTTTTCAAAAAAAAAAAAAAGAAGAAGCTTATTTGATTATATATATATATATATATAATATTTTAAATTCTCTTTTTTTTTTCTTTTTTTTTTTTTAAGTATAACTCTACTTTAATACACTTTCAACAAAAACACATATAAGTTGTTATCAATTGAACACTAATTACATTGGTTTGCAAGTCTTTTATAGTGGAGTAAGTAGTAATTTTATCATTTTCATTCAAGTATATATTATCCATTTTGTAGGAAGCAATGGTGGATGGGAGGTGGCAACTGAAAGTTCGAGCAATTGCTTCCTGCTGGTTTTTTTAATGTTTATGTTTCTGAAATGGTCCCTTTGGATATAGGAAAGCATATGAGTATAACTTTTTGTATGTAATATGGATACATTGAATCATTGATAGAGAGAGCCAAAAGTGATGGGATCCACTTTTGTATACAAATAATATCCATTAATTTCTATGTACATAATATGTTGTTTGCATTCTAAGCTGGAAATTTAAGTAATGTGTTCTTTTTTTCATTATTCAACCTGTCTTTTTCTCCTTTCATAGGTCTTAAACTCGTATTTCAATTAAAAAGATTAATTTACTTTTTTTTCCTCCAACTCCCTTGTTATGTGTCTTAAATTTAGTTTAGTGTGCATTAAGGACAAAAGTAATAAAAATTAAAACAAAACAATTGTATACTAATATATAAAAAGATCAAGAGATTTTACAGAATTCTGAGCTTTTAAGAAAATACAAAATACAAATTAACTTTTCAACTTGTAAGCACTAGCTCTTGTTCTTAATAATTCCTAGACAAAATCAATACCTTTTCTCTTTGCACTAATTTGTTCTTTTAGCTTCCTAATATCAAGTTACCCAATAGAAGCTTAGGTAATTAGCTCGACTCTTTAACCTCTATATGTTGGCTCAAGACGCTTTACATCCTTTGGTAATATACTACTATATATTTCCATTAAAAATCTATTATAAAATAATTTACATATAAGGTCAAACTTAGGTATAGTATTTTTAATTAAATTCAAACACATAATTGTATTGAATCTAATTATTCTCGAAAAAGAAAACACAATATATAATTCTATATATTTCATTGTTAGGTGTTATAAGTTGATATATCTAAGAAAACAAACTTAACAACACTCTCGGGAGTCATTATTAAAAGTTGTGTGGTCTTTTGCTAGTTATATATATGTGGTGAACAAAAATTTAAGAGTACGGTAGTTGATGCATTGGCACCATCAACTTGAAATTATGGTACCCTAAATTTTATTAGCTATGCCCACCTATTATCTAAATACTCCTTAGATGGAGACTACACCAAGTATCGCAGTGTTAGGGATCATGGTCACGGGCTAATGCAATTAGACACTGCACCAATAATGCAGGCAAATAGATAATGGAAACATGAAATATGAAACCATGCATATAATGAACCCTATTACCGATATTTGGATGATAGGATGAGGACATGGAGTTATCATGAAGCAATGGGGTCACTTAACAGGTTAAGGATCTTTTCACATGGTGGCATATAATTATCATGCGCTAAAATGGCTTTATAGTCTATTATGGCAATATGAATATGAATATATGAGTAATCTAGTCTACCAATGACTTGTAAATCTGGCGACTTTCCTCTCTCTCTCTCTCTCTCTCTCTCTCTTTAAATATGTCAATAATAAAAATAGGGAAAATTTGAATTTTGAATATCTGTATTAGAAGTACTAAGAGAAGTCAATTGAACTACAAGACTCTTGGCGTAGACCTAGCATCTTATGTAGCCATTGACATGTAAAACTTCTTGCATCGACCCTACCTTATCATGTAAGTCAGTTTATGATACGAACGTTCTTTTTGGAGTTCTTTATGGAATGTCTACTATGGGAATCCTGTAAATGAAACATTTGGAATTTTGATTTGTCGAAAATGCCAATTTTAACCATTTTGCTAGAACAATATTTTGAAGATAATATATCAAAATATTCAGTGAATAAAAATATATGTAATCGATCTTGATTAGTTTATTGAGAATTTATAATTCACTCCAATATTTGTTGGAAAATAAGACATAGCAGTTATTGTAGTAATAAATTTCTTGAAATTTTTCAAAAAACTCTTTCTCCTGCTAATTAAAAGAGAGCACCCCATGGTAGCATACCATTGAATTATTATCCATTATCTATAATAAAAATTATAAAATAGAAAACACATTCAGAAGTAAATGATTAATCTGATTGGAAGAACAGAATTCATTTCATCCAACATTGGTTCTTGCGTATTTTTTGCTACATGTCTGTTGTTGGAACCCTACCAATCCCATCACAGAAACGGTGCCACCAACCAATCTCCTTGAGTTTTTATTTTTAATTAAAATAATAGTAAGATCTTTATTAATTTTTTCATCTTTCTACAATGGGTGTCACGCTTTGTAACCATTGTGACCAACAAAAAATCAACACAATGGTCCATATAGTCCAATAAAAAATAGTAGAGGTCCATATCGCGTTGGATCCCACATAGCTTCAGCCAATACTTTTTTAAGTCGAACACACCCCACACACAACCATTCCTGCACACCACCTTTTGCTAATTTTTCTTTTCTCAAATATAATATATAGTTGTATATCTTTTTCATTTTTGGACTGCACGTATCATTTCAAGTATAAAATTGTCTATCATTCATTCATTTTGCCTTGGAGATACATGTGAAAAGCACGTGCTACATGACGTTCTACTTCACATATCTAGACAAACAAAAGAAATAAACAAAGCATCTGATCTAGCTATCGTCTCTCTATCCCTAATATGTTTGTCGCAGAGCATGAAAACCTGTGAATTCTCTCGCTCCTATGATATGCATGTTATATGACTGGATCAGAAAATTGTGAAGACGAATGATGCTAATTCAGAGAGGTTATTGTCACCCATGTGGAATTACTGCATCCATCTTTTGGCCTGTACAGAAGATTGGCCACATTGCATTTTTAATTAATTAAAGCGGTAATTTTTTTCTTTAATTGTGTTCGTTCCTATTATTATTGATTTTATCATCAAGTGAAGATACCAACTAGTTTTTAGTTTTGAGAGGATTCGAACCCTAATTTCTTGTTTAACGATAAAAAACTTTACTAATTAAACTAACTAAAACCCACTAGATTTACACATATTTGAGTTTTCAGACCATTTCAGACCATACTTTCCCGCATAATTTTGCTAAAACCTTGTGTTTTTGAAGTAGTATTGTTAGGTTCTTTCCTCATAAAGAAAACTTCGGTTCTTTTCTATTGTTGAGAATGAAAACTTTGATTGAAGTCTCTTTTTTTCTCTTACAACAAATAGTGGATGAAAAATTTTAACTTAAATTATCTCTATAAGAAAAAACTGGACAATACTACTAAATTATAAAGTTCCTAACCAATCCCATTTGTTGCGAAGGAAAAAGAAATTATAATCTCGTGGAGGCAGTTTGTCCATTATCATCATCTTAATAAGAAACAAAAAAATTAGAAACTGTTAGTTGTTCCAATCAGTGTATTCTCATTACTGCCAATCCCTACTCCTAATTATGACAAGAAGGCAGCAAATGGATAAAGAATTTGCCAGCTTAAATGCTACGAACTGTAGGTTTTCAACTGGTATAAATATGGTGGTAGTTGCTTATTCATATGAAATAAGGCTAATAGGAAGAAGGGAAAATATATAAAAGATTGAGGGCTGCAATAGTGAAGATTTGTGAGGCACTGCTGCAATTCGGTTGCTCTGAAAACATGCATTCTAAATATCTGGGGTCGCTAGTTTCTATAAAGAATATATGCCTGCAAACTGCAAAGTAACGTGTTGGTAAAATTGAGGATAGATCTGACAACAAATAAATTAAATATTAATTTGCATGGGAAAGAGAGTTGAAGATTTTTTTTTTCCTGAATAAAAATGAGGATCTTAACCTTTATGTGCAATGTGAAACAAGATGCAGTATAAAAGATATCGTGTTGCTGTTAGTAACTTTATGATTCACTATTCAGCAGCATTGCATCCAAAGTAACATGGTCTTTTTGATAAGTTATGTTCACTTTGCGGCTTTCATATCCAAAGCAACATGGTCTTCCTGATAGGTAATGTTTACGTTGTCATCTAAAAAGGGTGGGGGGCTATATTTTTTGAATAATCGTACCCTCTAACTTTGATTTGTTTTTAATTTAGACTTGATTAGCAAAAGAAATTGCTTTTTAAATTTAATCTATTTCATTTCAAATATTTAATTTTAATTTGTTTCTAATGTAATTCTTGCGCCCACTTTACACCATTAAGTACGTCAAAATGACATTATTTTGAAAAGGAAAAAAAAATAGTATTACTAGTAGTGGGATTGAACAAAACTAGTCAAAAGAATTAAATTAAAAATAAATAAATACTAGTAGTGGGATTGAACAAAACTAGTCAAAAGAATTAAATTACAAATAAATAAATAATGCAATTTATATGTTCACTTTGTTTTGAATCCTATAAGAGAAAACTTAAGGGATGTCTTTAAGGACATTGGTTTATGAACTATTTTAAAACATTTTATAAAAATTAAAAAATAATAATAATTAACTTCTTTTACAGCTATGGTATTAAAACTTACTTAAAATAATCTATTAACAAATGTTTTAAAAGTATTCTTTAACATATAATCCACGGTTAGGGGTGAAAAATGGGCGAATTGGGTCATAAATAAATTGGGTCATACATGGGTTGGGTATGTAATTATTCATTTATCAATTTATATATAAATTAGTAATCCATTATCAACCCAACCCATTTAATTACTAACCCACCCATTTAACCCAATATGACCCAAATACCTCTAAAACTACTTGAATACCCTTTTGACCTTCAAAATTACCAAAATACCCTTAAATACCTAAAATGACACAAATACCCCTACACTTACAAAATTACTAATATACCCTTGGACATCCAAAATTATCCCCAAAATCTCTAAAATGAGGAAAATATCGCCAAAATCTCTAAAATGAGCAAAATATCCATAAAACCTCTAAAATAACAAAAATACCTCTGATATCTCTAAAATTACCAAATATGCTCAAAACCAACTAAAATGACTAAAATATCCCCAAAATCTCTAAAATGAAGAAAATACCCATGAAACCTCTAAAATGACTAAAATGCCCCCGATATCTCTAAAATTACCAAATATACTTAAAAACCACTAAAATGACCAAAATACCTCCAAAATCTCTAAAATGTCCAAAATACCCCAAAAACCCAAAAAATGAACAAAATATCTCGGAAACCTAAAAATGACCAAAATACCACCAAAACCTAAAAAATGACTAAATTATGTGGGTAATTGATAGGTTCATGGATATGGATAAAAATTGCTACCCCTACCCATGCTATAATAAGTATGTTTAGAGAACTTTGATCAATTATGACAATAAATTTAGTAATTGCGTTGCTTGCTTGCTTGTTTGTCACCCAAATAGACGATGTAGTAAGTTAGTGTATCAACTGACAAGTCGACAACCACATAGAGACAGCGACATCGCCTCTAAATCAACAGCTGTGATGCAATTTTATTGTTACTACTGAGACCCAATATTATGAAATTCACTACCACGGAAATATATACCTTGTATTGAATATATGTTTCATCTCTCTCATTGCAGGCTGTGAGAGGGAAGAAACTCATACCTTTTCCACTACCATGTATAATCTTTATCAATCTAATATTGAATTACCCGCGGCATCACACAATTTTGTGCATATGCGTTGATTCTTGATGGTGTAGTACTGCCCAGTCAAAATTTGATTGTCCCTTGCGGCTTTAGTTTAGTCTTGCTTCTCATAAGTTTCAAAATCCTCCCATAAGTTTCACGAGCCAAAAATATTGCTTGAGATGATTTGGACTTCAATATATGTACGCGGTCCTTCCGTAAGTTTCACGGGTTCTAGACTTCTACTTATAATTGGCTTCGAATAATGCATTCTCTCTTTAATTTTTGGATTCTAGTAAGAGAAATATTCTCCTCTCATTCAATCCAATTTGAATCTTGAATAAAAAGCAGTTGCCCTTTTAGAACAATGACATATTTATGTTCGGTGTGACTTGGAATAATAATAAATTGTTTAAGTTTGTTTAGAGTTTGACTCTAAGAATTAGATACTATAATTATGAATAACTTGTATAGACGATAGAGTTTTCAACTTTTACAAGACAATAAGAAAAATAGCCAAATGTTCCACTTAGCGATCAGATGAGACTTTGAATGTTATTTTCTTTTCTTTTTTAGCTCTAATAAAATCCTTAATAATTAGAATGATCTACCTTAGTGTTTAATTATTTTTAATTTCTCCTCTCCTTTGTTAATTAATTTCTCAAGTCAAAATATCTCACTCTTTTTGCAAAAACATAAAATAAAAAAGAACTAATCAAAGTATTGTAAGTTTTAATTTAACTGATATATCTTCGTTCTAAAAAAATATTAACATTTCTTAATATTTTTAATGAAAATTTTCAAAGCTCAAATCTTCCTATTGTATGTAATTATTGGTCCAATGATTTTGCTTAACTAAGCCCACCCACCATGAGCTATTTTCAAGTTGTCATGCAAGGTAAACCAATCCCTCGAAACAATTTGAACTTGGTTTTCTTGGTTACTTATTGCCCTTGATAGAACAGCAATTATTATTTTTTTTTTTTATATAGTTTGCACACAAGAAAATGAACTGTACAACTAGCTAGCTAGACATGCCTGGGGGCGTTTGTGGGGTCAGCCTAACAAATGGACAGGGAGATGAACAAGTTGAACTATGGCAAAAGTGGGGCCTGGAGGCTGGAACCAATCAACTATACCTTTGCAGAAAGGGAGGGGACCCCAGATCAACATCACAGGAAACAGTTCTGAACCCAAACCTCCCCCAGAAACAACCGGTTCAGCTAGCTAGCATATACGTTTCTTTCTTTTCTGATGTTACCTAATTTATTTCTCTTTAATTAATCTCTCTGTTTGTTGATCCAACAGCAAATTTTCCTTTCTTTTTTTCCCCAAGTTTTTTAATTTAATTTTTATATTCTTGAAGAACATAGCTTCTACTATTATTGACCACATGAGGGCATGAATTATATATTAGTAAGAAATACTTGTAAATCTGTAAACCATTACACTTGCAAGTTTAGAAGAGGTGGGTTTAAGTAATGGTACTATTGCTTAACTAATTCTACACCATGCATAAATCTACACGCACAAGTCTCATTTTTTAGGAAAAATTTTGATCGCTCTAAACTTTGAAGCATGGGAACTCCAACAATTGATATGAAATTTTTAGAAAAAAAGTTCGGCTTCAGACTTTAAAGCTTTGGGCTCCAACCGTTTATTTGAATATAATATGTGTCTCGTCATTTTTAATATACATAATTCATTTGATTTGTTAGATTAACTAAGTCATATGTATTGTATATGATCAAAATAACTATTATCTTTTTATTAGTAGTTAGAATTAAACTTTTTCTCGATTTTATTTGGAAAAAATATAGTATATACTGGTACTATAGTACTATTTAGACTGTGAATAAATTAAAAAGCATAATAATTATCCCGTAGTAATCCAATATCTTAAATCCAATCATGAAGCATAATTATCAATTAGTGCTAGGGTGGCAAATTTGTCTGGACGTAGCCGCCAAAAACGATGTCGGCTTGTATTGTTAAAAGTTAACACAAGCAATTTGAGTGACATCATGTTCCTCCCCACTTGCCGCTTCTTCTTCTACAGGCTACAGCTGCGCTGACTGCAAAGTCTCCAACTAATAGCCCATTTCTTGCAGTTCTAAGCAATTTCTTAGCTGAGCGAGCTCTCTGACCAAGCGAAGAAGCAAAAAAAAAAAATCTCATCTACTTTTTTTTTTTTTTTTTTTTTTAATCACATGCGACAAAGATGAATGAGTAAGTCTATGCATGATTGAATTTTTTTGATGTAATTAAAGAAGTGATTGGACTATTTTACTTCTAATCCATAAAACACTCCGAAAACTCTATGAATTGATAATAGAGTGGATAAATCTAGAAGACTTTCTGGGATTTAAGTTGTATGCTTGGCCGATTGTTAACAGGACCAAAATAATAATAATAATAATAATAATAATAATAATTGTAGGGTCTAAATTTTTCGAATTGTGAACCCAATGAACCTAGGACAATGAATTTGTAGAAAGTGGGTGAAAAAACTAGGCTGATTATGGACTTAGCAACGATTCACTTTAGCCAATTAGAGTAAATTGAAGTAAAAATACTTGAAGAATGGATAATATTCAAATCCGAAGAGGCTTATTATTCATAGAAAGGTCAATACAATTCTCTCTCTCTCTCTCTCCTTTTTTCTGCCCAATCTCCTCCTTCCATTCAGAGACCTATTTCATTTATATATTCTTCTTCTTCCTCATCTTCACCGTACACCTGTTCTTCATTTAAGCATTCACTTGAGTACATGTCGCATTAGACGTCTGCTTTAGTTTGCCGTGAGTGGTAGTAGCTGAGATTGCACTGTTCAGGGATCTTCTCCACATAAATGCAGTCAGGAAAGTTGCTACAGTGCATTAAATGCGATGGTAGCAGCTTTTCCTTTTAAATATTTCTCTGTTCTCATCATCTCTAAGTATGCCAAGAGCTTGTCCTTGTCGTGGAGTTAGTTGGGAAGGTCACTCTGGCCTTCAGTATATTTGGTTGATCGAGTTCTCCTGTGATTCGAGGAGAGGGACATTTTTGGACTAATAGGGTTGTCTTCAGACTTCTCCTATCATTCATTTCCAGATGCTCTTCCCTACATGGACTCATTCCTAATCCCTTTCTTCCTCTTCGGACACATAGTGATATTCCAATTGGCCCCAGGCCCAATACGTAACATTGGGCTTTTACAATAATAATATCCCTAATTGAATTGAAAAAGATTAGTGGAAATTAATAACAGCAAAATACTATTAATTTACTCGTGTATAAATATTGGTATAATAATTAAGTAATAGTATCATAACGATATTATGGAGAGGTAGAAACCAGAATGGGAAATGATTTTCACATTAGTTTTGTATTCTCCCGCACTATCATAGTGTATAAGTTATACCAAGATATGATTTAAAGAAATTTATAATATTTTATATAATGGGGTAAAAAAAAATCAAATTAATGTTGAATTAATGCTGCCCAACTAAAAATATTATATACAAGTCATTGTATTGTACCACATTCATCTGAGACAAAAACAACAGTGTGAGAAGGTCTATTGATTGGTCCCATTTGTGGCCATCCACTTAAGTAGTAATTATTGTTATTATTGTATCTTAGCAGACTTAGCTTTATACGACCACTGTCTTAATGGTAATTTTTAATTATGTTAATTAATATTGTTCAATAATTTTTATTTTAGAATAAATAAAATAGTGGCACTATGATGCAATATATTATTTTTTTTAATTCAATACAATCTCTATTTTATAGATAATTCGATAATTGTTTCAATATTTTTAAACACTGCGATAAAAAATCAAATCCTAGTCAGAATCCCATTAGTACTGCAGTTAACATTTCTTTTTGGCATTTTTCCCATTGATGAATTTTTTTTTTTTTTTCTTTTTTCTTTTTTATGGGATCTACTTGATGACTTGAATCACAAGGCCCATTATTTATGCGGCTGTGCTAATCATATTCATGTTGTTATCACAAGTGCGACAGTCTGACTTTGCATGTGTTATTTCTATATTCTATAACGTAAAAACTATATTAGATAAGCGTATCTAAAAGAATAATATGTCATACTCATACTGTAATTCATATTTCAGGTTTTTTTCTGAAATGACTCAATGGGGGCCATGAGAGGTACTGTTGGAGCATTTTAATTTTAAATAAATAAAAATGAATAAATGTAATAACATAAATGTAAAGATGTGGGAGTAAATGTGGGAGATGAGGAGTTAGTGAAAATGTTTAATCCCACATTGAAAAGGAGAGAGACTTTTTTATTCTTTTTAATTGTGGTGATTAATGGGCTAAAATGTATTGACTCAGATATTGGGCTAGATACGTGCGCAAGGGGGAGGTGAAGAGTGGAGGTATCAAAATTGGAAATGAATCAGCCTCTTGGATCCTCCTACTTGACAGCCCATTCAGAGTAATTTCCATATCCGTTGGTGAGTAAATGACCCGAATTAATACTCCATTTTTACTATGAAAATAAAGAGCCATTAACCCACTTAATGGACTATCCGTTTGGGCCTTTTCATTCTTCAGAAACTCCTTATCTCACCATTAATTGTGTAACTCCAGCCCATCAGATTAATGTCTAACAATTAATCTTATAACACCCACTAAATCAGAATAATGGACCTAATTAATCAGAATGAATTGGGTAATAATTTCGTGAGGCCCATTGAGCCTATAAATAGACTCATTCAGACTCAATCCATACTACTACAATACTCACTAAAAAAAAATAGAGAGACTCTTGGCAGAGAAAGGTGTTCTTCTGGTGGAGCTTTGGGCTTGAACACTTTGTGCAGAAGCTGTTCTAGCCATACAACATTTGTTGGGCTGTTGTATCCTGGGGGAGACAAGTCAGAGAAGGTCTGCACCGGTTACAAAGTTTAGCCAACCAAGGGCTTGAATCTCCTTGAAGAGAGCGAGTGCCGCGCCTCAGTCCAAATAGTGTTGTGTAATTTCTCTCTTTAAATTAATAATATTCAGCGTACTATTCAGTTTTTCTTAGTGTTGTCTCTATTATTATTGTGTTTGCACCAACAATTTTAAGGAGATTCAAACACATGGAGCCTACACAAGAGAAACCAAATGAGCCTGTTGGAGATCTTAACAAGCCCTTTCGCTTTAAGGGAGCCCACTTTAAGAGATGGAAAGGAAAGGTCCTCTTCTACTTGAGCCTTCTCAAAGTCTCCTACATCCTCACTGAGAAGAACCCATCCAAAGTTCCTACCGATGAGATGAGTGATGAAGAATATATTCTCCATCAAGAAAAAATAGATAAGTATACAAAAGATGAGTATAATTGTCGCTCTTATCTATTGAATTGTCTTGCCGATCATTTCTATGATTATTATGATACAACTTACAATTCTGCTAAGAAAATTTGGAAAGCTTTACAAAGCAAGTATGATACCGAGGAGGCAGGTGCAAAGAAGTATGCTGCTAGCAAATTTTTCCGTTACCAAATGGTGGATGGAAAATCGGTGGTGGATCAAGCTCAAGACTTCCAAATGATTGTGGCAGAATTGAGATCGGAAGGCATAAAGATTGGGGACAACTTGGTGGTAGCTGGCATAATTGACAAACTACCACAATCTTGGAGGGAGTTCCAAAAGACTTTGCGGCACAAACAAAAGGAGACATCCTTGGAGACTTTGATCACACGCATCCGTGTGGAGGAGGAGGCTAGAGGACAAGATGCACTCATGACACAAGAGAGCAATGGTAATTCCACCACAAAGGTAAACCTTATTTCAGCAAATAATAATATGCCCAAAAATCATTTTCCTAGAAATGGTCAATTGAAGCCTAAAAAGAAAGCCTTTAAAAATAATAATAGACCTCAAGGAAGGGGAAACCCAAATAAAAATTACAATAAGAACCAAGGACCCCCTTCTCAAGATCAATTTAATAGATCCTGTTTTGTCTGTGGCAAGAGTGGGCATATTGCTCGATTTTGCAAATTTCGGAAACGTGAATCTGTCCCGCAGGCTAACGTAACCGAAGAGCCTTTAGTGGCTATGATTACAGACATCAATATGGTGCAATATGTTGAAGGGTGGTGGGCAGATTCTGGTGCTAATAGGCACGTCTGCTATGACAAAAATTGGTTCAAGTTGTACACTCCTTTTGAAGAAGAAAAAACTGTTATGCTTGGTGACTCTAGCAAAACCAAGGTTCTTGGGAGTGGTGAGGTTGAATTGAAATTCACTTCTGGACGTGTGCTAACATTGAAAGATGTTCTTTACACTCCGTCCATGAGAAAGAATTTGATGTCAAGTTTTTTGCTTAACAAGGCTGGCTTCAAGCAAACTATGGAATCTGATAATTATGTAATCACTAAAAAGGGATTATTTGTGGGCAAGGGTTATGCTTGTGATGGAATGTTTAAATTGAATGTTGAGAATAATAAAGCATCTACCAGTTCAGTTTATATGCTTTCTTCTATTAATTTTTGGCATGCTCGTTTGTGTCATATAAATAGTAGATATGTGGGAATGATGAGTAGTTTAGGATTAATTCCAAGATTGTCAAAAGTTTTTGAAAAATGTGAAACTTGTAGTCAAGCTAAGATTACAAAAAGGCCTCATAAAAATGTTGTAAGAAATACCGAATTGCTTGAGTTAATTCACTCCGATTTATGTGAATTTGAGGGAATTTTAACTCGTGGAGGAAATAGATATATTATCACTTTTATTGATGATTTCTCTAAATATACAATTATTTATTTGTTGAAAAATAAAAGTGATGCTTTTGAAAAATTTCAAGATTTTTTAAAAGAAATTGAAAATCAATTCGGTAGAAAAATAAAAAGAATAAGAAGTGATAGAGGCCGTGAGTATGAATCTAGTGCATTCAACTCATTTGTTCAGTCTTTGGGAATTATCCATGAAACTACTGCACCATATTCACCTGCTTCTAATGGTGTGGCTGAAAGAAAAAATAGAACTTTAATTGAGTTAACAAATGCCATGTTAATTGAATCTGGTGCACCTTTACATTTTTGGGGTGAAGCTATTTTAACTGCATGTCATGTTTTGAATAGGGTGCCACATAAAAAGTCACACACCACACCTTTTGAGATGTGGAAAGGACATAAGCCAAATTTGGGATATTTGAGAGTATGGGGTTGTCTTGCTTATGTAAGGCTTACTGACCCTAAAATGCCTAAATTGGGAATTAGAGCTACTACCTGTGCTTTTCTTGGTTATGCAATTAATAGTGCAGCCTATAGATTTTTTGATCTTGAAAACAAAATAATTTTTGAATCTGGTGATGCAATTTTTCATGAAGAAAAATTTCCTTTTAAATTAAAAAATAGTGGGGGTATAGAAAATATTGTGTCACAACCTAGTTCTTCTACTTCACATTTACAAAATCAAGAAAATTTTGAAATGGAACCTAGAAGGAGTAAAAGAGCTAGAGTTGAAAAGGATTTTGGTCCTGATTATTATGTTTTTAACATTGAGGAAAATCCCCAAAATTTAAAAGAGGCTTTAACATCACCTGATTCTATATTTTGGAAAGAGGCTGTAAATGATGAGATGGAATCTCTAATTTCTAATAGAACTTGGAAATTAGTAGATCTTCCACCGGGTTGTAAGACCATAGGTTGTAAATGGGTCCTTAGAAAAAAGTTAAAACCGGATGGATCAATAGATAAGTTTAAAGCTAGACTTGTTGCAAAAGGCTTTAAACAAAAAGCTGATCTTGATTTCTTTGATACTTTTTCTCCGGTAACAAGAATTACATCTATTAGACTGTTAATTGCTATTGCTGCAATTTTTGATTTGAAAATTCATCAAATGGATGTAAAAACTGCTTTTCTAAATGGGGACCTAGAGGAAGAAATTTACATGGATCAACCCGAAGGCTTTGTAGAGCCTGGACAAGAAAGCAAGGTATGTAAGCTAATTAAATCCCTATATGGCTTAAAACAAGCACCAAAACAGTGGCATGAAAAGTTTGATTCCTGCATGATTGAGAATGGTTATAAATCAAATGAATGTGATAAATGTATTTATTCTAAATCATGGAATAATTTACATGTTATTATTAGCCTCTATGTGGATGATATGTTGATTTTTGGCTCAAATATGCATGTTATAAATGAGACAAAAAATATGCTTAAAAGCCATTTTGATATGAAAGATCTTGGTGAGGCTAATTTTATTTTGGGCATGAAAATTACAAAAATATGTGATGGAATATATCTTGATCAATCACATTATGTTGAGAAAATATTGAGAAAATATAATTTTCATGATCACAAAAGTGTAGCTACTCCTTTTGATTCTAGTGTTCATTTATTTCCTGTGAATAATGATGATGAGATTTTTAATCAAAAGGATTATGCGAGTATCATTGGTAGTTTGCGTTATGCTACTGATTGTACTAGACCTGACATTGCATATGCAGTAGGAGTGCTTAGCAGATTTACTAGCAAGCCTAGTAAAGATCATTGGCTAGCTATTGAGCGAGTCATGAGATATTTAATTGGTACCAAAAACTATGGCTTATTTTATAAAAAGTACCCTGCTGTGATTGAAGGTTTTAGTGATGCCGATTGGAATACTTTGTCAGGTGATTCTCTCTCTACCACTGGTTATATTTTTACCTTAGGTAGTGGTGCTATTTGTTGGAAATCTAAAAAGCAAACAATAATTGCTAATTCAACAATGGAAGCTGAATTAATAGCATTAGCTTCAGCTAGTGAAGAGGCAAATTGGCTTAGAGATTTATTATATGAAATTCCACTTTGGGAAAAGCCAATTCCACCTATATTAATTCATTGTGATAGCACTGCTGCAATTGGTAGAGTTAAAAACCGTTACTACAACGGTAAATCCAGACCTATAAGAAGAAAGCACAGTACCGTGCGATCTTATTTGAGTTGTGGCATCATAACTGTGGATTATATTAAATCTAATGATAATCTCGCAGATCCATTTACCAAGGCCTTGGCAAAAGATAGAGTCTGGAATACATCGAGGGGGATGGGACTAAAGTCTATAGAATCATGAGCCATGTATGAGGATACCCAACCCAAGGACCAGAGATCCTGAGAATTGGGTTCAATGGGAAAAACGAATCATATGATGGTCGTAAGAAATGCACAATTTATTTAATGTTAATTATTTATTTTGTAAATAATTTTTTAATTGCTCATCCCTATGATGTAAGTGCATTTATCCTGTAATGTGGAGAGGTTGAGTAAAAAACTCTTAATGAAATTTGTAGCTCGTATGAGTGGGGTGTTAGAATTACAGGAGCACTCTTGACAAATTTCACCTATGTGAGTGTGGGGGTGGGGCCGCTCCCTATGAGATTTGGACTTAGTCTCAAATACACTCATGAAACCGGGATCAGCACATGGCCGTAAAGTGCTAGCTATAAAAGCTCATGTCAACACCTGGGTTGTTATGTGTAAGCAGTGACACTTAATTTCCCTAAAGCAGTCCTAGTTCAAGTCGGAGACCACTACGACTCTGGAGTTGAGATCGCTGTTTTACTAAGTGAAGGTTCAATGCAGAGCACACCTTCATGATGCATAGTGACCCGTCTTTGCCTGGTAATCTCTCTTTAACTAAAAAATTTAATATTAAAATGAGTGGGGGATTGTTGGAGCATTTTAATTTTAAATAAATAAAAATGAATAAATGTAATAACATAAATGTAAAGATGTGGGAGTAAATGTGGGAGATGAGGAGTTAGTGAAAATGTTTAATCCCACATTGAAAAGGAGAGAGACTTTTTTATTCTTTTTAATTGTGGTGATTAATGGGCTAAAATGTATTGACTCAGATATTGGGCTAGATACGTGCGCAAGGGGGAGGTGAAGAGTGGAGGTATCAAAATTGGAAATGAATCAGCCTCTTGGATCCTCCTACTTGACAGCCCATTCAGAGTAATTTCCATATCCGTTGGTGAGTAAATGACCCGAATTAATACTCCATTTTTACTATGAAAATAAAGAGCCATTAACCCACTTAATGGACTATCCGTTTGGGCCTTTTCATTCTTCAGAAACTCCTTATCTCACCATTAATTGTGTAACTCCAGCCCATCAGATTAATGTCTAACAATTAATCTTATAACACCCACTAAATCAGAATAATGGACCTAATTAATCAGAATGAATTGGGTAATAATTTCGTGAGGCCCATTGAGCCTATAAATAGACTCATTCAGACTCAATCCATACTACTACAATACTCACTAAAAAAAAATAGAGAGACTCTTGGCAGAGAAAGGTGTTCTTCTGGTGGAGCTTTGGGCTTGAACACTTTGTGCAGAAGCTGTTCTAGCCATACAACATTTGTTGGGCTGTTGTATCCTGGGGGAGACAAGTCAGAGAAGGTCTGCACCGGTTACAAAGTTTAGCCAACCAAGGGCTTGAATCTCCTTGAAGAGAGCGAGTGCCGCGCCTCAGTCCAAATAGTGTTGTGTAATTTCTCTCTTTAAATTAATAATATTCAGCGTACTATTCAGTTTTTCTTAGTGTTGTCTCTATTATTATTGTGTTTGCACCAACAGGTACTAAAATCCTCAACCTTTCGAAGCAAACTGATCACTTACCACATCAATTGTGCGAACACGGAAAGAATGAAGGTGGACCACTGCTGAGAATGCGTAGCTTGGTTTCAGGTCGGTAGTCCTTGACTTTCCTTTTTATATAAACAAAATTTTTTTCTAAACTAATTTGAAGAGAAACTCTATAAACTTTTCAGCAATAAGTGAAGCAATTCCAAGCTGAGTTAATTGGGTCGAGTGGCTGTTTGACTCCAATCTGGACTGAGCCAATATGTGGATACCCCTAACTAGAACCAATCTATACAAAAATATTATTTACTACTTCTAATAGAAAAACCAAAGCAAACACACAAAATGGAACATTGATTGAAATGATAGAGTGCCCTGCACAGTTTATTTTCATCTCTTAATTAGGATATTCTTTTGATTCTCCACTGTAGTTGCCCATATACCTTTTTCTTTGATGAAAGTAGTTGCCCATAGAATCACAATTCCAAAATTCTTTCCCCCAGGGATTGGTGCACCCACAGAATTATTAAAGAAAAAGCTTTACCTACCTAATATAGCAAATAGGCAATCGAGGACAAAGTCGTAATCACAGTGGCCTGTAACGGGCGATTCTAGGCTTTAATCATCACTGCCCACACAAACCTTCACACGTGTCATAACCTTTCACTCTCTCACAATCCCATACTTATCACTAACCCCCCTTCGATTCTGACACGTTGCATTTCGGATACGAGGCCCTCAACAGTAACCGTTTGCTGAGATCGGACCCTTCTAGGAAATCCAATCCTGAAGGGTGTAAACGTAATTTCGGTATACAAAAATCTCTATATATGGGTAAGCAAATGCTATGGGTGAGACAAAAAAAAAAAGAAAGTCTAAACGCTACGGCTGATAAAACCTGGGAAACTCTTATTAGTCTTATATTCTTCTTAGCTAAAGATTTTCAGAGTTTGGGTCTCATTAGGGAATGCAGAGAGATGGTTGGAGCTTCGCTGACAAGGCCTGAGCTCAGTTTGCGAGCCAAGAGGTGTATGGGCGGGCGGAATTGCCACCGGAAACACGTCGAAAACGGGTGACCGTCTAATCCTTCTAAATTCATCCATTGATGTTCTTTCTTTCTTAGTAAAAATACTAAAGTTGTTGTTTTTTTCCTTTTCAAAAGCTTAATTTTGTAGCAGAGGGTGAAAATTCAAGAGAAATTAAATGGGTGACAACAAGTGTAAAGATGGTAATTCAACGTTGCTACATGGGAAATACGAGCTGGGTCGGCTTCTGGGTCATGGTACTTTCGCCAAGGTGTACCATGCCAGAAACTTACAGTCCGGGAAGAGCGTGGCGATGAAGGTTGTGAGCAAAGAGAAAGTGATCCAAGTGGGTATGATGGAGCAGATCAAGAGAGAAATCTCGGTGATGAAGATGGTACAGCATCCAAACATAGTCGAGCTCCACGAAGTTATGGCGAGCAAATCCAAGATCTACTTCGCCATGGAACTCGTCCGTGGAGGCGAGCTGTTCTCGAAAATCGCTAAGGGTCGGCTTAAAGAAGACGTGGCGAGAGTCTATTTCCAACAACTCATCTCCGCCATCGATTTCTGTCACAGCCGCGGTGTCTACCACCGAGACCTCAAGCCTGAGAACTTGCTCTTAGGCGAAGAAGGTAATTTGAAAGTCACTGATTTTGGTCTCAGCGCTTTCACTGAGCATTTGAAGCAAGATGGGTTGCTACACACAACGTGTGGCACACCGGCTTATGTGGCGCCTGAGGTGATTGGTAAGAAAGGCTACGATGGTGCCAAAGCTGATCTTTGGTCCTGTGGAGTTATCCTGTATGTTCTTCTAGCTGGGTTTTTGCCATTTCAGGACGATAATATTGTGGCCATGTATAGGAAGATTTACAGAGGTGACTTCAAGTGTCCGCCATGGTTTTCTTCAGAAGCTCGGAGGCTGATTACAAAGCTTCTCGATCCGAATCCGATGACAAGAATCACAATCGCGAAAATCATGGATTCTTCTTGGTTCAAAAAGTCAGCACCCAAGTCAATCCTAACTAAAGAGGAGCAAGAGTTTCAGGAGTACGAGAAATCGCCATTCAAACAGTCCGAGACTTTGAACGCGTTCCACATAATATCGCTGTCCGAAGGGTTAAATTTGTCGCCGCTGTTCGAGGAGAAGAAGAGGGAGGAGAAGGAGGAGCTGAGGTTCGTGACGACGAGGCCGGCGAGCAGTGTGATATCGAAGCTGGAGGAGGTGGCGGCGAAGAGTGGGAATTTCAGTGTGAAGAAGAGCGAGTCGAGGGTGAGACTTCAAGGAAACGAGTGTGGACGTAAAGGGAAGCTGGCTATTGCGGCGGAGATTTTCGCCGTGACGCCGTCGTTTCTGGTGGTGGAGGTGAAGAAAAACAATGGCGATACCTTGGAATACAACCAGTTCTGCAGTAAGGAACTACGGCCGGCTCTTAAAGACATCGTTTGGACCTCGCCGGCCGATAATTCCACACTACTTGCTTAATCCAATGTATGTTGTGTGCGTGGTTATTGTTGTTTGCACAATTGTTATTGTCGTCGTCGAGAGTTATTAGTTTGTTAGTTCTATTTATTGACATCTGTCAGTAGCCTTGATTTTGTTTCAGAATTGTGGAGGGATAATAAAAATGCTAATATAATGGTTAGCCATCTATTTAAATAGAATTTTTATAAAAAAAATAATAAAAAAAAAAATAAATATATAATATTTTGACAATTTTTTTTAATTCTTATAAAAGTTGTGCTAAAATTTGTTTAAAATAGATCTTTAATTATGGACACTTGGTAACGTTACTCCAAATATAAGTACTCTTGTACTTGTTTACAATCAATTAATGCAATTTACATTTTCATTAAATTTTCATAACATTCATCACCTGTCTTTAGTTGAGTAGCCAAATTTGTCATTTCGAGAATATGGTCATGTAAATCTGGCGAAAAGTTTCTCATCAGATAGGTTAACAGGTTTGGCATTGCTAATGAAGGCTGGACAAAGCTATAGTTTTTATGTTTAATAAGACATATATGGTTAGAGTTAATAAAGTCAGTCCCATAATTTTGTAGTTTGCCATGTTGCTTTGGACCGTTTGGTGTAAAATATTTTCCCTAGTTTATTTTATTTGCTAAATAAAATAGAAAAAATGTAAATTCTTACCTTGAAAAAAGAAAAAAAAAAATGAGCCTTTGAAAAATGGTGCATAAGTAATTAAATATGTCAAATAAGCACCAAAAAAAAAAAAAAAATCTCTATGTAAATCCATACTTAAGCTAATAAGTCTACATTTCATACAAGTGAAGGATAAGAAGATTTGAATCTAAATTCTCTTTTATATAAAAATTGGTGAATTTTCTTTGCAATTTAAATGATTCAAATGGTTAAAACATATATTATATTATAGATTACTGAATGAAAATGAAAAAAATCAATACTTAATTTTACTGGAAAATATTTATTTTATTTTATTTTTACTTATTTATGCAATACTCTTCACCATACAAATAATTATAGAAACTTCATTGATTCAATTAAAAATTGTAAATTGCATATCTTCTGGTGTATGTGTTGTCCAATCAACTTTAGTGAGGCACTATCTATCATATTTTCTCTTACAACAACTAGCTTAAGGATTTATCTGGCTTCACTGAAAAATGATGATGAAAAAAAATGTGTGAATAAATTGAATTTTCTTCTGTTCGGTTCACATGGAGAGGAAAGAAAGTGACTGCTTGGTGTTTTCCATCCAACCCTGTAAAAGTTGCTCCTCAAAATGGGGGAGAAAAAGAAGTGAATGGAAAAAAAAAATGATATTTTAATTTTCACCCCTTTTCCAACTTTGTTTTGAACCACATAGCACCCTTCCTTTACCTTTCTGATCAACTTTTGGATATACAATTCCAACAAGGCTCTAATCCAGAATGTGACATTAAACTTTATCAATCTTTTGACATTTCATAATTTATATTACTTCTTTTATTTTTTTGAAATGGTTAAAAATATTTTCATAATCTATATATTGCGACTTTGATAGTTCAAACCCACTTTTCTCGCTTTTCCAAATACTTATGATTTGGAGATGTAACAACTCGCCCAATATTACTTCTCAATGTGCTGACTCAATCACTGAAAATTTGAACAATTCAGTTTTACAACCATGAATAAATTCTGATACCAAAGCCTCGCAACATGGTTTTTGAAAACTAAGATCAAAATGGCATGTAATTCTAGAAATGCGTACAAGCAACCTTTACATGTTAAAATCCAATTGTCAAGTATGTGGCATATGTAATTCTAGAAATTAAGTAATGTTTAGAGTCTTATAGAGATCATAATTACTCTATTCAATAATGTGTGTTAGGAGAAAGTATACGATGTTTCAAGAACTCCACATCAGCACCTAGATGGTGTTTCTAACCCCAATAAAAAGGTAACATCTATCTAAAAGAAATAGATCAGCATATTGCACCTTATACATTTTAAAAGACAAATATACCCCTGAAAAATTTCAAACCCCCGCCTTTAACACCTTTTTCCCCTTCTTCAGCAAAATCAAAACTCTCTCTCCATTTCTACTTTCTCTCACCACACCACCATCTTCACTCTCTCATTCTCTCAACTCCAAAGCTCCACAAACACTGCCTAGCATCACTGCCGAAAAAATTTTCAAAGATTCGCCCTCTCTTGCTTTTCCTGTTTCCGCAAAATAAAAAAAAATTCATCTCTTTCTCTCTCCGCTTCTCTCGGCACCACCAGATCACACCAACACCTCCATGACTCCATCTTCTCTCTCTCAACTCCAAACCTTGATAGCCGCTACCTAGCATCGTCGCTAGAGACCGACCTTTGTCTCGTCAGAAAAACGCCTTAAACTGTCTCTCTTTCTCGTTGTTTCCAACCACCGACGCCAGAAGTTTTCTCGCCGCTTCTAACACCTGAATTTGCAAAGAGAACCAGTACTATCAAGTTCTTCTTCGAGAACCCAGTTCACTTCTCAAGGACAAGGGTCAAAAGCACGATTCCCATCCAAGCTCTCGACTCTCAAAGAGATGAAGAAACAGAGAAACCAAACATCAATGACAAAACCGGTGCTTTCACATCCCAGGTCACTCTCTTTCTCTTGTATAATTTTCCCATACATGTCAAATTTACCATTTTTCCCTTATGGGTAACTTTATATTTGGCCAAAATGTCTTTTTTTGCATAGTCCATAATTTTACTAAATTTTTTTGTGAATTTTAAGAATAATTCTTGCATAATATTATGCTACTTATAATATATTTCTACAAATTTTAGGTTAATTAGAATGATATGTGTTAAGGTCACAATGTTTGTTCAGGTACATTGTAGCTAATGATTTGGATATCAAGAAACGCTTGTATTCCATAGTCAGTTCTACAATTTTTGTTAGCAAATTCCTGAATTAGAGAAGATATGAACTTTAGGTACATGTTGTAAGAGATGCATGTCTTTTGAGTTTGAGTCCAGTTAAAGAGCATGTGTAGACATAAAATGTGGCCCAATGTGTGATATGTTTAGCTTTTATTTGGATATCTATCTAGCTTTTGTTAAGATTATTAATGAGAATTAGCTATAACCTGTTCTACATTGTCCAAAAGTTTTTTTAAAACTCTGGTTGTCTATGTTTGTTGCTTCCTCAATTGGATGATAGGATAAGTGCTAATCTAATGGAATTGTTGAATATAGTAGTAAGTACCTTTTTCCCCCAATCAGGTTCAACTTCACCGATCATGTCCCTTGTCCTAACTGGTGTTGGTAAATTTTCTTCATCATTCACAGTCCACATGAATGAGTTATGTCTTAAAGTTGTAACTTATTTGGTGAGGCTACTTTGAAATTAGGGAAAAGTGCATTCCAAAAGGTGGGTGAAAGAAAGCAGTATCTCTTATTGGAGAATGGGGTAGCTATATATGGTTTGCTTATAGAATCAAAATGTTTCATATATCATCCAAAAGCTTAAATGCATAATTTTCCTTGATCAAGTCTCTTTCACAAACTAATAACACCTCAAGTCTTTCATTGGTTAGCTATAACAAGAGGATTGGAATTTTAAGTTCAGATGGAGGTGGTAGGGAAACCAACAATTTGTTTGCGAGCATGCTTTTGCGATTCATCCATGTTTAAAAATGCAACAGAAGAAAGATAATTATGTTTTGATCATGTGTGACCTTTTGCAAACTACGGTGATAGCTGCTAATTATACTCTTAAAAAATTTAATATTGATTAGGATAACTGAAACAGTTTCAGAAACATAGCCACATAAAGGAGGGTATACATGATTATGGTAGTCACAACAGGCTGAGGATCCCAAACCCACAGACAAGTAAATTCGAATATGCAATCTTTGGATGTTTTTACACAATATAACCTTGTGGGTAGCTAAAGTTTCACGCATATGCATGACCAACTTTTATATCTATTTGAAAGGAAGATACAATGTAGGACAAAGAGTGAGGCAGTAAGCACAAAGAGTGACTTGACCATACTTCAAATTTTTTTTTTACTTTTAATTCCTTACCAGATTTGCTAAATAATTATATTTTCTTATTTATTAGTTTGCTATTTTTCTGGTTCTTTGCACATTGCCTGCTTTGTCTTTTTCTTTGTACTTTTTCATCATAATTGCAATGGAGTTTTATTTACATGCAAAAAAAAAAAAAAAAAAAAAAAAAAATCTAGTATTGTTGTTGGCTATACTAATTATTAAATTTTTTTTTCTTTTTGGATTATTGTAGGGGTTTGTCAACTATGTAAGATTTTTCATTAAAGCGATGAGGATGTCAAATATGAAACAGTGGGATAAATTGAAGCTCTAAAGTATCAATCAATGATGGATAAATACAAAATAATTGTGAAGCAATTGAAGTAGGCATCAATAGGGTCTTGGCTATTTTTTGTAGTTTGTTTTGGTGTGTTTATGTATGCTAGCAAAACAAAAGCAGCCTAAATGTTGTTACCTTGATGTAATTTTTTGAATATTGATGCCAATAATAGTGATGTATCATAAAATTTATCTTTATGTTAGCTTTTGGTTTAATGAAAATTTACCTTTATGTTAACTTTGATAATCATTGGGTACCAAAGAAAACAGCACCATTGATTAAGGCAGTTGCATTTTATATAATCTAAATTATAAGTATTACGGAAAACAACAACACATTATATATAATCTGAATTTCAGAATTGTGTCCAGGGAAAAAATCTTGCTCAAGCTTTGATAGAATAAGAGTCTGTTTGGTTTAGGCCAATTTTGAGTGATATCACTGAAAACTCATAACTCAGTGATGAAAAAACGTGGGACCCACACAATTTTTTTTGTTTGGCTTGATTTCCTAATCTTTTTTTCATCACTCAAACTCAAATATTTTGAGTGAGAGTGATGAAAACCGAAAACATCAAATTGGTGTTTTCAGTTTCTGAGATACATAACTCAGTAGCAGGATTGTAAATTTTTTACCTCTGTGGGGCCCATATAAGTTGATGGCGTTATCTCTCTCTTTCTTCTCCCACTTTTCTCTTTTTCTTTCTTTCTCTGATTTTTTTTCTCTCTCTCTCTCTCTCTCTCTCTCTCTGTTTTTTCTTTCTTTCTTCCTTTGTCTGGTTCTTTCTCTACTTCAGCCCAGTTCCGCCGCCACCAGCCAATGACCCAAAAAAGGAAAACCACGAGACCATGATCGCTAGTGCTGGTTCCACCCAGTTTCGCTGCCACCATCAAAGTGAGAGCCTCGAAACACCAAGACCATGATCGCCAGTGCTAGGTTTTGATTTTGTCGCCGTGATTTTGTCATCGGCGTTGGGTTTTATTTTTATTTTGATGAATGGGTTTTGATTTTGTCGATGGTTGATGAATGGGTTTTGTTGATAGTTGATGGGTTTCATTTTTATTTTGATGAATGGGTTTTGATTTTGTCGATGGTTGATAAATGGGTTTTGTTGATGGTTGCTGGGTTTGTGATGGTGGATTGGTAGTGGTTGATGGCGCCGATGAGTGGCTGTGGGTTGAAGGGAGGGAGAAGATAGAGAGATAGAGATGGAGAGATGGAGATAAAGATGGGCTAATGAGACCTGATGCTTCGCCAAGGATTCAATAGGCAATAGGGGATTAGAAGCTTTGCCGGTGATAAGACCTGATGCTTTCTTCTCTCTTTTCTTTTTTCTTTTCTTTCTTTCTTTATTCTTCTTTTTTCTTTTTTCTTTTTTCTTCACGTGGTGATGGCTATAATGCGGTGAGACCTAATGCTTCTTCTCTTTTTCTTTTTTTTTCTTCTTCAATCTAACACATTTGGTTGAGGGTTGTTGGTGGGTTTGGATTTTTGATTCATTCGGATTTTTTGGTGGAGGTTGTGGTTGTGTTGAGGGCTGTTGATGGTGGTGGTTATGGTTGTGGATTTCTAGATTTGCCGTTGGTGGTGGTGGAGCTGGGTTTCGATGTAGCTAGGTTTGAAGAGTAAAAAAGAAAAGGGACGTAGGTAGCAACCATATTCTTCTGTGTAGTGTCAATGGGTGGGTCCATCATTTTGGCAAAAAGTGAAGTTAAAAACTAAGATACATGATTGAGTTTTGTGACCAAAAAAAAGTGTTGGATTTTTTGAGTGACAGTGGAGTTTGGGTTATGAGTTATGGGTTTTAAGTTTGAGTTATGAAAACTGAGTACTAAGATATGAAAATTGAGACACCCCTAAACCAAATGGGCCCTAAGTATTTCAATTTGCAATGACATATTTTCAAGTTTGACAAAATAGGTATTCCCAAAATGTATTGGTCATTTCATACTTTGAGGGGGTAACAATAGATGTTGGTCATTGCTTTTATGAAAACAGTTATTACGCATATGGTTTTATTTTAACAAAGTTCTATTTGTTTATAGAGTACAAAATTATATTAACAATACATCTATTGAAAACTGCAATTCTTAAAACAAAATAATAATAAAAAATTGTCCATGCCTTATCCAAATCAAAACTATTTTCCTGCATTTGAACATTACATAATGTCAAACTCTCATTTTTATATACAAAACAATCTCAAAGAAATAATGAACATTTAAATTTTCACCACAAAAATGTTCAACATGCCCATAGCTCTCCACTATCTAAATTATCCTTATTTTTCATCATCAATATATTTCTTGTAAACACACCTGTACAATTCTCTCCTGGAATAATAAAAAACAAATCCTCTTCCCCCCACCTATAAGAAAACAAAAAAACAAAACTAGACACCGTTTCTATACATATATCAGATAAGCTACATTGTTGTTTAGATGAAATTGCACATTTCTTCAATTTCTTCAACTCTGGAACACAAGATAAGATCTCTGGATTTCTACTTGAAGCTTCAATATGAGTTTCATCTGTTCCTACATCAACTAGTAACTGATTTACTTATCTTGCTTGGTCAAGTGCTTGTCTGGGCAGCTCTGATGCACGAGCTACTGCACTATGTGGCAGCTGATGCTGCATCACTTGGTGCACTAGCTGCTGCACTGTGTGGCAAGCTAAGCTGCACTGATGTAGTAGCTGGTGATGCACTCTCTTGCCTTTGACATAACTGAGCACATTTAATATGATTAATTCTAGCATATGCAAATCTAACAAAATCTCCAAGTTGCATAGTTAGCAGCAAGAATATATCCCAATGGAAATATTCCAATTTGAGCATAGTATAATTAAAGTAGGAATCCATCCTCAAATTCACTCAATATAAGCTACCATTACCTATTACCATCAAAACCAAATACAAAGCACATCTTAGCAATTCCATAGGCTAGAGTAATCCTCCACATAGCTTTGTTTGGAAACTCAAGCAAAGAATTTAAAACACAGTCCCCTTATTTTCTCAAACTTTCTTAACGATCAATTCCAAACTCATACACAATTTCATTTAGTAACAGAAATAAGCAACATACCAAAAACAATTAGCAAGGTTCCATAACAACAACTGGCACCACATGGTGCCATGATGCAAAACAAAAAAAGCAGGGTATATAAAGCCAATAATAAACATGACTGATGTTGATATAATCCAAAGGTATCTAACAAAATGTACCAAATTCCTCTTTATTTAAATCTAAGGCAATATAGACTTAGACTATATGCAAGTAACAAAGTACATTGCAAGCATTATATGAACTGACTTCATCTTAGTGACCAACACGAAGTTTGACTACAGTAGCATCATATATTACTTGGAAGGAACCATCAATGTTAATCTAGGCAGCCCAATCTTATTTTGTCCCTTTCTTTATTACTACAATATAAATACAAAGATGAGAAATATGTACAACCCCAAAACAAGATTATACGTATAGCTTCAATATTGGAAGAAGAAAAAATAACAATTTTAATCTAATCTAAAAGAACAATTTTTTGAAAAAAAAAAAAAAACCCTTTTTACTATATATTAGTGCATCTATACTCATTGAAGCATTTTATCATACAGTACAAGTTTCCTTTATACATAAGACTACATACGAACGTATATGTCAATTTTTTTGGAAAAATCAAGACACATATGTAAACAAAAAATTCATAAAATAAAATGAAAAAAGTGAGGAGAAAACCTTCTTGCAAAGTCAAAAGTTGAAAGTAGTGAAGAAAACTTTGTGGTTGGAGACAACGGAGAAAAAATTTTAGGCATTTTCCGATAAGACAAAGGTCAGTCTCGTCAGAACTGGTGATGATTGGCGATGCTAGGCAGAGGCTATCAAGGTTTGGAGTTGAGAGAGGGAAGATGGAGGTGCTGGTGTGGTATGGTGGTGCGAGAGAAACGGAGAGAGATGAGATTTGGTATTTTGGAGAATGGGAAATGGAAGAGTGGCGGGATAGTGAAATTTTGTATTTTCGAAACTATTTATGTCCGGCAGCGTAGCTCTGGCGACGATGCTAGGTAGTGGACAGTGGCTATGGAGGCTTGGAAGAGAGAACGGTGAGAGAGCAGAGATAGAGAGAAATTTTTTATTCTCTAAAAAAGGATAGTGTTGTTTTGATGACGGGTTTTGAAAATTTAGAGAGTATTTTAGTTTTTTTTTTTTATTTTAAATAACTTGAGTTGGTGAGTTGTAATTTTTAATCAAATTGTCAATTTTTTATTGGTCTTAGAAACTCCACGTGCGCTGAGTTGGAGTTTTAGAAACACTATATATTTTCTCTTGGGCAAATAACACTCCTCTCCCTTGAGGTTTGGGAAAATGACACTCACCCCCAAACTTAAAGGAAAAAAACATTTTCCCCCCTTTGACATTTATTTATCTAAACTCTGTTAAATTGGCGTTAAAAATGTTGTGCACTAACGTACCATTTGGTTAATAATGTATTCCCAAAATTGACTCTGAAAGTTTTTTATATTGATAAGTGACTTTGAAAATTTCAAGCTCATTTTTAAACAATAAAAGCTTGAAAGCTTCATCAAATTGTTTTATTTCATAAATTTTGATCCAAAGTGTTAGAGAGAGGAGCGATTAAAAAATCTAAGAGGATCATCAAACTTTAAAAAATCAATTGGAAAGGTGTTATAAGAGACTAAAAAATCAACATAAGTAACATGTTTTATAATATGCTTTATATTCTGTTACTAATATTAACAGAAGGGGGGGGAAGTGTTATTTTTTTTAAATCTCAGGGGGGGAAGTGTTTTTCCTTTTCAAGTTTGGGGGTGAGTGTCATTTCTCTAAACCTTAAAGGAGGGGAGTGTTATTTGCCCTTTTCTCTTTTATTAGAGTCTTACGGAGATCATAATATATTACTCTGTTCAATAAGGCCTAGGGCTTGTTAATTAATTCAGGGTCTGCGTCTTCAACATCGATTGATGAGCTGGTAAGTCGATGTATTTATCATCTTGAACTTTCATTTTTCTTTACCGGTCATTACTAGTTGATAGTGTTGAATTTCAGTGGCTATTGTGATAGCTTATCCTTAACAAGAAGATAAGGTATATATTATAACATAGGTTTTTTCCTTTGATCCACCAGTTGCTTGGACAATATTGACCAAGTAATTTTCAGAACCATTCCAAAATTTGCCAATAATAATGTCAACTTAATGGTCATGATCACATAATGACACTCTTGTTTTATTGGCCCACCTCCTCATAAATTAACCAACTTGAGGTACTATGAGTCTATGAGTAGTCCTTAACAAGTGGCGGCGCCACCTTATATATATAAAAAATTTATATATAATAATTTAAAATTTTATATTTATTTACCTTTAAAAAAAAATTTGGGACAATTCCAAATTTTTTTCTGCTAATAAAATTAAATTTTGGTTCATAATTTGAGCAACTTAATAATATATTGGAGTCTTTCAAGCAAAAAGAAAAAACTCAAAAAAAAAAATTTTTTGAACTAAAATCTAAAAAAAAAAAAATTATAATAAAACTACTACAAGTTGGGCAGTAGCTTGATTCCTTCGACTAAGCACACTATCCAATATAACACAATTTTTAACATTTTATTATTATTTTTATTACAGCATTATTTTTCCTTACCAACATATATTACTTATTTATCATTTTTAATTATTTTTTATTGTTTATTCTTAACCACACAAATCTTCGGTCTCCTCAACTTTTACATTTCATACTTTTAAATTTTATCGCATTTTCATATACGCTTTTATATTTACGTTTTGCCTTCCTCCTTGTTCCTAACTTTTGTGTCTTCTACCAGTACCAGTGCGGCAGTGCTTTTTCTCAAGTTTTGAGTCTCAAATTTCTCAATACGATTTTTTTTTAGTTGTACAGGTACCTTTGTTCATTTCTTTTCTTTTCTTTTCTTTTTTCTTTTGAGGTTTTTTAGTTTATAGAATGCAAATTTATTTTAGTTTTAAGAACAATTTTTTTTTAGCACACTGCCCAATACAACACAATTTTCAACATTTTATTATTTTTTTTATTACAGTATTATTTTTCCTCACCCGACATATATTACTTATTTCTCATTTTTAATTATTTTTTCTTGTTTATTCTTAACCACACACATCTTTGGTCTCCTCGACTTTCACACTTCGTACTTTTAAATTTTATCGCATTTTCATATACACTTTTACATCTACGTTTTGCCTTCTTCCTTGTTTGTAACTTTTGTGTCTTCTACCAGTACCAGTGCGGCAGTACCTCTTCTCAAGTTTTGAGTCTCAAATTTCTCAATATGAATTTTTTTTTAGTTATGCAGGTACCTTTGTTCATTTCTTTTCTTTTCATTTTTTTTTTCTTTTGAGGTTTTTTAGTTTATAGAATGCAAATTTATTTTGATTTTAAGAACAATTTTTTTTTTTAAGCACAAACTTCATGCCGGCCGAATCTTGAATTTCAGCTGGTATTAATCGAAACACCACGAAAACCTGAAATAAACCGAAATGACCCGAAATTTTTTCCGAAGTGGAACAAGGTGGGTTACTGTTCAAGTTTGTTTGCCGGTATAGTATTTTCCGGTCGTTACGGCCTGAACAAAATGTAATTAATAACATTGAATCAAACCTAATTACCTAAAGGCTAAAAAGAAATAAGATTGTGTAATTTATGCTTCCTAAAAAACACTCTGAACAAAATTCCTTAAGCCGCCGCTGACCTTAACCAATGAAATATTAATATCAAAAGCATTCATTTCAAAGGAAAAAGCAGTAATAATTTTCCTGGAAAGTATGAGGGAGAAAATTTTCCAATCTCAATCTCATGAGAATATAATACGAGGAGTTTATAAATTTCTAGGTTGACTGTTGGATAGAACTAGTAATCGTATTATTGAAGGCATATGTGCAGTTAATTATCAAATGATGACAAATCCAATAAATCTAGACTTGGGACATGCACTTTTAAACAAATTTAGGTACAGATGTACCAATTGAGCTTGAGATTAATTAGATGAGTAATAACTAATAAGACTATAAGGGGCCCTTATTTGTTTATTTCTTACCAATGACGTAGTGTAAATCCAATAAAAATCTGGTATAGTGGAGCAAAATCGTTGTCAAAGAAATGTATCATTCATTAAACAAAGAAATATTGCTTTAAATTTAATAACAATCTGCTGGTATAGTGGAGCAAAATCGTTGTCAAAGAAATGTCTCATTCACCAAACAAGAAATATTTCAAGTCATTGGCCAAATCAAAGAAGCAACCAAAAACACGTATTAGTGATTAATATATGTCATCAAATTGGATCGACAAAAAAATTGTGTTTGCGACATTACATTACGATAATTAATCACTAGTCATGTGTAAAAACTGGATTTGATTCATAAACAAGACACATGGAGCACCTACTGTAACCATGGATTTTTTTTTCCCCATCTTTAACACCCCCCAAAAAAAAGCATATCATCATTGGTGGTAGAATATGTACAACATCTAAGAGTGATGTTAAGATATTATAAATTTTACTATATAATTCTTACAAACTCATCTGTCATCTTTTTATACACAATATAAAGATAATTAAAAAATTTATTTATTATATTGTTGATGTTAACATGTTTGTTTAGGAACAATTTATCCAGTTTTTTGATGAAATCTTTTTGCTAAAAGTACTATAAATAAAAACTAAATAAAATAAGTTAATTGATTTTTTTTTGCTTAAAATTCTTTAGCCAAAAAGTAGAGTAGGCAGTGGTAGGCTTAAAAAAAAATATTGAATAGAGTTGTAGTCTTAATCTACAACTAAGCTTGTTGCCAAATTTTATCCAAAGTTTAATTATGTTGGACCTAAAAAAAATTTAGGATAACCACAAAGTTTTTTTTTTAAGGATAAAAGAATCATAAATTTTTAAAATTCATACATAATAATTTTTTTTTTTTTTTCAAGTTTGAGTGGTCCTGTGACCACCCTGAACTCTATGTAGAGCCGCCTCTGAGAGTACGGCCTGCAATAAGTTTAAAAGATTTAATATTTTGAGCAAAATTCATAGAAGGGGACCCATAAACAGTTAATTAGGGTCAATTTATTATATTGTTGATGTTAACATGTTTGTTTAGGAACAATTTATCCAGTTTTTTGATGAAATCTTTTTGCTAAAAGTACTATAAATAAAAACTAAATAAAATAAGTTAATTGATTTTCTTTTGCTTAAAATTCTTTAGCCAAAAAGTAGAGTAGGCAGTGGTAGGCTTAAAAAAAAATATTGAATAGAGTTGTAGTCTTAATCTACAACTAAGCTTGTTGCCAAATTTTATCCAAAGTTTAATTATGTTGGACCTAAAAAAAATTTAGGATAACCACAAAGTTTTTTTTTTAAGGATAAAAGAATCATAAATTTTTAAAATTCATACATAATAATTTTTTTTTTTTTTTCAAGTTTGAGTGGTCCTGTGACCACCCTGAACTCTATGTAGAGCCGCCTCTGAGAGTACGGCCTGCAATAAGTTTAAAAGATTTAATATTTTGAGCAAAATTCATAGAAGGGGACCCATAAACAGTTAATTAGGGTCAATTTATTATATTGTTGATGTTAACATGTTTGTTTAGGAACAATTTATCCAGTTTTTTGATGAAATCTTTTTGCTAAAAGTACTATAAATAAAAACTAAATAAAATAAGTTAATTGATTTTCTTTTGCTTAAAATTCTTTAGCCAAAAAGTAGAGTAGGCAGTGGTAGGCTTAAAAAAAAATATTGAATAGAGTTGTAGTCTTAATCTACAACTAAACTTGTTGCCAAATTTTATCCAAAGTTTAATTATGTTGGACCTAAAAAAAATTTAGGATAACCACAAAGTTTTTTTTTTAAGGATAAAAGAATCATAAATTTTTAAAATTCATACATAATAATTTTTTTTTTTTTTTTTCAAGTTTGAGTGGTCCTGTGACCACCCTGAACTCTATGTAGAGCCGCCTCTGAGAGTACGGCCTGCAATAAGTTTAAAAGATTTAATATTTTGAGCAAAATTCATAGAAGGGGACCCATAAACAGTTAATTAGGGTCAATTTTTTGAATAAAACTTCGCAATAGATTACATAAAACGCTAAACACAAAATGAAATAAGAGTGAATTTTTGCGAGACCTACGTAGGGCCCACAAACAATAAATAAGTTTCAGCAAAAACCAGATGCAGCCCTAATACCAATCACATTCGAAAGCTTATTTACTTATGTGCATATATTATATATTTTAAATTTTCACCATTTTAAGCATAATTATACTTTAATAAACTTTCAACAAAAAGTCATATAAGTTGTTACCAATTGAGTACTAATCACATCGGTCTGCAAGTCTTTTGTCGTGAAATAATATCCATTTTGTAGGAAGCAATGGTGGATGGGAGGTGGCAACTGAAAGTTCGTGCAATTGCTTCTGCTGGTTTTTTTAATGTTTATGCCTCTGAAATAGCCCACTTGGATATAGGAAAGTATACGAGTATAACTTTTTTTTATGTAATATGGATACATTGAATCATTGATAGGGAGCCAAAAGTGATGGGATCCACTTTTGTATACGAATAATATCCATTAATTTCTATGTACATAATATGTTGCTTGTATTCTAAGCTTCACAATTTAAGTTTTTTTTTTTTTTTTTTTGCATTATTCAATGAGTAATGCTACTCCAGTCATAAACTATTTTACAAAATTTTTATAAATTATTGTTGCAGCCAACTTCTTACTGGTTTTTATTTAAGCCTACAACTAACATTATTTTTTTCATCTACCAATAATCACTTACCATATTAGCAGATTGTAAATTTTTATGTAAAAAAATTTATATTTCTAACATTTTCCTTCTTCAACAAGTCTCTTTCTCTTTGCCTAATCCTTAAAGTAGTATTTGGAAAATGCTGCTTATGCTATTTGTTTATTTAGTTTAGTTTTGTTTTAATTTTTATTACTTTTCTCCTTAATGCACATTAAACTGAATTTAAGACACTAAAGGATGTTTGGTACATGCACTTAAAAATTGAAAACATTTGTTTGAAAACATGTATGAAAACACGTGTAAGTAAAAAAGTGTGTAAAAATACGTGTAATGTTGTTTAAAAACTGAAAACATGTATTTGAGTGGATATACCAAATGAGGCCAACAGGAGAGTTGGAGGAAAAAAAATGTAAATTAATCAAAGGGAAACAAGGAAAAATTGTTTGACTAATATATATAAAGATCAAGAGATATTACAGAAGTTTGAGCTTTCAAGAAAATACAAAATACAAACTTTTCAACTTGTAAGCACTAGCTTGTTCTTAATATATTCCTAGACAAAATCTGTTAGGTTCTAAGTACTTAGGAACTTATGTATTAGAACTCTAATGTGTATTGTTAGCAAACCATGATCAAAATATGTTGTTTAGTCTTATTTAGACTTGCTCAAAGTTGTGTCTTTTATATAAAGTTGGAATCGAGCTGATGCAAAATTCAATATGCATTTCGGCCTGGCTCGATTGATCAAAGCTTAGGCTCGATCAATCGAAAATCGGGCAGAATGCGTTTTTCTGCAGAATTCCAACTTAGCCCTATCTCATTAAAACGTTTAGGGTTTTATGTTTTGCCCTAGATATAAAAGGGAAACCCTAGCCACGTTTTTGTGTTGCTCATATTGCTATTTGTGTGAATCTCTTGTGAGATCTGAGAGGTGCTTGCCTTCACATAAGCTTAGGATTATCAAGAAGGAGATTTCTTCAAAAGCTTGATGATCATTCAATTGCTGCCATAAGAGATTAAAGATACACAAGCAGGAGTGCTTGTACTTGCTGGAGAATCCAAGAAAGAAGGAGTCCGTGGTCTCGAAGCTTGTACGTGGTTGTGTTAATAAGTTTCTACTGGTGGGGAGCAATAGGATGTTAGTGGTCTAAGTCGCTATTGTAAAACTTCGATTCTTTAATAGTGAATTCAGGTTTACCTTGTGGATAGCTAGGTTAAATCCTTCCCAGGTTTTTTATCGATTTGGTTTTTCTGGGTCATCATATCTTTGTATTCTTTATATTCCACACTTTACATTGATATGATTATATGATTGTGATAACCTAGTTTTGAAATTTGGACTAAGTAATAACTTGGTTTGTTAATTAGGTTAATCAAATTGTGTTTTAAGGGGTCTAAAAACAAACAAGTGGTATCAGAGCAGGTAGCTCTCTTGTTGTAGATCTTTTGATCTCTGAGCTGATCCTTGACCCCTGTTGTCATGGATTCTTGGAAAATCTTTTTGCTTATATGTCAACTTGTCTGCTTGTTGTTTTTATCTCTTATTGCTTTTGCTAAATATTTCCTTAAGCATCTTGGTCTAATCACATGTGATAATAATTATTTGTGTTATACTGCCTTAACCGCCTTAAAGGCACGTGATTCTTGTCTTTGGTATTTGAATAGTGGTTGTTTCAAGCATATGACAGGAAGTAAAGGCTTATTCAAGACACTCTTTGAAGGAAAGATTGGGACAGTCACCTTTGGAGATGGAAGCAAATCTATGATCAGAGACATTGGAACTGTGGACATTCCAAGGTTGCCAGTTTTCGAAGACGTTTGGTATGTTGATGGATTGAAGGCCAACTTACTCAGCATCAGTCAGATTTGTGACAATGGACTGAATGTTCTCTTCACTAAGTATGAATGTGAGATACTTAATGGAGGAGGTGACTGTATATGTGTTGGTGTAACGACAGTTGACAACTGTTATGATATAATACCAAGCAAAAACAACAAGTGTTTTAGTGCAAAGATCGATCAAGTTGATTTGTGGCATCAATGATTGGGGCATGTAAGTCATAAGCAATTAGAGAAGATTTTCAATTGTGATGCAGTTATTGGTTTACCTAAGTTTGAAAAGATAGATAAGTGCACCTGTGGACCATGTCAGATAGGTAAACAAGTGAAATCCAAACATCTGTTTGTAGCTAGTGTTCAAACTTCAAGACCTCTAGAGCTATTGCACATTGATCTTATGGGTCCTACCAGAGTTCAAAGTTTAGGTGGAAAGAAGTATATTCTAGTTGTTATGGATGACTTTACTAGATATACTTGGGCTGTGCTTTTGAAAGATAAAGTTGAGACTCCTGAGAAGATGATATATCTATGCAAGAAATTGCAGGTTGAGAAAAATACTATGATAGCCAGAATCAGAAGTGATCATGGAAGAGAATTTGAGAATACTAAACTGGCTACTTTCTGCAATTATCAAGGCACACATCAAGAGTTCTCTTCACCCAAGACACCTCAACAGAATGGAATAGTGGAACAAAAGAATAGAGTTGTTCAAGAAATAGCATGTGTCATGATACATAATAAAAAGTTGCCCAAATCCTTCTAGGGAGCAGCAATTAACACTACTTGCCATACACTCAACCGGGTGTATTTCAGACTTGATTCCAAGAAAACTCCTTATGAACTCTGGAGAGAGAAGAAGACTAATGTCAAATATTTCAGGATATTTGGCAATGGCTATTACATTCTGTGTGATAGAGAGAATCTAGAAAAGTTCGATGCAAAAAGTTATAAAGGATACTTTCTAGGATACTCTTCCACTAGTAGAGCTTATAGAGTGTACAATCTGAGAACCAAAACAGTCATGAAATCTTCAAATGTTGTGATCAATGATGAAGTATGTTTAGAAGCACATTCAGAAAACACTACTCCGATTCAAGATAAGTTTATTGAAGTTGATGATTCACTTCTTGCTGATTATGTGGGGACACATAGTGGAAGAGCTGTTGTTATTGAATGATACAGTTTCAGTACCATCAAGTTTAGAACCATCCACTCTGATTCATGAAACTCAACAAGCACAAAGTGAGCTTAGTCCTCCGTCAGAACCAAAAGGTATCTCCACATCTCTAGTTAAAGGTCCATCTCTAGTTAAAGGTCCATCTTCTAGAGTTAAATTGAATCATCCTGCCACAAATATATTGGATAGTCTGAATGATAACATGAGATTGAGATCAAAAGCCTTGAATGTGATTGCTCACTCATGCTATCTATCTCAATTTAAACCGAAGAAGGTGGATGAAGCACTTCAAGATGCTGATTGAGTAAATTCCATGCATGAAGAACTTCATCAATTTGTTTGAAATGATGTGCGGAAATTAGTTCTTAGACCAAAGAGAGTAAATGTGATTGGAACTAAATGAATCTTTAAGAATAAGTCAAATGAACATGGCACTGTTATCAGGAATAAATCAAGACTTGTTGCTCAATGGTACACACAAGTGGAAAGAATTGATTTTGATGAGATCTTTGCACCAGTAGCAAGACTGGAATCCATTAGGATACTTTTGCCCATAGCAAGCCATCTGGATTTCAAGTTGTATCAAATGGATGTCAAGAGTGCTTTCTTGAATGGAATGCTGCAAGAAGAGGTACATGTTGAATAACCAAAGGGTTTTGTTGATCCTCACAGACCGGATGATGTATACAAATTTATGTTGATGATAAGAATGGTTTTGTTGTAGCTCAAATTTATGTTAATGATATTGTTTTTGGTGCTACTAATGATTCTCTTGCTCATACTTTTGCAGATGAAATGAAGGCAATATTTGAAATGAGCATGGTTGATGAATTAACTTATTTCTTAGGATTGCAGGTGAAGTAAACGGACTCAGGAATCTACATCAACCAAGCAAAATATGCAAGAAATTTAGTCATGAGATTTGAACTGGGCAATGCTGCCCATGCTATAACACCAATGGCTGCAAATGCAAAATTAACAAATGATCCATCAGGTGAGTCTGTTGTTGTTACATTATATAGAAGCATGATTGGATGCCTTTTGTATTTGACTGCTAGTCGGCCTGATATTGTCTTTAGTGTTGGTGTTTGTTCTAGATTTCAATCTAATCCTAAGGTTTCACATTTGAATGCTATTAAAAGAATCATAAAATATGTAGGTGGAACTTGTGATTATGGATTATTTTATAGCAAGGAGTCTAATCTGTCTCTTGCTAGATTTTCTGATTCTAATTGGGCTGGAAATGTTGATGATAGAAAAAGCACCACTGGTGGGTGTTGTTATGTAGGAGCCAATCTTGTTGCTTGGTTGAGTAAAAAGCAAAATTCTATATCTTTGTCTACTGCAGAGGCAGAATATATTGCTGCTGGAAGTTGTTGCTCACAGCTTCTTTGGATGAAAAAGCTTTTGAATGATTATGGGGTTTCACAGGATACCATGGTTGTTTATTATGATAACTCTAGTGCTATTGATATCTCTAAGAACCCTGTTCAACACTCTAAGACTAAGCACATAGAGATTAGATATCACTTCATTAAGGATCTTGTTGAAAGAAAAATTGTGTCTTTTGAGTACATTCTCACTGAACGTCAAAATGCTGACATATTTACCAAACTTCTTGATAGAAGTTTAAGACACTTCGTCAAGTAATTGGTGTGATCTTGTGTCCCTAATCTTCCTTGGCTTTCTTGGTCCTTGTACTTCATTGCTCTACTCTCTGTGACTATTGTTTTTTGATTTTTGTTTTCTTTGTTTCTAGGATTTGCATTACATAACATTCATGCATTTCATTCTAGAACTGTTTTTGTTTCTTCTTTTCAAAATAAAAAATAAATAAAATAAATAAAAAAAGAGAAAAAGGGAAGCAAATTGTGTTTTGTATTTATTTTCTTGGTTTTGAAAATAAGGTTGGTCAATTTATTTTCACATATCATGTCTTTGTACCTTATTTAGCTTGGATGAGCTTATTTATTTCACTTTACTAGTTAAAAGTTTGTAGTGCATGTTGTGTGGGAAAAATGTTTATGGTTTTTTATCATTTTGTCTTGATCTTGAAGTCACATGTCTTTGACTGTCGGACTTGATCCTTTTGAGAAAGGTATAAATAACTATCTCACCACTGTTCACTAGCTAATCATGAACACCTTAGTGCATATTGTAAGATTTTGTGCTCGAGAAAGTGTAGCACATGCACAAAAAGAACATAAAGTGTAACCTCGGTTTAAATGCTTAAAATTGGTGTATACATTATTGGACTTAAAGTTAAATCAAACAACTAAAATTAGTGTATACATTATCCCAGCTATTTTAATAAGTTTCTGCTAAACTAAAATTGGTGTGTACAATATGAGGCAAAAACAAGAAACTTACATGATTGCAAACTTATGTTCTAGGAGATGTGGGAGTTATATGATATAACTCTTTAGGTGATAGTCTCTTTCAAATTTTATGTGATAATTTTTGTTGACTTGGTGTTTGATTTCTATTCACATATCACCTCACATGTATCTCAAACTTTTGCTAGTTACACACACTACACAAGTTACTCTTTGCTAAACTTTGTATATGTTATTATATATGTTTTTGGTCTAACTAACCAAGTTTGAAAATACCTTGAGTTTTATGCAAAACATATTTGATGCTTGAGAATTTAAAGGGAGAATGATTGAAAATCTTAATTTTGGGAAAACTGGGATTAAAACATGTGTTTTTGAAAAGTATTACATCTCATACTCATATATTTTATTTATGAAATTCAATGCTTTGAGGAGTTTCTTGCAAAATTGCTTTGTTCTTTTCAAAAATTTCGTTTTTCCAGAATTCGATCGATCGAGGCTGTTTTTCGATCTATCGAAATTGTGATTAAAAATTTAGATGAGTCTTTGTCTGTTTCGATCAATTAAAACTGATTTTTGATCAATCGAAAATCGTGAATAAGGTTTTTAAAAATCTGAATTTGACTTATTCAACTTATCTTTTTCAAAAGCTTTCAAACTTTTCTTTCTCTCTCCGACTTGGACAAGGTTCAATCATCAATTTTTTGTCATTTTCCTCCCAATTTTTTGCAAGGTTTTCCTCTCTCTAAGCCAGTAAGTCCATTTTACCCTTTCTTTTGCATTTATTTTCATATTTTCATGCATATATTCATGCATTTTGTTGGGATTTTCGGACCTATTCAAATTTGGGGTTTTTGATGATTCAAGCCTTCTTTTCTAAAATTGATCATTGGGTTTTGTTCCTATAATGTTATAAACATGATCTATGATATTTAATTTGATCAATTTAGTGTTTTGTGAGAAATTGAAAATTCTAGGGCTTGTATTTACCCGAATTGGGGATTTTGTTCAAATTGAGTTTAATTGATGAAATTAGCTTGTTGGATTGATGTAATTGATCATTATAATCTATGTTCTATCTTGTGTGGTGATCAATTGGTCAATTTTTTAAAAATGAACAAGTGGTTTTTTCAAAATTTTGGGGTTTTTGTTAGAAACTCTATGCTCAAGCCAATTTTATGAATTTGAACTTAAATTGAACTTATTCTCACTGCATTAGAGCATGCATCATGACATTTAACTGTTTATGCATCATATAGATTTTTGTTATATATTTTTTTTTGTACTAACTTGTAATCTGCCCTTGTTTTCTCTTTTTGCTCTTTTTGGTTCTGCTTTGTGTCTTTGTCCTTCCCCTAGCACCATGCCTAGGAAGACTAGAGCTCATAGGACACCTTCCACTTCTTCTGAGTCTCCCTCTAGGAATGAGTTGTTTCGGAATGACAAATGTAGAAAGGCCTATGAGACGCTGAACAGTAAGAGAAAGATTTGGGCTGAGCAGAAGGTTGTGTTAGATGAGTTAGATTCTGCTATTAGGGTAAATTTTGAGAGTATGAGCTGGTTGTCTTTGTTGGAAATAAATTATCCACCCCCGACTATCCTGATTAGAGAGTTCTACTCGAACCTCTCTTGTCACATTTATGATGCCAACACCTTAGTTCGAAGTTGGATATGAGGTGTAGAGTTCACCATTACCCCTAAGGTTGTGGCTGAGGCTCTTGGTGTTCCGATTGTTCGGCAGCCCGTCTATCCTTATACGGAGTTTCCACCCCTTGATGACGTTGTGTCATACACCTCTGGGTCTTCTATCCAATGGGGTTCTGATCCTCGGATCACGTCCGTTGAGCTTACTGAGACTACCTATCTCTTCCTTTGGATAGCGTGTCATTCCTTGTGGCCTATTTCTCATCTCCACACCATCCCTATTGAGCGATGTGTGTTTTTGTATGTCCTTGTTTCTGGTGCTTTTATTTCTTTCCCTCATTTGTTTTTTCGTTCTTTGAACGAAGTTCATAGGAGTAGTGTTGTTGGTCATGCTCTTGTTTACCCTATTTTCATTCATAGGATTTTGTTACACTTAGGTTTAATTGGTTTCCCTGCGTTTGAGCCCATACACATTACTAGTCCTATAGGTGCCACTTTCCTTCGACAGGGGGCTGCTCATCTAATAGCCAGAGTTGAGCCTTCTGGTGCTATACCCCCTCCTCCCACTTCTACAGGTGCTGCACAGGTTGAGGCGTGCTGCTACTGCTGCTGCTGGTGATACTGATGTTCCTCCGCTGACTACTTCGGATGATTTAGACATTCAACGTACGTTGGATCATGTCTTGACCATTCAGGCTGTTCATGGACAGATTTTGGTGTACTTGCTCAATGAGGTTCGTGCTTTGCATGTAGAGTTGGCGCATTTTAGACGATCCCCTTTGCCACCTCCTTTTAATGATGGATTTTGATTGCCCTTTGGCATTCCGTCACAAAAAGGGGGAGTAGCATTTGTGTAGCTTGTAGAGTTGTTTTTGTTGATAGGGGGAGTATTGATTGTTTTGGAGCCTGTGTTGATTAGATTATATCTAGGAGCTGCACTTTGTATTTATTTTTTTTGGCTCTTGATGTATTTTGTTGGGCTATTCATGTTAGGGGGAGATACATTTATTGTGTTAACATGTTTCTTGTTTCATTGCTTATTGATTTATATTTATGAATTATTCATTGATATATGTCTTTATTTTGTGTTATGTAGAAAATACAAGAATGTTCTGTTTAGGGGGAGTTAACATTGTTCTTGATGTATCTCACTTAGGAGGAGAGTTAGTTTGCATATTTGCTGATTTACTGTTTTTCTGTTATACATGCGTTTATGCGTTTTGTTCAATGTTTCAGGAAATATTCAAGTTTATTCAATTGAGCTACTGTTTACACTTGCAACTGATGGATAGTAGTTAGGATTGGATTTGTTGTAATGAGCAATTTGTTTTGTAAAGGGCTTTTTTTTTTGTAAACTTTGAGTTTTTAGTTTGTGTTTTGTTACGGATTGCCAAAGGGGGAGTTTGTAAGGTTTTAAGTACTTAGAAACATATGTATTAGAACTCTAATGTGTATTGTTGGCAAACCATAATCAAAACATGTTGTTTAGTCTTGTTTAGACTTGCTCAAAGTTGTATCTTTTATGTAAAGTTGGAATCGAACTGATGCAAAATTAAGTATGCATTTTGGCCTGGCTCGATTGATCAAAGTTTAGGCTCAATCAATTGAAAATCGAGCAGAATGCGTTTTTCTACATAATTCCAACTCAGCCCTATCTCATTAAAACGTTTAGGGTTTTATGTTTTGCCTTAGGTATAAAAGGGAAACTCTAGCCACGTTTTTATGTTGCTCATATTGCTATTTGTGTGAATCTTTTGTGAGATCTGAGAGGTGCTTGCCTTTACACAAGCTTAGAATTATCAAGAAGGAAATTTCTTCAAAAGCTTGATGATCATTTAATTGCTTCCATAAGAGCTTAAAAATACACAAGTAGGAGTGCTTGTATTTGCTGGAGAATCCAAGAAAGAAGGAGTCCATGGTCTCAGAGTTTGCACATGGTCGTGTCAGTAAGTTTCTACTGGTGGGTAGGAATAGGATGTTAGTGGTCTAAGTCGCTATTATAAAACTTCGATTCTTTCATAGTGAATTCAGGTTTACCTTGAGGATAGCTAGGTTAAATCATTCCCAGGTTTTTTACCGATTTGGTTTTTCTGAGTCATCATATCTTTGTGTTCTTTACATTCCGCACTTTACATTGATGTGATTATATGATTGTGATAACCTAGTTTTGGAATTTGGACTAAGTAATAACTTGGCTTATTAATGAGGTTAATCCAAGTGTGTTTTAAGGGGTCTAAAAACAAACAAAATCAATACATTTTCTCTTTGCACTAATTTCCTCTTTTAGCTTCCTAATAACAAGTTACACCCTATAGAAGTTTTGGTAATTAGCTCAACTCTTTCACCTCTATATATATGTTGGCTCAAGACGCTGTATACATTGTTATTTTGTAATCTGGTCTACTCGTAAATTGTAAATTTGTCAACTTTCCTCCTTTTTTTTTAATTAAAAAAAAAACAATTTAGTGATAAGAGTAGAGAATTTTGAAATCTTGAATGTTTCTATTGGAACTTGGAAGTACTAGGAGAAGCTAATTGATCTACAAGGTTCTTGGCATAGACCTAGTGACTTATGTAGCCATTGACATGTAGAACTTCTTGCATCTACCCCATCTTATCATGTAAGTCAGTTTATGACATGTACACTCTTTTTGGAGTTCTTTGTGGATTGACTGCCATAGGAATCCTGTAAATGGAACAGTTTGGATTGCAATTTGCTGAAAATGCCAATCTTGGACCGAGTTGCTAGCACAATGTTTTGGAGATAATATATCAAAATGTTGAGTAAAGAAGAATACATGTAACCTATCATTATTATTTTATTAAAATTTATAATCCACCTCCAACATTTTGGAAATAAGATGCAGCAGTTGTCATAGTGTATATTAATAAATTTCTTTAAAATTTTTCGAGAAGTCTTTCTCCTGCTAAAAGTTTCCCCATAGTACCATACCATTGAATTATTATCCATTATCTATAAAAATAGAAAACACATTCAGAAGTAAATGATTAATGATTAATCTGATTGGAAGAATAAAATTCATTTCATCGAACATTGGTTCTTGCGTACTTTTTGCTAATGCAAGGGATTGGTAGGGTTCTACCAACAGACATATGTCTGTTGGTGGAACCCTACCAATCCCATCACAGACACCAACTTAATTAAAATAATAGTAATCATTGTAATCTTTATTAATTTTCTTATCTTTCTACAATAATATCCCACTTTGTAACATTGTGACCAACAAAAAATTAACATACTTCCAAAGAAATTGAGATTTGGTGCAATACATTTTCAATGGTTTAGATTAAAAGTTAAAAAATTAATTTTTAATACCAACTATTGGATCAAAGAAATAAAAAAAAAAATTAATTGAGAATTTTAAAAAAATTAAAAAATTTTGAAAAAGTAATAATAATGTAAGAGGTATTGCAATAGCCCTAACTATTGCACTGTATCCGAATCCCTTACAATGATATATGGTCCAATAAAAAAATAGTAGATGTCCATATCTCACGTTGGATCCCACGTAACTTCATCCAATACTTTTTTAAACTGAACACACCCACACAGAGCCATCCCTACACAACACCTTATTCTAAATTTTTTTTTCTCAAATATAATATATAGTTGTATATCTTTTTCATTTTTGGACTGCACGTATTATTTCAAGTATAAAATTATCTATCATTCATTCATTCATTAATTTTGCCTTGGAGATACATGTGAGAAGCACGTGCCAAATGGTGCTCTACTTCACAGATCTAGACAAACAAAACAAAGCAAGTAAACAATACTACAAAAGCATCTGATCTAGCTATCATCTCTCTATCCCTATTGTTTGTCGCAGAGCATGAGAACCTGTGAACGCTCTCACTCCCACGATGCATGTTATACATATGTGACTGGATCAGAAAATTGTGAAGATGAATGATGCTGATTCAGAGAGGCTATTGTCACCCACGTGAAATTACTGGATCCATCTTTCGGCTTGTACAGAAGATTAGCCACACTGCATTTTTAATTAATTAAAGCGGTAATTTTTTCTTTTATAGTGTCCGCTTATTATTGTTCTTTATCATTATCAGGATAAAATATCAATTGATTTTTTGTATTGAAAATATTCGAATCGTAATTTTTTATTCGGCGACAAGATACTTTATTAATTGAACTAACTATAACTCCAAATTGTGTGCATATACTTGAGTTTTCAAATAATCACTTATATGGTTATACTCCTAATTATGACAAGAAGGCAGCAAATGGATAAAGAATTTGCGTACTTAAATGCTACGAACTGTAGGTTTTCAACTGGTATAAATATGGTGGTAGTTGCTTGTTCATATGAAATAAGGCTAATAGGAAGAAGGGAAAATATATAAAAGATTGAGGGCTGCAATAGTGAAGATTTGTGAGGCACTGCTGCAATTCGGTTGCTCTGACAACCTGCATTCTAAACATGGATTCACATCTGGGGTCGCTAATTTCTATAAAGAATATATGCCTGCAAACTGCAAAGTAACGTGTTGGTGAAATTGAGGATAGATCTGACAACAAATAAATTAGATATTAATTTACGTGGTAAAGAGAGTTGAAGATATTATTAATTTATATTAGAGCATGATGTTTGACTTCAGACTACAGAGCAGAGCACAGTTACAAGAAGAGCACAGCTACAAGTCGTTTTGTATAGATAGTTATAGAGCTACATGTAGTTTCTCTTGATGTAATTAGTTAGATAGTAATAGACACGTGTTAGTTCTACATTGGCAGATTGATAATTTGTTAGAAGTAATAGTTAGTTAACTGCTTTACCGGATTATTCTCTTTGTATATAAGAAACAGAGTTCACATTATTTAATATACTAAATCATTCACATACAAATATTCTCTCTCTCTCATTTTTCTGGTTTCTATGAGTTCCGCCATTGTTGAGAGTGTGTGTGCTTGAATTCTAATAATTTACAATGAATAATACCACATGTATTGTTATAATTAAACTTTATCTTCACGATAAAATTATAATAAATAAATAAAAACTCTAACAAGTTATATTGATCTGTTCCTAACCTTTATGTGCTATGTGAACATGATGCAGTACAAAAGATATCGTATTGCTGAATTTGCTGTTAGTAGCTTTATGATCCAGCAGCATGCATCCAAAGTAACATGGTCTCTTTGATAAGTAATGTTTCACTTTGCGGCATTCATATCCAAAGTAACATGGTCTTTGTGATAAGTATTGTTCACGTTGTTATATAAAAGGGGGTATATTTTTTAACAATCATACCCTCTATCTTTGATTTGTTTCTAATTTAGTCTTGATTGAAAAAAATTAGCCTTTTTAAATTTCATCTATTTCATTTCAAAAATGGTATTACTAGTAGTCGGATTGAACAAAACTAGTCAAAAGAATTAATTATAAATAAATAAATAAATGATGTAATTTATAAATAATTTAAACCCCAAAAAATAATGTTCACTTTGTTTTGAATCCTATAAGAGAAAACTAAAGGGATGTACATTGGTTTATGAAATATTTTAAAAATATTTATGGAAAAAGAAAAAAAACAATTAACATTTTTTTACAACTATGATATTAAAATTTTCTTAAAACAATCTATTAACAAATGCTTTAAGGACACCCGTTAACATGAAAACTCATGATATAATAAGCATGTTTAGACTTTAGAGAACTTTAGGCCCCGTTTGGTATACTCACTCAAAATATGTTTTCAGTTTTTAAATAATATTATACGTATTTTCACATACTTTTTCGTCCACACGTATTTTTACACATGTTTTTAAATACATATTTTTAACTTTTAAATGCATGTACCAAACATCCCCTTAATAATTCATGACAATGAAATTGGTAATAGGTGTGGCTTGTGTCCAGTGAAAGTTTCCACTAGACACTTTCACTAAACATGTTAAAGTATGGACACGTATGTAAAAGTGGACAAATATTCATAATCTTACGTATCTAGTGAAAACTTCGACTGCACAGAAGTCCTTCGCATTGGTAATTACATTGCCTGCTCATTTGTCACGGAAATAGATAATGTAGGAAGTAAGTGCATTAACTGTCAAGTCGACAACCACGTAGTGACATCGTTTCTTTTTTTTTTTTTTGAGAGTCAGGTGACATCGTTTCTAAATCAACAGCTATGCTGCAATTTTAATTTTATGAGTTAATTATAATTACTACTGAGGTCCAGTACCATGAAAGTTACTGCCAATTATAATTACTACTGAGACCCAGTACTATGAAAGTTACTGCCACGGAGAAATATACCTTGTATTGAATATATGTTTATTCTCTCTCGTAGCAAGCCGTAAGAGAAAAGAAAACATATATCCAATACATGGCCAATACATGGTGTTAAATATTAGTATTGATATGTCATATTGAATATACTAGTATAAATGCGGAAGTAAAAACATAAAATATAGAACACAATAACACACGAGAGTTACGTGGTTTAGTCTAACAATTTACATCTGCGGAGGAAACTTTAAAATGTTACATCAATAATATATTATAGTGTAATACAAATCCTGTATTATAATGAATCATAACATGTATATATATAGTAGACAAAACTCTAGACTAATAGACTTTTAGTACAAGTAGGAGACTTGACTTGCACACAAAGTAAAATTAGGCTTAGCCTTATACTAATAGGCTAATATATCTCTAACACATGGCACACATTTTTCACTGCCACATATAATCCTATCAGTCTAATAATGAATTAGACGCTCGCATCACACAATTTTGTGCATATGCGTTGATAGTGTAGTACGAGTGCCTAGTCAAAACTTAATTGTCCCACACGATTTTAGAGTGTATTTAAATATCGCTTATTTTGTTGAAATTAAAAATTATTGAAAATACTGTAGATAAAAGTAAAATTTAGTTGAAATAGTAAACTAGATCCCATAAATAGTATTAAAAAGTGCAGTGAAATTCATAAATAATAACAAAAATAAACTAAATAATAAAATAATTTTAATTTTCCATCTCAATCCAAACGCAAACTAAGCAATGCTTCTAGTAAGTTTCAAAATCCTCCCAGAAGTTTCACGAGCCAAAATTGCCTGAGATGATTAGGACTTCAAATTGTACAGCTCAGGTGTAAATATAATATCTTTCGTAAGTTTCACGGTTTCTAGTCATTGGCTTTGAATATGCACCTCTCTTTAATTTTTGGATAAGTTCGAGTAAGAGAATTATCCTCATTTCATTCAATCCAATTTGAATCTTGAACAAAAACTGTTGCCCTTTTAGTACAATGACACATTTATGTTCGGTGTGACCTCAAATAATAATAAATTTTTAAAATTTTTTTTAGAAACAAACACACACAAGGGAGAGAAAAATAGATTGTAACATAAAGGTACATCACAACTCTACTCAAAAGTCATGGTAACTTTTAAGGGAGGGTGGGGCAAGTTATACTACATATAACACATTCTCTTAAGTAATGTGAGACAATTACCTATTCTTTTTTTTTAGAAACGAACACATACATACAAGGGAGAAGGAAATGGATTCTAATATAAAGGCACACCATAACTCCACTAAAAAACTATGATAACTTTTAAAGAAGAATGGAGCAAGTTTGTTTAAGTTTGTTTTAGACTTTAGAGATTGACTCGAATAATTAGATACTACTATACTACAAACAAACTTAAACAAAACAATAATAGCCAAATGTTTTGCTTAGCTATAATTAAGATGAGACTATTCATGTTAGTTTCTTTTCTTTTTTAGCTCTAATACAATCTTTAATAATTAGAATTTTACCTTAGTGTTTCATTATTTTTAACTAGCATGTAATCCATGTAAATGCATGGATGCATTTAAAATTAAACATAATTTTATCATAAAAATATAAATAATTAGTCAAATTTTTTTTAAAAAAAAATAGTATGTAACACATGCATACAAATGGAAACATTAAAAATTAAACACAATTTTTATCATAAAAATATAAATAATTAGTCAAATTATTTTTTTAAAGTAAACGTAATCAATCACATATTAAAATTCTTAAGTAAATTTAATATTATTTAAGATAATTTTTTTTATAATTTTTAATAAAATAAAATGTGTGGTGATCTTTGTTACATGGTTGGTTTTTTTTTTTTTTAATAGTTCATTACTATTAGATTTTTAATATTTTGCATTCATTAATTTACTTGGCACAAAAATTAAAAACTTAAGTGGATAATGTGGGGCCAGTTGCCCGAAAAATTAACGGAGCCCATAGAAGGTGGGCTCGTGGCCCAACAACCCAGTCCGAGAACACCCACCCGTCCGAGGACACTCATCCGTCCGAGGATGCTCCTTTGTCCGAGGATAAGATTCGTTCCTCAAACCAACTTGCGAAGCTGATGTAACTATTTTAATTGTCAATGAGCTTTGCGGAGTTACATGCAAACCAGACTAATGAATATTGATCAAAAAAGGAACCAGAAAAGATAATAAATATCTCCTAAAAGTTGCTGCCCCCGCATTAAATGCTTCTCACCTAACTCTCTGGCCGCATTAATGTGGAAGTGATACCTGAACAGTAATCAAGCAGCTTTATAACCACGAAGCGGAGGATCCGGGAAGGTCGGATGGGACAGAAGGAAATCTTCAGAAGGAGGCATACACGTGTACGGTGGAGGCAAGACGGAGCAATTAGTATTTAAAGCGAAATCGGAATACATTGAAGGAGGATTTTTTTTTGGGAGGGGTTGGACAAAAAAGAAAAATTCTTTCTGCTGCGCCAGAACTACGTCTTTTTCTACTTACCGGAACTAGCTTTTATATCCATACTCTACAAATTTTTATTGTGAAGGATCCATTACAAATTGAGTCCTTACAGATAATTATGGTATAATCTCCACCTAAATTTAGACACATAACGTAAAATTAGATTTTAATTTCAAATTCTAATTAAACTTTTTCTAAACTTTGCTTATTAATATATACTAGCTTATAACCTCATGCATTTGCATGAATATACTTAAAAAATACATATTAAGATGCATAGTATAATTCTTACATATATAATTTAAGAATTACTAATAGTCATTCTTATATTTTTTTTTTTAACTCTTTAAAAAATCTTGTAAGAATATTATTAGGTAGAAAATGTAAATTTTTAATTTTTTAAATATTTTTATGTTCATTAATTCTCAACTTTTTGGTTTTTGTACACAATAACTCACTTGAATGGATATTTATGATATAGTCCCACATTTGATTCCAAAATTAAGAAATAAAATCCTCTCTAAAAATAAATAATTTTGGACATATGACGCAAATTAGACTTCAATTGTACAATCTAATTGGATTTTCTCTAAACTTTACCTATTAATATATATATGTGTGTGTGTGTGTGTGTGTGTGACTTATAAATTTGAATTTTTTTAAGTTATACAAAAAAAAGGCTCATAAATATAAAATCATTCAAACTCTCTCTTTCTCTAATTTTATATATAGTTTTAGATATATAATTATGTTTTTTATGATTTACTTATATTAGACTTCTCGTTACACTAAACTAACTCATTTGACACAAAATTTAAAAACTTAGATTAAATGGGACACATGTCACAAAATTAAACTCTAATTGAAATCCAATTTTTACATTGAACTAACTCACTTGGCACAAAAATTTAAAAACTTAAATTAGATGGATACGTCGCGCAAAATTAGACTCTAATTGAATTTCAATTTGAAGTCTGATTGGATTTTCTCTCAGCTTTATGAGAAATTATACAGTCCTCTGGTGGATCACGTCATTTATCCACCATTCCACTAAAAGACTTCCACTTGTTTAAAATTGCTGAGTCAGTAATTAGTTTTTATTTAAAAAAAATTTCTAACTCAGTAATTTTAAACAAGTAAGAGTCTTTTAGTGGAATGGTGAACCACGTCACTTGTCCACCATGAGGATTTTAATATTTCTCCAGCTTTACCTATTATTATATATATAGACTAACTTGTAACCTTATACATATGCTTGGATACACTTAAAGATGTATAATAAGATACATAATATAATTTATATATATATAATTTAAATACTATTAATAGTTATTTTTATATTTTGTTAACTCTTTAAAAAATTTTGTAAGGATATTATTACGTATAAAATGTAAATTGCCCATGTTATTTTTTTAAATTATTGTGAAGCACTTTTTTTTTTTCGATTTATTTATTCTAAACTCTTTGATTTTTGTACTTAATAACTCACATAGATGAATATTTGTGATGTAGTCCCACATTTGATTTCAAAATTAAGAAATAAAATCCTCTCTAAAAATAAATAATTTGGAACATATGACGCAAAATTAAACTTCAACTGTACAATCTAATTGGATTTTCTCTAAACTTTACCTATTAATATATATATGTGTGTGTGTGTGTGTGTGTGTGTGTGTGTGTGACTTATAAATTTGAATTTTTTTAAGTTATACAAAAAAAAGGCTCATAAATATAAAATCATTCAAACTCTCTCTTCCTCTAATTTTATATATAGTTTTAGATATATGATTATTTTTTTTTATGATTTACTTATATTAAACTTCTCGTTTTTTACACTAAACTAACTCATTTGACACAAAATTTGAAAACTTAGATTAAATGGGGCACATGTCGCAAAATTAAACTCTAATTGAAATCCAATTTTCACATTAAACTAACTCACTTGGTACAAAAATTTAAAAACTTAAATTAGATGGACACGTCGCGCAAAATTAGACTTTAATTGAATTTCAATTTGAAGTCTGATTGGATTTTCTCTCAGCTTTATAAGAAATTATATGGTCCTCTGGTGGATCACGTTATTTGTCCACCATTCCACTAAAAGACTTCCACTTGTTTAAAATTGCTGAGTCAGTAATCAGTTTTTGTTTGAAAAAAATTTCTAACTCAATAATTTTAAACAAGTATGAGTCATTTAGTAGAACGGTGAACCACGTCACTTGTCCATCATGAGGATTTTAATATTTCTCCAGCTTTACCTATTATTATATATATAGACTATCTTGTAATCTTATGCATATGCTTGGATACACTTAAAGATGTATAATAAGATACATAATATAATTCCTATATATATAATTTAAATACTATTAATAGTTATTTTTATATTTTGTTAACTCTTTAAAAAATTTTGTAAGGATATTATTACGTATAAAATGTAAATTGCCCATTTTATTTTTTTTAATTATTGTGAAGCACTTTTTTTTTTCGATTTATTTATTCTAAACTCTTTGATTTTTGTACTTAATAACTCACATAGATGAATATTTGTGATGTAGTTCCACATTTGATTCTAAAATTAAGAAATAAAACTCTTTAAGTATAAATAAGTTAGGACACATGGCGTAAAATTGAAATTCTAATTTGGAATTCTAATTTAAGTTTTTCTCAGTTTCACCTATTGTTATTACTAGCATGTAAACTCATGCATATGCATGAAAATACTTTAAAATATATACAATAAGATGCATAATATAATTTTTATATATATATATATATATATAATTTAAATACTATTGATAATCATTTTTATATTTTGTTAACTCTTTAAAAAATTTTGTAAGAATATTATTAGGTATAAAATGTAAATTGTCCATGTTTTTTTTTTTTTTTTAAATTATTGTGTAACACTTTTTTTTAAAGATTAATTTACTCTAAACTCTTTGATTTTTGTACTTATTAACTAGCTTGGATGAATATTTATGATATGGTCCTACATTTGATTTTAAAATTATAAAATAAAACTTTTTAAGAATAAATAATTTAGGACACATGGCACAAAATTGGAACTCTAATTTGGAATTCTCTTAACTTCACCTATTATTATTGTTGTTGTTGTTGTTATTATTACTAGTATGTAACTCATGCTACCGCATAGAAATGGATATATTATTAATCATGAGTTTATTCATGTTTAAAAGACTCAATTAAGTCTAAATTCATATTATTAACCATAAAATTTTATTAACAAAACTTAGCAGTATATATATATATATATATAGACATTGGATATTCTTCCTATGTGCTAAATATTGTTTTCAATAAGGTCACACCAAATAGGTTGAAAGCCATCTTTGTGCAAGATTGATATCTATAAGAGAAGTCAATTATCAAGCAAGGACCAAAGGATTTCAAAAAATGTTAATATTGACTCAATGTATGCGCATACACACAAACCCATCACTATATCAATTAAGAGAATCAAAACTAAATGGAAATAATACACAGAAAGATGAACCTTGGTGACGATGTTTATCCAAAAGATCCATTCACGCTTTTGAATCTTCAATTTCTATTGATGATTGAAATTTTCGTAGCTTAAAAAATTTAAAATTAAAAAAAAAAAAAAAAAAAACCCTCAGAGTTGTACTCATTTTGTAGTTTTACGATGGGTCATTTTGTAACATGATGGAAATTTGTGTGAAGAAAAAACCTTTGAAGTTGCATGGTTGATAAAAGAAATTCTTTCTAATATCTTTTTATAGAAAGATGGATTTGTGCGTGTTTTTATACATCCTTCATAGTTGTATTATCACGAAACAAGTCCAATGGATTTAGATTGGTACTACCGATTCCCAAAGCATGAGTGTTTAATTTGTTATTAATTTCATCTCATCTCATTACCAAGTCCAATGAATTTTAATTGGAATTCAATTTTTCCAAGTGGTGCATCTCTTGCAATATTCTTTCATTTTATTATTTTTAATTAATTTTTTGAAATTTATTTTCAATTCCCAGCCACTTTCCATATTCGGCTTCCCGTTATAGTTCCCTAGGCACTTTGAAGTTTGAACCAAGAGAACAATAAACTTACGAAAAAATAAATAAAAACAATGAATCAGAGTAATGGTTCTCTCGAAAACAATCCCAAATCATATTATATTCTTTTGATTATTTTCTTTGTACACGTGTATAATAAAATTGGACTTCAATTTCAGATTCTAATTAAACAATTAGAATGACACATAACACAAAATTAAAACTCTAATTTGAAATTCTATTTGAGTTTCTCTTTGTTTCACCTATTATTATATATATAGATTATTATTATATTGCTCTTCTCTCCTTTCTAATTAATTTCTTAAGTCAAGTTATCTCTCTTTTTTGCAAAAAAATAAAAATAAACCAAAAAAAGATTGTAATTAACTGATATTTAATTATTTATTGATATTTCTAACAAAAATATTCAAAACTCAAACCCTCCCTTGTAACTATCGGAATTTATCTTTTATACATATAAATATATATATATATATATGATAATTTATTTATTGAAAAACATGGAAAAAACATACGGTCCAATAATTAAGCTTAATTGACCAACATGAAGCCCACCAACCATGAGTTCATTTCAAGTTGTCATGCAAGGTAAACCAATCCCTCGAAACAATTTGAACGTCGTTATCTTGGTTACTACTTGCTTGCCCTTGCTAAAACAGCAATTATTATTTTGTTTTTTTAATATAGTTTGGACACAAGAAAATGAAGTGTACAATTAGCTAGAGTTGCCTGACGGTGATTGTGGGATCAGCCTAGCTAACAAATGAACAGGGAGATGAACAAGTTGCACTATATGGCCAAAGTGGGACCTGGAGCCTGGAAAGTGGAACCAACAACTATTCCTTTGCACAGTGTGGGGTGGGGGGACCCCAGATCAACGTCACAGGAAACAGTTCTGAACCCAACCTCCCCCAGAAACAACTGGCTCAGCTAGCTAGCATGTTTCTTTCTTTAATTAATCTCTCTCTGTTTGTTTATTCAATAGCAAATTTTGTTTGTTCAACAGCGACTGTAAAGCTAGAGTGGGATCTTAGAATCACAATTAAGTTATTAAAATCACTATTTTCTAAAAGCTTAAGTTTTTTAGGCAATAATAATGGTGTTAATACTAAGTTTGATTCTTATTTAAATAATTTAACAAGTCTCTTGTTTTTGTTTTTTTTTTTTTTCCAATCTTTTAATTTAATCTTGTACTATTTAGACCGTGTGAATGAATTAAAAAGCATAATTATTCCGTAATAATCCAATATTTTAAATCCAATCATGAATCATAATGATTAAATAGTGCTACGAGAAATGAAATTAAATAAAAAAGACTTTTAGTAAAACAATGGGCGGCAAATTTGTCTGAACGTGGCCGCCAAAAACGAGGTTGGCTTGTTTTGTTAAAACTTAAAACAAGCAATTTGGGTTTGGGTGACATCATCTTCATGTTCATGTTCCTCCCCACTTGCGCTTCTTCAACAGTCTTCAGCTGACTGCTTTTTAAGTGTTAACGGTTTATTTAGCTCGAACTAAAAATTTTTTGTGAAAAGGTAGAAGTTAGTTAATTAGTATAGTAAAAAGTGCACTAAAATTTATAAATAATAATAAAAATAATATGAGACTTTCAACTAGTTCCAAACGCGCACTAAATTGGATCCAACTCCAACCGCCCATTGTTTTGCAGTTGGAAGCAATTTCTTAGCTGAGAGCTCTTTGTCTTTTGACCAAGCAATGAAGCTATAAAAAATATCTCTCAGCCACTTTTTATTTTTATTTTACAAAGATGACTGAGTTAGTCCATGCATGTATGCAATAAGTTGACATGAATTGTAGTGTCCATGTACCTGATTGCCAGGAAAAAGGTGAATAATATAATTTTAAAAAGTAAAAAACGTAATTAATTTTTAGCTTTTTTTAATTTATAAAAGTGATATCAATTTAAAAAAAATAAATTATTAATAAATATCATAAGGACAACTATTAAGCAAATCCATAATGATATAAAGACACCATTTTTTTTTATATTTTTTTGAAAAATATTTATATAGAATTTGTTATTTTTTCTATTTTTTATTATGTACAAAAAAATTATATATATTTTTTAATTTTTTTTAATAATTATGGACATGATCTGTTGATGTTAGTGGGATGACATTTAGGGACGGAGCTAGAACTTGGAGTTAGGGGGGGCGACTCTTCTATTAGTTGTATGCGGCGGCTCCAGTATTTGAGTCTATTGTTTTATTACTAAGGATTTTTGTTTGAAATTTTTTAAATAACTAAGTTGTTTGTTCTAGGTAAAATAGATTAATTGAGCTTAATTTTTTTAGTTTTATTATTGGTAATTTTTGTTGTTGGACAAATTTTTTTGGGTTTGTATATTTTGTTTTAGATAATTTTTTGTCCTTTAAAATGTGAAAAATACAAAACTATAAAATTTTTACAAATTGTTAATATGGTGAGTGATTATTGATAATTAAAAAGTTATGCAAGTGTACAAATCAATAAGAATTTGCTACCTAAATAATTTGTATAAACGTTGTAAAAATGTTTGTGATTATAACATTACTCTCAAAAGAATTGGTGACATTATTAAGGATGTCAAAGTGTAATTTTATTGAACAAAATTACTAAAATTAATACCTATTAATATAGTAATATTTTTAAAAAAAAAATTAGAGAGGGGACATTGATGTTTAATCTATCACGTCAAATAATTATAAACAAAAATTTGAGAAATATTGGGTAGTGTGAGGAGGTATATTGGTTGGTCCCATTTTTGGCCATCCACTTAAGTAGTAATTATTTTTATTAATGTATCTTAGCAGACTTAGTTTTATACAGCCGCTGGGACAAAATTGCTCTTTTTCGAGCAAATTAAATAATTTTATGCCCAATTTCTTAAACTAATTAGAGAAATGTTCATCTTTTAAATTCGATTTATGATAAATCAAGTTAATAAAAAAAAAAAAAAAACATTGGAGCTCTATAGTGGCGTTTTAAGGAGTCTATAGTAACGTTTTAAGGAGTCTATAGTGACGTTTTAAGGATTTATAGTAACATTTTTTAACTCGACTTCATTGAAATCGAGTTATAGGCAATTTTTTTACCTATAACTCAATTTCATTAAGGTCAAGTTACAAAACACTACTATAGGTCCTTAAAACGTCATTATAGGCTCTTTAAAAACGCCACTATAGGGCCTAATTCGATTTATCACAAATTGAGTTTTAAAAGAAAGGCATTTCCTTACTTAATTTGAAAAATGGGGCATAAAGCTATTTAATTTGCCTGAAAAGGGCAAAGGGCAATTTTGTCCACGGCTGCTGTCTTAATGGTAATTATTAATTTTGTTAAGTAATATTGTTTTTTTTTTTTTTTTTACATGATAGAAATTTTGTTCTAATTTAATCTAAGTGTATATGTGTGTGAAGCTCTGTCATGGAGACTTGAACCTTGGCCTTGGCCCTCCACATTCTACAAACGCTTATACTTATGGAGTGACTATCACACCAAGAGTATAACGTGGTGTTAATTAATATTGTTGAATAAAATAGTTGCACTATGCAATACAATATTTTATAAGATACATTAATAACAGTATTTTATTGTTATTAATTAATCTTAGCAGACTTAGCTTTATACGCCCGCTGTCTTAATGGTAATTATTAATATTGTTTTTTTTTATTTTTATATATGATATAAATTTTACTCTAGTATAATCTATGTGTATGTGTGTGAAACTTTCTTTTGGAGATTTGAACCCTGATTTTTGCCCCTTACACTTCACAAGTACTTATATTTATGGAATGACTATCGCATCAATGGTGTGACGTGGTATTAATTAATATTGTTGAGTAAAATAGTTGCACTATGATGCAATACAATATTTTATAATTCAATACAATCTCTATTTTATAGATAGTTCGATAATTGTTTCAATCTTTTTAAACATTGCGATCAGTGGGTTCCAATTAACTTAACTGGTAAAGTCTCTGATGATTGTATAAGAGATCTGAGGTTCAATTTTCGCCTACACCAAAAACTAATTGGTGTCTTGGTCTAACGATAAAGAGTTATTATCAGGAACAAATATCATAAATTGAAACTCTCTCAAAAAAAAAAAAAAAACATTGCGATCAAAAATCAACTCTTAGTCATAGTCCCATTACCGCAGTTAACATTTATTTATGGCATTTTTCCCATCTTCTTATCACTTGGTGACTCTTTTTTTTTTTTTTTTTAATGGGATCTACTTTTGATGACTTGCATTAAAATACCCATTATTTATGTGGCTGTGCTGATCATATTCACGTTCTTATCATAAAAGTGAGAGTGTGACTCTGCATGTGTTTTATTTCTATACTCTATAACGTAAAACCTACATTTCATCAAAAAAAAAAAAAAATAACGTAAAACCTACACTAGATAAGCGTATCTAAAAGAATGATATGTCAGACTCACACTGTAATTCATATTTCAGGTTTTTATTCATTCTCTCTTTAACTAGAAAGGGATACCATGAACAAGAGAAATCCTATGCTTCTTTTAAGCTTAAATGGATAAGATATATTGTACTTTTGGGTGGTATAACTGGTAAATGTTGGGCGCCCTTGATTTTGACAAACTTTCTTATTTGGAATAATCAACAAAGCAAGTTTTTGAAGTTCAATTACATACATATGCCTTCCAACAACGATGGAAGTCATTCAAAAAATACAACTAAATGCAACCAAATGCTTGTAAATAACATTTAAATTTTCTACACATGCATTGTGGACATAAATACCTGTTAAGAAATTAAATAATAATGACTTTACTTTGATTGCTATTTTTGCTAAAGGGTTTTCGAAAATCTCTTTTTTATAATTTGAAAATATCTATGTTTAATATTATATGAGTTAAATATGTATTTTGGGGATAAATACTTTTATTCTGAGATGAAAAACCTATTATTTGATTTCATTAGGTATGGTCCCATCTGATGACTCATTGGGGACCATGAGAGGTACTAAAATCCTCAGCCTTTCAAAGCAAACTTATCACTTACCACACCACTGTCTAAACTCCAAACATGGCAAGAATGAATGTGTCACTGCTGACGAGGATGCGTCGTGGTTTGGTCTCGGCCGGTAGGCCCTGATTTGATCTCTACAGTCTACATTTTTTTGTTTTTTTTGTTTTTTTGTTTTTTGGATGAATTGATCTCTACAGTCAACATACACTAAAAAAAAAAAACACCTAAATGCGTGGATTGAGATTAGGTGTCACACTTAGGGTACAGTATTGCATTTGTTGCAATTTTTATGAATGATTGAAATTAATAGTTGCAAAAAATAACTTTTAATCTCAATCATTGATTAAAATTTAAAAGAGTAAGGAGCTAGAAGTAAAAAGTAAATATATTTTTTTTGTGAAAGATGGTAGGGTGAATTGCACTCAGTGTAATACCCACTAAATCCTAATCCCTAAATGCATACATGTATGCATTACAGGAATGCAAGTTTCAGGTGTGTGCTCCAGTAAAATTTAACATGTATCTTCTTTGAGTTTGTGCCATAAAAAAATTTATAACTTTTGCCACAACTAGCACATTGTAACGATTTCTTTTCTTGTTTTCACCTCCCTTTTAAACTCTATGGAATGGGCCACATTGTTATATTGAGAGAGTTTATTTATTTATTTGGATAGATGTGTATATAATTTCAAACTAACTAAACCTATATGTATCCAAAATTGATCATGTGTCCGAATCCTATTGTGTCTAGTATGCATTGGACACAATCCATATCCAAATTTAAATATAGTTCTTCCTTCACTTGAACTAACAAGAACCCACTTTGTAATAAAGAGAGTGGGAGATTAGTTTGAAGACAAAATTGAAAATTTGAATAAAGTTCTTTAGGTGGGCTTCATTACTATATTAATTAAATTCAATCATTCTAAATGTCTGAATTTAATTGCAAAACATAATGTACTATATCTAAATAATTGTATTTAAGTTTTACCCTTGGATTTATAAGTGCTTAAAACTACCATTAAAGGTATATATATATTTTTTTAAATCACATTTTTTTTTCCTAACTGTTGGGGGGGGGGGGGGGGGATGAACTTGGACATGGCCCGAGAATTTGAGCTAAATAAGAAGATACACTCGTGAAATGGGCCCGACCCAAATTACAGGTAACCATTGAATGATCTTCCTTGGGTTAAGAGTAAATCATACTCACCATCAAGGAGTGACGAGGTGATCGCTTCTTCCACATTCTTAACCGAGGTGAGGGGCGTGACCGGTACCCTGAGGTAATGGAGGAATCTCGAGAAGCACTTTTTCTCCTCGGTTATGAATTCCCATTTCCTAAACTAACTCTGAGGGACACGAAAAAGAAAACGCAAGGCCCAATGAAACAATCACCTTCGTATTAATGAGATTCCTTACCTAATGTCAGCCACATTAAATGCTGAATGACTAGTCTAAACAATAGAAGCACCCCTAAAAAGTCCTCATTTATGATCAAAAAATGGCAAAGTGGGAGTTTGATGGGACAAGTATCCCCCAAATCTAGATGGGGGCAAGCCAGCTAGTTTGATGATAAAGAGATATTATTTGGAGTAAACACCATATGTTGAAACTATCTATAAAAAAAAAAGTTCAAATTTTCCTTCTAATTTTTGTTTTTTTTTTAAATACATGCCTTATTTATCAATATACATCATGTTATCTATTATTCAAATTTAGGTGTTAAAAAAAACTATTGAACTCTACTAATTCAACTTAAAAATTAGAAAATTGAATTCATATCAATGAAAACTATCATTAATTAATCCAACAGCCAGACTTGTTATAACGTGACGATCGAAAACCCATACTTAGCGACGAGTGGTGCAATTCCAAACCGAGTTAATCGGATTGAGTGGCTGTTCGATTCCAAATCAAACTCCAACCAACACGTAAAATCGATACCAAAATATTATGTACTACTTCTAATAGAAAAACCAAAGCAAATACCCAAAATGGAATTCACAAGATTGATTGAAATGATAGAGGGCCCTCGCACTCGCAGTTTATTTTTATCTCTTAATTAGGATATTCTTTTGATTCTTTGCTGTAGTTGCCCATAGGATCACAATTCCAAACTTGTTTTTGCTATCTGATGCGCATTACACGCGTAATAACTTATCAACAACATCACTGTTGTTTTGCCACGGGGGTTGGTGGACCCACAGAATTATTAAAGAAGAAAGCATTTACCTACCTAATATATAGCAAATGGGCAATTGAGGACAAAATCGTAATCACAAGGGCCTGTAACACAGGCAGTTCATGGCTTTAATAAATCATCACTGCCCACACAAACCCTCACACGTGTCCTAACCTTTCACCCTCCAATCCCACACTTATCACTAACCCCCCGTTCGATTCTGACACGTCGCATTATAGATACGAGGCCCTTAACAGTAACCGTTTGATGAGAGCAGACCCTTCTTGGAAACCCAATCTTGAAGGGTGGAAACGTAATTTTGACATATAAAAGCCCCTATATATGGGTAAGCAAATGCTATGGGTGAGAAAAAAAAAAAAAAGCCAAAGCACTACGGCTGATAAAATCTTTGAAACTCTTATTAGTCTTATACTCTTCTTATCTAAAGATTTTCAGAGTTTGGGTCTCATTAGGGAATGCAGAGAGATGGTTGGAGCTTCGCTGACAAGGCCTGAACTCAGTTGGCGAGCCAAGAGCTGTATGGGCGGTCGGACTTGCCACCGCAAACACGTCGAAGACGGGTGACCGTCTGATCCTTCTAAATTCATCAATTGATGCTCTTTCTTTCTTAGTCAGAATATTAAACTTGTTGGTTTTTTCCTTTTCAAAAGCTTAATTTTGTAGCAGAGGGCGAAAATTTTAAGAGCAAATGGGTGACAACAAGTGTAAAGATGGTAATTCAACGTTGCTACATGGGAAATACGAGCTTGGTCGGCTTCTGGGTCATGGTACTTTCGCCAAGGTGTACCATGCCAGGAACTTGAAGTCCGGGAAGAGCGTGGCGATGAAGGTTGTGGGCAAAGAGAAAGTGATCCAAGTGGGTATGATGGAGCAGATCAAGAGAGAAATCTCGGTGATGAAGATGGTACAGCATCCAAACATAGTCGAGCTCCACGAAGTTATGGCGAGCAAATCCAAGATCTACTTCGCCATGGAGCTCGTACGTGGAGGCGAGCTGTTTTCGAAAATCGCTAAGGGTCGGCTAAGAGACGACGTGGCGAGAGTGTATTTCCAACAACTCATCTCCGCCATCGATTTCTGTCACAGCCGTGGAGTCTATCACCGAGATCTCAAGCCCGAGAACTTGCTCTTAGACGAAGAAGGCAACTTGAAAGTCACTGATTTCGGTCTCAGCGCTTTCACTGAGCATTTGAAGCAAGATGGGTTGCTACACACAACGTGTGGCACACCGGCTTATGTGGCGCCTGAGGTGATTGGAAAGAAGGGCTACGATGGTGCTAAAGCTGATCTTTGGTCCTGTGGAGTTATCCTGTATGTTCTTCTGGCTGGGTTTTTGCCATTTCAGGACGATAATATTGTGGCCATGTATAGGAAGATTTACAGAGGTGACTTCAAGTGTCCACCGTGGTTTTCTTCAGAAGCTAGGAGGCTGATTACAAAGCTTCTCGATCCGAATCCGATGACAAGAATCACAATCGCGAAAATCATGGATTCTTCTTGGTTCAAAAAGTCAGCACCCAAGTCAATCCTAACTAAAGAGGAGCAAGAGTTTCAGGAGTACGAGAAGTCACCACTCAAACAGTCCGAGACTCTGAATGCGTTCCACATAATATCGTTGTCTGAAGGGTTCGACTTGTCGCCGCTGTTCGAGAAGAAGAAGAGGGAGGAGAAGGAGGAGCTGAGGTTCGCGACGACGAGGTCGGCGAGCAGTGTGATATCGACGCTGGAGGAGGTGGCGGCGAAAAGTGGGAATTTCAGTGTGAAGAAGAGCGAGTCGAGGGTTAGACTTCAAGGAAACGAGAGTGGGCGTAAAGGGAAGCTGACTATTGCGGCGGAGATTTTCGCCGTGACGCCGTCGCTTCTGGTGGTGGAGGTGAAGAAAGACAATGGCGATTCCTTGGAATACAAACAGTTCTGCAGTAAGGAGCTCCGGCCGGCTCTTAAAGACATCGTTTGGACCTCGCCGGCCGACAATTCCACACTACTTGCTTAAATCCAATATTTTGTGTGTGACTATTGTTGTTTAGACAATTATTGTTGTTGTCGATGTTATTATTGTGATTATTATTATTGTTATTTGTTTTCAATTATGGTGGAAGAGAATTGAAACATTGGGGACTAGTAGAAGACTATGGTCTCAGTCAATCTTAAAATTTAAATTTATGAGTCTGTGTAGATGGTTTTGTGTCACCAAAGGGTGACCCTCTGTGAATCAATAACATTCGTTTGTTTGGTTCTTCTGTGCTTGATGTTTTCATTTTTGTTTGAGTATATGCAAGTGGACTGGCGTGGCTTGTTCTCACACGGCCTTCTGGCCTTCTTTTTTTGACTTTTCCTTCTCTTTATTTGCTCGTACGTAATTACAATTTTACTGATACCTGATAAGTTGAAATAATGTGGTCTAACTTTCTAAGCTTATCATATGGTATCAATCTTTCTGCATCCATTATGTTATACTTGGCTATGGTTATAAAGTCTCTTATCTTATGATAATAGATTTAGAGTTCGATTCTCATTATAACAAAAATCAAATTAGTGTCTTAATTTTATGAATGTTATATGTTAAAATTCTTTTAAAAGTTAAAACTCCTTCATTATCACATTCTTTCAAAAAAAAGTTAAAACTCCTTCATTATTACTCAAATGTTTCTAGTAGAGATGTTTAAATCTCAAATTTTTTCGATCATTATAACCATTGAATATACATAAGAACAAAACTTAGATACATGCATCAGATTTTTTAATTAGATTCAACATGGACCAATAATTTATAGATAATATTTGTCATTTTCAAAGAAAATTTAATTGGGGAGTGTCCATGTATTACAGCTGAATATTGGATCTAAATTTTAACTTAAAAAAAAAAAAGTTATAATTCATGCTTTACACACATAATGCACTAAAATCCTCTCACCAATAAACTAATCGAAGTTTCTTTTTTTTTTTGAGAAGAAACTAATCAAAGTTATTTGTTTTCTTTTTTACTATCATAGATATGCTAGATATTTAGTGGGGCACCAAAATAATAAATCCTTCTCTCAATAATTCTCAAACTTTTTATAATTGTTGGAGGAAAAAAGAAAAAAGTAATGTGCAAATTAATGATTTTCAGGCTGCTACATGTAAATGTAATACGTCTAGCGCGTGCAACCTTTGCGATTAGGAAAGGTAAAAGAGTGAAAAGTGCTAAATGACAGCTCTTTCTTTCTTGGTGGGGTCGAACTAAACTGATAAAGCTTTTTTTTTTTATTTTTTTTTTGAGGAACAACTGATAAAGCTTTGAAATGGTCTATCACTGTAAAAAAAAGTCGAGGTGTCTTTCATGATTGGGCCAACTTTCTTTGAATAAGGGCCAAGGCATAGGCATAGGTTATCTCATTAGTCATTACCTCCTTCTCAATTATTGCCCTTGCCCTTCCAATCAAAGCGTTCCATCCTTTGCGCATATCATTATTTTCTTTTGGATAAAATATATTTATATCATTTTATAGCGGAAAAAATTGTATTATTTGTATAATTCAACAAATTTTCTTGAATTCCGTAAATAAAAAAAAATTATAAAAAAAAAAAAAAATCAAACATGTGCTGAATAAGAGGTCACATGGAAGGTATAAGATAAGATTACGTGATTCAGCAAAAAAAGAAGAAGATAAGATTAAGTGAATTAAGGCAGCCACCCCTTCAATCTTCATAGTTTCATTATCGTTTAATGTTTTAATTCCACGTGCATGGAAGGAATTTACATTTTTGGCGGTTGCGTAAGCTTACCCCCAGTAGACTAAACACCTCCATACATGAAATTTTAATGTTTTTGATTATTGATTTTTTTTTTTTTTTTTTAATGTTTGTATAAAGGCCAATTGGAATTACAATTACTTTTAGTAGGGGGTCCTGTTAATAAACCATTTAAGAACAATTTTGACACCACTTTCATGACAAATATAAAAGGTTGTCAAAAATGTTTCTAAGCTTTTTTATTTTTTATTTTTTTGGTTGAATTTATAGTACTATAAGTTAAAAGTTTTAGTATACTTTTCCTGTTTCCCATCCCTGGCATAGATTTTGGGAAAGAGAAGGAAAAAAAAAAATTACACTTTCCATTTGGAAGTTTTGAATTTAACGAAAAATATTAAGAGGGTGAGGCAATTTGCTTATTTCCAATAAATTAAAGAAAATATTGCTGGATTTTGTTCTTCAGCCTACAGGAGACGTATTAATTGCAACGGGCCCTATCATAAGTATCAAAATAATTGCATAGGCTATAACATTATGATCGAAGTTAGAACAATAATTTCCAGATTGTGCCTTTGACTCTTTCCTTCCGAAGCCCTTGCGGGCCAGCAAGAGTTTGTAGGATTAGGGAGTATGATGTCCATGGTTTCCACAGTAAACAATGGCCCTTGAACAATTGGAATGTCCAAAGGAATTAAGACAATGAATATATAGGTCCGATTATGATCCTCTCCAATTACTACGATCGAGGTGAAACAGGTCCATTTGATTGGCATTTATCATGGACTAACCAAGTATTTTTACATATACATTCTAGTATTAACCAGTCTAGGATTAGGATTTAGAGAGAGAACCAAAAAAAAAAAAAAAAAACAGTGTCAGGGTAAGGATGGTAGCAAAAATGAGCCTTGGAATTAATTAATGGCACCCCTCGTAAGGGAAAGGAAATTAAAAAAAATAAAAAAAATATCGTTTGTTTTTTGTCACGATTCACGATAGGATTAGGATGTTAAACTCTTACATCTTACGGAAAATTAAAAAGCAAAGTATAAAATCCATTTTTGTCAATTTAGTTTTTTTTTTTTTTTTTTTGTTAAATAATATAAAAAAATCTCAAAACCTAACATTTGCTACTTAGTGCTGTTTTGGCTGAAAATATTAGTAGTTTAATATGAAAAACTTTGTAGCCCAAAATTAATTTAGTCTCAAAATATAAATAGTTTGTCAGAAAAATTCAAGAAGGTGGGAGACATATGATTGAGCAATATAATGATACAAACACTAATTTTTCCACAACTTGCTATTCAATGAGGTAAGGTTGTGACAAGAGTAATAATTCTTCACATATGCTTATTATTGATAAATCACTACAAATCGACTACTTCAACAATTATGAAATAAGTTGTGAAAATTTTTATATTCCAGAATTTCTATATATAAGAAGTTTCAAGCTTTAATCATGTCATGATTTTAACTTTTATTGTATCAAAAGCTGCTTGATATACTAGTAATTAAAAAGAGAGAGTTTAAATAACATTTCCTCCTATCAAATCCTCAATTTTTTTCTAATTTTTATTTAAATGTAAAACATGTAACACTTAAAATTAAAATAAACAGCACATTAACTAAAAAGGAGGAAATTGGAAAATTCAATTGAGTTGGATCATTTCATTATAAAGAAAGAACAAAAGATAAATACCCCACACACACACACATATATATATATATATATATATTGCAATTACAATTTTTTTTTATTCCAATTTTATGTCAAGCCCTTAAGAAAAGGCAACCTTAAAAAAAAAGGCTGTGATTTTAATACTTTTTTTCTTTTTTCGAGATCGACTTCAATACATTTTGTCATGAACCTTAAACTTCAAAAAATTTCAGGGTGTAAAAGGTACCGCAGCTAGCTGCATCATTTCTACGTTAGTGTGTATGCATGCACTAAATTTTACTCTTGGGCTCTTGTAAATTGTAATTTGTTGCCTTGACTGTGTCAAAATGTCTTTTTCAACAGTTTAGGAAAAAGCCCATGATATAATTGAACCGCAATTTTTGATAATTCGGGCGATTTGGTTTAGCTGTCTTCTCATACTTGTACTGCGTGTCAAGACTCAAGACCGTGCTTATAATTATTATTAATTTCCAAATGGAAAAGGTGAGGTGAACAAGCTTTTTATTCAATTTTTAGTGGACGCAACAAAGCAGAAAAGACAGAATATTAATGATGAAATTAAGACGTTACTTGTTTTTCTAGGAAACATATATGTTAGTTTAGTTGTCATTAATTAGCTTGCCAGCTAAAGGACAATTTAAAAGGCAATATGCATTCATTTTTCTTTTGGCTTATACAACCAACCAAAGGGTTCATGGAGTTTAAAGGGTATCTTTTTGCATGAGACATCACATATGCATATATGAAAAATTATTTATTCATTTATTGGCATATATACACGAAATACTTCTCAACCTACCTAGGGAGAAAAAAATATGCCAATGTCTTGTTTAGTTTAGCAATGCTATTACTTTTATTTCAGTTTTTTTTTTTTTTTTTTTTGGGGGGGGGGGGGGGGGATATTAGTGACCTAGATATGTGAAGAACATAAGTGGTAAAAAAATTTACAATCTTCGTAAAATTAATGTCATAGAATAAAATTTTATCATGTTTAAAAAAACAAATTATATCAATAATCCGTTCTTTTATTTTATATATAAAAGAAGGATGCGTATCTTTAAAATTATAGTGCACAATCTGTCCAAAAAAAAAATATATATATATATATATATAGTGCACAAGCCATCATAAGATTATGGAACAGCACTGACATGTGTCTTCAGCAATTATGATGAACTCTACGATGCTTTATTTGTGGAGCATCAATAATGCAGAACAAATACTACTCCTAAAATGTAATATTAATTAAGAATTTTATAGCTTAATCGATTGACACCTTGTTACGTTTCAAAAAGAGATATATGGAGTTGAATTATACCTCCCTCAACCATGAAATTATTCCAAAAAAAAAAATACATAAATCACAAAATCAGCAAACATCCTCAGATAAATGATCAGAAAATATATCATTTGTATATATAGTAAGCACACAATTAAGCACTAATAAAAGTACTATTCATAGGATTAATATCAAAAACAAGCTTTTCATTGGACTAATTAATTTTCAACATTACATCAAAAAAAAAATTTAATTTTGAACAAATCTATTTATATATATATATATATCCCACAAAATAATGCTTCCATTATTTTCTTGAACCTATATAGGGAAGTTACGTACTGAGAGAGAGTGTGAGATGATCTCTTTCAACAACCGTGACGTCTAGGTTATGCTTGTGCATCGTTAATAATAATGAATCTGTTAACTACTACTTTCATTGTTATCCTATTGTTGCTTATTTTTATTTGGGAAAAAAAATCGTACTCAATACGCAAGACTAGTGTTATGGGATTCGGGAAATTTGGTAAGCGCGCAATTTTATCCCCAATTTGATAAGCGCGCAATTTTATCCCCAGTTTGAGAGAGCCTTGTTTCTATATGAAAAATATGTTTTTCTAAATAGGTATTATTGCAAAGAGTTTAATAGCTTTTGGCTAAAGGTCCTCCCACCATGTGGGGACAGAGGCATTAGTTGGACCAAGGGGGCAATGGCCCCCCCTATTTTTTTTTTTAAATACTAGTAATATATAACAATTTTGTTCTATAAAATTACACTTTGCTTCCCTTAACAATAACATTGATTTTTTTACAAGTAATGCGGCCACAAAATTTTCTATAACATTTTTACAAACTACTAAGAACCAATTTTACCCGAAACAAACAACCCGATCCTTTAAAAAAAATTTAAATGAAATAATTTTGTCCTTACCTAAAAGCAAGACACAAATAAAAAACACAAAAAAATAAATAAATAAAACCCCTTAGTAGTTAAGCAGCAAAGCCAAAAGCCAAAGCTCTACACACAGCCAATAGCAAAGTCACCTCCCCAAATTTCAAGTCCTAACTCCGTCCCTGCTATCATGGAGAGTGGAAAAGGCTCTTAGAAGAATATGAAGTAAGTTTCTTCGAATAGTAGTTTGATAGAGTTTGGGACTGAAAGATATTTGTGTTTATGTTCTGAGGGTTTGTTGCTTTGTAATTGTGAGGTTTGTGAGTTATTTTACATAATTGTGAGAATTTTTGTTTATATTTGTGATATTTGTGATTGCGAATGTTGTTTTTGTGTGTTGTGAGTATTATAAGGTTTGGTAAGTGTAGTTGTAATCCATATCGTTAATAGTAGATTTTGTTTGGCGTTGCCTTTAGAATTAGGCATGGAGTCGGCTGAACCACATTAAATATTATTGTCTTCTGTGGATGTTTTATTTGTTGTTCACATGAATAAACTTCCACTAGTCCCAAATCACAACAATTGATACTTTGGGTCTATTTGGGAATAGTTTATTTAGCTTTTTGTTGAAAATGTTTTGCTAAAAATATGTTAAAGTATACTTGTACTTTAAAAAAATTTTAAAAAGTGAGAAAAGATGAGAAAAAATGAGGTTTCATAAATCTGTACATAAAAACTTAAAAAGCTAGTGCCAAACTCACCCTTTAGGTACGTAGCATAGAAGAGACAAAGATTATACTTAAGATCTCTTATTCTGATACCATATTAAATTACGGATTCTCTCAAAAGTTTAAATTTTTAGAACATTAGAAATTTAATCATTTAACCACATAATTAATTTTAAAAAGAAAAAGAAAAAGAAAAAAAAAAGGCTTTTCATGATATGGCTTATTATTATTATTCTTATTAATATTGAAAGGCAAATGGTCATTGATGCGTGCATCTCATGCATGTATTCTAACTTCCCCTATTTTTGGTTGGGTGTTCCCAAAATAGGGCTAGATAGAGTACACAGTTTTATAAAAACATGGATAATGATAATTAAATTAATACACAGTACGTATATCAAAACTGCATAAATGGCCTATATATTCAATTAGATAAGGTGCAAATTATATGTTTGTATTTTGAAATAATTTGAGCTTGGCTAACTAATGCCCTGTATAGCCAATTAGCCTTGCCACCAAATTCCATGATGTCTTACCTATCGATTGATGCATAAATATGATGATCTTCCAAACAATTTGGATTATGTGGTGGCTGACTTCAATTCACGTGAAAATTATCGATTTGTCAATTCAATATTCGAGGCTTGTTTCCCCACTTGCTTTCTGGCCACATGGGTTTCGCATTCCTTTAGTTGAGTCTGCCGGATTGCAGTTCCTTTCGGACACAAATGAAAAATGAAAAATAAAAAGGAATGTGTACAAGAAAAGAAGAAGGAGAAAAAAAATTTCGCTTCAATGTTTGAAGTTGTATGGGATTCAAATCCTCTAGAGTTCATAGAGTACTCTACCAAGTAGATTTCCTTAAATCTTAACCGTTATTTAATGATTTAATGGTCATAGATTTTGTCATGTCAGCATTCCATTAATAATAATCTTAATTGCTTTGTTTTCAACATTATTATATTATTTTAAGAGTATTATTAGTAGAATGCTGATATGACAAAATCTAGACCATTAAATCATTAAAGAATGGTTGAGATTTAAGGAAATCTATTGATAGAGTACCCTAAGAACTCTAGAAGATCTGAATCCAGTTGTATGGGTGTATATATTTTCAGAAAAGTATTTTCTAGAAAGTTATCTTATTCTTTTTATTTTTGGTAATAACTTTAAAATTAATTGAAAAATTAATTATTGACTTTTGTTCTTTAGCTTGGCATGAGAGTCGGAGATAGAGTCGTTTCAACTTTATCTCACACCAAGTTAAATAAAAGAAGTCAAGAAATTGTTTTTATGCAGTGTGCCGCATATATTTTTAATTTCTTTTTTTGGTTAAAAAGAAATGAAAAATGATACTCCGCATTAGTTAGTTGATATTAAAATATAAGGAAAAATCCTATTTAAAATGGTTAGGGTATGTTTGGTAACTATTTTTTCTCTTTATTTTCTATTTTCAAAACAATTTTCTATTTCTGAGACTAAAAAACTTGTTTGACAATCCAAAATGAACAAAAAACAAAAACTGTTCTCAAAACTAAATTTGTGAGAGAAACTAAAAACATGCAAAAGACTATTTTCAGTTTCTAATTTTTAAAAATAATGAAAACACGCATTTAATTTAATGAATATGTCTCATTTATTGAGTTAGCATTAGAGTTTAAATCCTAGTAACATCATATTTTAGTATTTTCTATTTTTTTTTCAAAAAAATTATTCTTTTAGTTTCAACAAATCAAAAGTGTTTTTGATTTCAAAAATACAAGAAAATAGTTTTTTTTTTTTTTTTTATATTCCCAAAAACAAGTTTTTGAAAATAGAAAACAAAAATTATTATCAAACATAACCTTAGTTCTTAACAATATTCATGTCCCATGCATTATATATACAATCATTTCAATTTTTTTTTAAACACTTTACTGATTTTATATTTGAATTATATGGTCTCTCATTTTTGTAATGTTTGTCTTATCATACCAATAATGATTGTGAAATATGAAAGCGATTAAGGATTAATACTTATCTAATAAGTATATAATTATTTGATTATTTTCTTTTGAACATTTTTAAAATTTAACGTGACTTTTTGGATCTTATTAAAAAATTATATCATTAACAAAGCCAAATCTTTTTTTGTGGGGCGGGGGGAAACAAAATTTTTTTTTTTTGGTTAAAAACCGATTGATATCTTAGTCGACATTAACATTTTTAGGAAAGTATTTTCTAGAAAGTTATCTTTTTTTTTTTCTTTTTTTTTTTTTTGGTAATAACCTTAAAATGAATTGAAAAATTAATTATTGACTTCTCTTCTTTAGCTTGGCATGAGAATCTAAGATAGAGTCATTTCAACTTTATCTCACACTAAGTTAAATATCCATTTTTTATTTTTTGGTAAAAAAGAAATGAAAAATGATACTCCGTATTATTTAGTTGATATTAAAATATAAGGAAAAATCCTATTTAAAATTGTTAGTTCGTAACAATATTCATGTCCCCTGCATTATACATACAATCATTTCAATTTATTTTTTTTAACACTTAACTGATTGTTAATTCTTAACAATATTCATCTATTTTTGCAATGTTTGTCCTTTCATACCAATAATGATTGTGAAATATGAAAACGATTAAGGATTAGTACTTATCTAATAAGTATAGAATTATTGCATTATTTTCTTTGGAACATTTAAAAAAAAAATTTTGAGAAAGAACATTTTTAAAATTTAACATGACTTTTTGGATCTTATTAAAATTATATCATTAACAAAGACAAATCTTTTTTTTTGGGGGGGGGGGGGGGGGGGTTAAACCTAAGGAAACAAAACTAGGTATATAAATAGAACTAACAAAACCTACCTTATTTTCCATGAGGTTTCTTTTTTTTTTTTTTTTTGAGGAACTTTAGTCTGGTCTTTAGCAATTAGAGAAACCATAAAATTTGAAGATAATTAAGAAAAAATCTTATGGAATGATGTCCATAATTTTTATCAAGTTGTAGTTATAGAAAATGTTTTTTTTTTTTTTATATATATAAAAATATTGCAAGTTTATTAAACCATAAATAAACTAATAAAAAATTTGGGGTTCAATCTTTGCTTAAACCAAAAACCGATTGGTATCTTGATTTGATAATAAAAAATGCAATCATCACAAGCAGATGTCATAAATTGAAACTCTATAAAAAATTTTAAAAAAAATCTTAGACCACAATGAAGCTTTAAAAAGTAATGGTTCCCGTACAAATCTATCCTTCTGATGGGATTGTACAAATCTATGGTTAATATTGCATATATAACATAGTATATTAATCACATAAGTCTTACCAAACAAATAAGACAATGTGTTTATTCATCTCTTGCACTTATGTGGGGGAGGTATTAGATTCGAGGATTTGACCTCTTTATTTTTTAATCAATTATAAAGTTTATAAACCACATTATTTACTACATAATATTATATAGTTGGGACTTGGGAGGGTCTTGGCAAGGACTCTGCATTTGTTCAAAACTTCAAATAGGAATTCCAACAGGGATACTAATATATATATATATATATATATTTGGTACTTATTAGAATGGTAATAATTTAAGGAACTGATTAACGGGTTTCTTTAAAGTATTTATTAATAAACTATTATTTTGGAATAGTTTTGATACTATTTTTATGAGAAATATAAAAAATTGTTCATTCTATCATTTAGCTCCAAAAAAAAAAAAAAGTTGTTCGAAAAATCAGTTTTTTTTTTTTCTTCTTATTTTTATAAAAATATTTTAAAAATATTTCCTAAATCAATATCTCTGTCAACCTATTTCCATAATTTAAACTATGTTATAATGATTGATAAGTCTCTTCTACCTACCGAAAATTATGAACTATGCATGTTAGGCTCATAATCATGTTTCTTATTAATTTGTAATACCGCAGATGAGAAAGGGAATCCTAGATATAATCATTCATTCCTAGAAGGAACAAGATTTGTGGCTAGGAGTCAAGCTTGATGAACCAGTGGGGGCCAATGTTTAATCAGTCTTAGATGATGTTAATTAGCCCTTGTAATGTGATGGTTTTGGGAGTTTACTTCATGGAACAGCATTTGAGAGCCATTGTGGGCCCAAAATACGCTTTGTGATCCTTCTTTGGGGCCAAAAGTTGAGGTGCTTTGAATTTACAGCCGTGATTGGACCTTGTCAATGCCTAAACATTCACTAGGTGGCCCAAAATACGCTTTGTGATCCTTCTTTGGGGCCAAAAGTTGAGGTGCTTTGAATTTACAGCTGTGAATGGACCTTGTCAATGCCTAAACATTCCCTAGGTGTCAAGTGGATGACCCTAAAGCCCATGTCTACTTCAGCCCATTCAATGGGAAATGACAAAAATTAGAATTAAAAAAAAAAAAATGACGTAATTTTATCTTAGACTAACATTATTGCCCCTACAATGCACATCTATATATATATATATATATATAATAGGTAAAATTTAGAGAAATTCAAATTAAAATTCTAAATTAGAGTTCCAATTTTGTACTATGTGTTCTAAATTATTTATTCTTAAAGAGTTTTATTTCTTAATTTTAGAATCAAATATTAGACCACATCATAAATATTCATTTAAGTGAGTTATTAAGTACAAAAACCAAAGAGTCTAGAATAAATAAATCTTAAAAAAAAAAATGCTTCACAATAATAAATTAATAAATAAACATGGACAATTTACATTTTATACCTAATAATATCCTTACAAATTTTTTTTAAAGAGTTAACAAAATATAAAAATGACTATCAATAGTATTTAAATTATATATATAGGAATTATATTATGCATCTTATTATATATCTTTAAGTGCATCAATGTATATGCATGTGGTTACAAGCTAGTGTTACTAAAAGATCAAAGGGTAAATTACAAAATTAGTCTTTATTATTTATACAATATCTCAATTTGGTTTTTAACATTTTAATTGTGTCAATTTGGTCTCTAACTTTTTTAGTATTATGCTAATTTAATCCCTGTTATTATCTCTTGAATGGAAAAAGCTGATATGTCAAATGAAATAATAAAAAAGTATTTTTTATGCCATGTCATCTACTAAATGTATTGCCACATCAGTTAAAAAAACCCAAATTAAAACTAAGACGCATGACCACCAAGATCTCTCTCTCTCTCTCTCTCTCTCTCTCTCTCTCTCTCTCTCTCTCTCTCTCGTTAATCACCATTGTTACAGCAAAAGTGGGAAAGTTGTTGATATTGGTCAAGCATCCTTTATTACAGTACTTAATTAATGTCATATCAAACTCAAATATTTCCATTGACTTGGCACCTATAGTTTAGATTTATCGGCTCAAGGTTTCCACGAGCTTGTATGTGTTATCATGGAATTAGCTGGAAAACCTAATGTTGCAAACTATTTCCTAGTACTTTGTTTAATTGACCCACAAGGTGCACGGTGAAGGATGACGATTTATTATGGAAAATTGATCAAGATTTTTGAAGGTATCATCAATGAACAAGTACTAAGAACTTCATTAGAGGTTTCTAAGGCAAGAAACGATTTACTTGATTCCTTCCTAAATCTCGTTGAAGAAGATAATTTGGAATTGAGCTGCCACAATTTCAAACATCTACTTCTGGTAATTGAGAACTGACCAATTTTTTTTTCTTTCTTTTTTCTTTTTTTAATAACTGAGGTGGCAATATAGTGGGCAAATGAGTGGCATGAAAAATAAGTTTTTATTATTTTGTTTGACACATCAACTTTTCCATCTAAATGGTAATGACATGGACTAAATTGACAAAACAGTGAAAAGGTTGGGGGCCAAATTGACACAATTGAAAGGTTAGTAACCAAATTAAGATATGGTGTAAAGGACATGGACTAACTTTGTAATTTACCCAAGATCAAAATTAAACAAAAGGAAATACTTTGATAATATAATTCAAATTGAATAAAAATAAAAGAACAAAAATTATTTGAGTGATATAACGAAAATACGTTGTGTGAGTGAGTATTAATCAAAACTAGCAATTATAATAGTTTATGTGGGGTCATGGGCCCTAAATCATACAATAATTAGGTTTTGGGCTTTGGTCGAGAGCGTGGTAAGCCTAGTCCGAGGAGGAATATTTCCTTGGACCGGCTAAAGCACGATCAGATATAAGTCCTAAATGGTCAAAGTGACCTTCCAGGAAGTTCTAAAAGATAGGAACTCAGGAATATCTAAGTGAAAGCTGCTACCACCACATTAAATGCTCTGTAGCTCACTCTCTGGCCGCATTAATGAGGAAGTAACCTCTAAACAGTATTATTGCAGCCTTAGAACCACCTCAGAAGACTTCTAGAAGGGGCTGATGGGACAAGTATCAATATAAACCATCAACTGTCCACGTGTAGGGTAAAGGTAAAGGAATAGATGTAGTATAAATAAGGGTAGAGACCTAGAGAAAAAGGGGGGGTCGGCAATTGAGAGGGAAAGCACTGTAGCAATCTCAAGAACTCCTGTAACCATTCTCATCCAATATTTACTAGAACAAAGCCCCTCTGATTGTGCCGAGGACAAACTTTCTTAGATAAACTCAATTCATCTCTGTTTGATTGTCATGAGCACCATATTAACTATTATCCATGCACTAAACCCTAGCTCTTTGATCCATTCTCTACAAATTTATTGTATTGGGCTCACTGGGCCAAGATCTCATACATTTTGGGGCCTGGTCTGAAAATCGTGTCCCTACAATGTATGGGATCTTGGCCCAGTGAGCCCAGTATAATAAATTTGTAGAGAGTAGGTCAAAGAGCTAGGTTTAAGTGCATGGATAACAGTTAATATGGTGCTCATGACAATCAAACAGAGACGAATTGGGTTTATCTAAGAAAGTTTGTCCTCGGCACAATCAGAGGGGCTTTGTTCTAGTAAATATTGGATGAGAATGGTTACAGGAGTTCTTGAGATTGCTACAGTGCTTTCTCTCTCAATTGTCGGCCCCCCTTTTTCTCTAGGTCTCTACCCTTATTTATACTACATCTATTCCTTTACCTTTACCCTACACGTGGACAGTTGATGGTTTATACTGATACTTGTCCCATCAGCCCCTTCTAGAAGTCTTCTGAGGTGGTTATAAGGCTGCAATAATACTGTTCAGAGGTCACTTCCTTATTAATGCGGCCAGAGAGTGAGCTACAGAGCATTTAATGCGGTGGTAGTAGCTTTCATTAGATATTCCTAAGTTCCTATCTTTTAGAACTTCCTGGAAGGTCACTTTGACCATTTAGGACTTATATCTGATCGTGCTTTAGCCGGTCCAAGGAGATATTCCTCCTCGGACTGGGCTTACCACGCTCTCGGCTAAAGCTCAAAACCCAATTATTGTATGATTTAGGGCCCATGACCCCACAATAGCCCTTCAAAACTCCGGTTTTTTCCTCTCATCCAAGGAAAAAAGTGGGGTTTTGAATTCTTTAAGAGTTAACTCTGTTTGATCATTTGATTTACACCCGTGGGAGTGCTGTTTCACGTGCCCTATATATGTACTGTAAATTGCTCCTTTCAAAGCTACCAATCTAAGGAGTGGATTATGATCTTAGGTCTATCTTGACACTTAATGAGAAACACATAGATATCATGAAACATTACCTTCTCCAAAGTATGTGGTCTGAGAATCCATGCATAACTAAGGTTCTGTTTAAGCACTACTCCCAGGTGCCTTAAAAGGCTCAGTCTCGAGTGCAAAGATGTCACTGTGTGTTAATTTCCCCTTAGCATCTGATCCGAGGACTACATGCATGACTAAGGTTCACATTTAAACACTTGGAAAGTTGTCATTGAGTGTTAACCAACTCATATCATCTAGTCCGAGGACTACAGGCATGATTGAGTTTAAGTTTAAACACTTGAAAAAGATGCCAGTAAGTATTAACCAACTCATATCATCTGGTCCGAGGACTACATGTATGATTGAGTTTAAGTTAAAACACTTGAGAAAGATGCCGATGAGTGTTAACTAACTCATATCATCTGGTCCGAGGACTACAAGTTAACCAACTCATATCATCTGGTCCGAGGACTACAGGCATGATTGAGTTTAAGTTTAAACACTTGAGAAAGATGCCGGTGAGTGTTAACCAACTCATATCATCTGATCCGAGGACTACAGGCGTGATTGAGTTTAAGTTTAAACATTTGAGAAAGATACCGCTGAGTGTTAACCAACTCATATCATCTGATCTGAGGACTACAGGCATGATTGAGTTTAAATTTAAGTTCAAACACTTGAGAAAGATGCCGGTAAGTGTTAACCAACTCATATCATCTGGTCCGAGGACCACAAGCATGATTGAGTTTAAGTTTAAACACTTGAGAAAGATCCCGATGAGTGTTAACCAACTCATATCATCTGATCCGAGGACTACAGACGTGATTGAGTTTAAATTTAAACACTTGAGAAAGATGCCGCTGAGTGTTAACCAACTCGTATCATCTGGTCCGAGAATTAAACACTTGAGAAAGATGCCGGTGAGTGTTAACCAACTCATATCATCTGGTCCGAGAATTACAGGCATGATTGAGTTTAAGTTTAAACACTTGAGAAAGATGCTTGTGAGTGTTAACCAACTCATATCATCTGGTCTGAGAACTTCAGGCATGATTGAGTTTAAGTTTAAACACTTGAGAAAGATGCCGGTAAGTGTTAACCAACTCATATCATCTGGTACGAGGACTACAAACATGATTGAGTTTAAGTTTAAACACTTGAGAAAGATACCGGTGAGTGTTAACCAACTCATATCATCTAGTCCGAGGACTACAGGCATGATTGAGTTTAAGTTTAAACACTTGAGAAAGTTGTCATGGAAATAACCCCGTTGCAGAGCCCCCTAGATTTGCTCTGTGTTCCTGCCACTTCCTCTCATAGAGGTTCAGCGAACTCGGCCACTAAATTCGCGAGAACTAGCCTCTTAACAGAGGTACGAGGCATATACTTGATGTCAAAAGCCCCTAGAACTGTGTCCCATATAGCAATCTTTCCCATGCAATTAGCACTTCGAAGCGTAGACCTGAGCGAAAGCTGAGTCATGACAACAACTGTGTGTGTTCTTGGAAATAATGGGGAAGCTTTCGTGTAGCATGCATCACCACCAAAATAGTCTTCTCCAGGGACTCTTGTTGATGGGAGTTTGATCTTACCGTGATTAACCATTGCACTCACTAACACACAAGCTTTTCTGACAGATGACGCCAGTTGTAGAGACACGATTTTCAGACCAGGCCCCAAAATGTATGGAATCTTGGCCCAATGAGTTCAGTACAATAAATTTGTAGAGAGTGGGTCAAAGAGTTAGGTTTTAGTGCATGGATAACAGTTAATATGGTACTCATGACAATCAAACAGAGATGAATTGGGTTTATCTAAGAAAGTTTGTCCTCGGCACAATCAGAGGGGCTTTGTTCTAGTAAATATTGGATGAGAATGGTTACAGGAGTTCTTGAGATTGCTACAGTGCTTTCTCTCTCAATTGTCGGCCCCCCTTTTTTCTCTAGGTCTCTACCCTTATTTATACTACATCTATTCCTTTACCTTTACCCTACACGTGGACAGTTGATGGTTTATACTGATACTTGTCCCATCAGCCCCTTCTAGAAGTCTTCTGAGGTGGTTCTAAAGCTGCAATAATACTATTCAGAGGTCACTTCCTTATTAATGCGGCCAAAGAGTGAGCTACAGAACATTTAATGCAGTGGTAGCAGCTTTCACTTAGATATTCCTGAGTTCCTATCTTTTAGAACTTCCTGGAAGGTCACTTTGACCATTTAGGACTTATATCTGATCGTGCTTTAGCCGGTCCGAGGAGATATTCCTCCTCAGACTAGGCTTACCACGCTCTCGGCCAAAGCCCAAAACCCAATTATTGTATGATTTAGGGCCCATGACCCCACAATAGCCCTTCAAAACTCCGATTTTTTCCTCTCATCCAAGGAGAAAAGTGGGGTTTTGAATTCTTTAAGAGTTAACTCTATTTGATCCTTTGATTTACACCCGTGGGAGTGCTGTTTCACGCGCCCTATATATGTACTGTAAATTGCTCCTTTCAAAGCTACCAATCTGAGGAGTGGATTATGATCTTAGGTCTATCTTGACACTTAGTGAGAAACACATAGATATCATGAAACATTACCTTCTCCAAAGTATGTGGTCCGAGGATTCATGCATAACTAAGGTTCTGTTTAAGTACTACTCCCAGGTGTCTTAAAAGGCTCAGCCTCAAGTGCAAAGATGTCACTGTGTGTTAATTTCCCCTTAGCATCTGGTCCGAGGACTACAGGCATGACTAAGGTTCACATTTAAACACTTGGAATATTACCATTGAGTGTTAACCAACTCATATCATCTAGTCCGAGGACTACAGGCATGATTGAGTTTAAGTTTAAACACTTGAGAAAGATGCCAGTAAGTGTTAACCAACTCATATCATCTGGTCCGAGGACTACAGGCATGATTGAGTTTAAGTTAAAACACTTGAGAAAGATGCCGATGAGTGTTAACTAACTCATATCATCTGGTCCGAGGACTACAGGTTAACCAACTCATATCATCTGGTCCGAGGACTACAGGCATGATTGAGTTTAAGTTTAAACACTTGAGAAAGATGCCGGTGAGTGTTAACCAACTCATATCATCTGGTCCGAGGACTACAGGCATGATTGAGTTTAAGTTTAAACACTTGAAAAAGATGCCGCTGAGTGTTAACCAACTCATATCATCTGGTCTGAGGACTACAGGCATGATTAAGTTTAAGTTTAAACACTTGAGAAAGATGCCGGTAAGTGTTAACCAACTCATATCATCTAGTCCGATGACTACAGGCATGATTGAGTTTAAGTTTAAACACTTGAGAAAGATGCCGGTGAGTGTTAACCAACTCATATCATCTGGTTCGAGGACTACAGACATGATTGAGTTTAAGTTTAAACACTTGAGAAAGATACCGTGAGTGTTAACCAATTCATATCATCTGGTCCGAGAACTACAAGCATGATTGAGTTTAAGTTTAAACACTTGAGAAAGTTTTCATGGAAATAACCCCGTTGCAGAGCCCCCTGGATTTGCTCTGTGTTCCTGCCACTTCCTCTCATAGAGGTTCAGCAAACTCGGCCACTAAATTCGCGAGAACTAGCCCCTTAACAGAGGTACGAGGCATATACTTGATGTCAAAAGCCCCCAGAACTGTGTCCCATGTAGCAATCTTTCCCATGCAATTAGCACTTCGAAGCGTAGACCTGAGCGAAAGCTGAGTTATGACAACAACTGTGTGTGTTCTTGGAAATGGTGGGGAAGCTTTCGTGTAGCATGCACCACCGCCAAAATAGCCTTCTCCAGAGACTCTTGCTGATGGGAGTTTGATCTTACCGTGATTAACCATTGCACTCACTAACACACAAGCTCTTCTCACAGACAGCGCCAATTGTAGGGACACAATTTTCAGACCAGGCCCCAAATGTATGGAATCTTGGCCCAGTGAGCCCAGTACAATAAATTTGTAGAAAGTGGGTCAAAGAGCTAGGTTTTAGTGTATGGATAACAGTTAATATGGTACTCATGACAATCAAACAGAGATGAATTGGGTTTATCTAAGAAAGTTTGTCCTCGGTACAATCAGAGGGGCTTTGTTCTAGTAAATATTGGATGAGAATGGTTACAGGAGTTCTTGAGATTGCTACAGTGCTTTCTCTCTCAATTGCCCGCCCCCCTTTTTTCTCTAGGTCTCTACCCTTATTTATACTACATCTATTCCTTTACCTTTACCCTACACGTGGACAGTTGATGGTTTATACTGATACTTGTCCCATCAGCCCCTTCTAGAAGTCTTCTGAGGTGGTTCTAAGGCTGCAATAATACTGTCCAGAGGTCACTTCCTCATTAATGCGGCCAGAGAGTGAGCTACAGAACATTTAATGCGGTGGTAGCAGTTTTCACTTAGATATTCCTGAGTTCCTATCTTTTAGAACTTCCTGGAAGGTCACTTTGACCATTTAGGACTTATATCTGATCGTGCTTTAGTCGATCCAAGGAGATATTCCTCCTCGGACTAGGCTTACCACGCTCTTGGCCAAAGCCCAAAACCCAATTATTGTATGATTTAGGGCCCATGACCTCACAGTTTATATTGATGAATTTACGTTTTAATTTTTTTTTTTAAATTTGGTAATTGAGTTTTAATTGAAGTAGTATTTTAAATTTCTTAAAATTTTGTATAAACACCCTATTTTGCAACTATTAATGGTCTGTTTGAATACCGCTTATTGCTGAAAACTAAAAACTTATTACTGAAAACACTGTAACAAAATAATTTTTAAACTATGAATAGTGCCCGTGAGACCCAATTTGGATGTTACATTTACTTTATTAAAAAACTTGAGAGTCCCGTGAACAGTGCACGGGACTTAGGTTTGGACGCAAATGCTAGATGCGTTTGATATCCAAACTCACACTAAAAATATTATTTTGAGCAATTTAATTAATATCCAATGTTAAATGATCATTTAACATAAAGTTAAAACTTCTGCAATTTACTCAAGGTTAAAGTCAATTTCATAATAGGTCATCATGAATTTAATGGCATAGTCCTTCATGAAAGGACTTAATTAGACAATTTTCATTAATTTTGTAGGCAAACTTTTAGGTATTTCTTAGTGAAAACTGGTATGTATCATAAATTATAAATAAAATAAATAAATAAAAATTCAAGCAGTGAGATAAATCTCTTATTTTCACAATCCGGGACTGATAATGCTTTAAATCTTACAAATTTTTTAAAGGAATGAAAAATATCACTAGAATGATTTTATAAGTGTGTGAAATGCACTAGTATGATTTTTTGTTTTTTAAGTTCTCCCGGCAATGCCACTGAACTACCACAAAGTTCTTAGCACACTAAAATGATGTTGAATAGTTGAGAACTTATGATTCCAAATGCACGTGAATATTAGACCATTCTTTTCATGAAAAAAAATACATATGGCTGTAAACACTACAAACATTTTTATGGAAACAGGCTAAGCAAGGAAACATTAATCATGGTCCCAATTAAAAATACAAAAATGCAGATATAATTTGGCTACTTTTTTCTTTTTCTTTTTTTTTGAGAAACAAACACACACGTACGAGAAAAAGGGAAAGAGGTCCTAACACAAACTGCAGCACAAAGAGCTGCCCACTCATTAGCACGTTGATTCCAGAAAACTTGATCTAAGCTGTTGTCTTTAATATCTAATACATCATTCAGTGAACTACAAACTGCTAACTTCTTAAGTGCTAGAAGGGCCAATGTTATTGCACAATATATTATAGATAATAATGACCAATTGTATATCCTGAATTATCTTGACCCTGCATACAAAATGGCATATGGCTGCATATATTGCTGTATATCTCTCATTTAACATTCACAAGACTTAAATCAGCAAGAAACTTGACAGAATAGTTACTTTTTATCTGTATATAATGTCAATGACAACTTTCAGCAGAGATTTAAACTAGACTGGTTACTTCACCATAAAACCTAAATTTCCCCCTAACACAAAGCTCAGGCAAAAACTTTGAGGCATTGCAGGGTCTAATGAGAAATCAGTGATAACCTAAAAAAGAGTAAAATAAGAAAAAGAGCTAAGATATCATATCAGCTTCAGATGATTTGTACACCAAAGAGCCTAAAACACGGCTTTTCAGTTTCATGTGTTGGTTTGGGTCCCTTAAGTTCTTTTTCCTCTCCAAGTTTATGGTCAATTTGAGGGCTTAGTCCAAGTTTCAGGTCCAGTTGAATACCAACATATTGGTTAGCCTGTTCAACCAAGCCACTGCAGTTATCGCTACTGTTAACATCAATCATGTTGAATGAACGAGCGTCATTGGCTGCTTCTTGGCACTCACACAAGTAGAAACTAATAGTGTCGTTAGCCTTCAATTTCTTTTCCTTCACAAACCTATTCCAACCCCTTGTAAAGACAAAACTCTGGCTGCTCTTCCAATAGCAGTAGCGGAATTTCCATGACCTCATCATCCTATCATAGAAAATTAGCTGCACAGCTTCCTTGTTGCCTCCTCCTTCGTTGTCTTCTGCAGATTCAGAAATACATGGGAAGTACTTGACAGCAAATTTCTTAGGGATGACAAGTCTATTTAGACTACCAACATCACTTGGCGTAAGCTCCTTTTGAAAAAGTTGTTTACATGATAGTCCTCCTTTGCTTTGCACCTTACCCAAGTTCAAATCAACTGTTTCCACAATATGTGAATGTGTCCTTAGGAAATCTTCAAATTTGGATTGATAGGAACCCTCCTTTATCATGTTGAGCACAGCTTCAGTACTATATAGATTTTGAAAGCTTGGCTCTTCAACAGTGATATCTGTCCAAGGGAAATTTCTTTGGGAATCTCCACTCCTAAGCTTGATAGCAGCACTATCATAAGCCATGGCTGCTTCTTTTTCAGTCTTGAAAGTCCCCAGCCAAATGCGCCGGTGATTGGCATATATTTGTGCACCCCAGTGCCCATTTTGCTGTGGTACAACACCTTTGAATTTAGAAGATGCATTGCTACCATGCCTTGCACGTTTGCTTTCAGGAAAAGGGTAAGTGGTGCTGCTTGAATCAGAATCCTCTGCAGTTGCATTGACTCCACCATTTGAAATCATGCTTAACATGTCATCTTCCATTGTAATCCTACATGCATAAAATGTCACGATGGAGACTTATACTTTCATTACAACTAAAAGAGATATTTGATAACAAATGAAACTCATCTTTATCAGTACCAATTATCACGTGAAACATATTTTTCTTTTCCTTAAAAAAGAAGTGGTAATAAATGAAACAATTCATAGCTTCAGTAGAATTACATGAAACAAACTTTAACATCTCAGGTAGCAAAACAAGACAAGAACATGGAGCACCACCGCTTCCCATTCTCTTTCCCCCTCTCATCTCCACTGGTGTCAATTTTAGCCTTGACAGTGCCTTCCGCTCTCTCAACTTCAACCAACTCACTATTTCTCATTGGTGCATCACTCGCCTTTGAACATGACCAAAACATCTCAAGTGAGACTCCCTCATCATTTCATCAATAAGGACCACCCCCATCTTTAAAAGGATTTCCTCATTTTGAACTTATCTTTCCTTGTATTTCCACATATCCATTTACACATTTTCATTTCAACCACACATATTTTATGAATACTATTATTCAGTACCATAGAGCATAGTCTGTCTTTTTCTTTGATAAGTTATAAAATTTTATTAATAGAATAGGTTACTTCATGCTTAAGATGAGGAGCACTTCGTAATCTAAAAGAATTACAAAAGAGAATTTAAGTGATTCTATGAAATCCATAAAGGTGTTGCTATTTGTAAAACCCCATGCATGAGACCAATTAAACAAAGTTCAAATCAACAATGATTCCAAGTGATTCTTTGATGTGTATGCATCTTCCAAATCTCCTTCCACAATAGCCAAATCAAATATAACAGGACAAAGCTCCTCTTTTTAGTGCAGTGAGTTCACTATGTAAATTCATTGTTTTTTTTTTAATCAATAAAGCTGTTATTACCTATAAAATAAAAAGCTCCAAATATGAGATAAGTCCTCGCAAACCATCTCCTCCACTGGAACAAAAGGCCAGCAATCCTTGCTAACACTCATTGGATCCCAAAAGTTCTAAATACCAGGCTCCACAAGTCTTAGGCTATATCACAATGAACCAAAAAATGATCTACTGTCTCTCGACTATAACGGCACATACAACACCATCCAAATAAGATAAATCCTAGCTTGAAAATATTATCACAAGTAAGAATCTTCTCCCATGTTGTAGTCCAAACAAAGAATGAGACCTTCTTAGGGGCCTACACCAAATACTTTTCTAGGGGAAAGAGTTAGCCAATGCATCTCTAATAGCCTCATAATAGGAGAAATGTTAAAGCAACCGCTCCCTCTCAATTCCATATCAACCTGTCACACAACTCACACCCCCCAGTCCTAGGGACATTGGAGTATAGAATATCTACAAAAGAACAGATTGAGTTCAATCCTCAATCTTGAAAGTGTCTGTAAAATCTAACGATTTAGATTTGACCTTCCCCACCTACCAGGCTATATCCATGACTGAATGGACTGAGGCATTCTGATCAAGCATACAAGCAAGAAAACATACAGGTGAGGGTACAACTCTTTTAGAGAATGACTCCTACACCATACATCATGACAAAACCTTAAATGAGTGTCAACCCTCACCTCGAAATACACATAATGCTGCAAAGTGTCCAATCTTATAAATTTTTCCTTTTAAATATGTATTCTACAGTCACACAATGCTCACAATGCACTTCTCCACTTCATCCCCTATGCACTTAATTATTCTATGGTTCGCATCCTCTTCTATCTTTCCATCTTTATGAATTATCGATCTCACTCTTTGATATCTCTTGCCGTCTTATAGCTCTTTCCTCTTTGTTTCAACTTTACTAAACTTTCATTCCATCATTTCCATGTAATTTGGTTTAGTCCTATTGAAACAAGTTCTAAGCATCTCACCAAATTTCTAACTTGACATCAGCTCCAAGTCTTGTTTCATCGACAAAAACTAACATTTGCAAAAGGCAGACATCAAAGGACTTCCTCTTGAATCTATGTCCAATTTCATCCACTAAACTATCATTTGCAAAAAACATACATCAGGACTTCCCATTGAATCAATTTAGTGAGCCCATCCATCACTAGTGCATAAAGAAGACAAAAGTGAAGCTTCCTCTATGGATTTAAGGGGAATGAAGAAACACATAATTTTTATTATGTTTTTCCAGTATAATATCTTTTTTTTTTGGTAAGCTATAAAAAATCATAATGCAATTTTTTTATAAAAAAAAAATTATGACAGCCATGGAGCAATAATTTTGTTACTTTGTCTTTGCTCCAAACTGGTGCAATAATTATTGTCGAAAAAGAAATAGAACTAGAGATCCGTACCTACACATTGTACAATGTCCTACAAATCCAAATCTAAACAATCCTCACAAGCAAACACAAGCTCCCTCAAATCCCTAACATCAGTGTCAAGGAAACATGCATTGTGTTGCAATGTCCTTAAACTATTAGGTTGACTCTACTACTATCTGTCATGATTTATGAAAAATTAAACACATCAATGTGATGACTTAAAAGGAATAATCACCTTCTTATATAGCCTAGATTGTTCAAGTGCATATCCGATGTAAGACTTAGTAGACATCTACTTCTCACCATCCAAATCTTTGGGATCCTTTATCAAAAATGATATCATAGCTTCAAACAATTATGTATTTAGACATTAATTTTCATAAAGCTTAAAGATCATTTTCACATATGAAGTAATTCGGAAATCTGCCGCAATTCATTACATACTTAAGATGCATATTCTGGATCCTCTAATAAAAATTCTTTGATTTTTTTTTAATTGTTTAAAAAATTATGGATATAAAGGAGGCAGGGGAATTCTACAGTATAGAAGAAACTAGCTTCAGTACTATAAGACATACAAAAGACAGTTACACCAACTGCGTGGGGTTAGGTGACTTAGGTCTGCACAAAATATGAAAAGACATCAGATTCTATAAAGCTGTACCTCAAATATTGGTGGGCTAGTGTGTGATGATTCTATAAAGCTGTACCTCAAATATAAGCAACGCATTTCTAGGAAGGTTACTATCATCCAGATAACCCTTAAAAAGATCAATATTTGACATCAACTACTGAATCAACATTCCACTTCAGGCAGGACAGCTGATTGTGTTGCCATATTAGTATGTTGACTTTTGAATAAACTTTCACGCTTTCCCATGAAATATTGCATCATATATTCAGCCTACAAGTGAATAGTACCACGTTCATACTAATAAAGACAGCAACTGGGGTACAATCATAGTTAGAGTTGTGAATTGGCCAGATGGAGTAAATCCAAGTTTTGGCACATCTAAAAACAAGAAATAAAAACACCACATACCCTTAATGCGATGATCACTCCTTAAGTATAAATGCTTGTAAGGTGTGGGAGTAAGGGTTGGAGTTCAAATCTTCATATAAACACTTAAATTAGACTAGAGTAAAATTTTTATCTTGTATAAAAAAAATAAAAAATAAAAAATAAAAAGGAAATCATTGGACAACTTTGCATAGAGAGAACTTGAACATTAAAGAACTGATGTAGGAGAGGACCAACCCCCCCCCCCCCCCCCCCAAAAAAAGTATTTCTACAATTAATTTTTATCACTTGTAATAAGTTAAAAATGAGAAAAAAATAATATAGAAAAGTGGAAGAGAAGAACATACGAATTATGTGGCTTATGTCCACAAAGGAAGATTTCAGCAACTACATCTTACTATGATAAACTCATCTATTATAGTGAACCCTTAGTAGGGTATATATATGAGATAGGGTTAGTCCTAAATGTGATTACAATATATTGGGCCTCAGGGTAAATTACATTAACATAAACTCAATCATATAAGTCTAGCTTGGAACATATACACACTATGAAAAGTTATGAGCAATAGAAGGCTGAAATGTGACTAAAACAATCGAAATAGAATATGAACTGATTGAAATTGAAGTTGAACCAACTGAAACTTGGCCAAACTGACCAAAATAGAAGCTAAACCAACCAAAATTGAAGTTAAATCGATCAAAAAGCAAGATGAACTGGACGTAACTAATCAAAACCAAACATAGGCTTTATCCGGGTTAGGTTATCCTTATCATGGATAAGGGACAACCAACTACCTATACCTATACAGCCAAATATCTACCAAACAACCTTTATCCCTATCCATGATTAAGTTATCGTTATTCATATAGGGATTAGCCCACACCATCAACCATAAAGGGGTTTTCCATGTGTACTTCAACCAACAACTACACAGGCGAACTCAAAACTCGCTAGCAAGCACTACTCGGCTGACTACAATGACCAAAGAAGCACCATAGAGAACAATTTAGATCAAGGAAAAACCATGGAAGGGTACTAGATCTGACAAGACACACCGGAACTACAACTAAGGAGTATTGGATTTGCAAAGAGAAGTCAAAATACATTGAAAATAACAACCCACAAAAACCACCAAGAATGATCAAGATCAAGATCAAGGAAAAACCTCCATCACCGAAGAACCACTAGGATACACCGAAGTATGCCAAGAACTACAACAACCGACATCTACCCACCCACCATCGAGACAAATTTAGATCTACCAACCAACCACCAAGAACTAAGAACATCAAAAACACATACTTAGTTAACCATTGAGAACAAAAACTCCCAAGAACGACGACTTGGATCTATGTTTCTACCAAAACAAGTTAAGCAACTAGTGACAATTACTGTGGGGGAGGTGTGTGAAGATACCTAAAATTCCAATAGTCTTCATGCACCTTCCAACAACATTTAATTGAAGGTGATCAGAGATGGCTCCGATACCATGCTAAGAACAATAATAAAATAATGTAGAGAAGCAAAAGCAGAAAGAGAGAATACCATAAAGGTTACATGATTTGACCTAATAGCTTATGTCCAAAGATCAGTCCTTAGCAACCACATATTTACTATGATAAACTCATTTGTTACAATGAACCCTTAGCACCCTTAGCAAGATATATATAGGAGTTAGAGTTAGCCCTACAAGGGCTTACAATATATTGGACCTCCGAAGCCATTACATTAACATGAACCCAATATCTTTAACATAATCAACATGTATGCATAATGTCATATGTTAGAAATGATAAACTATCATTTGTCCCAAAATCTTAAACTGTTAGGAAAGAGCGAATTAAGCATTTAATCATTATTCTAACACTCCCTCATGTGGACCTAGACTCCCTCTTAATAAGTGGAGTTTAACACATGAGATTACATTTTAAATAGAAGGTGGAGTGGAGATAGCTTTGAACTAAAGAAACTCTAACATTGATAACATGATAAACTACCACTAGTCCTAAAAGTGCAAATCATTAGAAAATAGTAAATTTAACCATTTAACCATGATTATAACAAGAAACATCTTAAAAATAGAGCTATAAATAGAATCAGCTCCTAAAAAAATTTATTAAAAAAAAAAAAAAAAATTTACTGGCCCAGCCTAACTACTACAATTTAAAACCTGAAAAGCTTTTTGTTTAAAACTGGATCTTGAAGGAAGTATTACAGTCTCGCTATGCTATTCCAGTTGTTCAATGAAGATGACAAAAAAGTGTCTAAAGCCATATATCAAAATGAACCATGCAATGCCAACCATTTTTAAAATCTTGATTCATCTTAGGCATGACCCAAAAAAGCACAAACTTAATACCAAAACGATCTTTTTACCTTAATTTTTATTGATAATGCCAATGAGCTCTAACTTTAATGACATCTCCCCTTGTAAGAGAAAATGGACAGTGAGATCACGGATCTAAGACATGACAGGCATGCGTACAACTTACCAATAAAAAGATTTTTTTTTTTAATAAATACTTATATTAAAAATCACCTTAGTAATAGAAGAATAAAAATTAGAAAACAATAATGCAATTGAGCCTCAAGATGGAGAGCCTTTCCCTAATATTACGAGCATACTCAAAAAAGATGATATTTCAGGCTGGAAAGAATACAAAGAGGCAAGGAAAACCATATATATCCTGATTTATGAACCGTAAAAGTAAGACACCCAACCTGTTGTCTTGTTATGTTACTTCAGATTAGTTCATTAAGCCTTTCTCTATGCATGGATAAAATTGTAAAAGGAAATTGTTTGCATCTGAAGAAATAATTCATAAAAACAAAAAAATTCTAGAAACATTTGGGTCAATATCAGACGCTTCTCCTTATCTAGGATTCACAAGTCTCAAACTTGTTTACACCAATCAAAACCTTGTTTATGATCAAACATGAAACCTGTCTAAAAATAGGGCTAAAGCTAAAATACCAAACTTTGCATCTACATTCTCTGCAATCATAGGAACAAGAGAACTCTGAAGCAAATTATTATTTTTTTTTTACTAAATGAAGATCCAAGTTAGATAAACTGGCCCCCACTTAAGTGTTATAAATTTCAAGTTGAATAGTTGACCCAAAATCATTGCAATATGATTGAGTCAATTAGAAATTCAAAATTATTACAACAATGAAGGCCATATTCTTAAACGAAAACTTAGACCACATGAGGGGCTATCACGGAAACAATGATCTAGCCAGTTGGATAGCAAAGAAAGATAACATAAGAATGTCAAATGCTCTGTGTGCGCGCGCACACACGCATGTGAGATAGCAAAGAAAGATAACATAAGAATGTCAAACGCTCTGTGTGCGCGCACGCACACGCATGAGAGAGAGAGAGAGAGAGAGAGAGAGAGAGAATGTTTTGTGAAGATCTCCAAGGCTTAAGGCTAAGGGTATACTTATCCATGCAACATATCATCTTGTTCATAAAAGCTACTTTTTGGAAACAATGTTGGCTTTGCCTCATTGAATTAATCAAGGCCATGAAAGATTTGTTGTATATATAGGTATATACAAGGATAGGTTGTAATAATGATGGTTGAGTTTGGAGAATATGGTTTCATAAAGTGAAAATTCAAGTTTTGGAATTTTCTAAGTGAAAATTTTAAATTTGAATTTTCTGGAATTTTCTAGAATTTTCTGGTGATTATTAAGAAAGATTAAAGAGATTTCAATCTTTGTTAACCGCTTTATAAAAAAGTAACTAACTCTCTACACGTATCTTTTCATGAAACATAATGAGGTTTCAATCTTTATTAACCGTTTTATGAAAAAGTAACTAACTCTTCATACGTGCATTTTCATGAAACATAACGAGGTTTCATGAAATAACTAACTCTCCATATGTGCCTTTTCATGAAACATAATCCTATGGGTATAAATAGAGGCTTATGTTCTCTTGAAAAACTAATTTTCACAAAATCAAAAGTTGGAGAGAAACACAAGAAACACAAGAAATCCTGTAGTCATTCTCTAAAATTGCTATCTGTAGAACCCAACATCTTGGTTGTATCCTGGAGACAAATTTGCGATAACCCTTTAGCAACAAAAGTGTGAGGGCAAATATTGTCTAAGGAAAACGATATAATGCCTTCAAGTTATCTACTTTCTTTTTGTCTTTTCTTTTAATCTTCTTCTTCCATTATTACTTTTTGTAATATTCCCAACAAGATTTATACAAAACAAGTTAGCATTTAACTGGGAAAAAAAACCACAAGAATAAGGCAAGGCACTATTACCTAAATTTTAACTTTTTGCCCACATTCTATAAGACAATTCTAGCTGAATCACAACAGTTCTACATCATATATATTGCTGCTCATATGTAGCAATAGACATCGTTCAAATACAGAAATAGTATACCAAACTACTCTGAAATAATTACAAAATCAGACAATCTATGAATTCAAAAAAAAAAAAAAAAATGGAGAGAGCAAGAATGGATAATGCCAAAGGCAGTCATCCAGTGATACAAACATCTCAACATTGACTGTTTAATAATATGATTAGGATGTTCTACAACATCTACGTTTGGCTATGACACTCCACAAGCTTATCCACATAACACATCAAGGAACTACATTCAAATCTTAGCACTCCTATGTTGATGTTATCTCCCTTGATAACATTTAAGCATTTTAGTCTCCCTTTTTTTTTCTTTTCTTTTTTCCTTTTTTCCTTTTGATGAATATTTTACTAGAAAGAGATGAAAGTCATACATACAAGCAGTATACATAGTGCTCTAGTAAAGAATCACACATTAAGATTCAAATAATCAAAAAAGTCATAAAAAGCAAAGGACATGGACACTTACAAAACCAGTAAACGCTTGTATAATGACTACAAAAATAAAGATTTTAGCTCAAGAAGAGAAAACACAATGCTATTAAATGAGCAGGAGCCTAGCTACCAACCTGAGGCACCAATCAAGAAAGTCATATAGAGAGGTTAGACTTCGTTAAAAAAAAAAAAAATCTTTTAGCTCTAAACTAGGCTCTCATGATTTTGAATTTGAGAAGCCTATATTATAATAAGCTGATTGAACGAGGAAAGAAACCCCTTATTTCCATTCTTAGATACATGGTGATCTCTAATCATTGAACCGCATCCAAGCTTTGTGGCTAGTTTGGCCTCTGTTGAGCTTCCATGCTATCGGCTTTATCCACAACTTAGCTTTGCTATCACTCATGACTATGACTAGTAGAGAGTTTGTGAAATTGTCTAACTAGAAAAGAAAGGTTGTTTAGTTAGGTTCAGGAAAATATTCATTAGGAAGAAAAGTATAGAGTTTGTGAAGTTGTTCCACCAGAAGAGACAGGCTGATTAGTTAGGTTAAGGAAAATATTGATTAGGAGACTCCAATTGACTAGTAAATATAACATATAGGGATACTACTAAACTCACAAGTTAAGTCTTTGGGGTTTTTTTTTTCTAGCGCATCATCCATGGGCCACTTGTTTGTCATTCATGGGAACCACATGTCAACCATGCACACTCATCGATGGGAACCTTGCATGCACCATTCTTTTTTACATAGCACCATTGGTAATGCTACTTTGTTGGGCATTTTTTCCAAAATCATCTTTGTGTGGGCCTTATGGGCTTATATATTGTGTGGGCTCCAAGTACACACATTCCTGCCTGAATTGCAAAAGGAACCCTAAAAACCTTCCCACCTCACCGCACACCACCTTAGGCTCTAATACCACTTGCATTGTTAAGAAAAAGGCTTCCTTTTAAGGGAAGACTAACCGAAGTGCCACAAGTGACTTGGTTGAGAGCTCATACGTGAAGCGGGGAGATTTGTTGATATTCATGTGTGAGTGGTGTGGCTAGTTAAGACATAGTCTCATATTGGATAATAAAAACAATAGCAAGTAGTTAACATAACATAATTGGACCTAAACCCATTGGCTTAAGCTTTTGGGTCAAGTGGCGTCCCTATATGGTATATTTACTACACCATTGACCTCTCCCTAAAGTGTTATTTCCACAACATTAGGCTTTCCTCTATATACTAACAAATGTGTGACTACTCTCTTTCTCTCTCCATATTTTCCACATAAACGTGTGATTCTTTGTGTGGAAAATATGGAGAGAGCACATCAAAGAAACATTAAGGGACCTATAGTGAAGATTGAAGTAAAATTCAACAAGAATAAGAAAATGATGCCAATTTTGTAAGGCTAATATAGATGGCAAATCTATATTTTTATTGAAGTTAGTGGGGGTATGAGTTGGCTACCCTATTCTCAAACTAATATAACACATAATTTCCTCATGCTACATGTTCTTCTTTTCCTGCATCTATTAAATATATTATTATTATAAACTAGGGTAGCCAATTCAGAATGAGGTATGTATAGTTGGAAGTGGTGAAGCAAAATGAGCTACATCCTAGCAAAAGGTTATTCCCTTGACAGACAATTCAGACTTATGTTTGAGCATTGACCATGTAAAGGAGGAATGACTAAATCGTGTGTGTGTATCAAAACCCATGTATATAGCATACACCCACATAAATCTATCAATTCAACCTAAGCTGACTGACAAAACTATCGACTTTCTTGAGAATCAAAACAAGGATTTATCCTACCCCAGCCCTTCGTCCCCCTAACTACAGCTTAGTAATGGCCTAACCCAATAACGTAGTACGGTGGAATTAATATGCAGGCACGTTTTCAATCCTCGGGGTTAGATTGCTCTTGCTACCAACAAAATCAATTTGCCACTTGCATGCCTAACTTTAAATAAACATAGGGCTCCCTTAAAATTAGTATCATGAATGTTTGCTTTCTCACTTGTCACACTGTGTGCTCCAATAAGCAAATTAAGTTCTGCACAAACTGACCAATTTTGTCCTCATGTGGCACTTGCTTATAAAAAACTTATATGATGTTTTTATATTGAATATACAAAGCAGATGACATGCAAAATTCAGATTGAAGTGTTGAACCCAATTTGTATGTGTTGTCTTATTCAACTTGAAGACTAATATCTATGGAGATTAGTTTGCCAGTTTTATGACTTTCACTTTGAAACATTACAATTCAACCAGATCATCTATAGATGATTTACTGCATCCCTAAACCTCTATTCAAGTATCAAATCATGATAACAATTGTACATGAAGAAGTGGGACGAAAAACTTCCTAGTTCCAGCTCACAATCTTTAAAAAATATATCTACAAATTACAATACAAATTTATTTCTTACAGTTCTAAGTAGTGCTTTAAAAATAATAAAAAAGCGTGTCATAATAGTTTAGAAATTTCTAAGGCCTAAGTTTAACTTGAAGACTAATTGTACAATTCAGGTTGAAGTGTTGAACCCAGTTTGTCTGTGTTGTCTAAGTTTAACTTGGAGACCAATATCTATGGAGATTATTTTGTCAGTTTTATGACTTATGCTTAGAAACATTAGAATTTAATCATATCATCTACAGATGATTTATTGCATACCTAAACCTCTACACAAGTATCAAATCATGATAACAATTCTACATGCAAAAGTGGGACATGAAACTTCCTAGGTGTTGTTAAAAGCACGCTTATGCTTGATTAAAGCTCAAAGCCCCAAGGTATAAGCACTTTGCTTGGCCAAAGTGAAGCTCATTTCAAGAAGCGCATCTTAGGCTGCTTTTTTGGAGATTTTTGAAGAAGCTAAGACGTTTTTTTGGCAGCTTTTGAAGGAGGACCAAAGTATGCCTAGGAAATCTTTTTTATTTTATTACAAAAAATATAATTAATAAAATTAGTTGCTTGATCTTGAAGGAAATAACATGGACCATTGATTTATTATACAAGCACTATTCTTAAGGTGGTATATTTTACATATATATATATATATATATTTACATGTTAAAAGATATGAACAAGGCTATTTACTATTCTTTCTTATTATTTTTGGTATTTTCCTTTTAGATGTATTTGATTGAACTTTGAACCAAATAAATCATTTATCATAACTATCATGGTTACATATATTTATAAAGTACTAGAGAATTATATAAAATGTTATGTTTATCATATAGTCCATTGATGGCTGTTTTCAATTTACTATATAAATATTTTAAGAAATTGAAATAACTTAAGTAAAATTAGAACTTACAAACATCATAAAATTGCACTTATCTAATAGGTAAAATATTTTTTTTTTAAATTGAGTTTTTATTTTATTTTTATTATATGTCATGAATATTTCTACAAGAGGGTATAAGATATTATATTTGAAAAAAGTGCACATTACTTCAATCTAGCTCAAATTATTTTTAAAAATATATCTACAAAATACAATAGAATTTTTTTTTTTTTTTTTTTTTATAGATTTAAGTAGTGCTTTTAAAAAGTTTTAAAACTAAAAAGATATGATAATAGTTCAAAAAAATTCTAAGTCCTAGCCACACAGTAATTGATCTCTTATGTAGCCAAAAATACGAAGGTAATAGACTTGCATACAAGGGATAAATGAGATAAATGACTACAAACGATACTCTTAAGAAGAAATTGTAGGTCTTTAAGTAATATCTTGGGAGGAAAAAAAATTGAATACTTTTTATGCTAGGTTGATCTAACATAGAAGCTATTTTCGTACCCAGACACCTAACGGAAAAATATGGAGACACCCATAAAAATACGGAGAGACCCATAAAGATCTTTATAAGGTTTTCATTGACCTAGAGAAAGCATCTGATAGGGCCTTTAAATAGGTAATATGGTGGATTTTGGAATATAAAAGACTTCCTCTAAGATAAATAAGTGACAATATTCGAAATGAGAAATTCGTTTGAAGATAGAAGTGTCCCATAACATTGAAAAGATGATGAGAGAGTCACTTAAGATGGTTTGGTCATATTCAGATGAGAGCAATTAATGCCTCAATATGAAAGAGTGAGTAGATTCAATTTCAATGAAAAAAGGTAATAGGAAGCCCAAAAATAACATTAACATGTCAATTAAGAAAACAATAGAGTATGAATTTAGATAAAATAGAAAGAAAAAAAAAATAGTGATCGAGCTTATCTCGTCTATTGAAGATCCATAGTCGACCCCAAAATTTTGGAATTAAGGCTTGCTTGTTGTTGTTTTAGTTCATGTGTCACCAAAGATTCATTACTTGGGTGACTCGTTTACTTGATTTATATAATTTTATTACTTATCGAAAAAAAAAAAAAAAAAACAATGGCACCATGGTATAGGCAGAAGTGGGACGTGGAACTTCCTAGCTCTAGCTAAAACTGATTAAAACATATATTATATTTTTCTTTCATAAACTACAAAAATACAGTTCAGATTTATTTCTTGTTCCTGTAGTTCTTTTAGAAAGTTGAAAACCACAAAGGTGTGATAATAGTTCAGCAATGTCTAAGGCCTACCAACATAGATATTGACCTTTTATATAGCCAACAATACCAAGGTAATAGTCGTGTGTGCAAGAAACTGTGGACAAAGACCACAAATTATACTAATAAGAAGAAATTGTAGGTCTTCAAACAACAACATTTTGGAAGGATAAAAATAAAAAAAGGAAAACTAATCATTTAGATCTATGTTCAGCCTCAATGTACAGAAAATACTTGAGGGTACACTTGGAAGATGTCGATCAATCATCAGGCCACTGGACATGAATTGAAACATCTTGAAATCTTGAATTCATCACTGATAATTTGGCCAAATTTACATCTAAACGAAACTATTGCAATAGGCCAGGAATAAGCTGGTTGAAACAAATGAAGGCTATATAGCCTGAGGAGAAATTAAACAAGGTTTTTGCCGATGATCTAAGGCAAGAAAAATCATGTGTGCATCAATCCATCCTTGGGTCAAGTTAAGTATGAATAAGCAGCTCCCTTCCTCAATGCAGTACAGGCAGCATCAGAAAGTGTCAATGACTTCAGGATATGTTGCTTAAAAAATTATTACCTCCAGTTTTAATGACTTGTTTTAAAGAACATTGAATTAATATTATAAATTGTTTTTTGCCAATGCTATATCATTGGTGATGTACTTCGCATTAAATTTAGCAAAAATCCCTATGATGTGTATCTAATTGAACCATAAGCTATATGATTCAGTGCCAAAACTTAGCACAAGGTGGAAATATCAGACATAAACTATGATCATTTAAATGGCTTACCACAAGAGTTCTTTAAAAAAAAAAATGCTTAATTATGGCTGTAAAATACATACACACAACATCGTAAAGATTGCCCTAAAACAAATATTCATCAATCCAATTACCTCCTTGGGCAAAATTAATTCAATTATTAAGAAGATGAAAATGATTTTCCTCTCTTGTGTCAGATTAGGAAGACGAAAGTGATTAATGATATCTTATAATCTATTTCCACAAAATAAGCTAGGCAACGGATTCTGTGAACTACAAACTAATCCCTAATATAATTTCCACAAACAATTAGAAGAATACCTCTAAGAAAAATGAAACTATGTTAAAGCACTAAATAAATGTAGAGGAAACGAAATCAGAATTTAGGACCAAAATTAAATTTTCTTTATCACTCACAAGTTCAAAAAAGGGCATCTCATGTTGAACTAATCTTAATGCAAAACCAGTTACTTAATCCTACTTTGATGCTAAACTGCTTCAAATCAACTAATATGCCATTCTAGGTAGGAATTCCTCATAATCATATAGTCCATAAATATGAATCTCAGCACACAGAGAAACAGTTAATAACAAAAAATAAAGAACACCCATAGAAATAAATACATAAAATTAAAACGATAAGTGAAAGAAATAAATTAGCAAACTAAAACTAATTAACAAGATTGGAATTAAAACGGTTACCTGAGTGATTAACCTTCTACAAAGAGAGGCTGCAGTTTGAACCCCAATACGAAGCAATAATAAGAACTATAAAATAAAAACAAACAATTAAAGACCTATGTATTTTGTACTCAAAACAAATAATCAAAACCACTCTCCTTGGTGAAGAAGAAAGTATCTTCATAATAAAGGTAATAAAATAAAATCAAGGAAAATCTGCAAATTGCATTAATTACTGAGCCAAATAAGGAATATACCTCTCGAAAACCTTGACTCATGGCACTGTAGTAGTACATAGCTGTTGAGAAGCCGAAACAGTAATTCTTTGCCATATTTAGCAGTGTTTGCACCAACCCACCATCAAAAAGACTCCTCCTTTGCAAGTCAACTCGAAATTCTACTAGACCAAGGCCAATAGATGGTCGAAATCAACCAAAATATTTCTACAAAACCATAAAATCATTGGGGGTTTTTCTTTGTTTTTCTGAGAAGTACTTATTCGGGATTGAGAATTAGAAATTGTAAGAATCCAAAATAACCCAAAATCAGAGCCAGATTAAAAGAAAAGAGTGGTACCACATCCAAACATGCCGTTTGCCTTGCATGGTCTACCAGTGAGAGAAGAAGAAGATGGTGATGATGCAAAAAGAGGTTTTGATAAAACAAAGCAAATAACGTGAAGCAATATTTATTTATGAAAAAAAAAATTATTAGTTTCCGTTAAAACTAGAACAGTAACCAGGCAGGCGTACCTTCGGAACCCACCACCATCTTCACCTCTCTCACAAAAGAGTACCATCAAAAGTCACGCTTTGAAGCTGAAGCAAAATTAATAAGGCTAAAATAATTAGTAGTACAGGTAGTGATAAATCTTTGAAGAAAGAGCCTGAGATTTGTTTTTTTTTTTTTTTTTAAAAACTATTTTTTTAAGAAACAAAAAGACATCAAAACCATTTTTTTTTTAATAGGAAAAGACATCAAAACTAGCTATAGCATAAAGAGGAAATATTTTGAGTGCATGCTCATTCACATCTTTACCTCTTATGAACTCTACATGTACATTCTTAATCCTGTCAATCATTTATTAAAGTAAGAGAGGATAAGTATCAGAGAGAGAGAAATAAAGAGAGAAGAGAGGATAAGAATCATGCTTATCAGGTTATGTGAGGATGTGTCATATTTCTGGCTGGGATGCCTTTTCTCTCTTTTGCTTTTTGTGTATACTTTTTTTTTTTTTTTTTCTCTTGAACAGATAAAGGTTATATAACACAAAAAGAATGAGAAACATTGTCTGAATGTATTATCTGTTCAGGAAAGAGAGTTCTAGCTAACTAGCAGCTGGATGAGTAGAAGAGAAAGAGAGACTACTCGCAAGGAAGAAGAAGAGACACGGCAAAAATGGGAGTATATGACAGAAAGAGAAGTGAGCACGCACTCGCAAAAGTATGCTCTCATACAATTGCCTGCAGCGTGTGCTCACTCTCTTCTGTCAGTCTCTTCCGTGTCCTTCTTTGTCTTTGATGAATAGTCTCTGCGTGTGTGTGTCTGTGGATTAATTTATACACAATAACAAAACAAAGAAGAAGTAGTAGTAGAAATCTAATCCCTCATCCACATAACAAACACAATTAATTAATACCCATCATTCTCCCCTATCCGTCAGATCTAAAACAAAGCTGAAATACACCCATTTTGAAGAGAAGAGTAGAAGTAGTTTCCTCAGCACTCAAATCCACACAGACTACATAGTCACATACCCATTTTTCCTTTTAAACTCATGAACATGAATTAGGGTTTTCTAAACCCCTTTCACTTTTTGCTTTTTCTTTTTCTTTTTCCTTCTCTCTCTCTCTTCTAAACCCTTGAGTCTTCCCTCTACTCCTGAGTTGAGCAAATGATAAATAGACACACATATACGCAGAGAGAGGGAGAGAGAGAGAGAGAGAGAGAGAGTAAAATGATGAGGTATTGAAGGTGCAAGTTGATGTAACTTTGCTTAGGCACGACCTCTTTGGTCAAGAGAGATGATGGGAAAAGGACAAAGCAGGACAAAGTAAATTCTAAACACTCTACACAGACATTTCCACCCAACTCAAACAGAGAGTGTAATGTCGAGGATTGATTGGATTGGGAAAGTGGGTGGGAACTGAGAAGTATAGGTGGAGGAGGGACATTTGACTTTGAGATTAAATGCATTTTACGGCTTTCGATTTGACTGCATTTCGAGCTCTTTGGGCCGTCGATTGTCAATAAGGAGGTCCCTCGTGTCTGTACTCACTACTCACTACTCTTTCTTGAGAGAGAGAGAGAGAGAGAGAGAGAGCGAGAAAGATGGGACTGCGTCAGACAAGGCAGACAGGATAAACATAATTAAACACCGTCCCATTGAAAATATCTTCTCCTTAATTTATTTATACTAATATCATTTCTTTATTAATAATAATTCAACCTTCAATTAGGATTTAGGAGTAATAAAAATAAAATGAAAATGATTATTAGATTACATTTCAAATTTTTTTTTTTATATGGGTCATGCTAATGATTGGACATTAGTTAACAATCCATTTAAGAAAAGTTTTGACACTACTTTTATGAAAAATAAAAAGAGTTGTTGAACTTATCAAAAAAAAAAAAAGATACTATGTCTACAACAATTTTACAACATTTTTACAACAAATCACAGGTGGTTAATTGTTATTGATTCAAATTTGAAACTAATCCTAAGATTACTTTTTTGCCCCAACAATAACAACCAGTAACAACTTGCCACTTACGATTTGTTGTAAAAATATTGTAAAAATGTTGTAGACATATCATTTCTCAAAAAAAAAAAAAAGCTATTGAAGCATAATTGTTTTTTTTCTTTTCCCATAAAAACTTTCTTTAAATGGATTATTAACAAATGTCCTACATTTCTCTTTTTACACAAGTTTTGTTTCTAACTCAAATGGTGGGCAAAGAAATATTCCAACTTATGCATCCTCCAAAGGGTTCAAGCAATAACTAAGTAGTGATTATAGTAATTGTTGTGGTGTATTATGTGGTTTGAACTCCATCATCCTTTATCTTGTAAAAATTTGTCTGCCTTAAAGTTTAGGGCATAAGCAATTTTAGTTGGTGAAATTTAAAAACTAACACATTGTCATTTTATAAGGACTAAAATTGATTGCTCTTAATTTATTAAGGACTAAAATTGATCACTTAAATTTTTTTCAAGAACTAAAAGCAATTACTTAGAATTTTAGATACTAAAATTATTCATAGACTAAAACTTTAGAGTCCAATAATATATTTTGGTTTATTCTGAATCATGATCTCCCATTGATTGTACTAGTTGTTGGGTTGTCATTTCAAAATATTGACCCTACTTTTAAGTTATTGGATTAGACCATTGATGTTTTATGTAACTATAAGTTGATTGTGAGTGGTACTTAATTACTTTTTCATAGACCCACCAATTTTTTATACCACTCATAGTTAACTACTTCAAGAAGTTGTGGCAAAAGTATTGTCCCTAAACTCATTACCCTTTCTCCACTCTATACAGTCTACCACGTTAGAGTTATGACAAATGTTATGACACAAAAGTTGTGTTTCTAAAATTTTCCTTCTAAATTTGGAGCCCCAAAATCTGTATTTACAAAATGAATGCTTTTCTTACATAATTTTTATGGTCAATTATCATTTTGGCCCCTAAATTTTTTCCTATGTATTAAAATAGCTCATAATGTTTCAAATATGTTAGTTTAGTCTCAAACCTTTTGATATTGCATCAAAATAATCCTTGTCGTTATGTGACTGATTAAAAATGCTAGCATGACTAACAAACATATTTTTTTAAAATTGCTAATTGGACAACCACGAATTTCCATGTGTCAGTTAATTTTAAATAAATAAATAATTCAGCCAACTAAATCACATGTATGCATGCGATATTGATCTTTGCTTGGTTACAAATGAGGGAAGAGAAGAGAAAAGAAATGAATAATATCAAGGAAATGAGAAAGGAAAGAAAAGAAATCAATTCTCATGTGTATGTTTGGAATAGGGAGAGAAGGGGAAAAGAAAAGAGAACTTTTTTTTTTCCTTTGTTTGGTTTGCAATAAGAAAGGAAATGAAAAGAAAATATATGTTTTTTTTTTTTTTAAACATTTATGCCCATATGTAACTTCATGTCATATTATATTATTTATGTGGGCTCCATGTTTTTAAAACCATTGTCTCCATTCAAGTCCACCCAATTTGGGCGGATTGCAAATATATGGGCTCATGGGAAATGGTTTTCCCTTTTATTTCTTCCATGGTTACCAAACAGAGGAAATGACTACATTTTTTCTCATTTCTCTTCTTTTCCTCTCTCCTCTAGCCTTTCCAAACACATTGTGAGATAATTGGGAAAAGAATCCCTTGATCTCACCATGAGAGGAAATGAAGAAGACGGGGAATTGAAGAAATTGAGATGATCACGCGACAACGACCTACCAATCTGACGGTGACAGCAAAGCTGATACATCCACTAGTTAATGATTAGTTTTTGGGTTTTGTTGATTTTTTAAAAGTATTTTTTATTTGACCCTCCTTCTTTGATTCCATTGCTTGATAAGAAGGTATTTGATATAAAAGAAATTTTATTTTTTAATTGTATGTGTTTATGTAGTTTTGAAGCCAATTTTGGGGCTAATGTTTAATTTATTATTATTTTTTGTTGTATATGTTAAAAATAATTCCTTTCAAACAAAGGGCTTGAATTAGGATCGCAAGAACGTACGAAATGGAACGGTATCCAAGTTAAAGATCCTACTCTTCAATGTCCCATCTACGATTTGGTTTCTTAGATTTTGTCAAATAGCTTGTTGGGGAGAGGAACACTTTGGGGTGACTCCTTGAGTAGTTAATATAATATATAAATACACCATTTAAACAAAAATACTTAAGCCCAATGGATATGAGCTTAACCATGTTATATTAAACATTCATTCTTCTCATTAATATCCAATGTTGGACTTCATTACTTAACCAATCACACTACTCATACATGAATATCATAACAAATCTCCCCCTTCACATCTAAGCCTTCTACCAAGTCACTTGTGGCACTTTAATTAGTCTGCCCCTTAAAGAGAAACATTTTTCTTGACAATCCAAGTGTTATGCATCCCTAGCACCAATAATGTGCCATTTCCTTAACCATGTTTGGGGTGGACATGGGAGTCTTCTCTGCATAACTATGGGAGTCGCCAATACCCAATTGCCTACTTAGCAGAACCTTTACTCAACCATGAGTGAGAGAACATAGGAGTCTTCTTCGTTCTACCTAGTGGAATCCACTAACGAACACTTATCTTCAAACCATCAACTCTAATACCACTAAGACATTAGGGAGACTCCTTGAATAGTTGATATAACATATAGTGATATCATTTAACCCAAAAGTCTTAAATCCTATGGATATGAGCTCAATTATGTTATATTAATCACTCGTTCTTTTCATTAGTATCTAATGTGGGGCTTCATTACTTAATCAACCACATCACTTACACATGAATATCACAACATAGCCTATAACAATAAATATAAATACAGAATAAAATTTAAAGAGAAAGAAAGAAAGAGATTTTGATACATGTTTATACATATTCACCTAGAGGAGTTTACAGTGAAGATGACTTTGAAAGAAGAAATCAACAAAGTCGAAGCTGGGTTGGAAATTTAGAAAGCAAAGGCTTGCATTCAAACTTTATTTTCGATACAAAATACATAGATTCACAGAATTGAAAAGTAGTATCGACTTCAATGATCGTCATCAACTAAGCACTCTCAACCTCTTTGATCTCCCATTAATTGGCAGATTTTTTTTTTTTTTTTTTATTAATTTTGAAGGACATGTGGTAACCATGTGGCAATCCAATTGGGAAAATTATAATATTTTAATATGTCTGTTAGTTATGACAGCTTTTTCCATTCATCACTTACAACAATGACTATTTTGACACAATACTAAAAGGTTAAGGACTAAAGTCTAAACTCACACAATTGAAATGTTAGGGACCAATATGGTAATTAACCCTAATTTTTATATGACTCTTCATGAATTGTTAAGCAAGGTTTTCCCAAGCAAGACAATCATTATTTTCATGGCCAAACTCACAAATGCATATATCAACCAATTGCAAAACGTTACTTGGATGAACCTTGGGCTCTAGTACCACTTGTTTGTGATAGTGGAAACTATGCTACCACTTGTCATTCAATTAATGGTACCCAAGGATTTGAACAAATATTAAGGTAAATATATCAACAAGAACATACATAGAAAACATAAGAATTTACTTGGTTCTACAAACAATCTACTTCCACGGAGAGAGAGAGAGAGAGAGATCAAATCCATTATACTCAATAAAGATTACAATGTTCAACCTTTCTTACATATATATCATCATGAGTACATATCATTTTAACCCCAAAAAACTTTCAAATTACTCTCATTCTAATAGTCTTCTTCTCTATCCGGAGAAAGTCTATTCTAAGAGCCTTCTCTTGTTCTAGGGGGACTCTTTTTTAATAGTGTGTTTGGATAGAAAGCAATGATAGAAGAGTAGAGAGAAGGGGATGGGAAGGGTTTGATTAACTTTAATTGTTTGGATGTTTTTTCAAAGGAGGGAGAAGGGTTTGAAGGGGTATGGAGGGAAATCTTGCCCCTTATATTGAAAAAAAAAATCTTAAATTATCAATTTTTCCCTAATAATATTAATTTATAACTATTTCTTTGAAAATAGCAAATGACAGTCATACTTGTCAATAGAGTCCAAATTTGGTAAGAATAGAATGTAAAACATGAGTTTTCACCATCTATTAAGAGATTGTCACATCAGCATTTTACTTAAAATTTAATATATCCTACCACATCTAATAACATCTCAATAAACTCTTAATTTAGTTGGATTTATATATGGGTATTAGAATTGATTGAGTGTGATTGTACTTATTTTTAAATATGTAATAAAATGATGTGGTATGTTGGGATTAAAGGAGTAAAACATGAATTTTACACTACATCCTTACATAATTCAATCTCTTGTTAATATATATGACAATTTCATTCTACTCTCTCTCCTACTTGATTTTTAAAACATCCAAATAAAGGGAATGCATATTCATTCCTCTTCCACTTAAATAATTTCTGATACATTTAAACAAGAGGAATGGCTAAGAGTTTATACTTTTCTCTCCCACCAAACTTTAAAAACACACTATGAGTCTTTTCTTCTTCAGCAAAAACTTGCCTAGAGTCAACAGATCTCAACTAACCAATCTATTAGGTGTTTAAGGAGTCCAAATCTTCTATACCACTTTTTATGTATTGCTCTATATTCCACCAATCATTACTTGTCATGTTTTTATTTTACTTTCCTTATAAAATATTTGAAGTTTAAAATGGAAAGCAATTATACACATGGTAAATAGTGATTAGTGAAACATAAAGTGGTACACAAAAAGTGGTACACAGGATTTGCATTCGTGTTTAAGTATATGTACTATGTAGACCTTAGAGCAAAATATCTTGGTTTATCACTAAAGATAGGTTGCCTTGAAATCAAAAGATTTCTATAATGAGATTGAAAAAGATGAATACGAAATTGCAAGCTTTGATGATCGAAACTTATTTTTTTATGGGGCCATGTCCATTCTTATTAGAATCGTTGCTTCTGCCATCCTTTCATATGTCGATGTCTCCTCCTTACTTTCCTATAATAAGAAGTTTACTTCTCTGTTAAAAAAGAAAAAAAAAAAAAGAAAAAGAAAAAAAGAAGAAGAAGTTCACTTCTCAGCTTCACTCCATGTTCAAAAAGTTTTGGTGGGTCTCAATTTAAAAGCGCAGGACATCATATGTTCTTCTAAGTCTATGACTACTCCTGCCCAGCTTACAAGAAAGAGTGATATGACCAAGCTTTAATTGATTCTACTGGCACATGGATTCAAGTGTTCAAGCTCAAGCATAAATATCTTCGTGAAGCATCTTTTCTCTTACCACAAAATCCCAGGCAAGGCTTAGGTATTTGTCAAGTCATTTTAAAGGAAGTTTACTTTTTTTAAAGGAAAGTTTACAAAAAAAAAAATTTTAGAAACAAACACACGCAAAGAGAAGATGGAAAGAGATTCTAACACAAATAATTATTCTAATATATGTATTTTTTAATTGATTTTAATTTATATTCTATATATATATATTAAACTAATGAATTGAATCTCGTCACATTATTTATATATTTTTAAATATAAATAATGTGGCGAGATTGTAGACCCCAAACCTCTTTTTTAGACTTGAAAGCAACAATTTGACGATGGTGTAAAGTAAACACCACATTCTCTAGAGTCATCGGTCCCAATGAGAAACAACTCCAGCCATTACCAATTTAATAAAAGAAGGCTCTACCCCATGGACCAAGAGAGCTTTTTCCATAAAACAGCTAGGTTCTTAATTTACAAGAAGTGGCATATGCCAGCATGAGGATGGCATATATGCCCTCTCTCGACAAAAACCCTAATTTTCTTAAAAGCACTCTCATTTTTATTTTGATTGATCCTCGTTTCCACCAACCCTAGAATTTCATAATTCTATAAAGATAAAAAACCTTTGCACACTTTTAGATATCATCTTTTGGTGATGAGTGCACTTTTAACAATGGTAAAAAAAGGAAGAGTTCTTTTGCATTTTCTACGGAAGGGTTTTTCTTGAATAAAAACGTCCCCTCAAAAGTGAATCTACTTTCATTTCCACTTCACTCTTTGAGGTTATTAAGTATTTTTCCGAGTGTTGTTTTGTTTCTAGTTTCAAACCTAAATCCATTCTTGCCCAAAGTCGAGCCGTGGTGGTGATCAACTGATGCACTAGCCACTAGTCAACTTTATACATACAATACAAGTACTTGATTCTGCCATAGTCCTTTCCTCCACCTGAATGTCTTATTTTCATTTTTTACTTTACTATTTCGAATGCTAATAATGTATGATTTATGATTTCGGTTTGTTTTCTCTTATCTGCCATTCATTTCATCCTTCGCATGCTCACAATACCCAAATGGGTTGTTGTTATTATTATTATTGTAAGGCCAAAATATATCGTTGATTCCTAAAGTTACATTTAAATCATGAGCCATTTTGTTCCCCACCCCCCACCCCCCAAAAAAAAAAAAAAAAAAAAAACTCCTGAGCCATTTTAGCTTCTTAAGTTTAGAATGGTCACTTTTAAACATTAACAAACTTAAAATGATCGTTTTTATCACCTAAAAAATTTAAACCGATCAATTTTAGTCCCAAATAAATTTAAATCAATTGCTTTTAGCCTATTGACAATTAAGTGATGACGTGAAAAATTTTAATTTGACCAACTCATCAAAGTGAATAAAATCAACCACTTCAAATTTTAAAGACTAAAATCTCTCACATTAGCTAAAATTTAAGGACCAACTTTAAGTCTGTTATTGATATCCTTCTTTTTGTTCGGGAAAATATGCATTGTAGCAATCTAGTCAATTCTAAAACAAGCAGTAAAGTTTCTCACTAAACAATGGGTACATTTTACATTATACTGAAATTAATAATAAAAAAAGGTACAAATTATAGTCTGTGCTAAAATTCATTTTACTCTATTCACTTTTACTTAAACTAATGTGTAACACGTGCTTACACATGGGGATGATAAATTTAAGTGGTGCTATTGATGTTAGTTTATGTTATTAAACATAAAATATACTCATTAGTTCGATTATGACATTTAGAGGTACTAAAATGATTTTTTATTGCAATTTTTATGATATTAGTTACACCAAGTTTCTCATTACATTACTATTATGTATATAATTTTGAAAATCTCTATTGGATACTATATATACAATATCAATTCATAATCATTGTACGTGAAATTTTACTAAGTACAAAACAAAATAAAAAGAATAGATTGGTCCAAAAGTATCTCATAAATTGAATGAGGATAAGTGCATAGGATTGTTTAGCACAATTATAATTTTTTAGGTTCAAAATCTTCGCATACAAAATATCTAAACAGAAACAGTATAAAAAAAACATGCTAATTAATTTAGAGAAAAAATAATAACAAAAATCTAAACAATTTAATCTTTATGGAAAACTAACAAAAGCAAAATCCAATTTTGATTCTAATTGAATTTTCTCTAAGTTTTGGTTATATATATATATATATATTTTTTTTTTTTTCTATTGAGCAATGGACCATACATAATCATGGTATATTACATAAATAACTTATAAATTTGAATTATTTTTAGTTACACACAAAAAAAAAAATGGCTCATAAATATAAAATCATTTAAAATATTTTTTCCTCTAATTTTATATATAGAGTTAAATATATGATTAGGTTTTTTTATAGTTTATTTATATTGGACTCCTCATTTTCTATACTGAATTAACTCATTTGACACAAAAATTAAAAAATTTAAATTAGAGAGGACACGTAACGCAAACTTAAACTTTAATTGAAATCCATTTTTTACATTGAATTAACTTACTTAATACAAAATTTTAAAACTTAGATTAGATGGGACATGTGATGCAAAATTAGACTCTAATTGAATTTCAGTTTAAAATTTAATTAGATTTTCTCTCAGTTTTGACTATATATATATATATATATAAAAATTGTCAAATTAGTCTCTGTGATGGGCAAATTAGATAAGTAAGATTTCAACCTTACACAATTAATTTATAGAGATGGAATGTCAATCAACCTTGTTTACCCTTTTTAACAATTCTATGAAGTGATCTAGGAATGTATGTTTGATACATATAAGCCAGGCAAAGTAAAACACCTCATGTCTGGGATTAATACAACAATGCTCCTCGGTTTTAGGCTGAGGTGTAGGTTAATACTTGTTCTTGAACTACAATGTTCTCATCTCTCTCTTTTCTGCTTTGATTCTTGATCCCCTATCTTGTAGGGTTCCCTTTCCTTTATATAGTCATTCAGATTGCGTCTTGGCCATCTACTTGGACAGCCAAAGCTTTTTCTTTAGATGTTTATCCCATCAGGGCCTTACTAGAAGGTTTCTCTGTTAGGTTGTGAGCTGTGATGACACTATTCAGGAGTCATTCTACCATTAATGAGGTCAGCTAAGTAAGTGCAAAGTATTGAATGCGAAGATGATGGATGTTTTATCTGTACCTTTCCTTCACCCACTCAATGACAAACCTTCCTTCATTTCCTCGGTCATGTGTCTGGTGGTTTTCATGGCCAGTCCTCGGCCCTTTCAGGAATGTACCCATATGCTCGGGTTTCTCGGGCACGCCAGTCTTCTCAGGTTTTGTGATTGTGTTATCATGTTTGCTCCCAGGCTTCCTGGACAAAACCTTTCAAAGTGTGCCCCTTTTGTCTTGACCTCTTCCTATTTATTCTTGTTCTCGGTTTGCATGCTCTTGTCCTAGGTTTCCCATCCTCCCACAATCTCTATAGTTTAACTTTTAACTTTTATCTTTTATCAAAAATTAGAATCTTAAATGCCTTAGCTTATTTATATTAGAAATTAAATTTTGAGATAGAAAAATCATGGCATAACGTGGATGTTCTGAAAAACTCGCATTTTGGCCATTTTCTGCACGGTGACGAAGTCCGATTTCCCACGCACCAACGCGTATGTATGTGGATATGTGCATACGCCTGCATCAATAATTGTGTTTTGTTATTATATCTTATCCATTGGATTTTGTTTAATACACCTAGCTCCCAGAATAAACAAACATATCTGGTTTCAAATATGAAAAGAGAAAAATAAAGTTTTTATGTTTCCTTGCTTTTTCGGCTGACAAACTTTTTCATTGAGAAAACAAAGACCTGTTTGGTAACATTGGTTAAATAATGAAAATTATTGTTAAACACTCTAATTCGTATTTTCACACACTTTTTGACTCATACATATTTCCACAAAACTTAAACAACGTTACTAAAAATTTCTTACTAAACGGGCCCAAAATGTCCACACAATTTCAGTTTCGCTTATCCCAGATGGATTAAGGTGTGAGATTCTTATCTCAGCACCAAAAAAAAAAAAAAAAAAAAAAGTGTGAGATTCTTATAAAAAGCATAAGTGGGATTTTGGATGATATGGTGATGTCTCACAGAGTGATATGAGACAAAATTATAATTATAATATCAAATATTGAAAATATTGTTGCTTTGATTCTCTTGAAACAAAGTGTTAAAATAGATTATCACTTTGTTTTTTTATAGAAAAAAAAGTGGCGTTTCAAGATTTGACCAAATTATTTCACTTTCTCTTAATAAAACAATATTCCTAAAATTTCATGAATTAATGATGTGGTGAATTGAATTTGGGACTTCTGAATTACGGTCACTTCCCAACAGGGGCGGAGACATAAATTTTTGTTTAAAGGGGCCAAGTTGCAACACTAATATATTTATCAAGACAACTTTCTACACACACATATATACACACGTTTTTTTTTTTTATTATTATATACACCCACATATATACACACACTTTTTTATTTGATAAATTATATATATACACACACACAAAAAAAAAAAAAAAAAAAAAGAGCTTAGTATTTTCAATCATAATTATGTTTGATGGTGATCTTTCATAAAATTAATAAAATTCATTTTTACCATTTTTCATAGTGAAATTCTTAAAAAGCTTCATTTTCTATACAAATTATCAAATGTTATACTAATGTAAGTGAAAAATCATTCAATTGAACTAATGAAATTTTCAAAAATATGAATAATCTAAAACTTGAAGGAACAAGTTAGGTTTTAAACATATTTAAAATTATCTTGCTTTAACCCGTTATGTGGCAATTAAAGAGACATTGTGTAGTTTTAGTGACAAGATTTTTTTAATGAGTCAATGACTTGTTAATCGCCACATAACAGGTTGAAAAAGATAAATTCAAATATGTTTGGCGTCAAATTTTATCAAATATTTAATAGATATAAGAGCACATTTTACAATAAAAAATAGAATTCCAAAAAATAAAGTTATGTCTCTTTAACTATTAGACCAATTTTTTTTTTTTTTAAAGAGCATCATTGGACTAATTCAAATACTTGGGAGGCCAACTCTTATTTTTGTAGACTAAATTTTAAAAACATTAAAATAATTATATATATATATATATATTAAAAAAATTTCAAAATTTTGGGGGCCATGGCCCCCCACCACCCTTCAACATAGCTCCACCCCTGCTGCCCAAATCAATAAAAAAGCCCACCATTTTAACTCATTATTTTATTCAAAATCATGATTGAAAATTTGGAAGATGCAACATGCTTAGTTGGCAATTTCCACAATTGCAAAAGGATGATCTACAACATAAAATCACAACTTAAAAATTAGATTTTATCCTATGGATATCACCATTAATTTTCATTCTTGGCCAAACTTTCTGACCCTTTGCTGCATCTTGGTCCATAGTTAATTTTTTTGATCAACCCAGCTGAATCATTTCTAACTTAAGAAGTAAAACTAAAAACTCCTTTCCAACAACGGGTAAGGCTAGCTATGACCTTCCCCTTCTTTTGACATTTGGTTGTGGCATGAGAAATATATGTGATGTTGGGATTAGCTTTTTTTTTTTTTGTCTTCGTCGTTAGTTTATATATGTTGATCATATGAACATAAATATATGAGTTTCATAATTTATAAAATTGTGGTTTAAATAATGATATTTACATAAATTATATTTTACCAAATTGAGACATAAACTATGTCATTCTTTTCACACAATACTTACATATTGAGATCATATGCATATTTAGAGTTAGGTATTGCATATAATGTAATTATTATGAATGGTTAAGAATGATAGTTGCTAAAAAAAACTTTCAATCTCAACAATTGATTAAAAAATTAAAAATGTGAAAAGCTAAAAAAATTTATGAGAGAAAGTCGGTGAATTGCACCCATCCTAATCCTTCCCATCCGTGGAATATTTTATGAGCTGATGTAGCAGACATTTTTTAGGCATGCATTGGTCTTCCCAAGGATTCAACAGCCTTTGCTCCAAAAAAAAAAAAAAAAAAAAAAGCTATAAGACAAGTATGAAAGTTAAAAAAGCTATAAAAAAAAAAGCTATAAAACCAGTCCACCACTGCCCTAATCTTACTAGTATGCACTCAGTAAAATAGAAAGCTATAAAACAATAGACTTCTCTAGCAATACCCAAGTAACAAAGTTCTCTCCCAGCCTACCTAACTACTTGTGACCACACCATGGGTAAGCTACGAAAATTATTGAAGTAGGGTATGTACAATAATAAGCCTGCAGACAGGAAGTCAAATATATCTTCTTACATGACATTTTTAAGACACAGTGGCAAAAACGTTATCTTTCTTTTCTGGGAAGCATCATTTTCAGTTCTTACCACATCGGCTGGCAGCAAGTTATATAAATGGGAAGCATTATCTTTCTTATCTGGGAAGCATCATTCTCAATTCAGCCAGTAAGGGACCACGGCGACCTCTTATCTCTCTGGTTAATAGCTATGGAAAATTTAATTTTGTTATAAAGATGAGCTTGTGGTGGGTACCGTCAACTTGTCCTGTCACAATATTCAATCATACACGCATTTGCAGAGACCCATATACACAGATGCTTGAATTTGTAGCCATGTTTTTGTTTTTTGGTGCACATAAACTTCATTATCGCTTATCAAGCACTTGGCACCGACAGCCAGTACCACATGCTCAGTCATTTTCTTCCTTTCCAGCTCCTTGTTAGGTAGGGCGTAGGCTACCAGCTTCCCAGCTTGAATGTTAAACGATAGTTATTGCAAATTTGCAAGTAATTAAACAAACTTAATGAAACGTGATATCTTTATAACATTTTCGCAACAAATTATAGGTGATTAGTTGTTATTGATTCTAATTTGAACATACCACTCAAATTATTTTTCTATCACACCAATAATAACCCTTAACAACCTGTCACATAAAATTTACTATGAAAATATTGTAGACATAACATTTCTCTAAACTTAATACACTTTTACATTTACAAATATAAAATATGAATAGAAAAATATAGAAATCTATTTGGATTATGAAATGATCCTAATACATTCTTTTTAGCTCTTTTACCCTTAATTTAAAACAAACAATTCTCCATTTAAATAATTGAATAAGTTGAGCGATTCAATATCCATGGATGATTTTATGAATCACCCAACTAAGAGGTTAGACAAGATTCCTCCAAACCATTTTGAAATGAAATTTTATCCACTTAGAAATATTAGAAAAATGGCTTGAAAATATAATTAATGTCATGCATATCTTATCACACAAATTGTTTCCCTCATAATTGTTGAAGATGAGTAATTATTCAGCACTCTGAGAGTATATTGATGTGCAATGATGGAGTCCAAAAAAAATTTCTAGGGAGAGTCAAGTTAAATATATCTATAATTTTTTAAATCCCCAAAATAACACACACACATTCATCAAATCAATTTTATTAAATTCAAGAAAATTCTTCCAGTAAGTAATGTATAATTATTATTTAAATTAGGGTAAAATACAAGTCATGTATAATCATTATTTAAATTAGGGGTAAAATACAAAAAATTATTGTTCAGATTTGGGCTAATGTGAGTTACTACTATATTTTAAAAAATATCCAATTTTCTCCCTAAGAAAAAACGACACTTTGAAAATGTCCCAGCTTTTTATGCTTTCTTCTCCCGTTCTGGTTACTATTTATCTACCATTGCCTAGCTAGCTACTCTCTTGCACATATAATTGTCATACAATCACTATGAGACCTATCCAATCAAGACAAGTTGTTGGAAGGAAGCAAATGACTTAAAGAATAATAGAACTTTCAAACAGTGTAAAGAATCGTTTGTGCTTAGGGAGAAAATTGGATATTTTTGAAAAGTTTTTGTAATATTTGGTTTTAGTGTCTGTTTGGTATGATTAATTTTGTCATCTTATTTTACTATTCAACTTATTTTTGTTACTATTTATGAGCTCTACTGCACTTTTTGGTATTATACATGGTCTCACTGTACTATTTTAGCTAACTTTTATCTTTATTTACAGTAGTTTCAGCAAAAAGTTTTCAATTTCAGTAAAATAAGCGGATCCCAAATAGACCCTTAGTCAAAACTTCAGGGTTGATTTTTGTATTTTACTAATTAAAATATATTAATCACAATTGATATTATTTAAGCATTTTAAATTAAGTTTTTTTGGTTAAATAAATTGAAGATTACGCATTAAAATATAACAATACTTTTAAGAAAAATAAAATGTATACAAATCAATTAATTTGCGATAGATTAGATAGTAAATGTCACTTTTATATTCCTTAACAAGATCGAAACCTAAGTGATCTATCCATGACCAGGATGAAGCTTGGGTGAAGCTAAGTGAATGTCTGAATCGACTGATGTTGAAAAATCAATGTATGAGTTGGGATAGAGGTGAAACGTCACTCAAACCCAAAGCTAGATGGTTCTCCTTGAAATGCGTTGAGGCATACTAATTGACGGGACATTTAGGAGTAAAGTACTATTTCTATGCAGGTCGTGAGAGTGATTCCCAATAAAGGGAAATAGGAATATGTTCGTGAACATATGCTTTTTCTTTATTTTCCTTTTCCCCTAGGTATAATTATTAATGTGTAGGAAAATTAGAATGAGAAAATAATAACAAATAAAAATAAAAAAGAGGAGAAATTGTGACTTTAAAGCATGTGTATTAACATTATCTTTAAGATTATAATTATCCCACCTCAAAAGAGTTTGTTATCGGGTTAAGAGCAATTCATCTCTAGGAAACATCAAAATCACAGTTGTAGACAGTTTTTCTTTGAAATATGTCTTAGGAGAATATCTTACAATATTATGTATTTGAATATGATTTATGCGTAATGGCTCTTCATTTGAATTGACACCTTTATGAACGTCTTGACTTTGCATATTAATTCATAACCATTCAAAAATAATTATCTTTTAAAATCAGTTAATTAAAAGAAACTTTCATGTGTTATGATCTAGTGTATCTTATCTTATTCAATGAAATTTATTAAAAAAAAAAAAAAAAAAAAAAAAAATCAATGTCCAATGCACATGTGCCACATTTCCAAGTGCCAAGTGTACCCTACAATCTACATCATGCACCAGCACGCGTTTTAAAGTCACCTGTCCATAAAATTTTTCAAAAATTTTATTTGTCGGTGTTTAGGCTACTTTATATGCCTATCTGGTAAACTTTCTAAATGGGACAAGTCTTAGAAGATAAACATACACTTCCTTCATTTCATATCTCAATCTATACACTACTATATCTATATTTTTAACACATATCTCAATCTACACTATATATATATATATATTTATATTTTTAACAATCCATCGCCTAGTTTGTTATTTTATTTGTTAGTACTATTCATGTTACTCTACATACCCACTAAAAAAAAATTCTAACTTTCTATGTGAGATAAGTCTTAAGACATAAATCCGCTCCCCTCCATATCACAACTTTTTACACAAAATTTTGTAAACAAATATTCACTGTGATGTTTGGTTAGATTTTGGTGTAAATTACCCCAAACTGTAGTTTATTAAGTGTTTGTTTAGGAATAATTTATTTAGCTGAAATTGAAAACTGTTTGTTAAAAGTACTTTAAATAAAAGTAAAAGTTAACTAAAATAGTATAGTAAGAGTCATGAATAGTACCAAAAAGTACAGTATGACTCATGAATAGTAGGAAATATAAGCTAAATAGTAAAATAAGCTGGCAAAAATAATCAATGCTAAGCACACACTAAGAGTCTGTTTGTGATCCTCTTATTTTGTTGAAACTGAAAACTTTTTTACTGAAAGTACTGTAAATAAAGATAAAAGTTAGTTGAAATAATATAGTGCAACCTATGAATAGTACAAAAAAGTACAATGAGACCCATGAATAGTAGTAAAAATAAGCTGAATAGTAAAATAAGTTGGCAAAATTAATCATGCCAAACGGACACTTAAACAGCTTATTTAGTGTGCGTTTGGATTGCGTTAATTGCGCATTTCTACGTTTAAAGTGGGACCCGCTTACACTGTGCACATTCAGCCATTCACGCCGTTTGTCCATCCTTACTAGAGCCCATGTGTACTATGCAGTTTGTCCATTCACGCAGTTTAGCCACTGTGCACTGTGCACATCTCTTTGCTGGGACCCACGTATGCAATTTTTAATCCTATTTTAAAATTATTTGCTACATTATTTTCAGTTTTCAGCAAAATAAGCAATATCCAAACAGATCCTTAGTTGAAATTAAAAACTTTTTATTGAAAATACTATAAATAAAGACAAAAATTAACTAAAATAATATAGTAAAACTTATAAATAGTATTAAAAAGTATAACAAACTAAATAACAAAAATAAATTGACTTTTTAACTAATGCCAACGCAAACTAATTATTCACCTTTAGCCTTTTTGAAGTTCCAAGGAAAAAAATAAAGTTTTAAGAAAAAATAAAAATAATGTAGTGTTTGCTTTCAGCCTTATCCCAAATAGGATTGTGCAGTATTTGGAAAAGATTCTCCTCTTAGTGACCCCACCGCACTGTCCGATAGTCAAACTCTAGACCGCAAGCATACAAATTAGATTTGACTATGGTTTATAATTTTATAATTACCCTCAAGTGATTGTCATGAATAGGTGATATTTTCGTAAGAGTACGGTGGACAGTAATTTCATGTCGATTATTTGTTTTGTACTAAAATATATATATATATATATGATTGTATTTAACGAGAAGATCTATTGAACATAGACATAGAATATATTGTGTTAACCCCGTGACGTATTTATCATATATGAATTAATTAAACCGACCACCAACATAGTCTAATGGTACATCCCTAGGTTTATTAGGTGTGCGTTTGGCTCTAGTTTAAAAAATTAGCTTATTTTATTATTTAGCTTATTTTTGTTATTATTTATATTTATAAGTCCATTATACTTTTTGATACTATTCATGAGTCTCACTGTACTATTTTAACTAACTTTTATTTTTATTTACTGTACTTTCAGCAAAAAATTTTAATTTTAACAAAATAAACGAATTTCAAACAAACCCTAAGTAATTATCTAGGAATCTAAAGGTCAAAATTGAAGAGAAGAGAAGAGTAAGAGAATTTTTTTTGCTAAATAGAATAGTAAGAGCATTAGTACTGATAGAGTACATTAATTTCATGTCATTTATTTGTTTTGTAATAATATATATATATATATATGTGTATGAGAGAGAGATAGAGATTGTATTTAACGAAAAGATCTACTGAACATGGAATATATTGCGTTATCCTCATGACAATTTCATCGCATATGAATTAATTAAACCTACCACCAACATAGTCTAATGGTACATCCATCCCTAGGTTTACTAGGTACTATCTAGGAATCTAGGGGTTAAAATTGAAGGGAGGAGGATAGTAAGAACAATAATTAGGAAGAACAATAATTAGGGCTTGTTTGGTAGAGTTCAAATTCACATTTTCACATTTTAAACAACATTACACACTTTTTCATTTACATGTATTTCAAAAAATTATACATAACAATTCTCAAACTACTCTACCAAACAAATAATAAAAGTGAGCTGCATTATAGTAGAGAAAAAGCTAAATTTTTAGCTGTTAGAGGCTTAGAGCATTCACAGCAGTGTAGCTATAATGATATATTGCTAAAATTTAGCTCCACAGACACAAAAAAAACCCCTACAGCAATGGAGCTATACTTAAATATTTTAGATGAATTGCTACAGTACACATCTATCTATAGATGTGCACTGTAGCTTGAAGCAAAAAAAAAATAATGATATTTTATTCACAGCCGGTACAACTTTTTCCTTTTTTTTTTTTTTTTTTTCATTTCACTCTCTCTCTCTCAGTCAGACCACTCATTCACTCTCTCAAGCTCACTATCATCTCTCCTCTCAAGCTCACATCTCTCCTCTCAAGCTCACTGTCATCGTCAGCCCGTCCACCTTAAGCTCACTCCGGTACAACTTGTTCTTTTTTTTTTTTTTTTTTTTTTTTTTTTTTTTTTCATTTTATCAAAATAATCCACTACACAAAAGCTTTTCATTCTTCTTTCTCGTTCACTCTCATTTCATCTGACTCTGAAGCTTATCTCTCTCGTCCTAGCCGTCCCAGCCGCATGCCATCCCAGCCTCAGACCCATGCCATCCCAGTCGTCCTAGCCGCCGATCGCCTCAGACCCACGTCGTCCCAGCCTTCCCAGCCGTCGATTGAAGTCCCAAGCCACACGTCTCTGACCCACGCCTCCGCCTAGTCCTCTATCTCCAGCTCTGTGATTGGTTTTTTTTTTTTTTTTTTTTTTTTTTTTTTTTTTTTTTGTGATTGGTGATTTTGTTTGGTCTGGATTGAGGAAAAAGATTGGTGATTTTGTTTGGGTTTTTTTTTTTTAATTAATTTTTTTTTCTTGTGGTGGTGGTGGTGGCGGCTGTGGCTGTGGCTGTGGCTGATGGTTGATGGTAAAGGTGGTTGTGGTTGTGGTGTGGATGTTTTATTGGTAGTGGGATATATTATTTTATTGTAGGGATATATTATTTATTGTGATGTTTATATTATTTTATTGTGTTGAAAGCTAAAATAGATCCACTGCTGCAGCATGTATATAGGTAAAATAGATAAAGTAAGTTTTGGTAGAGCTAAAAAGTTAAATTTGTAACTTTACTACTACGAATGCTCTTACAACTCCAGTGCACAGCCATCTTTGTGTGCACACTGTAGCTCAGTAGTTAAATAAAAACTATGTTTTATTAGCTCCTTGCTCTGATTACGTGCTAGTTGCCTTTTATTTTTTTTTCCTGGGCCCCGTGTGTGTGTGTGATAGTGCTCTTTTTTTTTTTTTTGCTTTTCTTCTTTTCTTTTTTTTGTTTTTTTTTGTTTTTTGTTTTATTTAACTAGAGGCAACATTCTAAAAAAAAACCTAGAGGCGAATTTTTTTTTAAACTGTTGTTTTTCTGTGCATGATTTTTTTAAAAAAAAATTGTTTTTGCTTTCCTTTTGATTGTACTTATTGTTTATTGTAATGGATATATTATTTTATTGTATTGTATTGTTCATATTATTTTAATATGTTGAATGTTAAAATAAAGTCATTGATGTTGGGTGTTTTGTAAAGCGAGGTGGAAAAATAGATAAACTAACTTTTTGTAGTGCCAAATTGTTAAGTTTTTGGCACCACCAATGCTATGCTTTAGCATCAAGGCACAAAAAGAGGCAACAGCCGGTCTTGCACAATCTTACAATTGTAAACTAAAATATATTATTTAAATCCCTTTTCACCTTTTATTTTCTCTCTCCTTTCAGCCCTTTGTCTTCAACTCCTCTATCTTTCTCTCTCTCACAGTCACAGAGCTCATCTCCCTTCTCTCCGTTGAGCCTTTCTCTCTTCGTGCCTCTCACTGTCGATGACCCTTTCTCTCCGATGGCACTGCCGATGACCTTTTTTGGGCGAAATCATCGTGGTAAAGGAGTTGAGGATTGTTAATCGGATTTCGGTGGGGTTGCTTGGTGGGTCTGAGGCTGAGGATTGTGGTGGATTGGTGTGGTGGGCCGTGGGTTTCTAGCAGTGGAGATCTGTGAGTTCTTGTGGGTTTTAGGCGATGGAGATCAATGTGTTCTTGTGGGTTTCTAACGGTGGAGATCAGTTGGGTTTCTAGATCGATCGGTGTGTTCTTGTGGGTTTCTGATGCTGGAGATCAGTGCGGGTTTATGGTTTTTTAAATCGGCAAGTTGTTGTGTGAGTTTCTAGGTTATGGTTGTGTGTGTGGGTTTTGGTGGTTGGCATGGACTATTGTGGTTGTGGTGGTGGTTGCTGGTCGGTGGACGGTGGTTTGCTAGGATGTGAGTGGCGGTGGTAGTGATGATGTGGTTGCTGGTTGCTTAGAGGAAGAGGAAGAATAAGAGAAATAGTAAAAAAAGAATAAAAAAGAATATTTAAATAAAGTTGCAAAAAAAATAGAGTTTGGGATGTTGGATGTATTGTAAAATGGTATGATATAATTGATAAAGTAACTTTTTGAGATAGTAAAATAGAATAAGATAGAATTTTCGGATGGGAATGCTCTAAAAGTAGGACATTCTAAACACGTTCATATTATAAAAATTACTTTAAAGCTTTTATAAACTTACATTTTTTTTTAATTAATGTAAAATGTTTAAATTATATCTAGAAATTTTTGTAACAGAGTTTCAATTACAGTAAACTATGTAAATGTTTGTGTGTTTTCCATAAAATAAAAAAAAAAAAAAAAAAAAAAAAGATTTAGATCATCTAGATTTCATAGGGTATTCTACCAAATAGATTTCTTTAAATCTTAACCATTCTTTAATAATTTAATGGTTTAGATTTTGCCATGTTAGTATTTCACTAATAATAATCTTAATTGTTTTGTTTGCAACATTATTTTATTATTTTAAGAGTGTTATTAGTGGAATACTAATATGACAAAATTTAGACCCTTAAATCATAAAAGAGTAGTTAGAATTTAAAGAAATTTATTGGTTGAGTACCTAAGAAATTTAGAACATCTTGATCTCTATCAAAAAAAAAAAAAAATGTAAATAATATTAATATACCTCACACCGTAGAACGTGTTAGATTGATAGTTGGGGCTATTCATTTTTCCTATTAAGGAATTTAGCTAGGAATTGTCAGGTGTAAATATTTATTATAAGAAAGAAAAGTAAAAGTTTTTGGGGGGTTACAATTAGTTTAATTGATAAAGTAAAGTTTCTTATGATTAAATAAGGATTTAGAGTTCGATCTCTACTTTCACCAAAAATTGATTGGTATCATAATCTGATGATAAAAAACTATCATCAAGAGCGAACACCAACCAAAAAAATAAAAAATTTGATAAAATCTCTTTGACAACAATGTCTTAATTATTATTTAATTAAGAGCATTGTTTATTATACACAAATTATTTTACACAAATGATTAAAAAAAAAAAAAAAAGTTTATTCCCTTAACTATTACAGCAACCCCCTTCCAATCCCACCATATTCTGCCCTCAGCCTGTCAAATATCCTTATTGCACAACTAGTTTTGCCTCTACTATCTGCCCTATTTTCTAAGGGCGTGGATTATGTCCAATGCCTCTAGTGCACTGGACCCGCTGTGATCATGACATGTATCCATTTTTAGACACGTGTCATGATCGCAACGAATTCAATATCACAAGATACTAGACGTAAGCTGCACCCATTTACTAAATCTCTAGTGTAGCAATCAACAAATGTGGAAGGGAAATGCAGCAAATCCTATATAACTTCTATACTAGACATCTAAATATGGAAGCATATCTCTGTGTCAGCAGCAAGTTGGGAACCATTTTCATTACTATTTCCCAAGAAACTGAAAGTTGTACAATTAAACTAGCAATATCTTAATCATATTTTTAGGAAACAGTTTTAATGATCAGGATGAGTTTATAATAAAAAAATTGGTCATGATAATGGGTGCTCTTAGAGCAATTATTAATAAATCATTCTAGGAAAGTTTTTATATTACTTTTATGGAAAATTAAAAAAGTTGTCAATAAGGAAGGGTGTGGCAAGTTATAATACACACAATACACTCTCTTAAGCAATGTGAGACAATTACCATGGCTTTTGAGTAGAGCTGTGGTGTGCCTTTGTGTTATAATCCATTTTCCTCTCTCTTGTGTGTGTGTGTTTGTTTCTCAAAAAAAAAAAAAAAATTTGTCAATACATTAATTTTTTTTTTCTTTTTTCTATTAAAACTTTCTTAACATAATTTACTAAAATATGCTCTTAGGACATTCATTAATATTTCCCATAAAAAATATCTGATCTAATAAGACATGAAGGAGCCAGGATTTTAATTTAAGGAAGGCAAGATTAAAAGAAAAAGACGAAATAAAAAATTAAATATTTACTCAAAATCTTTATTTTCATACAATATATATATTTTCATGCCTAATGTCAATTCATTCGTTTACCCTCAACAATTTTTCATATTTTAAAATTAGTGCATGATATTTTTATTGTTAATAATGTAATATATACCTTGATATATATATATATATAATGATATATATTGTAATCTTTTATTGTAGGTAGCATAATTAATAGTAAACAAGTCAAAGTCAATCTCAAGTTTAGGCATTACTATTAAACAATTCAAGCTCAAACATATTACTATGTTTGTCAAGGTGGTTAGTATTAGAGTTGATTTAAATAAACTTAAAGTTTGTATTTATATACACTTAAAATTGACTTTTGTAAGTTTGTAATAAATTCATAAGATATTGTATTGTTACTTTGTAGTAAAAAGTTGGTAAATCTAAGTTTAATTATTAATTATTTGCATAAATTTGTGAAATGGGAAAAATTTAGCTATGGTGTTTATTATATATAAAGAAATAATAAGTTGATCAAGTAGCTTGTGAATGAGTTAAAGTTTGTTTGATAAAAAAATGAACTAAACTTGAACATCTAATCTAGCTTGGTGATAAACTCAAGCTTGGCTCATGATCGATCGAAATAAAATTAAATGAACAAATCCTAAACTTCTAATAATGGGCTCTACTAGACTTGTTAATAGCCCTAGTTACTAGCTTGGTTCAAGAGAGAGACTTGGATTATCTTGGCTTGGCCAAGAGAGTTGCCAAAGTAAGTAATTAAGCTTTGTTTTGACAAGTGTTGATACCCATTTTCGCGACACATTTCGTACAAGTCCGATTCAACCAAGCTCGATTTCCTTATGGACTCGATTCATGTATTATATTTTATTTATTCTTTTAAGCATGGCCCAAGCCCATGCGACATATGGGGGAAATTGAGGAAGTGTGGTTTGGAGGGTTTAGGTTGGTTCCTTCGGACCTTTTACATGAGCCCAACCCATGCGTGCTACCAAGTGGGCAAGGGACACTGGTAGCACCTCAGGCTCATGGAGGAGGTCTTGTATCCAAAATTTCCACCCCAAAACAGCCTTTATGCTCTGTGTGACTGCGGCCCAAAGTTGCTATCCGAACCCTTTTTTCCTTTAAAAAATGGTTGGCTCTCATTGGCCAACTTCAGCTGTTAGCTCTCATCTAGTTGAGCCTCCCAATGGTCTGAAACAACTGAAAATGAGGAGCCAATGAGGGTTCAGTCAAGCATTTCCCTTAATGATGATAAAAGTAATCATTCCTTTTATCCAAACAAAAGCAAACCTGAAAATTATTACTTGCTTAACACCTTGGGGTCCAAAGCCTTTTCTATTGACCAAAAACCAGTCACTTTGAGCACCCCAAACTCAATATAAATTCCACAATCAGATTCAAAATGGGAGGAGGATGTTTTACACTGAGAGCAACACCCCAAGCTCAATACAAAAGTCTTTCTTCAACTAAAAAAAAAACAACCAACCACGTTCTACCTAGAAAGCTGAAACTTTAGAGCAAAAACCCACTCAGCCAGTCAACAATCTCACAAATCCAAACCTTAGGGATGGAAATATGGGTACAGGGGAGCCTTCCCTCTCTTCCTCACGACCTCCCTCGATTCCCTCTTCTGTGTGACTGTGGGTCGAAATTTCAGACCTGTTATGTTTTTTATGGTTTTCTGCACTTTTGTTATAAGCATTTTGATTTTCTCTTGTCAAAGCATCATTAGCCTTTTGTTCATAATACATTTGGAATTTTGGGCTTGATTCTCTACAATAAACACTTCTAAAGAACCCAAGGGGAGATTTGGGCCGTTCTTGCTTTTTGGCCCTTGTCGCAAAAACGTCCCCGACATTTTGGCGACTCCACTGGGGAGTCAAGCAGCTAAAACAAGAGAAGTCATGTATCTAAAGATGTGAAACCAGCAAAAAGATGATGTTTCTCGCACCAACTTGTCGTTCTAAGAGAAATCGTATGATACTTTGCCGCGCAAGAAGAGCATGGTGAAGTTGAGCTGAAATAAGTTCTATACTTAGCTCATTGAGTTGCTGGAGATGCTCCAAATCATGTGACGAAATCGCTCCAACCTCCGGAAACCATCCAAGAAGTGAAGGATGGAGGGAGAATTAACTTTCTTATTCAAAAAAAAAATTCTTCTACTCATCTATATATATATATATATATGTGTGTGTGTGTGTGTGTGTATTTTTTAGCTATCATTCATATGGAGGAATTATCCCACATCTCTTGCTTTATATAATATTCGTGAACATTTTTGTTGTAGCTGGAAAATGCAAAAATGGTGAGCCGCAAATCCAACCGCGAAGGGAATGACGGTTCCAACCAATAATGAACAATGCAAAGCTCTAAACATCAATTTCAAAACCAAGAACCCCTCACGCGTTGGCATATGGGAGTTGCGGGTGATTGACTCATTTCAGCGCAACACTAATCGCTGTTGTGTGCGACCCTTCGCAGCTAAATGTTTTTAGCGTCATCGCTAAAGGAAGCTTCACCAAATAGCTAAAGGCCGTAACTAAACGGCCCATCGTAAGGCGCTAGACGTTCCATGCACCAAGCCTTAAGCTAAATATTTTTTGCGTCATCGCTAAATGAAGTCTTCACCAAATGGCTAAAGGCCGTAGCTAAACGGCCCATCGTAAGGCGCTAGACACCAAGTCTTGAGGTAGCGACGTACTACACATCAAGTTGTATTGTTGCTGAGTTAGCGCTGAGCATATGAGGGCTGCCGCGGGTGATTAAATCATTTTGGCATAACAATAATCGCTGCTGTGTGCGACCCTTCGCAGCTAAATATTTTTTGCGTCATCACTAAATGAAGTCTTCACCAAATGGCTAAAGGCCATAGCTAAATGTCCCACCGCCAGGCACTAGATGTTCCATATACCAAGTCTTGAGGGGACAAGGCGAAAACCTTCTCAGAGCATCCAACAAAGAAGGAAAGCTGGACTTGATTTCCTCTCATTGAAACTGTGACACGTTCACACACTCTAAGCCATGACAAGCTCACACATCCAAAATCATGGTCGATCGGCGCACGCTATGGGGTTTTGTCATGGGTGATTGACTCATATTGGCACAACAATAATTGTTGCTGTATGCGACCTTTTGCAAGCAAATATTTTTGGCGTCACCACAAAATGAAGTCTTCACCGAATAGCTAAAGGCTATAGCTAAATGGCCCGCCGCAAGTCGCAAGATATTTCATATACCAAGCCATGAGGTAGCGACGTTTCAATCGTCAAGTCTTGAAGTCATACGAGCGACGAACAACTGTCAAAGCATGCTTAAGCTAAGACTCTCAAGCATTATCTTTGCTAATTAATTATTTTATATATCGTTTAATCCATTTCAATACTCTAGATTTGTTGCCAAAATATTTTCTACAAGTCATTTGTATTAATCTTTAGCCATGAATATCATTTACTAATATAAATGATAATTACACTAGGGGACAAAACAGAAACCTTCTCGGAGCATCCGACAAAGAAGGAAAGCTCGATTCCCTCTCACCGAAGCCATGACAAGCTCATGCATTCTAAGCCATGTCAACACCTTAATCCTTCTTGAATTTGAGATTATACATGAAGATGGAAGTTCAAACGTTGCCATCATCAAGAAAATTGTTCTTGTCACTCAATTCTTGCAATTGAAATCCGCGGCCAAGCCAACTAATAAGGAGAGTTCGCGCGCACCTTTGAAGAATGCTTCACTAGAGCTCGCTCTAAACATTGATGTCAAACAACTCAAAAATCATAAGCTAGTTGCTGGGAATCCATTCCAAAGATTTTCGAGTGGAATCTTAGTATTGATGTGAAAGCTCGGTATAAGCAGCATAGAGGCCAATGAGAAAAATTGTTGTGCTAGGGATGCGGCAACCCTATACCGACGTCTCTAATGCTTAGCCCATCATTGTCTGAAAGTTAGAAGCCAAGCAAGCAAAGTATGGAACCGCTGTCTGCTGTACCATGTATCTTCGACAACAGGCTAACCGAAGCGTGGGAGAAAAACTGCTGTGCTGGGAATGAAACAACCCTATATCGACATCTCCGACGCTTAGCCTATCATTGTCTCAAAATTAGAAGCCAAGTTAGCTGAGTATGGAGACGCTGTCTGCGGCACAACTAATCTTCGACAAAGAGGAATTATATTTTGCCCTTTATATAGCAAATGAGGAACCCCATTTTTGGAATTTATCTTGGAGGAATATGGTGAATACTAAGGGAGGAATAAATCCTTCCAACAACTCTTGGCAATAGGATACCATTGGTTTGGCATAACCAAATTCGCTAAAGTCGCCACACTTCCAAGTGCACTCCAAGCTTATACGCACACACCATATAAGCCTTCAAGACATGAGCGCTCCATAGCCTTTTATACTCGGGGGCTTGAACTTATCAGACCTATCCATTCACCCTTGAATGAGTACATTCGGGTCTTTGCCGCCACTAAATAGTTCACTAAGTGGGCGGAAGCAATTGCACTCAAGAAAAGCGATGGGAATGCTTGTAGCCAAACTCATCAAGAAGCATATCATTTGTCGCTTTGACATCTCATTCATAAGCGACAACAATGCATCTCACTTATACCAATTTTCAAAAGCAAGCCCTATGGAATACTAGGAAGCCGACAAACTATCATGTTATCGAAGCATGGTGAGATCCCTACATGCGAAGGTGTAATGCCTTCAATAAGGTAGGGAAAGCCAACGCTTTCTTCTAATGAGAAACCTTGCGAAACGGCAAGAAAACCAACAAATTACTCCTACGGCAAAGCCTCTACATGTGAGGGTAAAAAAATACTCTCAATAAGGTAGGGAAAGCCAAAGCTTTCTTCTAATGAGAAACCTTGCGAAGCGGCAAGAAAACCAACAAATTACTCCTACGGCAAAGCCTCTACATGCGAGGGTAAAAAATACTTTCAATAAGGTAGGGAAAGCCAACGCTTTCTTCTAATGAGAAACCTTGATAACGGCAAGAAAACCAACAAATTACTCCTACGGCAAAGCCTCTACATGTGAGGGTAAAAAAAATACTCTCAATAAGGTAGGGAAAGCCAAAGCTTTCTTCTAATGAGAAACCTTGCGAAGCGGCAAGGAAACCAACAAATTACTCCTACGGCAAAGCCTCTACATGCGAGGATAAAAAATACTTTCAATAAGGTAGGGAAAGCCAACGCTTTCTTCTAATGAGAAACCTTGCGAAGCGGCAAGAAAACCAACAAATTACTCCTACGGCAAAGCCTCTACATGCGAGGGTAAAAAATACTTTCAATAAGGTAGGGAAAGCCAACGCTTTCTTCTAATGAGAAACCTTGCGAAGCGGCAAGAAAACCAACAAATTACTCCTACGGCAAAGCCTCTACATGTGAAGGTAAAAAAATACTCTCAATAAGGTAGGGAAAGCCAAAGCTTTCTTCTAATGAGAAACCTTGCGAAGCGGCAAGGAAACCAACAAATTACTCCTACGGCAAAGCCTCTACATGCGAGGGTAAAAAATACTTTCAATAAGGTAGGGAAAGCCAACGCTTTCTTCTAATGAGAAACCTTGCGAAGCGGCAAGAAAACTAACAAATTACTCCTACGGCAAAGCCTCTACATGTGAGGGTAAAAAAATACTCTCAATAAGGTAGGGAAAGCCAAAGCTTTCTTCTAATGAGAAACCTTGTGAAGCGCAATAAAACCAACAAATTACTCTTATGGCAAAGCCTCTACATGCGAGGGTAAAAATACTCTCAATAAGGTAGGGAAGGCCAAACACATACTCTCTCAATGGTAAGCCTTATCAATTAGCTAGGAAGCCAATGAGACGTTTTATTATGGCGATACCCCTACTTGTGAGGGCACGACTAGCCCTCAACAAGGTAGGAAAGCCAATGCGTCCTCAAAAGGAAATCTCTACCGAATGATTAGGAAGCCGGTGAGTTGTCATAGCATTCATATGTGGCAAGACCTCGACAAAGTAGGGAAAGCCAACATTTCTTAACGGCAAGCCTCACGAAGCGGTATTTAAGCCAACACAATATCTTATAATTCAAGCATAGCAATCCATTACATGGTGGACATAATTATCCCTAAAACATTATGGGAAAATCGACACAACAAATCACTATCTCATTGCCACATGGTAATTTGCTATACGCGAGGATAAAAGCCTTCCTCAAGAAATTAGCAAGCCTATGTATGTGAGAACGCAATTGCCCTATGAAATGGTGACGAACAAATGCACCATGAGCTGCAACGCACAAAAACGCAGCCCATATGTGGGGGCTTCTTGAAACTAATGAAATAGCAACCTAATACATGTTGAGAATAAGTCGACTACCAAGCGGCAAGCTAAGCTTCAATATATATATGAGGTGCTATATGTGAAACCAAATCTGTCCGTCAATAGAGTGCTGAAAAATGGTGCACAGGCAGCAAGACGTGCGCTTAGCCAAAACCTTTTCGCAAAGGTGTGACAACCAAGGAACATGTCTACTAACTTGTCCTTGCAAAGGCAAAGCCACATTCATGAGCTATCCAATCAAGAACAAGTAATCTTCAAAAGACTAAGTGCATATGATCTATCAAAATTATGCTACTTAATCGCAATGTGCACTCGACCCTTCCAAGCAAGCTGTTCTCAACATACTCAAATGCTCATAGTCATATAAAGGCTGTTTTCGCAGCAAAAACATGCTCATAGCCTATCAAAGAAAGGTACAAGCTCATTCTCAAAGTAAAAAATACAAACTATTCACATCCTTGAGTTACAAATCATTTTTTTCATTCCAAAATACAAAATTTACATCCAAATGTCATATATGTTTGCTTTGTACAAAATGCAAATTGTGCATACTAACCATGACAGTACAAACTCAAAGTGGCACCAATACAACTAGATAAGAATTGTTGTATACATAAGTGGTTTGTCCACAAGGATGAAATGCAAGAGAAATTGTCTCCAAGGCAGCAGCCCATATTATGCAATTCAACTAGTTTGAAATTTCAAAGCTTGGGACTTAATACAAGACAATCGAAAAAAAAAAAAAAAAAAGAGGGAAAGCAAGAACAATGGCGAAGGAAAAAGTTGAAGCAATGTCGTAGTCCCCATCCAACGTCACCATCTTTGGGACATTGGCTTACAATCACTCTCTTCTTTACTTCAAAGGCGCTAGTGAGAGACGGACCAAAACGGTTCAAAGTTACTAATGGCAGCCGTGATTCCATCTATTGCCGCTCTATGTTGCTGTCCGCAGTAGCTTTAACCTCAGAAAATGATGCATTGGTAATGAGATTGGCCTCGTGGATGAAAGTCCCAACGATAGCACCACAATTCTCTAAGCCAAAGTCATCCTACAAGGAACCATAGCACGAGTCGCTCAATATACTATTATATGCAATCAAGAAAAGAAAATGAAGAAGATATGTGACTTACCAAGTGAGTTACAAAGTTCCCGCTCAACAATGGTGTATCTCCCAAAGTACACTTATTTTATGCAAGACGGCAATGCGGCACACTCAATAATCCCTATTGGCATGAAAAGGGGTTGGCAATGAATTTTGACTTCCCACAATAGATTTTATGTTGCCAAAGAAATTTGCGACTTCATTCTCAAACAAATGGAGCTGCGACATCAGTACAAGCGAAAGCATCTCGACACAACGATGTTTCATTGAACATTTTTTTTGATAGCCACGCAACAAAGAGGAATCTCCTACTTGCTTACAAGTTACACCATTCATCATTTTAGCGTACACAACAGCTATTTTACAAGGTGACCTCTCATGTTATCATGGTCAATCTGGTCCTATCAAGGCCCAAGGCGCGAGAGCTGTTATGGATGGGCAATACCATGATCAAATAATAGACGCTCTATGGAATCATCAATAATGGTTTCGCCAACACTCTCCTCGTCATCATAACAAACATGAAGCAACAACAACTTGCGACTCTGCATTTTTATTCGCATTCGCCACGATAACACAATACTGGAGGCTGCTAGTGCCAGCACATACAGCAGCTATGTCACGCCCTTATACTACATCGCTAAGTGATATTTTCGCTCCATTCCATCTCAAATGCGCTATACGGCCAGCAATATCATTTTTCGCTCGTGGTTACAACTTCATCAAAACAAATCTTGGCAAACACAATCTCGCCAAATTAACCAGCAATCAAGCAACGCAAATATTGAAGCATCCCTAATGTGATCCAATTTGTATAGAGGTTCAAGATAACCTCTCATTCATCATCATCTTCTCCTATAGACCCAAGTCAAAATTACAGTCAGTTATCTACTCATTCTACTTCCAACACAATGGCTCAAGCTCATGAATTGACGCAATGAGACTGTCATTTTTCCAAAGAAAAGCCACTCTACAAATTTAATTGAAGAGTTCGTTCGGCATATCAGCAAGCTCAACCAAGAGATAGTGACCAAAAAAAAAAAGGGCTCACCAAGGTAGACGTCATATCCAACATCAGCGGCGCTTCATCCTGCCTAGGTCTCGACTTTTGGACTGAGGACGGCGTCGATCCCTTGAAATTGTTTCCATGGAACATCCTCTCTCTTCACCATCAAGGATCTCACCACCTCACTGCCTTCCTTGGATCTCAACGACATGGGTGTTGTGAGGAGTTGGAGGCGGAATATTTGGAGAAGCTTAAGGAAGTCTATGAAAAGTAAAGAGTTTGAAAAGGAAAATTACAGATCCTAATTTGAGAGCTTTGTGTGAAGAAGCTCAGCAAAAAAAAAAAAATCAAAAAATTTGAAAGCCTAGTAAAATGGCCGAGAGAGAGACATGAGATAAATGAGGTCACTCTTAAAAGAAAACAAAAGCAAGTGAATGGAGCATAAAAGTAATGTTGGCTTTGGCTAGAAAAGAAAAGGAAAATAGGGTCCCACACCTAAAGCAAGCATCCATCACTAATATTGTGAAAAAAAATTTGTTCCGGAAGTCTACCGTGGGAAGAAGTGAAATTCTTAAAGCAAGTGAAGCGATATGGCGTGTTCGCACTTATCTGAAGCAGAAAGTGAAGCTCTTAGCCTAGAAGCTCAGCGGATGGGGGTAGAGGAAATCTACAACTACCTGTAGGTGAATAAAGGAAGTAAGTTTGAAAAGTCAAAGACTTACATTACAAGAAGTGGTGCAGAACACAAACAAAGAGGAAAACAAGGCACCTGAAGCAAACTGAAGAATTGGAGCAAAATTTGACAAGAGAAAGCCATTTATGTTACAAAGCTAGATGCTCTGGTGAAGTGAAAAAAATGCAAAATAGAAGTGGCGTCTTAGTTTACATCTGAAGAGGAAAGTGAAATTTTTTGGCCTAAAAGCAAAGCAATTGGAATGGAGCAAAGCTAATGGTACATGTAGGTACATGAAGGAATAAAATTTGAAAAGTCAAAGGCCACATATACATTACAAAGCAAAGAGGCTTCACGTCGGGTACCTTAACAAAATAATGTAAAGAATTGATGAAATCATCAAAGTAGCATGAAAGCAGCTATGAAGAAATGCTAAAATCACCATGGTGGTCATGGCATTCATCCAAAAAAAAAAAATTCTTAAAGCTACATGTGGACATAAAAATCAAGGAGCATTACGGGATGAAATTATCATTTGGATACAACTCAATTTACTTGGACTTCACAATCCATGAAATTTCGACACGCACAAGCTTCTTTGACCCGAGAGTTTTCTACAAAGTGGACTCCACGAGCCGTGATATATTTACGAATGGGCTTCATCGACTTGTATCTTCTCAACAAAAAAATAAAGCATTTGGGTAAACTAATTCCCAAACTCGCAAAATCTTCAAGCAATGGGAAACATCAACTACTCACACATATGCCGCAAGCGCCACGCGTGCTCGGGGGGCTAATGTTGATACCCATTTTCGCGACACATTTCGTACAAGTCCGATTCAACCAAGCTCGATTTCCTTATGGACTCGATTCATGTATTATATTTTATTTATTCTTTTAAGCATGGCCCAAGCCCATGCGACATATGGGGGAAATTGAGGAAGTGTGGTTTGGAGGGTTTAGGTTGGTTCCTTCGGACCTTTTACATGAGCCCAGCCCATGCGTGCTACCAAGTGGGCAAAGGACACTGGTAGCACCTCAGGCTCATGGAGGAGGTCTTGTATCCAAAATTTCCACCCTAAAACAGCCTTTATGCTCTGTGTGACTGCGGCCCAAAGTTGCTATCCGAACCCTTTTTTCCTTTAAAAAATGGTTGGCTCTCATTGGCCAACTTCAGCTGTTAGCTCTCATCTAGTTGAGCCTCCCAATGGTCTGAAACAACTGAAAATGAGGAGCCAATGAGGGTTCAGTCAAGCATTTCCCTTAATGATGATAAAAGTAATCCTTCCTTTTATCCAAACAAAAGCAAACCTGAAAATTATTACTTGCTTAACACCTTGGGGTCCAAAGCCTTTTCTATTGACCAAAAACCAGTCACTTTGAGCACCCCAAACTCAATATAAATTCCACAATCAGATTCAAAATGGGAGGAGGATGTTTTACACTGAGAGCAACACCCCAAGCTCAATACAAAAGTCTTTCTTCAACTAAAAAAAAAACAACCAACCACGTTCTACCTAGAAAGCTGAAACTTTAGAGCAAAAACCCACTCAGCCAGTCAACAATCTCACAAATCCGAACCTTAGGGATGGAAATATGGGTACAGGGGAGCCTTCCCTCTCTTCCTCACGACCTCCCTCGATTCCCTCTTCTGTGTGACTGTGGGTCGAAATTTCAGACCTGTTATGTTTTTTATGGTTTTCTGCACTTTTGTTATAAGCATTTTGATTTTCTCTTGTCAAAGCATCATTAGCCTTTTGTTCATAATACATTTGGAATTTTGGGCTTGATTCTCTACAATAAACACTTCTAAAGAACCCAAGGGGAGATTTAGGCCGTTCTTGCTTTTTGGCCCTTGTCGCAAAAACGTCCCCGACAACAAGAACGCTTGAATTATTTCGTACCAATCCTAAACCAATACAATATACCCCCTTGTTCCATTTCACTTACAATTTCAAATTGTTCATATCCATTTGTACTAGCATTTTCATTAGGTTTGTATGTTTTGGGTATTTTTATAATTTTGATTTCTTTAGGCTTGATATGAAACAATTCCAAGAAAGGTAGTGCGACCCCCTAAGGGGGCCGAGGCCCCACGATTTGGGTTGGGGTAGACCCACCTCAAGGCAATGCTCTTAATGGTGGTCAATAGAGGCTAGGGTGCATGTTAGCAGCATGGTGCTAATGTGCACCAAGAGGAAAAGAGAGAGAGGACCTTCTTTTTTAGTTCCTAAATTTCACTTGAGATAATAGTTCTCTCTTTGTTGATGATGAAAGTGTGTTTTATTTCTTTTTAAATATCGAGGTTGATACATGAATAATATCTATATTATTTGGTTTTGAAAATGAAATGGCATGAATCTCTGTCTCTCTCTCTCTCTCGATATATATATATATATATACACACACATATATATACATACTCTCATTAATTATTAGGATATTTTACTATGAATTCAACTCTATTATCAACAATTTACTCTATTTAAATTCTATTGCCTAATGTTGATGGCCAATTCTATTTGAACCCAATATACATATTTTGTAACCTTTTTTTTATTATCTCAAGTGTGGCCCAAGCCCATGCATTTTAAATGGAGATTTAAGGGAATGTGGTTTAAAAAGTACAATAAGACCTATTTAGGCTTTTTCATGAGCCCAAAACATAGATTTTGTTAAGTGGGCTAAGGCTCCTTGCAAAATCTGAGGACCCATGAAAGGAACCACATTATGGCTTTTTTCATGCAAAAATCATCCTATAAAGACAATTAAATAAATAAAATTTTAAGAAAAAAAACATATTGGGAAAATAAAAATAAGTAAATATTTAATTTTAACATACTATGACAATGAGTCAATAAAATATTAAAAATTTATAATTATGACTATTATGTAAATGAATTAGATATTATCTTCAAATTATATTACCAAATTCAAGTGCAAGTTAAAACTTTCACATTCTTGAGCAAAAGACAAGATTGATATTAAGTGAGAATTTTAATTTAATGCTAAAAGTTGATTTATAAGAAAAAGCTCAAGATAATTGTGTGTCATTAACAACAACTCATAAAATTGATTGTAATTATTTTTCCACAAGAAGAGTCATCCAACTTTGCATATTACCATTTTAAAAAGCAAGAAAAAAAAAAAGAGCTAACTTCTCTATTAAAAGAAAAGAAAAGGGAATAGGTTGGGTACGAGTTTACCTGTTTCTTTAAGTTTTGTTTTTCCCTTAGGTTAAGTCAGGTTAATAAATTTGTGCCCAATTTTGTGAGATTCCATCTTCTCTTTATGATAAGTTTCTATTCTCTCATTAATTATTAAGATAGTTTATTATGGATTAAATCTAGTTTATTCTATGTCAAATTCTATTAAATTTCAACTTAAATTTTTTTTTTCTATTATAAAATTTTCATGGCAACCTATTAATATGGCCAATTGGTGACATGGTTTGATAAAAGTTAGGTTAATGAGGGGACTAGAATAAAATGAGCACAGCCCATTTTAACATATAACCCATGGCCCATATTTCCCATCCATAGGTGACAAACTCACAGGTCCAATCTCAGAAACCCAACTCTCAAGAAACCAAAAAAACAAAATAGAAAATAGGAATCAGCAAAGCCCCCTGTATTGTGAGTTGTTGTGACTCGAAATCCAAGCCATGGCTCTCGAAGCTTATGCCTCTCGAAACCCAGACACAGTCCACGCCGACGTGCTCTCTAAAGCCAGACAAGCTTGCTACAAGGTCCTTCCTCTTTCTCCCTTCTTCTTCACTCTCTTTTTTATGTTCTTTGTTTTCTTGTTTGGGGTTTCATATATTTTGTTTGTTTTGTATTGTATATGATAAACTCCTCAGGCTCGCGATGCTTTCTACGCGTGCTTGGATAAGGAATCCAATAAGAGACCCACTGAAATCGCTTCCGTCGGGCTCTTATACCCATCTGAATGCAAAAACTCCAGGGCTGAGTTTGACAAACACTGCCGTGCTTCTTGGGTAAACCCCAAAAAAAAAAATGTCAAATTTTAGTGCCATTGTTTCATGGGGATTTTAATGTTTTATTGTTGTTTTGTTTTTTTGGACTGGTAGGTGAAGCATTTTGATAGGCAGTACTGTCGGAACAGGAGGGTGCAGAGGCTTTTGGATGACAAGGACTCGAGGCGAGGTCCGTTGATGCTTCCACAGCCTTATACTTTTAAATCCTCATAAAATTTCGACTTTTTATGACCATTTGGCTTTCTGGGTCTTCTTTAAAATGTGCTAGTTTTGTTGGGTTTTGATGGATTTGCACTTTTACAGTTATCAAACAATAGGATTTGCATTTTCTGGATTGTTATCAAAGCATATGATGCTTGCCTTTAAATCTGAATTATGATGTTTCTTTATGTTTAACAGATTTTTTTTTAATAGTTTTGATTGCTTTGTTTTATTTTATTGAGTTTACCATTGGTTTGAGCTTTAGGAGGAAAAAGGTTTTGTAGGAGCAGGGAGTATTTTAAGTGAATAATGCCCTTATTAGGTTGAGTTTTATCGATTTTGGCAGGGGTTTAAATCTTGACTTGGCCCCTAAAGAAGATGGAAGCTAATATCATTGTCTGTTACTGCCTTACTTGGTGAAATCTTGCATACCTCATTCAGCTTAGAGGAAGGGCTCTATAATGATATAAGGAGTCTGTTATTGTTTGGCATATTTTGTTGTTGCCATTAGAAAATAATTGGAATGTTGTGTATTTTGAGATGTATTCTGTAAAGACAAAACGCATTTGTATTTTATGATGTTAATTTTACTTCAATTGTTGCTATGCTCTTCATGTTGTCCATCTCTTACATGGTTCTGGTGCAACTTACCTATTAAGGCAATTCAATGGAAACCTGTATATCTCTTATTTCCATTGCCCGTGTAGCTGTCACATAGCTTTGTTGAGTTGGTTTAGTATTGAGTCCTTGTGAGGTGTGTGCAGTTGTCCACTGCTTTGACATTATTCTTCTCCTTTTTATACGTATACGTTCAGTCATTCCATTTGTTTGATTTCATGCTTTTAAAATTCTTTCTTTGTCAGTTATTTTGAGGGGAGCTAAAGGCACATTATCAAAATTAAATATGAGCCAATGCCAGTAATAATATTTAGATGGAGAAGATGGACTTCTTGTCTAATTATGCCAATGATGTCATATTTGTTTATTTATTTATTATAAACGTTTGTAAGTTTCATACACCCATGAGTTTTGAACCTCACACTCCACCCATGTGAGAAGAGGGAAGTACCATCTGAATCAGGGTTCATTGGGTCATCTGAATGTCAAATGCAGCTCGTGGAAATCATTCCTCATCCTCTCCCCCCCCCCCCCCAAAAAAAAAAAAAGAAAAAGAAAAAAAGATCTCTTTTGTAAGGTAAAATTAATCTAGTGACATGGTCTAGGTTTAAGCCAAAAATTTATTCTTAAAAAGTAAATGATACTGGAAGCCCAACCAACTGTCACCATATATCTTGATATAATCTGAACTATCTTTCTATGTAAACTTTACTATTTGGTTTTGTTGCATAGACCATGTCACTATATTAATTTAGAACTTTGAAGCGAGGGTGGAATCAGGCTTCTATTTTTGAGGTTTTCTAATTTTTTGGGTTTTGGAAAGTTCCAGCAAAGAATCGAGTTTTAAATGCATTGTAGTGCACTTTTTACCTTAATTTATCAAAAATAGATACTCAGCAATTGTTTAATTGAACTTTGCTTTCTAGAGATTATTGGAATTCCTGTAGAAACTAGAAAGCTATTATTGAAATAGAAATTATTGGTTTTGTACACAAGGTACAAGCCTCCAATTATACGCGTATATGGGAGGAAAAGGAAAAAGAAGACGGCCCAACCTGTGGCCGTATGGATGGAGCTTGTTAGTAATTGGGCTTGAGAATAAACAAGCCTGAGCATTTAATAATTAGGGTTTTTTTTATGCATCTTATTGTTAGCTATTTAAGCACTTTTTCTAATTATTGTAAGACAGCTTTTTGAGAACTATAAAAACGTGTGTTTCTTTTACACTAATGCCAACTTCAGTTTTGCTTAGTGTTGACTCCAAGCAACCCTTAGGTGCTGACTTCTAGGGTTTATCCTTTGTTCTATTGTTGTTTAATTGTTCCATTGAAATAGTATGGTTGTCCTACGTTAGTTTTGGTATTAGGGTAGACTTCCAGTCCATACAACATAACCGTAGACAACCACTTGAAAGCAAAACCATCAAAGAGCAAGCCAATCAAATATGACATTACCTTACAAGTTTTTACCCCATGAGATCTTGAACAAGCCCAAACCAGTCCCTGTAGTTCGTATATACCCCCTTTGGCCATGAGTTTTTCATCTCCAAACCAACAAAGAAACCAGTGACCCCTCCCAAGCCCGTGACCATCATCCATGCTCACCTTTGATCACAGGACCTACAAACCCAAAAAAAAAAAAAAGTGACCCACGCAAGACCCATCAGTCACCAATCGTCGAAACCCATTATCACCCTTGATCGCCGCTGTTGAGGTCGTCGAACCACTGTCGATGCCAAGACCTGAGACAAGCAGCCACCACTCTTCCATGTTTTGTGTTGCCACCAGTCGTTAATCCTTAGCACCAGTCAAAGCCCATCGCAAAGTTTTATTTTTATTTTTTTTATTTTGAGATCCTATTGTTTCTTTAAGCTTCTGTAGCTTCTTTTAAGTTTGTAGTTTCTTTTATGTCCATCATAGAGTAGTGTATTTTATTATTTTGCATTTAAAAAAAAAAAAAAAAAAAAAAAAAAAAAAAAAAAAAAACACCAAGCAAAGCCCAAGCCTGTGACAGACTAGTCCAAGCCCAGGAGCATGTCATCCTTACAAGGATCATGTTTTCTTTCTTGTTTCATTGGTAGATTCAATTTGTCATTTTTAACACATCTCTAGTTTCTTAATGTGCATACCCCATCATTAGCTTATTTAATTTACCTTAGTTGCTTTGTTGGCCATCAGTGTCTTTCAATACCCATAAAAAAAGGGCCTTTGAAATATTTGATTCTCTTTATTAACTGTTGAGCTTTTATTTTGTGGAAGTTTCAATTCATTTGGGCTATCTTTCAATATTGTGAACATTGTTACTACTTGACTGTAATTTATTCCTTTGATTCATTGATCTAGTCTCTACTTGCACTCTTACTTGATCTTGATTTTACATTGAAAATTGGTTATTTGAATTTTTTGGGAATCTCAACTGCATTCATAAATATAGTGGTGCATGCATTTACGTAGTGGTCGCATCATGTCAAACCTTGAACATCAATCCACTTCTAAGCCTAAGTCCTCCTTAGAGCAAACCATGGAAAACCTAACAAAAACTGTCCATGCTTTACTGGAAAGGGTAGAGCAAGTTGAAGCATCCTAAAAAGAGACTATTAACCATGAAGGAGATAACATGCTTAGGCAAAATCACTACGGTTATTTTAATAGGACTCCAAACTTTGAACATGATCACTATAATCACAATGGCCTCGGGGATTATGATGATAGGATGTCCAAGAAAAAGATAGAAGCACCCACCTTTGATGGTTGCCTAGACCCATGGGTTTTCATTAATTGGTTACGTCAAATGGAGAAATTCTTTGACTATTACCATTGGGCTGAGGATAAGAAAGCAAGGTATGCCAGGAGAAGTTAATTGAAAGAGCCGACCTTTTCTGGGAGGACCTTGAGGATACCCTTAGGCGACGACGTCAACCCCCCTATTACTGATTGGCTTGAGATGAAGGATGCACTCTTGAGGAATTATCTTCCTCCAACTTATAAGAGCTCCCTCCTTGAGGAATGGGATCGCCTAAAGCAAGGCGCTACTCCTGTGGCTGAATATATAGAGAAATTTAAGGAATTCAAGAGGCGAATTCGAATAGTCGAGGAAGAGGTTGTCACACTCAATAGGTTCAAGAAATGTTTAAATGCTAACCTACTAAGCGAGATTATCACTCGAGGAGCCACTGCCTTAGACCAAGCGTATGACCTTGCTAGGAATTGTGAATTAGCATCAAAATCTATCTTTTGACGACATTCTGAGCTCTGGAGTATCCCTACCAACCCTCAACCTTTTGGTAGCAAATCTAGACTTGCCCTACCCTCTCCTAAAGTCAACCCTAATAGCACCCCAATAGAAAAAGAGGACAAGGGAAAAAGTCAATGAGCCTTCAAGATTAGGCTCTTGCCTCCATTGTTTCAAATGCAATGGGATTGGATATATTGCAACTAAATGTCCCTCTAGAACCCTTGTCATTCAAGAGGATGATGAAAAGGTAGAAGATGTTGAGGAGCTAGTGTATGACCTAAATGTTGAAGAAATCTAAGATGCTGAAATAGAATGGGAAGATGATCCTAGCTACCTCGCGTGCATTAGAGCCATCTCTTCCCAGGTTGATGATTTCAAGGACATCTTTGGTGTCCCTAGAGTGAATGTGGTAACGTGTGCATTGGCAGAACAAAGAGACACTGATGATTGGCGAAGGAGTGCCATTTTCCAAACTTACATCAAGTGTGGGGACAAAACTTGCAAGGTTATTATAGAGTGGGAGTTGTATTAATGTGGTGTCCTCTAACATTGTTTCCTGCCTAGGTTTGAAATTGATCCCACACCCTAACCCATATAAAGTTTCTTGGGTAGATACCTCCTCCATAGCCATAAAAGAAAGATGCGTTGTCCCACTTCAATTCCTCACCTACAAGGCTGAAATATGGTGTGACGTAATTCCCATGGATGTAGGGCATATTATCTTAGGTAGACTTTGGCTTTATGATTTGGATATCACCCTTCACGGGCGATCCAATTCTTGCTCATTTGTGTTTGAAGGTAAGAAAATTGTGCTCCATCCTTTGAAACCCAAGCCAATCGACATGAGCAAGAAGAAAGAAGTACCAAAGGTGGAAGGTTTGAACATCATAAGCTTAAAGGCATTTGAAAGGGTAGCAGTTCAAGAATCCGTTGTGTTTGCCTTAGTTGCTAGGAAACTTCATGGAGAGGCCCGTGAGGAGCAACCGAAAGAAGTGAAGTTAGTGCTCCAGGAATTTAAAGGTGTTTACCTTGAGGAACTCTCCGATCATTTACCACCCATGTGTGACATACAACACGCCATAGATTTTGTGCCTGGAGCGACCCTACTAAACTTGTCTCACTATAGGATGAACCCTACAAAGCATGCCGAGTTGCAAAGACAAGTAGAAGAACTACTTAGAAAAGAATTTGTTCGTAAAAGTATGAATCCTTATGCAGTCCCTACGCTCTTGACTCCAAAGAAAGATAGAACTTGTAGGATGTATGTTAATAGTCGTGCCACCAACAAGATTACTGTGAAATATCGTTTCCCTATCCCTCGATTGGATGATGTGTTGGATATGATGGCTGGAGCAACAATCTTTTCAAAGATAGATTTGAAAAATGGATATCATCAAATTAAGGTTCGTCTTGGTGATGAGTGGAAAACTGCCTTCAAGATGAAAGATTGTTTATATGAGTGGATGGTCATGCCTTTTGGATTGTCCAATGCTCCTAGTACCTTTATGAGAGTAATGACTCAAGTGCTCAAGTCTTTTATGGGAAAATTCTTGATTGTGTACTTTGATGACATCCTCATTTATAGCAAATCTAGGGAGCAACACTTAGACCACTTAATGCAAGTTTGTACTACCCTTAAGAAGGAAAGTTTATATGGCAACCTCAAGAAGTGCTTTTTCTTTACCAATAAAGTCATTTTCCTAGGTTTCATAGTATCATCAAAGGGAGTTTCTGCCGACCCCCAAAAGGTTCAAGCGATTGTGGATTCACCCGAGCCCAAAAATATCCATGAAATTCAAAGCTTTCATGAGCTTGCTTCCTTTTATCGCTAATTCATCAAAGGATTTAGTACCATTATGTCCCCTATCACTGACTGCATGAAACAAGGGGATTTTAATTGGACAAAAGCTACTGCTAAAGCTTTCAATGAAGTAGAACAAAAGATGACTGAGGCACCTGTCATGCGTCTCTCTGATTTCACCAATCCTTTTGAAGTATAATGTGATGCCTCAAGTCTTGGCATAGGGGGAGTACTTAGTCAAGAGCGCCACCCAATTGCTTGTTTTAGTGAGAAATTCAATGACGTTAAGCAAAAGTACTCCACAAATGACAAAGAATTTTATGCTATTATTCGAGTTCTTTGGCATTGGCGCCATTACCTGTTGTCTCCAGAATTTGTTACCTACTCTGATCATGAAGTTTTGGGAAGCTTTGCGCTATCTCCATTCCCAGAAGAAGCTGGATTTTAGGCATGGTAGTTGGGTTGAATTGAATTTCTGCAACGCTACTCCTTTGTGGTGAAACATAGGGCGGGAGTTGAGAATAAGGCTGCTGATGCACTAAGTTGAAGGGTATCTTTGCTATCAGTCATGAGTGTTAAGGTTACTGGGTTTGAACGACTCAAGGATGACTATGAGTCAAGCCAAGATTTCAGAGAGCTCTACACTAGCCTAAGTAAGGCCTCACGGCCAATCCTGGATGATTATACTCTTCAAGATGGTTACTTGTTCAGAGCCAACAAGTTATGTATCCCTTGGTCTTCAGTGAGAGATTTCCTAGTTTGGGAGACACGTGCAAGAGGCCTTGCAAGTCATTTTGGCCGAGACAAAACAATTGAGGAGGTGGAACGTCAATTCTATTAGCCTGGTCTTAAGAGGGGCGTTGCCAAGATAGTTGGTCAATGTCGTACGTGTCAATTAGCCGAACATCACAAGCAAAACACTAGCTTGTATACACCTCTACCTGTGCCAGATCGCCTGTGGCAGGATGTGAGTATGGACTTTGCGTTAGGATTGCCCGCACCTTTAGGAAGCACGATTCCATTCTAATAGTTGTTGATTGCTTCTCTAAGATGACTCATTTCCTACCATGTTCTAAGACCTCTGATGCTTCTAAGATTGCAAAGATCTACTTTGATGAGATTGTCAAACTTTATGGTCTTCCCAAAACCGTAGTGTCTGATAGGGATGTTCGCTTCATGAGTTATTTTTGGAAGACTTTGTGGCACTTAGTAGGCACCAAATTGAAAATTTTCACTGCGTTTCATCCTTAAGTTGATGGTCAAACTGAGGTGGTTAATCGTAGTCTAGACAACCTCCTTCGGTGTCTAGTGGACGAGGCCAATCGAAATTGGGATTCAATTCTTCCTACAACCCAACTTGCATATAGGTCTATAGGCACTAGTCCTTTTGAGGTTGTGCATGAGTATACACCTAGGAAGCCCTTAGATCTTTTGCCCATGTCCCCACATGTTAGAATTTCTAAATCTACTAAGGCATTTGCACAACATATTCATGATTTGCATAATGAAATTCGCAAAAAAATTCAGGTAAGTAATTCTTAATATAAAATTCATGTTAACACTCATCGAAGTCATGCTGAATGGTTTCCCTCTGGGACCGTTAAGAAATTGCAGGCTCGTAGTGCCGGACCATTCAAGGTATTGAAATGAATGGGCCTAAATGCATATGTCATTGACCTTCTTCATGATTATGGTATTAGCTCCTCCTTTAATATAGAGGATCTAGTTGCTTATAAAAGTCTCATAGTTATTCCTGATACCCCTTTGGATGAGCCTTTGCTAGATCCTATTGATGTTCCTATCCCTACCCCTTTACCCTTAAATTTTCCATATGCACATAAAGAATCTATTGATGCTATTTTAGATGAACATATTGTTTCTACCAGGGAGGGAGGAGTTCACCGTTTCCTAGTTCATTGGCAAGGGCGACCAGATTCTGATTGCACATGGATTACTTGAGATGAGCTACATCGACTGGATCCTGATTTGCTTAAGTACTATCAAAGTTCTTCAAATTTCCACTCGACGGGGTCGAGTTCTTCTCACCCAAGGGGAGTTGTTGCGGACACAAGGTACAAGCCTCCAATTATACGTGTGTATGGGAGGAAGAGCAAAAAGAAGATGGCCCAACCTGTGACCTTATGGATGAAGCCTGTTAGTAATTGGGCTTGAGATTAAACAAGCCCGAGCATTTAATAATTAGGGTTTTTTATGCATCTTATTGTTAACTATTTAAGCATTTTTTCTGATTATTGTAAGATAGCTTTTTGAAAATTATAAAAACGTGTGTTTCTTTTACACTGGTGCCGACTCTAATTTTGCTTGGTGCTAACTCTAAGCAACCCTTAGATGTTGACTCCTAGGGTTTATCCTTTGTTCTATTGTTGTTTAATTGTTTCATTGAAATAGTGTGGTTGTCCTACGTCACATTTCCAAAATAATTGTGAAATTATTTAATTTCCTCTTTTATATTTTTCATTACTTTATTTGGGAGATGATTGCTTGTCCGAACATATTATGCTGCATCAATTACTTCTCGACTTAGTTTCTAATTCTTTTAGATTCTTAGGTTTGGAGAATGCTGAAGGCATTCTTTACAATACTATTGCTTGTATTGATGGCCATGAGGGGGAATTAATGAAAGTGACATGAATGAGTGTTGGATTTGATGATTAGGTAGGTTACACATGTTGTGATTAGGTAGGTTACACATTCTTAGCTAATGATTTGTATTGGACTTTAAATATTTGTGCATTGTCAATCTGCCCTTGTTAGGTTGTTTAAAACGTCTGCTTATGTTACAAATGAGAAGATTAAAAATTTGAGTATGACCAAGGGGGGTTTTCATGTTGATGAAAGTTGTTGGGATTATGGACCAGGAAGATGTCCTTAACTCCTTATCTGGAGGAAACACAAGGAAGGGAGCATCAGCTGCCTATTGAGGTTGAAATTAAATGACAGAGGAATGCACTTAGTTACTCTAGGAATTCCTGTTAGATATAAACCTCAGCATCGATGTCTCTATTGATGCTGTTGAGGGAGATGTTAAAAAAGTTGTGATGGACTTTCCTTCTAGACATAGCTGCACTTATTTGCTTGCTGATACACTTACATGGAAAGCCTAACTTGCGCTTTTAGAAATTATCAAGAGCGGTATGTGACCAATATGTATGACAACTTTGTATGTTGCTCTACAGACTGAATATGTAGACTGAGTATGTATGACAACTTTGTATGTTGCTCTACAAATTGATTAGGCATTGATGATTTTGAATGTGACCAATTTGAAAGTGAAGACACTGAATTCTTCCTGCCTGATAGAAGTTGTGACTTGGGTGTTTTCTTTTGGCAGCTCTACTAAGAGGATAGTCTTAAACAAACAGGTTTACAATTATGTACTTAAAAAAGATTTGATTATTAAGAAGTCCTAGGCTCTTAGTTTAATAAAGTGACAGAAAACATGCTTAATTTATTTGCAGCATTTAATTTATAGGATGGTGAATAGAGCTTGGCAAGAAAGACAACTCAACAGAAATGCCTAAATTAATGACTCAGGATTCACATAATTCCTAACCAAATGCTAGGTCTGCGACATGCAGAGGAACAGAATGCCACTTCGAGTTCAACACCTGCCACATCTTTGTTCCTGCCACTGTTAGGGGACTTTTATGTAATAGAAGGGTTGCATAATTGGGGCATGAGTGGTAATACAGTAGGGTATAGAACTAGTAGAAAAAAAAAATGTCAATTAAGGAAATAACAAAGAGTCTATTTATTTATAAAAAAAGAAAAAAAAAAGAAAAGAAAAAAGAAGATGAAGCAATAGAGAGTATGATCTGTAATAGAATAGAATAACAAAAAATAATACATATGATCAACATTGATTAATCTGTTGAGGATTCATAGTAGACCTTAAAATTTTGGATTAAGGCTTCGTTATTATTGTTGTAGAGGTATAATAGGAGGATACTCTCTTGTTGAATTGGGAAAAAAAAATTTGTTGTTTTGAATTTCTTGATAATTTTTTTACAAGTAAATTTCTTGATAAATTATGCAGCCTTATCCTTTTGTTACCTTTCTAAATGTCACTAATTTGTTTATTTGACCTTTCTCTAGGGTTAAGAACAAGCCAAATAAAGTCTAGTATCAAACGTTCAAGATTGTTCGTTTAATTTTATTTCAAATACTAGTAAAGCTTATGCTTATTACCAAATTAGATTACATGTTCAAACTTAGTTCATTTTCTTATTGAACAAACTCGAGCTTGTTCACAAGCCATTACAAATTTTACCCACTACAATCTATATGCTAATAGTTAAGAACTAAATTATAGTTGAAATTATATTATTTGAGTTAATTAGATAGAATAATTTTTTTGTCTATGAATTTATATAAATTAGATTCACTAACCTCATACTATTTAAAATTATATATAATTTTTATTGAGAATAGGACTATTTATATAATAAAAAAATCATAAATATTTGATATTTTATGAATTTATATACAAACATACATAATCTGATATTAAGTCTATATGAAATAAGTATACTTTAAAACATATATACATATAAACGTATAATATTACATATATACTTAATTATTACATATATACTGAATTGAGTTCCAGCAAGAGCTTTGTAGTTTAACTTGGTTGGAACTTTCTAGTGTTTCTAATAGAATCATTCAAAGTTTAAATTTCCCCTGCCCCAACTACTATTGAATTTAAAATAAATAAATAAATAAAAGCAACAACATATTTATATTCGTTTATTTAACAAACAAGTAGAGCTTTGTAGTTTAACTTAGTTGGCACTTCCTGGTGTTTCCAATATAATCATTCAAAGTTCAAATTTCCCCTCCCCCAACTACTATTGAATTTAAAATAAATAAAAACAACAACAGACTTATTTATATTCGTTTATTTAACAAACAAGTCAAGATTAAGTTCAAGTTTAAGTTCGATTATTAAACAAATCAAACTCAATAATAATGTATTTGGGAACTTGAGACTCAATGTTTTTTTTTATTATTTTATTTTATTTTATTTTAAGGCAAGTTTAAGTTATTCATAAACAATTTGGTTTATTTATAGTCATGTCTGTATCTATGATATGTCTATGCTCTTTGCTTTTCATAACCAGCTCCCCCTAACAGGGCTTCAAGTATCAAGGATGAGGCCCAAAGCGAGTTTTTAGAGGTTATTTGCATGTAAAGAAGACATGTTTCCAGCTTCTACTATCAAGGATGAGGCCCAGAGCGAATTTTTAGAGATTGTTTGCATGTACAAAGGATATGTTTCCTTTTTCTTGGACCCCAAATTTAAGAGTCTGTATTATATGGCGTAAGAGAGTGTTGTTTGGGTTGAAGTTTAGACGATTAAGGTGTCGTTTAGTACGTGCATTTAAATAACAGAGTTTAAATAATATTACACATATTTTTACACACTTTTTATCTACATGTATTTCTAAAAAAATACAAATAACGTTACTAGAACAACATTATCAAAGGGACCCTAAAGTTTGAGAAATTGAAACAGAGGATGGGCCTTCTTTCTTTGTACTTGTCCAATTTAGTTATAGCCATTTGACTGTACTCACTTGCAAATATTAGCTTTTCGCTGATCCACATGAAACTATGAAAGCTTCTGTGCATTTTGCTTGCTCTCTCTCTCTCTCTCTCTCTCTCTCTCTCTCTCCTTCTTTTTTTTGTTTTTGTTTTATATATTATTTTGGGCCTTAGATATGTAACATCTTCCATGGGCTAAAATCTGGGCTCGTTTTACATACAAATTATGATAGTTAACCCAGTACAGGTATACAGCCACCTTTTAATGTTTATTCCATCCTAAATTAATTATAACATTTACCCATTTAATTTTCCATATTACCCTTAAATTTGATTTGACCTAAATACTTTTTCTCTGCCATTTGTAAACTCTGATATATTTTAGAACAGAGGGAATGTATTTTACTAGTAAGTAATTTTGATTTGTAGTCCAAAATTTGCGTAATTTAGGCACCGTGTGTTAGTTGTACCATGTGTATTAAGAAAAATTTAACATGATGTGACCAAGTGTTTCTTGCTCAAAGTGTAGGGTGCTAAGGGTTTGTTTGGATACCGCTTATTGTTGAAAATTGAAAACTGAAAATACTATAGCAAAATAATTTTTAAATATGTGAATAGTGCTATGAAACCTAGTTTTAAAGTTGTTTTTGCTGAAAAAAGTACTTACAGGTCCCGTGAATAATGTACAGAATCCACTAAAAACGATGAATGCTGAAAACTTTCAGTTTTCAGCGACATCCAAACGTGTACTAAGATTTTTTATTTTTAGCGTTATCTAGTGTAATAGTGAATGAGCTACGCATATGAATACGATTCAATTGAGAACAATTATTCCATGGAAATATATTAGAAATTTAGAATTAGAGTAGAATTCTATTCAAAATTTTCCTCTTAGGACCCCACTTTTTTGGTATTTAACATTTGGCAATGACTCGTTATTCTTAGCAAATAACACTTATTCAACATTGGGTAATGACTCATTGTACTTTAGTAATTAAAAGAAATGGGCAGTTGAATTTTTTTTTTTAATTTATTATATATTATGCCTCGAATAAAGTTGTCTAGACACTTTTTTCTTTTGCAAATTGATAGAAAAATCTCCAACCCGACAAGATATACATCCATTAATTAATAGGCTGAATTCCTTACCTCCTTTTTTTTTAATATCAAAGAGAGTAGTATTATAAAGCTAAAAAATAAAAAATAAAAAAAACCATTGTATTTGTAGGTTATATTTGAGTTAAGACCTAGTTTTCAAATTTCATGGCCTTTAATGTATCTCTTAGTTTCTCCAAAAATAATTGTGAGAGAAGGCAACAGATTATGTCCATTTAAGATAGCTTTTATTTATTAGCTTTTTTATTTTTTTGATTGATTATCTTATTTAGTTGAAAAATATGTTGGGTAAAAGTACAATTGTGCCTAAAATAAAAGTAAGACTTTAAAAAGCAGTATATAAGAAAGTTTTTAATTAAAAAAAAAAACAACTTAATTATAAGCTTAATCAAACAAGCTCTTAAACAACTATTATTGACCTTGAAAAAGAAAGCAAAATACCAGCTAGCATGTTATAATTCTTTATCTCTGGATAGTCACTATAAATTTTTGCAGACCGTTTCTTTGATCTGAACTTGCAGTTTGTTTAAAATTTTCCTTTGTGAATGACAAAGAAATAATTGCTAAAGCTGTCTTATTGAAGTAATTAAATGTACGGGCAAAAATTTTTTAAAGTTTCTCGTGGCAGATATTATATGAGGCAGACAATATTCTACGTTGCATTGATACATTGTTAGTCACACACACACAAAAAGAAAAAAAGAGATAGTAGTGGAGTACATGTCTCTCTTATGTGTAAATTTATCACGAGGCTATGGGTTATGGCTCATAATTGTGCAGAGTCTTAAGGTCAATGGTGTGTTCATTTCAGTTTGAAGTTTGATATTTTTTTTATATATAAACAATTTTGTTTTATGTGATCCAATAATCCAAACAATTCTACAATGTTTTTTGATGTCTCCAGCTGTTAAATATATTCTAGTGATTTTTTCAATATGTTCTTACAATAAATGAAGTAACATTTCACCTACTTATAGAGTACTTTATAGTGGTAGACTTGTCTTTGACAACTATGTAACACAACACAAGTCTCCCATCTACTTCTTTCTTAAATTTCTTTTCCTTTGAATTGGAGGCAAAGCTTTTTATTTTTTATTTTGCTTATTTTATTTCTTCTTTTAAACAATTTTTCCCATGGTTGATGTTCTCTGTGTTTTGGAGTTATTAGGTTCTTTTTTAGACGTGCTGTTTGTTTGTGGTTTCTTATATATTTAATATTCTCTTTCTGAAATCCAAATTTGCAGATCTCAACTCTCAACTGTTTCATTTATTTATTATTTTTACATTCTTTCTTTCTTTTTCTTTTTTTTCTCACGGGTATTCTTACTTTCTTTTTGTTTATTGCTCAAAGCATTTCTCACACCTTTGTCACTATGTAGTCTGGATAGCGACCTCATTGTTTTGGGAGTTTGCACTTCTTGCCTTGTTTGCTTTCATTTTCTGATTTTCATGCTAGATATACACTACCTTTTGTGATGCACTTGGGGTTTGCCCATAACCCCTATTATTTATCAATTTATGATTTCTATCCATTGTCAGTTAACTCGATAACAATTATAACAAAAAAGTCATACATAGCTGAAAAAAGTTAAGGAACAAGAAAAAAGTATAAATTGAGATATCAATTGGAAATTTAAATTTGGTACTGGTTTTAAGATTTTGCTATACATGATGGTAATTTATTGAACTACTTAGGTGTGTGGAAGGGCAGTTCTTAGGAAACTTGTTACTGATAATAGTTGATGCGTTCTTTTTATTAGAATAATAGTTTAATGATTAATTTCATAATAAAGTTTTTATTAGTTTAACGATATGAATTTTTCATTCTCAGTTTTACTAGGGCTACAGGTACAAGAACACACTAAGAGCATTCATGTTAATAAATGTATAAATAGCATAAGGGGTCAATTTTGCAAATTTAACCCCAAAAATCACCTACATCAATTATGCTAAAATTGTGTAAAAATTTCCATTGTATTTGCATCTACTTTCTAGTACTTTCTTTACTCTGAGAGAGAGAGAGAGAGAGAGAGAGAGAGAGAGATAATATTTCAATAAAATGTAGTGTAAAATAGATAATCATTTAAATGTTTTTGAAAAGTAGAAAAAAAAAAGTTTTTATGCTAAAATAGACCCAAAAAAAAAAAAAAAAATTTGTACGAGCTTATGCGAATGCTTTTATGTATTCTTGTGATCACCACGACAGCATTGACTTTTGGATAGAAAATTTCTAAACCTTATGCAAATGGAGCCAGATTGAAAACCATTGGTGTTTGCATGGTGACTAAGTTTCCTTTTATTTATACCAAAAAAACTTATACCAGTCTCATGTCAAGATAAGTTACAGGACATATCTATCCTATAGTATAGATTATTCCATCCATAATTTTTATGATGTTGCTAACAAACACACACCTCTTATATAAGCTAAACCAAAAATAAAATCAGTTTAAAATTGAACTACTTTCCACACCCCCCCGGAAATTCCTATTCCTTGTTAGGTATACCAAATAAATGACAACCCAAAGTAGGGTTTTGGGAATAAAGATTCCACTAACCTGTAAAAAATTAGATTAGTTCCCATCCGATGGCTCTAAAAATACCAAAATTTCTAAACTCACTTTCCTAGGAACGTGCATTTGAAATTAATTTTTTTATAGGCATATGTTTGCTATTTGGTCCACTTTCGAACTCATTTTCTAAACATATATTTTTTTTTATCAAACTAAAAACCCGTAAAACAGATCACAGTGTTACTAGCAAACCAAATTTTCTGACATGTCAAATACACCTAATACCTTGTTGAAGATCTCTTACCCAAGCATTGACTTCAAAAAAAAAAAAAAAAAAAAAAAAAAAAACAGAACAAAAAATCAACTTTACCTTATGAATTGTTAAAGACCGGTCTATTTACAAGAAAAATAGTTTGAGAGACTGATAGTTTATTTGCTTTTTAACTTATTTAATTTATATTGTACTAATAACATAAATTTACATTATAAACACATAAAATGTGTATAATATTATGTCTATAATGTAAATTTACATTGATAATACAACATAAACTTATAAAAATATAACTACTTTTTTTAATTTAATAAGGGTTATACTATGTATGTCCTTAAGGCATATGTTAATAAACTATTTTAAATAATTTTTTATGATAAATTTTTTATTTTCTCAAATAAATTATTAATATATACTTTAAAAACATATTTATTAACTGGATTTTTTTTTTTTTTTTTTTTTGTTGAGAGAAACCGGACCCATTTAATAAACCAATAGAAAAAGATTTTCTAGAACGTCCACAACTGTCTACTATAATTGGCATTTTGAGGAGAAAAGAAAAAAGAAAAAAGTTTTGTATAGATTTACAGGTGGATTTCACGTAAGAGTGACGTCATCATTCCAAGCGTATGTGTAGGCTTAAGGTTTGGCCAAAATAGAGGTAAAGCGTGCAGCACGCGCAGTACAAAAGTATGAAAGTGGGATCCACACGCTAAAATTGTACACCCTGCAGGCTATGGGACCGTGCCCGACACACGCTTTGACCGTGCTTGCTTATGCAAATTTCAAGAGATTCAACTATTAAACTCCAGTCCTGTTAGGTACAATAAAAAAAAATAAAAATGTAAAAATCTTATCAGAAAATAAAATTTATAAAAATAAATAAATCATCGAGTTTTTCACATTTTTAGTCTTACTCATATTAACATATTTGAGATAATGCTCGACTTAATCCATCACAACATAAAAACATATGAATAGTGTGAAAAAGTTTATGAAAACTTTTAGTGTTGAGATTGTTTCTTTAAAATCAAATCAAAAATACATTTTTCATAAGTCACAACCTCACAATCAAACTCCAAACTTTAAAAAATTGAAATTGAGCACCATTATAACAATGAAGTCAAAAGAATTTCAAGGAGACCAAGTTAAATATATCAAGAAATTTTAAACCATTAAAAAATATGTTCCGTAATATATGTATAAAGTATGTTTGTAAAGTGATTTAATAGATGTTATTTTCTCATATATATAACCCAAAAAAAAAAAAAAAACTTCAACATAGTCCTTGCATAACTCAAAACATTTTTTCATCAAGTAAGTTAATAAATTGTGAATTATCTTCTAAATCAAATTGATCATATATAGTTAATATTCTTCAAACATTTTAGATCAATAATTTTTTTTTTTTTTGTTAAATAATTTAGAGATTACAATGTTAAGAGTCTAATATAGTAGTAAAACTGATTGACATATAAAAGTTTAATTAATTTGAAATAATTTGAATTATAAATGTCACTTTACATGCCTAAACCTATTTAAGTCAATATGTTTAAATATGATGATAACAAAAACTCAAGGAAAACATTATTTTTCATAAATGATAAGTGCAATAAAGATCTCTAACTGTCAATAACAAAAACCACAATCGTCCTCTCTTTGGGAAATAAAAAATGAATATACAATGTCCCTATCCTCAAAATGCAATAGAGTTTTGTTAAAGAAGACTTCTATTAAAGAATTTTACTTATTTAAAATAAAAAAAAAAAAAAAAAACATGTATCTTTAACAGATTTTTATTTAATAAGTTCTGTATGGTTTGAGAGTAATAAAAAGAGAAAATGATGCATCAATGTTTTACATGAATTTAGTACAATCTTAAAAAAATTTAGGGGGCTCATAGGTAAATTTAATAACATTTTCTTTAGTAGGAGAGGTGTATTTCCAAAAGCGAGGGAGGCATTGCCCAATAACCTCCTCCTTCTGCCCTAATTGTGCATTGACATATGTATCATCACTCTCAAACCATTTGAGTCTTACAAATTGTGGGATCAATATATTTTGAGAGAGATAATGTATATGCCAAATACATGAGATAATTATTACCGCACTATACACACCTCCAATAGCCCACAATCATTGCATTTCACAAGCCCGCATCAGCAGTACTGCCATCTCCATATGAATCCTTTCCACTAGCCCTCCATTGACAACACATGGATCCTCACTATGTTACTACTTACCGCCCTCCCATAGGGACGCCATGCAAGGGTAGGGGAGCCCAAGGGGGGGGGGGGGGTGGGGGTGGTGAGAGGAAATTGCCCCTTCTCTCCCTCTAAACATATTCAAGTCATATATAAGATAAATATATACTTTACCTTCGGTTTGGATTTAATTTGAATCCTTAATTAGTATTTCTAAAGGTTAAAACTTATCAAATGAGGTCTAATTGTATTTGTTTTCAATTCATAAATTTAATGTATTCAGATAATAATGGGGTTTGCTGTTTGTTAATGCCCATTTTTGCAAATCTGTACCCAAAGGCCCATAAGGAAGAAAGGCCAATAAGAAGCAAGGCTCAAAGACCCACCAAGAAGACTAAAGAGCAAAGAAAGAAATGCAAGTGAAAGCCATGGCAGAATGGTTTCGAAAAATGAAGACATACGTCCTTATTCTTCGGCAGAAGGCTTTATTGCCGCAGAATATAGATCTGCCGTAGAATACAGTTCTTCAGCAGAATACAGATCTACCGCAGAATATAGTTCTCTGGCAAGATGGCTTCGGCAAATGAAGATAAATTGGGCCCAATGCCCTTTTGATCCGGTTAACATTATTTGGCCCACAAAGGCCCAAATCCTTTTGTATAAAAAAGACAGGCATGAAAACTGATATGAAAAAGAACGATGAAAGGAAACAAGGAGCAGCAGGAAGTGTCAGCAGCAGGAATCACGTGAAGGAAAGAAAAGCCCAAACTAAAGGAAATGACAAATACAGCAGGAAACGTGTGAAAGACTTGCAGCAGGACAAAAACAGAGCTGATTTGCTACGGCAGGAATGGCGTGGGAATGAAAGGAGACAAAAACAGAAGGGCCGGGGCACCATCAACCTGTACCCAGCCAATACAAGGGAGGTGGGCCCACGGTCAAAGAGATTCAAAGGGCGTGGTTTGGTGGTGGGGGGAAAAGGGGGTCTATATTTGGTTTCCTGCCATAACTTCTTTTAGGATATATACCTTGCTGGGATGGTATCTTACCCAAAAGAAGTAATAGATGGTTGGGACCACTAATGCATGCCATAGAGCTAGGTAGTGAGTAATCCAATCCTTACCCATTTGAACCTAGAGGTAAAGGTATACAACAAGAACAAACAAGAAGGAATTTTGTCGTGAAATGAGTAATGGTGTAGCTGACGTATTTTGAGCAGAGATAATGGCCGGGGCAACCAATGGGTTGGTGGATAGTCTTGAATGGATGCCTACAATAAACCAAAAACAATTGGTGAAGCCCTAGGGGTAAAAGGGAGAAATCTCATTAAATTAGTTCACTATAAAAGGAGGAGCTAGCCATGAAAAAAAGGGGGACAGAAGAGGAAGAGGAAAAAACAGGGGAAAGAGTGAAAAACAGAGAAAGAAAGAAAGTGGTAAAATAAAGAGAGAAAATACGGCAAGAATAGGGGCATGCATCAATAGACCATCTTTTCCCTCCCTCTTAGCAAACCCACTCTTTGAAGTCTCCAAAATTAATAGCTAGTAGCCATTTAGGTCTATTCTCCAAAATGCACAACTTTTACGGCAAGAGCCTATGAAAAGGTTGTTCAAGTTGGAATTTGGGTTTCCTTTTTGGTTTACTTATCCTATGGGAAGATTTAATACTTGATTTTGATTATAAATATATTTAATTTCTCTCATTATAACTTATATCTGCTCTATTTAGTCATCCTGCTGTAGTATGTTTTTATCACATCTGCCGCATCAGTTGTCCTGCTGTGGTGTTTTTACTTGCTGTACTAGTTATTCTGCCGTAGCACCTTTTTATGTTTACCGTGTTAACTATTATACAAAGCTAAACCTTTTCTGCCGAAACTTTCCTCTTTATTTTTATCACGTGTTTTACTTTTGACACAAACTAATCCTGCCATAAGTATATATATATATATATATATAGATAAACGTTGTTTCTCACGTTCTGAAAAAATATATAGTTTATACATGTATATGTGAATACGTATAAGTATATATACTCATATATGTATGTATATATTTGAGAATATGCTAACCCATTTAAGCTAACATTTGTTTAATGGGTATTCTCTTTGAGTTTTAGATTTGTTTATGCATAGGAAGTAGAAAAGTATTTATGTAGTAAAAATGAAGAGTAGTCATTCACACGGCAAACAGCTCTATTGCACAGCAGAAGGCTTTACGGCAGGAAACTTTTAAAACACAGCAGAAAACTTCATTGCACAGCAAACAGTCTTACTATGCGGCAGACAGTTTTGTTGCATAGTAGAAAAGTCAAACATGTGGCAGAAACTGAAGAAAAGTTCCTTCTGTGGTAGAAACATCAATCCTGCGACAGAAACTGGCAGCGGCAGAAACAGAAAAGTCAATCCTGCGGTAGAAACTGGAGAAAAGTCAATCCTGCAGCAGAAACTGGAGAAAAGTCTTCTGCGGCAGAAACAAAGGATAAGCCCACTTTGCTACGTCTTCTCTTGGACTTGGACTCAACGTTTGCGCACAAGTCGGACCAAATTGAGTTGCAGTTGGACCGGTTTTAACTCCCTTACTCAGAATACTTGGGTCTACTACCACGGGAGGCAGCCCAGCCCAACGCACATCGAAAAGGCCCCTACACTATTGTATTTTTTTGTGTTTCCTTTTTATAACACATGATTTTTGTGTTTTAAGTTACAGTTGGAGAATTTGAAATTTTAATATCTCGAAACACCACGAAATGTCAACTATTTGATCCTCATCAAAATCTGTATTGAGTCCCTTACAAACTAATGGATGTAAACAAATAATGCGCTCTTCCACTAAAATGGGGTGGAATGCTTGTATGCCTAACCCAGGGATGGAGATAGACTTGGACAACGGGGGGTAATGGCCCCCCCTAATTTTTCAAAAAAAAAAAAAATTAAATACATAGGTACCAATTTTAACAATTTTGTTTTATAAAATTACACTTTGCCCCCTTAACAATATCATTAATTCTTTTAAGAGTATTATTATAGTTATAAACTTTTCTACAATATTTTTACAAATTGTTGAGGTAGTAAATTTTTATTGGTTTGTATCTGGGTCCATAACTTATATTACATTTTTACTTACTAATAACTACTCACCACATTAACAATTTGTAAAAAAGTTTGTAACTTTAACATTTTCCTCATTTTAAAGGCTAGATCTAAAATCTAAAACAAAATAAACAAGCCCAAAAAATTACCCAACAACAAAAATTACCACTAATAAAGCTAAAAACAATTAAGCTCAATAAACTAATTTTACCAAAAACAAATAACCTAGCCCTTTAAAAAATTTTAAGCAAAATAATTTTGATCATACCTAGATGTACACATAAACACCACAAATAAATAAATAAAAAATCATCTTTTGTTAATTAGCAATAGAGCCGGAGGCTAAAGTCACTGCATGCAACCAACATCAAAGCCGTCCTCCTAACTTCAAGTCCTGGCTCTGTCCCTGCCCTAACCTATGTAGAGTAGGTGCTCTATTCAGCAACATAGAGTGCCCCTGTGTAACTTTGTAAAGTATTTCTTATACAATTAACTATTTTTTTTCCAAATTTGACTCATAGCAACTCTCATGTTTGACGTACAATATTATATAATTAGACCACGAATTACAAATAGCTGAAAAATTTTATTGCTATTTTGAGAGGCAATAATGCAAATTTTTCCTATTCGGCTGAAAAATATTAAACGATGTTATATTATTTAAATAAATTATAACTTTTTAAACAGTTCAGTTAAACCGCAAAGGGATAAAGTATAAATATATAAATAACCATAATTTTGTTTTTGTTTTTGTAAATTCTGTCTGTTCTGGTATGACTCCAAGATAAGGAATATCAGATGCACTCTCTCCCCTTGCATGCGCCCGACAACACAGCACACCACCTCACTCAAACAACATATACTTCCCCACACGCAACTCTTGTCTTTCTGCACATTTTCATTTCTCAGTCAGTATTAGGTTTTTGTAAGATAGAATTTATTACAATCCCAGTTGATAGTTTTCTGAAACATGCACCAAGTGGGGTGGTCAAACTGGTGTTGTTTGGAATCAAAGAATAATTGATGTAGACCTCCATACATATAACTAGCAAATCAGAGGTCTTTGAAACATTTACGTTGTACTTAATTGAACCCCTCCCCCCCCCCAAAAAAAAAAACCAAAAAAGAAAAGAAAAAGTACAGTACTCTCCGTAATCAAATTACAGTTGATATGATTGAGCTGATATAATTTATAAACGCCAATGAGAACTTATATTGTGAAGATTTTTGCTAATGTGTGATGCAAGAGTATACAATAATAAATTATTATTTTTTTAATTTTTAAAAAAATTAAAAAAATATTAACAATTTTTTTAATTTTCAATAAAATATTTTTAAAAATAAATAGTTTAATATGTCTCCTTAGTACTCTCGTTAACCGCACCCTATTGTGAATACGGATACTCAATGAGCTCTGCAATCAGTTTTTTTTTTTGGAATAGCAATGAGTTTTTTTTTCTTTTTTTTTCTTTTAATAAATGATTCAAAGATCGATGATAGTGGGCTACAATAAGATTAGCTTCCACTCACCTAACTCCCCGTACCCCCCCGTTTTGAACCTTTTTTGTTTTTTCCTTTAATGGTATTATTAACTTTGTTGTTTTTTTGTTTTCGTAATCATTAAATGGTGTTACTTTCCTTAATGGTATTATCTTCCACGTAATGAAATTGGGTTTTTGCTATACATGCCTCAAGTGATAAACTTGAAAACATGCTCATCAAAACTCCTTTCTTTTTATTTATTTATTTTTTAAAAGAAAAAAAAAAAAGAGAATGAAAGAATTCTTATGCTTATAATCACAATTTTATTTGATCGACAAGGGCAAAGACAAATAAGAAATTGCACCTGCACCCCCTAGGGTGTAAAAAGAAAAACCTTGTCCCCTTACATCAATTATTATTATTTCAACAAATAGGAGTATCTAAACATCTTTGAGTATCTGACTATTTATTTGGGTGTATTCAGTCCCCTTATTACAGAGAAAAATCCCATAGGGGGAATTTGAAGGTGCTAACAAGGAGTTTCGAACCTAGGATCTTATGAATATTATAAGACCTTAAGAATTACTAAGTCAACTTCTTAGAAAATGGTTGATTTGAATCCTAAAAGTTTTTATTGAAAATACTAAGAAGTGCTAGTTGCATTACAAGACTTATAACTCTTATATTAATTATTAAAAAAAATTTATATAAAAAACCCTCTTAGAATTATTAACATCACTTTTATAAGTACTTAAGTAGTAGGATTTAAATATTACTTCTCTCTTTTAACTAAACCCAACAAATTGTTCTACTACATTTTTATATATATTTAGGATTCAACTCACATTTGTGATCCATTTGTGAACTGTTAATTGTTACAAATGTTATTATTATTTTCCGGTTCTTTTTTCCTTTCATTTCTTTTTTAGAAATTATTTTGGCAATCGCACAACACCATTTTTAGCCCTCTCATACACATATTTTGTATGATTAGAGATCAAAGTTACAGACTTTATAAGAAAAAAAATATTGAGCATTGTGAAATTTTTTTTTTTAAATAAATCAAAGCACATATAAATATATTTATAGATTTTTAATGCTTCTAAATTGGTTTATTTTCTTAATTTTCTCTTAAATAGTTAAAGTTCATTATATTTAGATTAAAATTTTGAATTATTGGTTGCAATTATTTTATCATTATATATATCTATATATATACACACTAAATAAGTTTAAAGATCACTTATGGTATTTTAAATTGTAGTGAGTATACAAATATTTTTAGTATGATATTAGACATGTAAACAAATTAAATAAGAAATTAGAATCTCAAATCAAAGTTACACTCAATAATGATATTTCATAGAATAAAGTTCATCTATTATCATCTCCTTAGTGAAATTCTTAAAAAATTTATTTGCATTATAAATTACCAAATTGTTTACTAAAAAAATTAATAGAACCAATGAAATCTTTGAAACCACAAATGATTCAAAACTTTAGCTAATATAAGAGAAAATGTTACCATTAAAAATGAAATGAAAGAAAAAGTATATGTTTATTTATTTTTATTGCATTTTAACATAGTAAGACTTAATATATTCCTCCCTAACTAAAGCATAATGACACCCATTAACAAAAGCCATGCGTGTATATATGCACATATGTGTGTCATTTATAATGTTTGCTTCTTCTCCGTTCAAATCTTGACTCTGGCACTTGTGAACATAACAAGTCCTAATTATATATTTCAAGCGCATGAAACAAGACTGTTCATAAATGATCTCCATCGCTGACCATCAAAAATGATCTCCATCCGTTTAATCAAGCACATGAAACAAAGACTAATGGATTTAGTAAACGGTAACACCACCAATCTTTAGTGTTTTTCTAACTTCTCCTTGAGGTATATCTGCCTCCCTACCTATTTTACCCATGCAATTGTCTGGATACAACGTATGTTTCAAAGATTTCCTCAATTTTTTTGGCACATACATCGTTGTTCTTTTAACATACTGGTCAACTCCAATTGAACTGCTTCATTCATTGTTGAAGCAATTAGACCTCCTCGTAAGCAACCCAATAGAGATTTCCAATCCCAAACTTGGTTAGTAAACCACTTCATTTCTGCCTTGTTTATAGGTGAACTAGTTTATATGAGCTTATTGACTTACTGAATTTAAGTTATAAGGCCGTAGTTTAATTTGGCCAACAGCTTACTCGTTGTAACCATCAAGTTTATTGAAAAAAAAAAGTATTTCAATATAAACAACAAATCAATCCTCAACCTCTTGTTGTTAACCATTGAATTTATAATATATTTCAATCAGTTTATCCTACAATGCTGTGGTCAATCCTTGTGTAGTTGATGAGTTTTCTGACACTCAGTGGCTGATAAAACAATAAAATATGAGCTAATGACGTGCCCCAACCTCACCTTGCCCTTAAAAAAAGATGAAGATGAAGCAAATGGACAATATAATAATATAAGGAATGCCATTCGTGGCCAAGAGTGAGCCTCACCTCACCTCACAAACAAACCAACTTTTGTACCTCTCTGCCGATGGCTTTTCAAAACCCCATTTGTTTATCACAGACGAACACAACCAAAAGCGACACGCCGTTGACTTGAACTCTAATTCACCCCTTGCACTTATAATTAATTTTTCTATTCATAGACCAACCCATAACTAAACACAAAGCAAACAGCTTTATTAGCAAAGTAGTAGTAGTATTAAAAACAAAAACCAAATAAATTAAAACCAAAGCTACCACTCCTTTTCAGATAAAGACCACACTCTGCTGATGATCCATAAAATATAAATACGTAATTATTACTTTGATGATTTTAAATTCTCTAATGATGATTTCATAATAACATCATGACCTCGTATTGAAAACGCTTCCATTTAACGTTTTGAACATGATAGAAGAACCAAATCAGTATCACATTAAAAAAAAAAACAAAATTACATTGGAAAAAAAAAAAAAAAACACAAAGGGAAATAAAATTAACATGAACCTAAACCCAACAAAGATAAACAAGAGGTGGTGATACTGGTGAAGTTAGCTTTAGCCAAAGTCTACGTAAATACGGCGTCGTTGAACATTCTATAGCTGAAACCTTATTTTCGTAGACTTTAAGACTGCCATTGAAAAATCCTTTTTTTTTTTTTTTTTTTTTCCTCTTTTTCTTTTTTTGTTGTTGTTGTTGCAGTTGAAAAGTCAGTTAACGCCATTATTAAGGCTTGGAAACTGACGTGTTGTCCTTAACGGAAGCGTCACCGCCGCCGTTACCCAAAGTGGCTGATTGCACGGTCAACACGGACATGCTTGGCGAGGATGGTCCCTCACCGTTGGATTGGAGTAGTGGGTTGTTGTTAACGTTGTTGTTGTTGTTGTTGATCATGGCATTCCTGGAGTGACACGTGGCCGTGGAGATAGCAGTGGCAAGAGAGATGGGCATGAGGCAAAGACCTTTGCCTTGTAAGTATTGCATGGCTGAGCCCATGTCTTCTTCCATGAGCTTAGCTACTTGGTGCTCCGTCACCGTTAGGCTGTCGTTAGATGACGCCGTTTGGTTGCCGTTAGAGTTGCGACCGAGGGCCCCACTATTGACACCCGCTTGAATACAGTCACCGCCACCCTACAAAGACAAAAAAAAACACCAAAGGTGTATGATTATTGATTAGAGTTTTAGTTAGAGAAGGAAAAAGGAAAAGAGATAGATAGGGAAAAAGGGTTCGAGTGTGAAAAGCTTATTTGTTGAGAGAGAGAGAGAGAGAGGAATCTGAGAAAGTGGGCACGCGTGCTACTTTTGTTTTGTCTTTTTTGTGGTGTGTTGAGTGATTGATTGGAGAGTTTGCCAACGTGGAGAGCTAGGCGGTGGGTAATGTGGTGGTGGGTGCTATTTTACAGGAACCATAACTGTTTTGTGTTTATCAATATTTTCCGCATTTTATTCATTTCTTATTTTGGAATGCATCTTATGTTCTTTTTTTTTTTTTAAATCTTAAAATATCAAAAAGGTTTTAGGTTTGCCAACATAATTAAAAAGTAAAAACTATATGACATTATCATCCATCATCGAGTTACAGTTCCGTTCCTTACAGTTCCGTTCCTGACGTACTATAACTTAAGCATTCAATTGAATAATTCAACTATATGATTGTAGTTACGCACTATAACTTAAGTTTTCAACTGAATAATTCAATTATATGATGGTATTGAGTTATACAGTTGTGTTCCTTACGTACTATAACTTAAGCTTTAATTGAATAATTCATTTATATGATTGTATTGAGTTATAGTGTCTCATTAAAAATTTAAAAAAAAAAAAAAAAAAACCTATACAAGAAAAATAGTGTGATTTTTTCAAAGTTCTTAAATAAAATTATATAATTTATTAGATAATGTAATTGCATAGTTGAATTATAGGAATTTTTAGAGTGGTATTTTGATTGAAATACCTCAGACGACATATCAGCAACAAGGGGAGCAACAGCAGCTGCACCGCCCAATCTGCTCATGCTCAGAACCTGTACCCGGGCAGAGAGACACACACATAAGGAAAGAAAAATTTAATTAAAGCTATGGAATTTTTTTAGTTTCAGAAACCCATACATACAACTTAATAAGAAATTAATCATCATCTAAAAAACAATGTCAACACAGGGAATCATCCCTATTATTTTAATATAATATACACAACAAGTACAGAATATAAGAAGGAGAAAGAAGAGAAGGGCATCCTTTAACCTTGACTTGAAGCTGGAGGAATTTCACGTAGTCTATGATCTCATCCAGCATTGAAGCCTTGTCTGTCTGTCATTCCAAAACCCCATATCAATATTTTTTATTTTTTTTTATTTAATTCCATTAATTTAATTATATCAGATCACATATCGAATTTAAAAAAAAGAACAATATAAACAAACTAAAATATTCTTTTCCAAATTATAAAGTGTCAATTAATGCTTCAAATACTAATCTAGCCCTCTAGTAGGGTTAGGAACCAACCACACCTTTCCAGGTTCATTTCCAATTATGCATTGCAAATATATAAATATAATAAAAAAGAGATTTTGCTAAGCCTACTTTTTTTTTTTTTTCGAGAAAAGCTAAGCCTACTTCATTAGTAAGTTTTTTATAAATAAAAAAAGTTAATGACAAGAATAATACTTGCTTTATTTATCATCACTATAAAAAAAAAAAATGCCAAGTTTTATTATATGCGAAACTGAATACTAAAACTGAATGACGAAAGTGACCCAATAAAATCTCAATAAATATTCCCATGAAGTTCACTGTTACCGCCGGTTACGGAGCCCATAGTCAGAATTGGGAACTGAGAAGCTAGGTATATATTTAAAAATTTTGATATTTAATATGCTTATCTTTAATTATTAATTAATAAAAAATAAAATAATTTAATGGGTTTTGTTTGTATTACCTTGTTGGCATTGGGAACCAGTTCCTGCAGGGCCTTCATTCTCTCTGCAATTCTCTCCCTCCGTAACTGCCACCATCACAAAAACCCACCCACAGTTTCAGAGAAGAATAACAAAACAAAACCCAATGAGTTTCCGTTTTTTTGCTCAGAATAACGTAAAAGAAAACAAAACCAAAACAAAAATTGATGTATTTTCACACTTTTCATTTGTACGACCAAAAAAAAAAAAAAAACCAAAACCAAAAACAAATACGATATTCTTTATTATTTTTAGTAAAGCAGTGAACAGTGGTGGTTAATAGTATTAAAGAGATGAAACAAAAAACTCAATTATTAGCTTTCATTTTCAGGACAACCAAAAAGTCAGTCAGAAAAAAAAAAAAAAAAAAAAAAAAAAAAAAAAAAAAAAAACCGTACTCTTTCGGCGATGCTATGTGGGTCAGTGGCTTGACCACGCCTAGCCCTAACCCTCTGTCTTGGTTGAGCCGGTGCACTTCCGGCTGACCCACTTGCTGGACCTTGGTTCATCACTCCACTCGGAGCCCCGTAGTTCTGACCCTGAACCTGTCCACCCTATCAAATAACCAAATTTTTTTTTAAATGAATAAATAAATAAATAAAAATCAACTAATTAAATTGTTACCATATTCTAAAAAGTGAACGTACCTGAGGATGGTGAAAATGCTGAGCCTGGTTCGGAGTCTGACCCGGCCCGTGTAAAGATCCAGTGAACCCGTTATACAGAGCTTGAACCGAACCCTCACCTCCCTGGTAAATTAAACAAATACACCCTCGTAATTCACCACTATTTTACATTAATACAACTCAAAGCACAAACGGTTACTGTAAACTCAAACTCAAAAGAGTCAAAACTCACCGTATTAGGAGACTTGAAAGACGAGGACCCATCAACGACGTCGTCGGAGGCACCCAAAGAAAGCGGCATCTGAATCAGACCAGACTCGCCGGCTCCGGCGCCGGCACCGCGAGACATGAAGAGCTGCTGCTGGAGCATGATGGCAGCGGCAGCAGCTGCGGCGGAGGACTTAGTAACGCCGGAAATCTGGTGGTTACGGAGCTTGGAAGCGAGGGTGGAAGAGTCATGGTCGAACTGGTAAGGAACATTGTTGTCAGGGTTAGACGGTGGCGTTTCGTCGGAGAGGTCTCTGGGCTTGAGGTCCCACGGGGTTTTTGGGTTGAGGTCAGGCCAAGAACACGATGGGATGGTAGAGAACATTTGCTCCAAGAAGTCATCGTGGGTGTTGTTGGGGTCGAAGTGTGAGTTCTGGAGGTGTTGAATCTGAGAGTTTTGGATCTGTTGTGGCTGTTGCTGTTGATGATGATGATGATGATTTTGGAGGTCTTGGAGTGAGATTTGAGTTGGGTTTAAGAGGGAGTTCATTCCTTGCATTTCTCTGCTACAAGGTTGCATATCTGAGAAACAGTTTGTGTTGGAATATGAGAGAGAGAGAGAGAGAGAGAGAGAGAGAGAGTTGTGAATGTTTGGGTGGGTCTCTAGGGGAATGAGAAGTGAGTGAAACAAAGAGAAGGCATTTTGGGTTTATGAATGTTTTGGGGAGCTGATCCAAGTTGTTGTGTTGTGTTGTGTTGTGTGAGACTCTGATAGATGGATTGGTTTCTGTTTCTCTATCTTTCTTTCTTTCTCTTCCCTGGGATGTTGTTGTCTGGGGCTTAAATAGCAAAAGTAGCTAGGGATTGTTTGTTTTTGGTTTTTTTTTGGCCAGATGTCTTCTTGTTTGGGTTTTGCTTTGCTATGCTTTGTTTGTTTCTTTTATATTTTTTAAGGTGTGGTTTGGGAACTTTGGGCTGTTTGGTCATACTCAAGGGTCATATGTGGGTACTAAATACTACTAATATATATTCAGCAAAAAAAAACTACTAATATATATATATTTTTGGATGAACCTAAATACTACTAATATGTTCATTGGCTCTTCAAGCGTTTTAATTTCCAATCAAACAAAATGATTGGGTTAGGCTTTTTTAAGGAAAACTGATTTTTTTTTTTCCCTTTATTAAAGATTCAAGATTATTTATTTAATTTTATTTAGAGTCAAGTTCAAACTCAAATGCTTTCTCTCACTTGTAACTTGTAAGTAGAGTATATGAATCAAACCATTTATGAATAGCTTGGGTTTTGTTTGGAAAAAAAAAAACTTATTTATTAATTTTAAATTTTTTTTGAGGATGTGTATTGGTTATTTTAGACCATGCAACTCTTAATGCTAATAATCTTTTAAAAGGAAAAAAAATCTATATGCATAATGCATTCACTTAAAATTTAAAGAGGCTGATGGTTTAATGGCTTGATGGCATTCCTTCCCTTCAATAGGGTCTTAAATCTTAAATTGTAACAATAAGTTAATGCCATAAAAATTTTCATAAATGTTAAACTGACATATTATGGCTGGAGCGTAAAAAAATAGTATGAATGGTAGGATTGTGTGAAATTAATGTTAGTCCAACCATGACTAATTGACATCTTAGGATGATGTAAGAAAAGATTATCAAAGAAAAAGAAAACGAAGAAGTCGTGTTTATTATATATGAGAAAAAAAAAATCAAGTAAACAAACTCGAGCTTGTTCAACAAGAATATAATCAATCTTGGACATATAGTTTAGTTTGATCATGAGCTTGAACTCAACTTATATTTGAAATTAAATTAAATAAACAAACTTGAACTTTTAATACTCAATATACCTTTTTGGTAGTCTTATCTTATTTGCCATATAAATATAGTGCTAAGTTGAAATCATAGGAACAATCGGTCCATGAATTTTTTTTTTTTTTTTTTTTTTTGATATGTCCATGAATTTCATATATTAGATAATTAGAGATGAAGATTAATTTTTTTTTTTGGTAAATTGAAAATTTAAACTATAGCCACTAGAAATATCAAGATTTCATATTTGAGGCCCCTTAAAATTTTGATTCACGCCCCAAAATATTCGCGTGGGTCTTTGTATATTTTTCCCTCACTACCAAGGGTCTCGCATGGGTCGGCCAGTCCCGTTAGGTTTCGCTTTCGATTTCGAAGTTGATAGTCGATAGTCAAAAACACCCTCGTATGATGTCATACGCGGCCATTTCGAATAGTTATAGTTTTCTTTTCTCATCTATTGAAAAGGTTCTTTTCTTACACCTCATAATTACTCATCTACTGTTAATCACGAACTGTGATGATGAAGTGTCTATTTGCTAAAGCAAGTCAATCTTTTTTAAACTAGCTAATATAAGATTTTTTTTTTTTTTTTTTTTTATAGAAAAAGCAACTTTTTTTTATGAAAAAAAATAAATAAATAAATAAATGTCCACAATAATTTCATAATAAATTTTAAATGATAGGTTGTTATGAGTGGACAAAAAATTAATTTAAGTTACAAATTCAAATTCAAATCAATAACAACTTATCACTTATAATTTGTTGTAAAAATATTGTAAAAATGTTGTATATATAATATTTTTCGAAAAAAAATTGTAGGTTCATGCATAAATAATAGATAACCACTTACAATCTGCCACGTCCAAAATTATGGCAAAAAATTATAGAATGGTTTGCGATCTTAAAACCACTCTTGATATAATTGACCAAGTGGGTATTAACATGACCCACTTCCCACATGTTTAGCCGCCACACACGAGTTGGTTTTTTTTCTCTTTTTGCCTCAAACTATTGCTCCAATTTCGGCGAGGCCGATGGATATGATCAAACTCTCACTCTCAGTGAGACCACGAGGAAAATGAGAGTTGAGACTTAGATAACCACAACATAACAATACATTCATTGAGTCAGCGACCATTGGCTGGTGTGGAAGCTTAGAAATTAGAATTGAGACGCAAAATAAAAATGAGGGACTAGCACACTAGTTCATATTACTTGCTTGTTTATGCACAACTTGGAGTAGACTTATTTACAAAGTAAAACTAAAAATTATGTTTGAAGAGTCAAAAGTTTGAAGAAATTAAGTGGCTCTACTAATCGACAAGTGCGGCTGACTATTTGAACTTTGGGATGACGAGTTGAATTAGGCAGCCCAAGGTCAAACATGGATTTAGAATTTCTTTTGCTGATATAATTAGCTCAAACAAGAAGTTGTCTAGTCCATTTTGGAATGTATAACTTTGTACAGGCCATATAAAGCCAAAATTATCTTCATATAGCTAACGATTTTCCAACTAGTCTCACTAAAAATAAATATTAAAAAAAAAAAAAGTGTTTGTCTCTTAGAGTTAGGGTTATACCTTCCTCTGCTATATCCTATGAAGAGGAATGAGATTGGTGACATTGTCATTATCTGTATTCAAGGGAATCAATTATATTCCTATCCCCAAAAAAAAGAAAAAAGAAAAAAAAAAAGAGTTAATTATGAATTGGAATATGTATATATTTGCTTAAAAAGTGTTTATTGAAAAATATTATGCTTTTTGATGTAGACTAATACATATGAAGATTATTGATTCAATTCTCTTTTGAATTGAACCTCTTAACTTTATATTCTTTTATTATAAGTAGCTTCTTAATATTATTATTTGTAATTGGATATCATTCTTTCATATAAAATTGTATGAAACTCGGAAATTGTCATACAAAATTGAGAATTTTAAAGACCTAACTTTTGTACAAAAAAAAAAAAAAAAAATATTGTATTATCTTTATAATATGCTTATAGCTTTATTCTCATTATTTATGAAATAACTTTTACTTTCCTTAAAAGTTTGAAAATCTTGAATTTTAAAATTTAAAACATTTAAAACTTTTTCCTTTTCTTTTGAGATGAAGAAGCTCATAAGTTTGGGGGGCCAAAGCCAAAAGGAATAAAAAATTTTAATTGACTTTCTAAAGGGCTTAAATTAACCCGGGGCTTCTGCTATATAGTGAATTTGGTCTCAAGAGGAGGAGAAATGGAAGATTCAAGCTAGTGATATGTTTCTTGAGACGTGGTTCCTAGTTGATTGATCAACCATTTGGGCTATCCTAATTACTTTAATCAAACCTAGTGTCTTTGGCAAACCACAAAATTAACCATTTTGATAGCATATTTGATAAACTATCTAAAGTTAAGCTATTGAAAAATAGTATATTTAATTATTTAATTTAACACGTTGACTAACAAATAAAATTACTATTTTTTTTAGAAGGAAAAAATAAAATTACTTCAAAATTGTATTTGTATTATTTTATATCTAATTTATCTAGATTTACTTTAGAACCAATTTGGTGGAATTTTAGATGAGAAAATACCAAATCTGAAACAAGTTTTTTTGTCCCCTTTTCCTTTTTAATGGAAATATGCATGTATTAACATAAAAATTTCAATTTCAATTGTGTGTGTGTGTGTGGGGGGGGGGGGGGGGGGTGTGATGTGCACTTAATTGAACCAAAAAAGCAAACTAAAAATTAAAAAGTAGTTATATCTACTAGCCTTTAAGCATGCGCGTAAGCGCGTGCTTAGAGGCTCTTCTATTTTTTGGGCAAGGATGAATTTAGAACATTTATTATAATTTGGGATTACTACATTTTCCAATCACAAAATAAATAAATAAATAAATAAGGGTGTGATGAGTATCATGTGTGGAGAAATAATTTTTCATCACACCCCTAGATTTTTTTGTCATTGGAAAATGTAGTAATCCTAAATTATAATAAATGCTTTAAATTAACCATTGGCCAAAAAATAGAAGAGCCTCTGAGCACACACTCACTCAGAGGCTAGTATATATAATAGTGTATGACAAAGAAGATTATGATTCAACATCTTTTATTAAGCCTTCCAAATGTTTTACAACAACATTTGCAGTTATCCTATTATGTTTAAAGACTTTTCTCTTTTTTGTTAATTATTTATTTATTTTTTGCTAATAAATTTTGTAAGGTTATATGTAATGAATAAATAAGAAAAGAGGAAAATTATCTTATGAGAGATTCTCATGAAATCTCTCTCCTACAATATGTGTGGGTTTCCTTTACTATTGTTACATGTCTCCCACAAACCCACCTAAAATGTTTTTCCTTTTGATATGTTTGTAGTCATTTTGTTTGGATTTTTTTTTTTTTTTTTAAAGCTTCATAAAATTTATTTGTTACTAAAGTTTTGTTCCGCCTTATATTTTTCTTTTTCATGTTCTCCCTACTAAAATGTTTGAATAATCAAATTTAATGGTTACTAAAATATACTCAAAATTATCTATATCACTCCAAGCTAACTTGTACTATCAAATGACAAAAAAAAAAAAAAAAAAAAAAATCAAGAATATAATGCAACATAAAAAATGAAAAGAATTCTAAAATGAAAGAAAGAAAATAATCAAACAAAACGGTATATGCCATTCAGTTAGTAAAATGTAAACAAAATGATTTCAAAAATTTGTTTGTGCCCTCTACTAAGTCCACAATCAAAAGGTAGTTTCTCAATAAGACGAATAAATGGTAAAAAATAGTCAGCTACTTACAATACATAATATTTACTTGAAAAAAAAAATACATCTCTCTTAGATCCAAAGCCAGGGCAGTCAATTGTTCTCCCATCTTGCTAATATCCTCATGTTCTTTGCACATGTACATAACATATGCAAGAAAAAAAAAAGGGTAAGACCTGGGCTCCACACAAAGCACAAAATAGTGTTGTAGAGTAGAGGCCAAAGATGCAAATGTTCAATCCGAAATAAAACCAAATAAATTGTGCAAGCAAAGGAATGATCAAGTGGCACAACCATCCATTGAGTTCCATTGATTTTCTTACGAAATCAAAGAATTAATGGGATCTTGAGGAATGCTCTGCATATTGGGTTCCACGGTTTGCTAACAGCATCACACGTGGTCTTGCCTGGCTTGCAATTGAGATTAAATCCATTTAAATTTTTGTTCAAAAAAATTCTAAAATAAATTTATTACAGCATAAATAAAAAAGCAACCCTACTCACCATAGATTTTATATGACAATGGTTGCAACCCGGGGCATTAAAAATTGGATAACAATGAATGGAACTCAAAAGAAGACATGTTGAGAGCAAAAACAAATACAGTATTTTAAAGCATCAATTGAATGTAATAAATAGAAAACTAAAAAACAGGATAAGTAAAAGAAGAATATTTGCTTATATACTTATCAAGATAATCTTGGAAGTCAAGTAATGAAGTCTTTTGTTATTCCAGTGCAATAATATTATATTCGGGTTTTTTCATTTTTTGATATTCCCAGAAGAAGAAGAAGATGAAAAGGAAGAAGGATATAACATGAAACTTAAATAAAATAAAATAAAAACTGGATAAGCAAAAGAAGTTAAAGAGAAGTTAAATTTTTTAAATTTGATAGTAAAGCAGTTTCTTAAGAGTAAAACATGGGAGAGTGGAATTCAAGCAATTTGTTAGGAGTAAAACATGGGAGTGGAATTCAAGCGTGTTAAGGTGTTTTTTTTTTTTTTTTTCAAAATAGAAATGTGGTAGATAATTTTTTTGATACAAAGTGGCTTTTTGGTTTTTTGTTTTCAATTTTTATCAATTTAAGATTTTAAACCATTTCTTATGATTTAGAGATAAAGATAAGTTTATTAAATTAAGGGTTTTTTTTTTATACTGAATGTGAGGTTTTTTCTAGGAATAAAATATTAGAAATTTTACTATTTAGTTGTGTTTTTTTTTTTTACTCAACGTGAGGTTTTTTTAAGAATATAATATTAGAAACGTGTTAGAATAAGTGGGTTAGTAGAAGTGTTCCTATTTTGTAGGTAATGTTTTGTCAAATTTATCTACAATTTAGAACTTTTTAAATTTATAATTTTATATGTCTAACCCTATTATTTAAGCTTTACAAACGGATAAATTTGAGAATATTTTAGACATCAAAATTGAGGAATCCAAACAAAGGAAGCCCCTTAAATAATAGTATAGATATAGATGAATAGGATACTATTATAGATACTATTATTTAATGGGCTTCCTTTGTTTGGATTTCTTATTTTTTAATTCAAAAATACCCCTACACTCATATGTTTAAGTAGAAACAAAACTAAAGAACAATCTGGTAAAAGTGCAACTTTAACTCCCACTAAACATTACCTAAAAATAGGATTATTTTCCTGTTATTTTTTAAATTTATTTATTAACTTATAAATTAGATTTTTAAAAGAAAAATTATATATATACATAAGATAAAAAAACACAAATTTTGTTTTACAAAATAGGACCACTAAAAAAAAAAGTCCCATTGCACGCGCGAAGTGTGGGTGATGAGGCTACTTATGCATAACTGATCAGGTATCATGATATGTCAAAACAGTACACCTTCTAAGACTCTATTTTAGATCTAGACTAGAGAAAGTCTATGATTATGGTTGTTCTTTCATTTTCAATTCGAACTTGTCATAGTACTTTTTTTTTTTTTTTTTGGAGAAGATTGTCATAGTACATTGTATGTCACTTGCTATCGTTTTTTTTGTCGTAGTACATTATATGTCCCTTAGTATCGATTTTTTATGGTTAATGCAGTTGACTAGTTGCAAGAGTATATGAATTTTTTGGACCAAGGCAATAATGTTGCATTATATAAGTAACAAATTCATTACTATTAGTCTATTAATATTAAGGACTATGATGGTCTCTCGATAAACTAGGGGTGGCAAAGTAAGCCCAAACCTATTTGCCCACCCAAACCTATCCACTCTAATTGAACTGAAATCCACCAAATTATTAGTTGGGTTAAATGGGCATAAACCCAATTAGACCCAATGATTATTGAGTTTTAACTAAAAACCCATTGAGGCCCATTTAACCCAAAAACAATATACCCAAATTCAATCCAGCCCTTCTCATAAAAAATTTTTTTAAAAAAAAAAAAAAAAACCCAGCCCTCTGTGTTTCACGAGGGTTTTCATTTTCCTTCATTTTCTCGGCCTCCAAACACTTCTCTCTCTCGTTTTAGCTCTCTCTCTTTCTCTCTCTAGCTCTTCACATTGCTGCACTCGCACTCTATGTAATGGTCAAGGAGTCGCCACTCCAACCTTGAGTTTTATTGGCGGCCATAACTGAAAACGAAATCAAATAGAGCACAATCTCACTGAACCTAAACCCTAACGCAGCTTTTTCCACCATTATGTCTCTCTTCGACCTCTTCAACATCGAAAGATGTGCCAATCTCCGACCATCCTCAACTCCATGTCCTACTTCGCCACCACTGGGACCTACCTTCGTCACCGACATCGGTGGCTCCTCCTTCATTGCCTTGTTAAACACCACCAATAGCGACGACAACTTCTCCGTCTGCGTCGCGACGTTGCTATTGTTGTTGTTGTTGTTGTTAGTGAGGTTCGACTTCTTTGGCGTCGACTGTTGTGGAGAGAACTAAGTGTACTTGTCGACGTCGACGACGGCTTTGGAGTAGTCCAGCGGTGGCTTCTCCGATGAGGCCTCGGGAGAGTGGTATAGAGGCGTCTCTAGCTTCAAAGCTTCAAAATGTTCATTTTCACTTTAATGGCTTTTTGATAATTTTGATAATTGGGTAATTGGGTGAGTTGGGGTTTATCCTTAATAATTGGGTTAAATTGGATTTGGGTTAGAAGCAATTAGTTAAATGAGTTTTAATGGGTAAATGAGTTTTATATACCCAATCCAATTATGCCCAGTCCAAACCCACCCATTTGACACTCCTACGATAAATCCTATATATATATATATATATATATTCGGAAATAGTAAGGATAAAATGTGGATATCAATATGCACATTTTAAAAATGTCTACATTTTACACATGATATGTACAGAGTGTGTATATACTATTAGTGTGAAACAATAATTTTCCCTACATGTAGGAAACATCGATGCCCTTGAGAGACTAGGCAATGCAGGCTAATTGGGTTCTTTAACATGATTAAAACTTAATACAAATATAATAAAATATAATACTCGATTTTGAATAATATTGGGCCAGGAAATGCCCTCTTTATGAGTATGCGTGATAAATGACAATGCACTTCTTTCTCAATTTATTTCTAAAATATATATATATATATATATATATTAAAATTTAGATATTTATTAAACAAAGAAAGAAGATGAACAAATAACAATGTTTTGTAATGCTTTGAACATAGAGCAAGGAAAAGGAATTGAGAAGACTTGGATCTTTTCCCTCAAATTACAAGCAGAGGCCCACAAGGCTAATGAATGAGTTAGAGTTAAAAACTATTAAAACATGAGTCTCTATCCAAAAAGAAAAAGAATTCAAGATACACAAAATTTCATTGACCCTCGAGGCAGCAATAAGGAGCTTCAAAGAGGATCAAATCAATAACAATAAGCAAATCACCCTCCAATATAATTTTAGAGAAATCAATATGTTTTAAATTACGGACAGCCATAAAAATTCACAGTTTTCTATCGAAACAAATAGTCTGTAATACTTTTTCTTAAATATCATATGGTATAATTGGCAAACTCTATAGATGACATATGCTATGTTAATATTATAAGTATTTTTCTTAATATTTTTATTGTAGGTATAAAGACAAGACAAAGGAAGTTCTCCCAATTGTTTAGTATTTTCTTTCTCAAAAAAAAAAAAAAAAAAATTGTTTAGTATTTAATACGTTGGAAGTTGGAACTACTTTAGGCATTGTCCTATTCCCAACTTCAAAAATGACTTTGCCAATGAGACTTACTTAATTTGGATTGGAGATAGCTTGTGTCTAGTGTATTAGTGTATTGGACATGTATATATTCACATCTTAACGTGTTTAGTGCAACTAATGCATTGGATACAAGGTCTCCTTTATGCATCCTGGATACAAGGTCTCCTTTAAAGATTAGCAAGAGTGACTGGAAATGATCTCCCTATCCCTGCTCTCTTTTACACATCTTCGTTCGTTGACAATGATTCTCTTTTCTAAGTCATGATGTATGAAGGCAAGGACAAGAGAATTAAACAAAATCAAGATTCGAATTACTCGAGATTTATGATATAACACAAGATTTCAGTCTATGTACAAATGATCACCATATATAAGATCTAATAAGTACAACTAAAACCAAATAGATTATACAAATAGAAATCTCTGGGAATTTTTAGCCGCTCGATCCGAACCTTGTTTGCTGAGACCACGACCCAAATGATAATAGTATTTGATAGTAACAATAGAATAATGACTACCATGAGATCTAAGTACTACAGCTAACTAAAAATTGAGCAATGTTGTCATAGTCATAGCCCATTTTGGATACGATCTTAGTTGTTCAAAACCATATTCATTGTATATGAAATATAAATAGATTACACTATATGGTGAGAGATCTAAAATAATTAATTGAAATTTTTTTGAAAATCTGCTAAACCAATTAAATTTGAATTAGAAAGACATGCTAGTATATATGACCGCTCTCATCATTATTTTGTCCATGGGAAATTTCAGAGAAGATCGAATTTCATAACAAAGTGCAATTTCTCAAAATAATACTATACCAATTTCCCTTGAATATTTTACCTGTTTATTTTTCCAACATAGCTAAACAGACAAATTCTAAGTCTCATGACTCACCACAACATGGACCACACTAAGGAATTGTTCAAGATCTTCCGGTTCAGCATTATAAAATATATAAAACATAAACAAAGGATAAAGCTGGATGTTACTTAATAAATAAATACATAAAATTGTACCTGAAACACTCCATTATGTATATATAATCTTTTGAATCCTATATTTTAATGTGTTTCACATTACTAATAATTTTATTTATTCTCTCTCAAAAAAAAATTTTATTTATTTATAATTGTTTATAGTTAGGAAGTGGAGATTTGAACCTTACAACTTCATTGAAATTATTAGAAAGTGTTAGTTGATTTACAAAATTCTTGAAAACCGTAATAATTATCATATATAAATATGCATTTCGAATGCACTGTTGCATTACATTTTGGTAATCTAACATTATCCTTTTTTTTTTTAATGTGTACTTTGGTAAATGCACTGTTACATTACATTTTTACTATATATCTTTTATACTTACAAAATTTTAATATGATTAGAAATCAAATGCTATCATATCTAAAAAAAATTTAACTGTCATATTTTTTATATTATTATATATAAAACATAATTTTATGAATCGAATAATAAATAACATCTAATTAACTCAAAATTTGGTGTGTGTATTTAGAATCAAAAGAATGTATAAGCAAGGCTATCAAAATCAGGATCCTACGTAGGATCGTGGGAGGTAGGTGGGATCGTGGCTCGTAGGATCAGATCGTAGATCGTAACATTCTACATTATTTGAGAAAAAAACAAAAAATACACATTGATATATTAAATAATCACATAAATTATACATTCATTCATAAAAAACCAAAAATTATTTGCATCCATTTGATGTAATTATCATACATCACTACATTCATTTGTAAGCATCATTTAAAAAGATCATAAACCTCAAAACATGGTACTCTATCTCTCTACATTAGAATAGCAAAACTTGGTTTATTGAGATGTTATTTTTCATTTGGGTCCAACTGAGCCTTCTGTCAAGTTAAAAAAGATTACAAGAAACCAGGATCGTTTGGGATCGTCAGAATCGTACGATCCTACTGATCTTGAACGAATGCAGAAATCTTTAAAAGATCCGGATCGTTTTAGGCAAGTAAGATCGTAAAATTGTAGGATTCAGATCAGGATTTTGACAACGATGTGTATAAACTAATTATAAGTTTGTAATTTAAAATATTAATCCAATAAAAATTAGTATTAAATGGTGTAACATTAAAAGAAAGTTACACAATGTTCAACTTGTCCTAATCCATAAATAAATAATAGCCTCTTCAAATGTGCATTGCGCATAGTCAAATTAAAACTTTAAACACTAAACATTTTTCTAAGTTTTTTATGTAAAAAAATATAAAAAATTTAGGCCTTAAAAACTCTGAGCCTTTAACTTAGAAGATGCAAATAATTTCGCTCATATAACTGCATGGATTGAATTTTGCTCATTTTATTTTGGAATCAAGAAAATGAATTTCACTCAAAGAATTGGATTGCACGAACCAAAATTCAAACACTTGATAATAATGACAACTACCATTTTAATTACTTATTGAAAAATATCATTTTTGAAGAATTCAAAACTCAGAATCAACTCATTGAATTACACCATGATTACTAGGAAGAAAGAAGAAATGGAAACAAAATTGCAGAAGTTACACAAATAAAAAGAGCAAAGAGGTAACGTTGAGTATTTTAATGTGTTTGTAGAAGAATAGGCAGTGACCAAACTAAAGAAATTGCAAAATTTTTGGATGCATGGTAGAATTTGTAGAGGGAATTCCACAAGTGAAGAAAGGTACTTGTAGGGCCTGGATTTAAACACGATTCCTAAGGGATGAATGAATTCAAGCCCAACAAGCTCAATACAATAAATTTGTAGAGAGTGGGTAGAAAAACTGGGTTTGACGAGTGTGACAACAGTTGAAGATGGTTTAAAGGATGAATAAGTGAATCAAAGTCAGGTTTAGGCAAACTATTCCATCCTTGGCACTAGTCCAAGGAGCTTCAATTTATTATTTCTTGAGTGATAGTAACAATGATTACAGAGTTAGTTTAGATTGATACAATGTTTTCTTTGATAAAATCTCCGATCCCCTTTTCTCAGGGCTCATTCTTTCTTATATACTAGTTTCCTCCTCCATCTCCACCATACACGTGCAAGTCAGATCTGCTGTTGTTTGTTTTTGACACATCAACCTCCTCTCAGAGTTCCTAGGTAGTAGCTGTGAGTCTGAAATGCCACTGCTCAGACATCATTTCCACATTAATGCGGCTAGAGTGTTAGTTGTGGAGCATTCAATGTGAAGGCAGCAGCTTTTCCTGGAATTGCTCTACCGCCATGCTCAAGTGTGCTTACTTGCCGTACTTGCTTTTTCCTTTGGAGTGCTCTAGAAGATTGTCTTGCTTGGTAAATCACTTTTCTTCTACCTCAGCCTTGGCTAGCTGAGGACGGAGTTGTCATCGGCATGATTTCCTGGGTTACCATGAACATCATTGTTTTCTTCATATGCGATTATGGGCCTCGGCATGGGCCTTAGGTCCAATACAAAAGGTGAGTGTATATTATTGGGCTCTATGAACCCACAATAGCCCCTCAAAATTCTGCTGTCTGGCACCACGGACAGAAATGAGGATTTTGATGTCCTCGGACGTACCTTAAGCTTATTATGTCTTATCTTCTACCAGCGTCAGTGCCTTTTTAAATGCCAAAGGCATGTTCCTGACGCTTCAACATCTAGAGCGCGCCCTCATTAAATTCCTGCGGCTGGTTGCCCCCCCCCCCCACGTTCTACGGCACGATGGCAATCCAACGGCGGGGATTTTTTTCCAACTCATAAGCGGGAAAATTCCTGCTGTTACTTCGATTTGGGTATAAATACCCATTTAAATCAATTTGCCCAAATTATCTTTGCATTCAAGAGCTCTTGTGCACATACGTTGAATCTGCTAACTTTTCTCACTCACTCGTGTCTCTTCAAAAGCCTGTCCGAAGACACTTTCCTCATCCTTGTAAGTTTTTTTTTTTCAAAATTTTCAAATTTTCTTTACTTTCCTTTCTCCGTGTCTTTCTTCCTTCGTCTCTTTTTCCCAACTTTCTTTAGCCTCTCTGAACTTTTCCTAGGGATGGGTAGATTTAAGAGTTTGGTAGAGTCTGAGGAAGGGATGGAAAAATTTAAGGCTGATTATAGGATTCCACCCAACGTGGGCCTGAGATATTGTAAGGAAGGCGAATGGCATTTTCGAAGGCAAGAGGGTATGGTGGCGATTCCCATGATCGCCTTCATAGAAGGTGGCATAAGAATCCCAATGGGGCAAGTGATGAAGGATTACCTTAGGTCTGTTAGGCTAGCCCTTATTTAGTTCACCCTAAACGTCTTCAGAATATTAGGATGTGTAGACGCCTTAAACGAGAAAATGGGGCTACAGTTGACCCATCACGATGTGAATTGGGTTTACAACCTTCACCACCTGAAGGGGAAGGGATACTACCTAAAAATAAGGCAGCCTGAAATAAGGCTCATACAGTGCCTTCTTGAGTCTAGTAAGGGGCTAAACAAAGATTTTCTGATCATGTCCGGCGAGTGGCATGATGGCGTCCCTTGCCCCATGGAAGAAAGGCGACCAAATGTGGTTCTAGGGATAGAAGTAGGACTTGTTCACTGCCTTACCGTTATTTGTGTTGTTAGGCTGCTAACCCTTTGCCTTTCATGGCTCTACAAACAGACGTGCCATTGAACCAAACTTTAATTTGGTTAACAGGGAGAGCTTGGACAACATCCTCAAGGCTAAGGTATTTGTGAACGAGAAGGACGGTCAACTCAGGGTAGCTCACCTGATATTGGGATATACGCCAATCTTTGTGCCTTTCAAGCGCCGAAGTGTGTCATCAAGGCCCACGATCCACTTCTCCATAGGATCAGCGTCGCAGTTGAGGGTTTCCTACTCCCTGAGGGTGCTTCGATTTTGGAAGGTGTACCCTTGGTCGACTCTTCTTCTTCTCATCTCGAGGTAAAGGAAGAGGAAGAAAAAACAGAGAAAGAAGAAGAAGTTGTTGATTTAAGTTCGTCCAAGGATGAATTTGAGGTGTTCAACTGAGATCAGTGGTCTGAGGCCCCTTCTGGTGATCTCGGCGATCCCAACCGTACTGAAGCAGATTTCCCCTCTGTGGAAGCTCCTTTTGAAGAAGATATGGGTATACAGAGGAGACAAAAAAAACAAGCTTGCTAGACTTGATAGAGTCCTAGCCAGGGAAAGAGACACAAAGGAAAGCAGCTCAGAACAAACCCCTTTCCCCTTCTCAAAGCAAGCTCCCTCCTGCTCCGTCCAAACTTCCTCCTCCTCCTAAGTCAACCCTACCACCAAGACCTGAGCCCTTTGACCCCAAACGAAAGAGGGATTCAAAGGGTAAGGAGGTGATAGAGGCTAAGAAGTCTCGCCCCACACTGGAAGAGGAGGCCCAGCGAGCTGCCAAGCAGCAAAAAGTTGGGCACAGGGAGTTTGAGAGGAAGGTCAGTCCTCTACTTAAGCCCCAGGCCTAGCTTCCAGCCCCAATGCTCAATGGGGCCCCCCTGACAGACAACGCTTCCATCAGGGACTTCTAAGGAGGCACTGACAGCTATATGACCGATGCTTTGGAGAGGGCCCTACTGCTACCCTCGAATATGGCTGAGCTGCGATCCTTTAGGAGGCAGGAGGTCTTCCTTAGCCTCAAGAGGTACTTGGGCATGGTAAGGTTTCCAACTTACTTAGTTTAGTTAGTTAACTTTTTTAACCTTTGTTCTCTGTTTACCTTGCATTTGTTCTTTTTTCAAGCTGTTCAGGCTACTTTTAGGGCTGAGGAGATGGCCAACAGCTGCAACAGACAGCTAGAAGATGAAAGGAACAGGCGTGTTGCTGTTATAGAAGCCTTTAACATTGCTGATCAGTCTATCCAAGACCTGAGAAGCAAGCTGAAGGAAGAGGAGAAGGTGAGGAGGAGTGCAGACTCGGCTTTAGAGGGTGCTCAGAAGCAAGCCGAAGACCAAAAACTACTTCTTCACAAGGCCGAGGACCAATTGGCTGCTACCAGAGGGCAGATTGAGTCCTTGAAGAAAAAATTAGTAAGTGTAGAGAAAGCCAAGGATAATATGGAGAAAGTTAAAGACGAGGCAGTGAAAGCTCGGGTGGAGGCAGAGGAGGCTAGGAAGCTGGCAGAGGAGACTAAAGAGCAGGCTAAGCAGGATGCTTATGAGATGGGAGTGGCTGAGACTGAGACCAATCTCAGAGCCTAAGTTCCGGGGGTATGCAGGCTCTACTGCTCCTAAGTTTAGGTCAAGGCCCTTAACCAAGCTGGGGTTGAGGCTTCATCTGAACTTAGGAGAGTCGAGAACGTGTATTACCCCCTGCCACACGAGTGTTTACTCTTGCCAGTTCTGAAGCTAATACTGCTTTCAAAGCGGCAGAGGCAGGTTAAAACAGTGCCACCAATGCTCCTACTCCCTTTGACAAGCCTGTCGAGGAGGCCGAGCATCCTAGGGTGTTAGAGAAAGAGAAAACTAGTAACCAGGAAGTACCCCAAGATGTGATGAAGCCTCCAGCTGACCCTCAAGCTCCTCCTGCCGAGAAGGAGTTAGTCTTGGCTTCCCTTACCTAGCCCTTCAAAGTTGTTCCTCCAAGCTAGAGCTCTGAAGCCTCTGACATAGCCTCCCAGCAGCCTTCCAATGACAAGCTGACCATAAAGCTGAAGAAATAGCCCTTTTATTTATATTTTTTACTTGTACTTGAATTTTTGTAATGAAATGTGTGCACTTCTACCAATGATAAGGCCCTTTGTTTATATGATTCGTGTTTTTACTAACATTTGCATAGTCCTAGGAGTATGACTCGTCTTTCATTGAACGGATAATAAAAAAATACTAAGTCCACAATGTAAATTTCAACTTAGGCTTTAATTGATAATTGAGTAATCTCAGTAATGAAATTTGCCTTCTATTAGGTGGGCCACAAAATAATTTAAGTTTATGACGTAGATTCCATAACTTCCAGATTCATACATTATGGTAGGACGTGCAAAAGTACATTTTTTATAAACTGACCGACCTCAAGGAGACACCATAGTATTGACTATAAAGGAAAAAGAGGCCAGTGTACCTTGAAATGCTTTAAATGATATTCATGGATGGACATTTGCCTACATCTTTGTCGAATAAGGACAAGGCAGGTGACCTGAGGAGCCAGGCTCCATTTAGGGTCACGTTTATTACTTAGATAAATGTCTAAAGTTGTTAATTTCCTCAAGGCTTGTGATCCGAGGATCCATGCAATACCCTGATTCTGTTTAACACTCAGATGATTGCCAGAAGTTGTTAGTTTTCCCAAGGCTTGTGGTCCGAGGATCCATGCAAGACCTTGGTTCTGTCTAACACTTAGATAGTTGTCAAAAGTTGTTAGTTTCCTCAAGGCTTGTGGTCCGAGGATCCACACAAAATCTTGATTCTGTCTAACACTTAGATAGTTGCCAAAAGTTGTTAGTTTCCTCAAGGCTTGTGGTCCGAGGATCCACACAAGATCTTGATTCTGAGGATTCATGCAAGACCTTGGTTCTGAGGATTCATGCAAGACCTTGGTTCTATCTAACATTTAGATATTTGCCAAAAGTTGTTAGTTTCCCCAAGGCTTGTGGTCCGAGGGTTCATGCAAGACCTTGGTTCTGTCTAACATTTAGATAGTTGCCAAAAATTGTTAGTTTCCCCAAGGCTTGTGGTCCGAGGATCCATGCAAGACCTTGGTTTTGTCTAACACTTAGATAATTATCAAAAGTTGTTAGTTTCCCCAAGGCTTGTAGTCCGAGGATCCATGCAAGACCTTGGTTCTGTCTAACACTTAGATAGTAATGAACTGCATGACACAAAATTTCAATAAATCAAAGTGCAAACAAAATTGCTTTCATTAATAATAATACATTTTTAGGTTATTTACATTCCATGGACGGAATACAACTTTTTCATCCAAGTTTTCTAAATAATATGCACCTATTCCTACTACTGAAGTGATGCGATATGGTCCTTCCCAGTTGGACCCCAGCTTTCCCTAGGCCGGGTTCCTGGTACTACCCAAGACTTTTCTTAGCACCAAGTCTCCTGGTGCTAGTGGTCATAACTTCACATTGGCATCATACTCTTGCTTGAGCTTCTGCTAGTAATAGGCTAATTGAATCATTGCCTTTTCTCTCCTCTCTTCGATTAAATCCAAATTCTTTTCTAGCAGTTCATTGTTGTTGCTCGGTGTGAAGGTACTTGTTCTCAGCGTTGGGAAGCTAGTCTCTAGGGGGATGACAGCCTCGGCCCCATAAGTCATGGAAAAGGGAGTCTCTTTTGTTGACCGACGTGGTGTAGTCCGATATGTCCACAAGACGTGTGGCAGCTCTTCCACCCATCTCCCCTTCGCATCATCTAACCTCTTTTTCAGTTCATTGACTATGACCTTATTAACAACCTCAGCCTGTCCATTTCCTTGGGGGTATGCTAGAGTGGAATACTTATTTGTGATTCCCAGGTCACAGCAGTATCTCCTGAAGGCCTTGCTATCAAATTGAAGGCCGTTATCCGAGATAAGGGTACAAGGGACTCTAAATCGAGTGACGATGTTATTCCAGATGAACTTTTTAGCATCCATAACCCTGATGTTAGCCATGGGCTTGGTTTCGACCCATTTAGTGAAATAGTCTGTGCCGACCAGTAGGTATCTCTTATTTCCTACTGCTTTGGCATTGATCACATTTCTGGACATATTCTCGGGCTTCTTTCTGCATACCTGGCCACCAATATCCTTGAGTGATGGCTCTATGAGACAGAGATCTCCCTCCTGTGTGACTACCACAAATTCCTTCATGTAACTCCTCAAGCAGTAATTCTGATGCTTCGGGATGTATATATAGCAAATACGGCCCAGAATAGGAGCGTTTGTACAACTTATGATCCTCGGACAGCCAGAACCTAGGAGCTTTTCTTCATATTTTCTCAGCTTCTGATTTTTCTTTAGGTAGTATATCATCTTTAAGGAAGTTCACTATCGGATCCATCCAGCTCGAACCCATCCTGACTTGATGGATCTGAACCATGTCCTTCTTGACTCCTTCTGCTCTGCACAAGTCCTCAATAAGGATAACTCGAGGTAAACCCTACGCCGAGGATGTGGCAAGAGTGGCCAATGAATCTGCGTGCGTGTTTCCATTCTTAGAGATGTGTGACAAGTCGAAGTATTCAAAATCCGGTTGCAAGTGCCTGACTTGGCTTAAGTACTCCTGCATTCGCACATCTCTAGCCTCTAGCTTCCCTTTCACTTGGCCCACAACTAGTCTTGAGTCCGAGAACACTTCCACTGGCTTTCCCCCCATTTTTTGTATCATGGCCATTCCTTGTAATAAAGCCTCATATTCGGCTTCATTGTTTGTAACCGAGAACCTCAGTCTCAGCGATTTCTCTATGGTAATCTTTTTAGGAGATATTAAAACCAGCCTCACCCCGAACCCCCTTTGGTTTGCAGCGCCATTAACATACACTTTCCAGTGCGAAAGTCCTTGCGCAGAGATTGTGCCAACTGATTTTCCATCCATGCTTTGCTTCTCTACTATCATTTCTATTGGGGGTTTGGCAAATTCGGCTATCAAATCAGCGAGGACCAGGCCCTTAACAGACGTCCAAGGCATGTATTTGATATCAAAAGCCCCTAGAACTGTGCTTCACATGGCAATTCTTCTTGTGTAATCGGCGCTTCAAAGTACAGACTTAAGTGGAAGCTGAGTTAGAACAACAACTATGTGCGCTTGAAAGTAATGAGGGAGTTTTCGCGTGGCATGCACTACTGCCAAAATTACCTTCTCCAATGGTAAATAATGCACCTCGGCCTCATGTAATAATTTACTCACATAATAGATTGACCGTTGTATGCCACCATCAATTTGTATCAACACCAAGCTTACAACATGAGGGGCCATCGAGATATGGGCGAACAAAACTTCTTCGGCCTCCGAGCTGGACATGATGGGTGGCTGGGATAAGTATTCTTTAAGTTGTTGGAAGGCCAAAACGCAGTCCTCGGACCACTCAAATCCTTTCCATTTGTTCATCAGGAGGTAAAAAGGTCGGCACCTGTCCGCAGATCTAGAAATAAACCTATTCAAGACTGCGATCATTCTTATGAGTTTCTGGACTTCTTTAGGGTTTCGAGGAGGTTGCAAATTGTAAATTGCTTTGATCTGATCTGGGCTCACCTCAATTCCCCTATGAGTTACCATATAACCCAAAAATTTGCCAGACCTGACACCAAATGAGCACTTAGAGGCATTGAGACGCAGTTTGTGCCTCCTTAAGATGTTAAAAATGACTCTAAGGTCTCCCACGTGCTCAGATACCACTTTGCTCTTTACCACCATGTTGTCTATGTAGACTTCAATACTCTTGCCCAGCTGTGGCTCGAACATTCTAGTCATTATCCTTTAGTAGGTGGATCCTGCATTCTTCAAGCCAAAGAGCATCACTTTGTAGTGGTAATTTCCAATAGGAGTCACGAATGCTGTTTTTTATTGATCAATCAGGGCTAATAGTATTTGATGATAGCCTTGAAAGGGTCTTTTGGTATTTGATGGTATTTTTCTTAATCACTGAGGATGGCCTACAGTTGCATCCACTAACTAGTCTATCTGAGGCACGGGGAACGAGTCTTTTGGACACGCCCTGTTTAAGTCTGTGAAGTTCACACAAACTTGCCACTTCTCACTCTTCTTCTTCACAACCACGGTGTTAGCCAACCACTCAAGGTAGAACACCTTCTTGATAGCCCCTACTTGCTTGAGCTTTCTCACCTCGTCCCTGACAGCATCGACGTGCTCCTTGGATGGGCGCCGAGGTGGTTATTTTTTGGGAGTGGCTGATGGATTTACATTTAAGTGGTGACATATGAAGTTCGGATCAATTCTTGGGGCATCATAAGCGTCTTATATGAACACATCAACATTTTTTATGAGGAACCCTATTAATCCCTCCTTCTCTCGAGGGGGGTAGTTGAGATCCTACCTAGAAGAACCTCTTAGGGTCATCGCCAATGATCACCTTTTCTAAATTTTCACATTTTGCTTCCTCGGCTGGTGCATTAATAGGCAATGCCAGGGTCTTTGATTGCTATGAACTTTCTTCAACAAGGGCCGAGGATTCTACTCTAGGCCGATGTGAAATGGCAGCCACCAGGCACTCTCTTGCTGTAGCCTGGCAACCTCGAATTTTCAGGACCCGACCCTCGGAAGGAAATTTCACCTTCTGATGCAGGGTGGAGGCAACGGCTCCTAAAGTATAAAGCCAAGGTCTGGCCACGATGGTAGTGTAGGGGGAGTAAGTATCCACCACGATGAAGTTGACTTCCACTATTTCCGGGCCAGTTTGCACAGGTAGTCTAATCTGGCCCTTTGGCATGATAATCTTCCCATCAAAACTCATCAAGGGGGAGCTGTAAGGCATCAAATCTTCTGGTCTTAGCTTCAACCCCTTGTAAAGATCGGGGTACATGATCTCGGCCCTACTACCATCATCTACCATCACCCTTTTCACGTCGTAGCCCCCAATCCGAAGGGTAATTACCAACGCATCGTCGTTGGATTGGATGGTTCCACTCTTGTCTTCCTTGGCGAAACTCAAGACCGAATGAGGATACCTTTTGGGTCTTTTCGGTTTTGGGCCAGAGTCATCGGTGGGTAGCCAAGCTACAAACATCACCCTAGAAGGGCATGAGCCCATCCTCCCCGGAGCAGCAAAGATAACACTTATCGTTCCTATAGGTAGTTTTAAGAAAGAGTCTCTTCGGGGTTTTTGGTTTCCCTGGCCTTGGTGACCACTAAAAGGATGCAAAAGGTGTCTCAGCTTCCCTTCTCGGACCAGCTGATCTAGGTGGTTCCAAAGGCTTCTGCAGTCTTTTGTAATATGTCTGTGATCCCGGTGGTACTGACAATATAAACTTTGATTGCGCTTCATGGAGTCTCTAGCCATCTTATTCGGCCACACGAAGAATGGCTCAATCTTGATTTTCTCCAAAACCTGATGTACCGGTTCTCTGAATATGGCATTAACTATCTGCGTATTGGTTGATCTGGATTGCCTTGCAAAGTCTCTTCTCGGACGGTTATTGTGGTATCGGTCGGACCTAAAATCCCCACTCTTTTGAGGGATAACATTCTCCTTTCTTTTTCCTTGTAGCTGGTCCTCTTCCACTCTTTTGTATTTATCAATTCGGTCCATAAGTTGACGTACGTTGGTGACAGGCTTGCCAGTCAAGGATTTCCTCAGGCCATGCCCGGTTGGGAGACCACTTTTGAAAGTGCTGATGGCGACGTCATCAAAGTTACTGTCCATTTCATTATACATTTCCCAATATCTATCTGAGTACGCTTTTAGAGTTTCTCCCTCACACATGGATAATGACAGCAATGAACTCAGAGGTCGAGGAACCCAACGGTTCGTAATGAAGCGAGAACCAAAGGCTTGGGTAAGCTGCTTATAGGAACCTATGGAGTTCGTTTTCAAGCCGTTGAACCACCTCATCGCTACAGGTCCTAGACTGGATGGGAAAACCTTGCACATTAAAGCTTCATTCTTCGAGTGGACGGCCATTCTTTGATTAAACTGGCTCACATGTTCTATGGGGTCCGTTCAACCGTTATAAACGGTGAATTTAGGTTGATGGAAATGCCGAGGTAACCTAGCCCCTCCTATCTTGCGTGTGAAGAGTGACTTAGAGATCTGATCCAGGACTTTACTCATGGCATCATTACCTAGGCCCCTACTAGATAGGCCCTTGTGTTTTTGTCTATGATTGTGCTCATTTTCATAAAGGAAAGTCTCACTTGGAAGAGTTCTTGATCTTTGCCTGTAATTGCCATCATCTTCATCATTAGAGGACATGTCAGAACTGGAAGGAGACCGCCTCTGCTATGCATGGCGCAGTTTCTTTTTCAAGTCATCTATCTCTTGCTGCATGGCTTGGTTATTGTTTTGTCTCTGGGATATACGATTGCACATTTGGGAGTGGCTTTTGCTCGTCTGGGTGGTATGCACACTCCCCTCTCAATTCCTTTCACTTTCCTGATTTTGTTCATGTTCAGGGCCAGGAGAATTATCCTGTCCCTGGGATCCCATGGGTTCTGTCCGTTAGGGATCTGCTTGGTGCGGGTTTTCTTGGTGTGGACTTGATCTTACCATATCTAACTGTTGCACTCACAAGCACACTAGTTCTTCTCACAGACGGCGCCAATTGTAGGGCCCGGGTTTGAACACTATTCCTAAGGGATGAATGAATTCAAGCCCAACAAGCCTAATACAATAAATTTGTAGAGAGTGGGTAGAAGAATTAGGTTTAACGAGTGTGACAATAGTTGAAGATGGTTTAAAGGATGAATAAGTGAATCAAAGTCAGGTTTAGGCAAACTATTCCATCCTCAGCACTAGTCCAAGGAGCTTCAACTTATTATTTCTTGAGTGATAGTAACAATGGTTACAGAGTTAGTTTAGATTGCTACAAATTTTTCTCTGATAAAATCTCTAATCCCCTTTTCTCAGGGCTCTTTCTTCCTTATATACTAGTTTCCTCCTCCATCTCCACCATACACGTGCAGGTCAAATCTGCTATTGTTTGTCTTTGTCACATCAACCTCCTCTCAGAGCTCCTAGGTAGTAGCTATGAGTCTAAAAAGCCACTGCTCATGCATCATTTCCACATTAATGCGGCCAGAGTGTTAGTTGTGGAGCATTTAATGTGGAGGCAGCAGCTTTTTCTGGAATTGCTCTACTGCCATGCTCAAGTGTGCTTACTTGTCGTACTTGCTTTTTTCTTTGGAGTGCTCTAAAAGATTGTCTTGGCTGGTAAATCACTTTTCTTCTACATTGGCCTGGGCTAGCCAAGGACGAAGTTGTCCTCGGCATGATTTCCTGGGTTGCCATGAACACCACTGTTTTCTTCATATGCGATTATGGGCCTCGGCATGAGCCTCAGGCCCAATACAAAAGGTGAGTATATATTACTGGGCTCTATGACCCCACAGTACTCATACTATTCCAGCCTTCAAATTGAGAGCCCAAACTAAAAAAGTAGAAGTTCTTGTTAATTTTTGAAATATTGTTTTTATTGTAACCATTACGGAGAATCCATATGTTTTCAAGAGTTTGCAAATTATGGATCTCTTTTAGAAGTTTTTATAATCTGGCACATAAAGGCTAAAGGATAGAAAAAATTCAGTTCTAAACAATAAACACTTTCAGAGCAAGAAACATTTTTGGGGAAATTTTTTTTATATTTAGTACATCTCTTAATAAGATTTGAATCACCAAAAATCTTATATCTCAATTAACTCCTCTTGGTGTTTTCACTTACAATTCATATCAAATGGTTTTTCAATAGTAAATCGAACCATAAAGTACAACTCATGTGAAATATGGTATTTTGGTTGATACTAATTAAATGATAAAATTATATTGTGAACATATATATATATATATATGCACATAACTTCAAAGTTTATTTAATATATATATATATATAGATTAAAATTTGAAAAAGAATAAATTATTCTATTAAAAAATTGTATTTTCTAATTATTTATTTTCATCATTTATAAAAAGTAAAAGTGATGTTTTAAAAAATAAAAATAAAACTCTTATTTTTTTTAGAATAATGCTACAGTCACAAATTATTTTACAATATTTTTACAAATTGTTGATGTGGCTAACTTCTTATTGGTTTTTATATAGACTCACTATTAACATCACTTTTTTCATTTACTAATAATTACTCATCACATCAGCAATTTGTAAATTTTTTTGTAAATAAATTTGTATCTCTAGCATTACTATTTTTTTTTTAACCTTTTTTCCCATTTTATAGGATTTGTAATTTTGAAAAATATTAATAAAATAGGAAATACTTTCTTTTCCTTTTTCCAGATGAAATTTGAAATAAAAATATATATTTAATCTTTTAATTATTATGTAAATAAAAAAGAGATACACATAAAGAAAATTGGGAAAATTTTGTTGCATAAAGGAGGTTTTGGAATTTTTGGTGGGTCATAAGGCAATTGCTCTCTCTCGACCCATAGCTTTGCCATTGAAAGTGATTATAGTAATTCATCTTTCAGCTCAATCAAGATTTAAGAATCAATGCCAAAAGGACCTATATATTCCTATGGTCTTATAGGGAATGGTTTGTGTCCAAGAGTGGACACGTGTTTGCAATCCAACATGTCCAGTAGCAACTACCACTGGATACAAGTTGCACCCGGTCTTATATACTTCAATTCCACCTATAGTATTTTTCTCAAAAAAAAAAAAAAATCCGCCTATATATATAGTACCAATGGTTTGAAGCAGTGCTAGAAGGCAACAAATTTTAAATTATACCAATATTTCTAATTTGGGAAAGTGCATATATCGATATAATAAAACATCATTAGGCTAAAATAATAGTACAAGCTTCTGAATATGATTAGTGTTGCAAAAAAAATTACAGTATTGTTTTCAATTATAATTTTTCGAGATTCAGGCCAAAATTATTTACAGGACTTTCGATCTTCTCTAAAACGTCAAATATGAAATATCTGCGTTGGATTGATTGGAATAAATTAAAACAGGCTTACTTTTATATATTCCAAAAGGATAAATTGTTGAGGGAAAAGATATATGATAACTCAACTTTCTTCTTATGGACCGACCAGGACAAAATTCATTAGGGCCAAGAATTCCTTCCACAGTAGTTTTGGAAACGAAGTGATTCCAAATAAACATCATTGTATGTCCTACATGTTTCACTATGTCATGTAAAACGGTGATAACCTAGCCTTAGTCCTCACTCCTCACTCCTTAGAGCTTAATTAGTTAATAATAAATAAATAATTTAATCAATATTAATTCTAACAAATAGAATTGACTAGGTGGCTTCAAATATTTGTGGGATTTTTTTTTTATTATTGGCAAATTAGTAATGCAAGCTAAGTGAAAGTATGAGTGTGTATAGTTTGTGGATAAGCTTAATATTTTGTTTATTTTTATCACCAACTTAACTATATGTATAGCTTTTTAAAATTTTACTTTTTATAATATAACTATGTTTTTATCCAACTTACTTTTTAATCAAAATACACTTATAAAAGTAAGCTATCTCAAATGGATCATCAACATTATAATTTAGTAAGTTACACTAAAAGAAAACCAAGAGGAAAAAAAAAATTGCAGGGTGAAAGATTTGAATTTGAAATGGAAATGGCCTGTGCTAAATCATTTAAATTTTATAAAACTTAAACAAGATTCTTGCAGATGTAAATAGTGAATTTTGACAAAGTTAGAAAGAATTTTATCTTTATGGAATTCTGAAGCTTTATTTCATGAAAAAAAAAAAAAAACTTTTCTGTCCGAATCTCATATTGGATAACATAACCATGTATGAGTCTGACAAAAAAAATTCAGTAGTAACTATCTAAATCACAATCGAGTGCTTCCTTTGTTACATCGTAATATATAGTTTAACACTGCAAAAGTTTAGGAGGAAACTGATGACTATTAGATTTTTATGTGTGATTACTATAGCTCCAAAGTTCAATCTGTGACATGATTTGAGTTCATGAACTTCATATGTTGGGATGTAGTGAAGTTGGCTTACATGCATGTCCATAATTCCTTGCCAAGAAAGTGAATGATTTTTTTTTTTTTTTAATGCCTTTGTAATTAACTAGGGATCAGATTTGCTGAGACTCGAAAACAAGCTTTTATCAAAGCTCTCCGGCAGGTCAAAAAATGTGGGTATATGTCCTTATCTTTCACCAGTCACATCTTCACTTTTCTTCAGGTGATAAGGCTTTCTTTACACCTCCTCCCACTCATTCTTTTACACGTAATATGCCATGCAAATTCTAATCCCTAAAAGCCTTAAAACCTGTTCAAAAAATATGCTTATGTTGTTTTGTTCCATTAAATGGGATACTTATCCTACTGATTATCAAAAAGGATACTTATCCTACATTTAACATAATCTAAGCCTAATCTAAGTGGATTCCTGGAACTGCTTTTGAAAATGACAACATTAATCGAAATACTTATCCATCAATTAATGCTATAAACTAGTAATATAATAGAACTATAAGTTATTGATAAGTATGAACTATTTCTTTGAAACAAACAGGTTGACTGAATAGCTTTGTCCAAGAAGTCTATGAGTTTAATATCCATGGAATTAAGGAAGCAAGATATGACAAAGTAGTTTATTATAGGATGAAATCGCAAAGATGCTAATTTCTTCTTAGGTTACAACATTTTAATTTTCTTGTAATCATAATTTTTTTTTAAAGGAAAAAAAACATATTGTATGGGAAAATTATTGGACAACCCTAAGTTGAAGAAACAAAATAGGATGACACAGATAACGCGTCCGTTTGTCCAATAGTCAAATCCAAATTCCAATTCTATTCTGTCAATCAATCACCCAACATCAATTCTATCTATGTGTCAGTGTTGACATTACCAGAGGTGGGATTGCAACTGGACATCCAAATTCCGATTCTCATCATCTTTGCTCTTATGAAATCCAGTTTTTTTTGTCGAGTAAGAACAGTGATTCAAAATTTTTTATTATTATTTTTTTCTAAATTATTAAAAGAATAACAGTGATTGATATACAGTAAATTTAATGTTAGTTCAAACATATATAAAGGTAATATTATATGGATCATACCTTGCCACGTTTATAATTTGTTAAAAAAATTTGTATAGAATGTATATACATTGAAAATAGTCCTGTTACGAGAGATACATTATTATAGAATATATATACATTGAAAATATCTCATAATATCCACATTTTTTTATTATAAATAATTAGTATATTGTTTATAAGTTTTGTAGAGTAGATATTATATATTTTGAATATAAATTTGTGTGTTAAACCATGCAGCACTTTTGAATTCCTGGTTTTGTATACCCATCGAAGTCTTCCATTGTAATTATAAATACAATGAATACAATTATTTAATTATAAAGATATTGTTAGCGGAAGCACACATATTAATTTTCAGCAATCTGTCAATTCATACAATATGTAACAAGTGATCCATCTCTTACAGAAATAGGCAAAAGTAGCAAATGACAACCACATCCAAACCAATATATCAATATTTCTCAAAACATTGGTGCACATTCAACCATGCACAACATCAATTGGATTGGATTGGCATGTGATAAAATGACGTTGCTTTAAAAATAGAAAAGCCATTTTCCTCGTATGTGGATCTCTCTCAAGCAATTGGCGCTCACATTAAACACACGTGGCGTTGGTTTGGAGTTTGGACACAAACATTGTAAAACAAGGTCATTTGAAAAATAGAAAGGTAATTTATGCAGAGGTTAATAATAAATACCCAATACGCTATTATAGAGGACAGTCAGCAATTCACTACAATGGCACTGTTTAGTGTTTCAAGCATGCTAGAAAGGATGATAATGGATCTGCCCATTCCCTTGATAGGATAGAAGCTCTAGCTGCAGAGTTAGATGTGTGGATAGAATCTCTTCCACATTCCCTCTGATTGGGTGTTTGTATTTAGAAAAGATTTTATTCTGCATAAATAAAATTTCTTACACTTTTCTCAGAAAAAAAAAAAGAAAAAAAAAAGAAAAAAGTGGAGTCAGGGTGGTCGAGAAAAAAATTTACTCTGTTAAATGTTGATAAAACTTTTGGCCCCACCCTTAAAAGGAGAAGTGCCTACCCCATGTCCATCTTAATCTTTTAGTCTGATTATATTAGATATACATGTGTGAATGAATAAGAAGAATAAAGTTCCACATAGAATAATAATGATAAAAGTGAATGGTTAATATAACATAGTTAAACAAAAAATTATAAATTTAAGCTTTTGATGTAAGTAACGTTCTTATATGTTATATTCACTATTTAATTGGAGTCTCAACTGAACACTCTTTTTTTAGTGAATTTCTTATCTATGTATATTTGTTGTTAGAAAGCAATAAAAACTCAAAATAAAACAAGAATTAAAAGAAGAAATTCATGATAATAAAAAAAAAAAAAATCCTACCTTTACTGCAAGAAGTCGGAACTTGATTTTGAGTCTTTTGACTGTTCCTTCCTGTTGATCTTCCACACAAACAAAAAAGAATCAGTAAATCTTTAACTAAGAGAGCCAAAGATCAAACAGAGGGAATTGGGCAAGTAAGAAAATATGGAACTCAATGAATTTAAATAGAAAAATTCACTCTTAAATAACTTTTTAAAGTGATTATGTGTGCATTTTTTGGAATACTCACTTGTACTTTGAAATGTGTGTCTAAGGGGTATTTTATGGATAAAACTTCTAGTGTCAACTTACCTCATAGAGGGTTTTATGTTTTTTTCCCAATTATTCACCAACCTTTCAGGATGTATTAGGATTAATAATTTGACCTCAACTATCCGTTATTTTATGTCAAATTAAGTACTGCAATGGAACTGATAGTAGAGCTTTTTGCTGCCTAGTTCTATTTCCCTTCTTAGGTTGTATTTGACATTGGCTTAAAAAGATAGGTTTTTTTTTTTACTATTTAGCTTATGTTAGCTACTATTAAGCTTATTTTTGTGACCATTCATGAGTCCAATTTCAGGTAGCTTTTAACTTTATCTACAATACTTTCAGCAAAAAAATTTCAGTTTCAACTAAATAAACTGTTTCTAAACGGACACTTAGTGTGTTCGATGTAATGGATCCATGAGGGCTTGCCAAGAATGTTACACGAAGAACAATTGATAATAACTAGCTTCGAGAATAAAAGAACTAGGAGAGGAGGAGGGTACTATGTAATCCACCCAAATTGATTTTGTTAATTAAATTCACATAATTCAAGGGTTAGAAACAACAATTTTCTTAAGTTAGAGATAAGCCTGCAAAAAATGAACCTATAAGCCGTTCCATTCTTAAGCATTTCACAACCCAAGAAAAAAAGAAAACCCATAAGCAATTTGCCAGCAATGACATATCCCTACCTAATATCCTAGTACCTCCTCAAGAGTCTTATAAACTCTAAGACATAGCCTTATTTCCTTTATGAAGTGAACTAGGTTTTAAATTCATCATCTTTCATTATTGTAATTATTTAATTATAAGAGGGTTTCAATTAATTCAACCGATAAAATTTTTGTCGTCAAATAATTTTTTGGAGTTTGAATCTTGGAGCTAATACTATAGGTTGAAATTTCATTGTGTGTGTGTGTATATATATATATATATATAGAGAGAGAGAGAGAGAGAGAGGGAGGTAGGCGTTCACTAACAAATAAAAGTTAATTTATAGATTGGTCAACTCTAGGAAAATTGTTTAATAAAAATTTTAATGTATACTATCATTAAAGAACAAGGGGATAAGAAGAGAAATTCATATGGGGTCACTAAGCATAAAGAGCAGCTAGTCTATAAAATGCCGAACCTGTAAGCCCCCACACTAGACAATTTTTTAGGGTTTAATGATCCTCTCAATCTTAATTCCTTACCATATACTAATTAACTAATGCAAACTTCTGGTGTACATTATCTTCTTCAAAAAGAATACCTAGAAAAGCCTAAAATGCGTACATTCTATCAAATGGTAAAGAATCAAATGCATAAAAAAAATAATCAGGACCTCCTAATGGGCTCCACGAAAAGGAAGATGGGCTTCCTATTGAACCCTTAATTCTAACTAATATCATAGTTTTTACAGAGCATTCTAAAATGGGTTCCCCAAATTGATCTGCCTAGTCATTTGTTTGACATGCAATTTATATGACTTATGTTGACTAACTCAGGCTCCTATACATTGTTAATTAATAATTTTTTTTCATATATGATATAATATAACAAGTTGGAATCCGAGAAGGTTTAGACCAATAATAGGGAATTAGGTGGTAAGAGATAACTTTATCAAATTGTTAATTAAATAACAATGTTTGATTAACAAAAAGAGAATTCTTTTGGGTTTATATTAAGGGATAAAATCATTCAACCAATCTTGATGGGCTTAAGTGCGGTTGTATCAATCATTAACACTATGACAGTAGGCTGAGATACATTCATACAATGGGCAAATAAATATTAGTTTCGGTGACAAAAAGTTGTGCTAGGGCTTTTTGAGTTCGAGAAATTTCATCATCAAACATGGTCTATAGTCTGAAAGAAAATTCCAAATTGGTGTGAAGGTAAAAAAGCAAAAGGGAATGAGTTTCAAAGTAATGTTTTATTGCTGGAGCTTAATTAAGCAAGGGTTTGACTAATTGTAAAGCTAATCCTAATTAAAGGTTTAACACGATTACTCTGCATAAGCAAAGATTGACTTCTTAAGCATGCGCACGCAAATGCACATAATGAACTGGCATTGCAGTTGTCAGTAGCATCATTGTGCCTAAAAGGTGTTGGTGAACAAACATAATTAGCAAAAGAAATCTCCGTCTTGATGATCAGAAAAAGGTGATGATGGTATTATGTTTGTCACTTGTATTGAAAGAAAAATAGGATCACAAATAATACAGTCTACAAGACACGTAAATTTCATTTTTAGTTTTTAAAGATTTTATGATTATTCGATGACCAGGCAGTATGAATATTAATTCGAATATACTATTCTATATGATTGGAATATACTATTCCTTAGTGTTCACTTTACAATGCTTTCAGAATATCGAATTGAAAATGATTTTACCATACAACAAATTAATGATAAAAAGGTAAATTACAAAATTCAAAATTGAAATTGAAATTCACAATTAGGGCTGTAAACGAGCCGAGTTTTGTCGAGTAGTAAATATTTAAGCTTGGCTCAACAGCAAAAATAGAATGTTCAAGCTTGGCTTGAGCTTGATACAAGCCTACAAATAATGTTAAAGCTTGAGCTCGTTATAAAGTATAAAAGCTTGAGCTTGACTTAGCTTGGCTTGATTCATTAGTCAAGCCAAGCTCGAGCTCAAGCTCAATATCATGCTTTTGAGCTTGGATCCTTTTGAGCTTGAGATCCAACATAAGTATATTATCAAGTCTATATCAAGTTTATTATCTAGCTTATTTGGTTTGAATGAGTGGTCTCAACTTATAATTAATTAAAGTTTTAGAAAAATATGAGTTTACTTGTCAAGCTCATATCAATTTTATTACCAAACTCATAAATAAGCCTAGGCTCAACTTGTTTTGTTACTTTTATATCGAGCCTTGGTGTTCACGAGCTTGTTCATGAACAATATTTTTTACTCGGGCTCGACTTGTTTATTAAACAAGCCAAAAAGTAAAGCTTAAACTTGGCTTTTTATAAACAAACAAACATGAACGAGCTTTTTATCGAGCCAAGCCTGAGTTATTTATGAACGGTTTGGTTCATTTACAGCCCTATTCACAATCCATAATATGAATTCACATTTAGCATAAACTATAAATACTTGTTGTTACAACTTAAATATATATAAATATATATATACACATTTATATATATTTAAGTTGTAACAACAATATATATATTTATATATATATATATATAAACAAAGCTAGAGAGAAGGGTCTTTAAACATGCATGTATAGCGCGTGTGAGATTAATATATTTGATAATGCACAAAATCATCAGCGAGTGAATCATCCACATGTGCAACAACTAAAAGTACCTAAAGAGTGAAAGGTGAAGAACCTATAGAGAGCACTTGTGGAGTGTTGGCCAAAGACCTTCCAAAAGTTAAGTTAGTGATTGAATGATCTCCAATAACTTAAAGAGTATGAGAGCTAGAAAATTTCACGTTCCTTGGAGAAGAGGAGACTTGGTGCTTATATAGTGGTGTAGGGCTAACTGAAATCCTAGGATCTTCCCTTGTAGGGACAATACAGATGTTAATGTTATGAGATCTTTGGGCTTAATTTCCCATATTTGGAGAATACGAGTATGTGGAAAGATCTTTGGGCGTGGTGTGCAAGTTCTTTTCATATGGGAATGCAGGAGTGGAGAACACATAAATGGTGCGGGACTAAGTACCCGGATTCGTCGGTACATATACGATCGTCATGACCACAAGGTGACAGACGAGTCATGCCTACTTTCTTAGGTCCCTAAAGGCTTGGAAGTCATGACAATCCGTTTGAAGACCGACGATGCTTGAGCAACCCTGACAAATTAAATGGAGTTTTGACTAGGTAACAAGGCAACTCACATGTTGGTGACCGACGATGCCTTTAGAGGCGGAAGATCCTTTAGTGGCCGAAGCCCCCTTAGAGGCTGAACACTCTGGGGTGTTAGTCAAATTTTTAGGAGTTGAAAATATTCCTTATCAATATTTATTTATTTTCTTTTTTGTATTTCATTTGAGTTTTAATTGTATTTTTTTGAAAAGGTTAAAAAGGTAAACATGAAAGATTCATAAAATTTTTATATGACTCATTTTGTTCTAAATATCTTTAAGTCTATTGATTGTTGCTGTTTGGTTTCTATAATGTCCATCATTGTAATTTTGCTTATTCTTGCTTAACTTACCAATCACATGAGAAGCATGCGATAAGAATGAAAACTCATGATATTTGAATTACTAAATATTATATATATATATATATATATAAAAAACTATTTCATTTTTTGTGATAGTACACACAAAATTGTCTTGTAAGAATTGTGGCTAGAGTGCTTGATAATATGGTTATATTTTTTCTCTTAAAAAAAATTATAATCCAGGAAATGTATAATGGGAGAAATTGGAGGAGACCAAAATATATATTTATTTCCATAATTGTTTCACTGTTAGTAGAAAATATTTTCTCATATTGTCACTTTTACGTAAATACAGGGATGAGGATACTTGGGTTGTCTGGTCCTGCTTGCTTTTGTAAGCTATTATATATTTTTTTATATTACATCCCATAATATTCAATTATCATTTGATATTTTGTAAATAATTATTTCATGTTTTAATTATTATTTTAAATTATAGGTTAATAAGAAGATTTATGTGAAGTTAACTCTATACCCGGTAAAGTTTGTGCCCTGCTTTTTTTTCTCAACTGATGTGCTAGTTTTCAAATCTTGGTGAATAGACGAAGGCGCTTCGGCATCAATGGTGGAAAGAATCATATTTGACCTTACTGGCAAATCTGTGGAGTATGAATATATATGTACTTTTTTACAACTTTTTTTCCGCCTATGAAATTCTTTGCCCAGGACGGATAAGAGAATTGCTTCGATAACCCAATCTTTCATTTTCCTTCTAACAAATAAATCATTTCAATTAAAAAATATATCTTTTTTATTTATTACCCAAAAAAAATTAAAATAAATACCATTTTCTTTTTGGGTTCCACCTTTGTTTTGTTTATCTCTCTCTTCTTTCCCACTTCGACCTAGATGTTCTTCTTATTATTAAATTAGGACTTAAAATTATCAACAATGGAATATATAAATTTTTTTTTTTAAATCATAGTAATTGATTCTCTTTTGTGAGATTTAAAATATATATGAAGTATGGCTTATAAATTCATCTTGTGGTAGACTAGTAGTAACTGGCGGAGCCAACAAATCTTTTCAGGGGCCAAGCCAAATACATAATAAAATAAATAAATCCATAAAATAACACATATATAAAATACTTATTTATTTAATTTAATAAGCTATGTATGACATAAGAATAATTATAAGAATAAAAATTACATCAGTCAACTATATAAATGCATTACATGTTTTTAGCAAAAATCTAAGAGGGCATTATTGAAATTCATGTACACAATATTTTTTACTACCAAAACTACATGAGGGGATTTTTTTTTTTTTTTTTTTTTGAGAGAGGGTTTCAACTTATGGCGTCCGCTCTTAATGATAACTCTTTATCATTAGACCAAGACACCAATCAGTTTTTGGTGTAAGCAAGGATTGAACCCAGATCTCTTATACAACCCTCAGAGATTTTACTAGTTGAACTACATTGGAAAATTAGTGTGAGTTAAAAAGGTTTAAAGTTTGTACTGTATATCTAAGAGTTAGGCCTTTTTGGATATACATCACTGTAAGTTTATTTAAAAATCTTCTCCCCTCTCCTATGAATGTTAAAAAAAAAAAAAAAAAAAAAAAACATGAGGGGAGGATTTTGGAAAAGTCAAGGGGAATGGCCCATTAGCAATGATCTTTGGAATGACACCTGCCTTCGTGACTTCGTCTGCGTGGTTGGATCATCAAAACGAGTTTGTAACAATGGTTTCGAAGTGAGGGCAACAGACAATAAACAAGTTTGGTCACAATTGTAAAACTACATACTGTAAAAGATCAAACAGAACGTTGGGCCCATTCAAAATTTATGGATGACCGTTTGTAAGGGGGCCCAACACAACGTACCCTTTCCTACTTTTGAATTTCTCAGTTTCCTGTGCCTTCTTTGGGTTATCAATTTCCTGTGCATACTTGGAAAAATTATATGCATTTCAACATTTCCTCAATTTTCTACAATTCTAATGAGCCACATTTCCCTCCACATAGCCATTAGCAATGATCTTTTCTTCGATTTATTATTTTGTGTAACAATTACATACAATATCCCTTTCACATAGATGTAAATGCCATTATAGTGTAGGTAATTTACTAGTTTTATCTCCAGTTTTGAAGAGCCTAATACATGAACTTGAGCCTACAACATATCATTTGGGCAGAGGGCACTTGTCATTACACCATAGTCCCAAAAAATAACTTAATTTTCTAATCATCTTGTACTAATTGAACATCTGTTAAAGATTTATATTCTTAAAGGATGTGTAAAAAGTGAACTGGAATATGAAAAATGTATTTCCATCTATAGTTAAGAATGGTAAACTCGTGATTTGTAGTGTAATGTTGTGCACGTTATAGATGGGTAGTCAGTCAATGAATCAATTTCACCATGTCACGTAGGTAAAACTGATTTGCAAACTGTTCTGGTTGAACTTACAAGTTGAGCCAAATATATGCAATTTTTAAAGATAGGTGCTCGTTGATATTTTATGTTTGTTTACTGAAACGCTTTTAAAGTTGAACAGAGATATTCAAATAAGACAAACAGCAGACAAAATTGGAATAACATTGCCTTAGGATTATAGGGCCACATGCACCACATTTTGGCCTCCAGACCCCAGTGCCCATATGATCAAACAGGTCTGTCAGTGTTATTCATCACTCCACTTATAGGAATATGTGAAAGATGGGGGTGCTTTGGTTGTTTTAAGACTTTCATGTATGTCTCTAGTAAGATGCTTCCAATCTTGTGAAAGCAACAAACACAGATATGTCAGTAAAAATCCCTTATTCTATAGTTAACATGCAAACAATAGTGCTAGATAAAGCCAAATTCATATTTCTGCAAAATCTACTGCATATTGTAGACACTGTAATTGCTCATACATGTATCCCCATTATTCATCTGATTGTCAATTGACAAAGAAGATACAAACTTAAAAGTCTACTGATAAATTCCGTTTTCAGATATTTCTAACTAGCTACAATACAAATAGTCGTGATCATCCATTTATTATTGGTAATACTAGCCCATGGTGTATGAAGGAGTTGGTAAGTTGATAACAGTGGTCTTGACCTTGGTCATCATGTTAATGCTGTTGGTGATTCCTTGAGACCCAATTCCGCTATCCTTTATACCCTGTCAGCAAAGCATTTGTTTAGTGTGCATTGAGATAATGACCTCAATTAAGAAGAATGCAGTTTTTGAGAGTAACATTTTGGTAGGTTTTTCTAGAGTTGGTTTACCTGGAAAGGAAAATGATCTGGTCCGCGAGCCGGTGCAGAGTTTATCTGAACTGTCCCAGTCTCCATTGCATCACTGATCAACATTGCTTTGTTAATGTCCTTAGTGAAGACGCAACCCTGCACGTCATTCATGTGTTAAGTTTAAACCGAAGTGAGGAGAGTAATCATAAATTATATGAAATATAGGGAGCTGATAATTCATTTTCAATAAGGTCCCTTTCCAGGACTTATGATTGATGCCATGTCTCATAGCATACTTAACAAGTACACACCCATTCAATAGTAATACTCCCCAGTCCCCTCCGAGATTTAGTTTAATGATTAACACCAAATAATTACACATTAGTGATTTTGAGTAGGGGAGCCAAATATAATCCACAATAGTAATTACCACAATTTTTAAATTAAAAAAAAATTAACTTTTTTTTTTTTTTTTTTGTCATACTGGTGAGCTATGCATAATCTTTAATAAATAAATAAAAGGCGTTCATTTTCTGCAAGCTTCAGACATAATCAGTGAGAGCTCCCTAAAATCATTTCCCAGCTATCAACAAAATTGCAACGCAGTGATTGAATGGATAAAATGGTCTGTGTGCTTGTATCAAGGAAAACAAGTAATGAGAGTATTACACCACATTTTTCCCTTGACCGCTCACAGTAGATGAAGGACTTTCAGCAGACATGCTGTTGAAAAAGTCATTGCACATGTTTAATAATTGTAACATGTTATGTCTGCGGAGCGGATAGATGATCATTTAATCAGATAAGTAAAGGTGGATTAGTGAATTCCTGAAAATGTGGAGTTCAACAAAAAATTGCTAATTGGATAATCAGAAGCAGATGGGACCAGTGTTAGAGAAGGTCAGACTCAGATATTTCAAATATATTTAAGCTAGAAAATGTTTCATTATCTTTTAAGAACCTGTGTGTGTGGATAGATGGATGGATAGTTAAAGCAAACAATATGAGCTTCTCTAGGAAAACTAGAACACCGATATCAAAAAATAAGAGAAATTTATACCTGGAGTCCAAAATTGCTAGCATTGCAATGGTGGATTCCTTCTTCTACAGAATTGATCCTAAGAACTGGCAGAACCGGTCCAAATGGTTCTTCCCATGCAATCCTCATATCAGGCCTTACATTATCTAACAACAAAGGCCAGATAAGGTTGCCCTCTCTTTTGTACTCTTGGCAAAATGTAGCTCCTTTTTCTTTAGCATCATTAACCAATCCTTCAATGTAATTGGCAGATGACTCTGACACCACTGGAGTGATATCACAGTCATCCTCAGGTGGCCCAACTGTCAATTTTGCCACTTTAGCCTTCACTTTCTCAACCAAGGAATCAGCCACAGATTCCATCACCAAGACAACCTTAACTGCTGTGCATCTTTGGCCACTGTCATTGATATTGGTAGAAGCATTTAAAAAGTATGTCTTATCAGTCACAATTTAGAAAATGTAAAAGAAACAATTAGGCTCAATGTATTACAGAGAAGTAGATCATGAGATGTGGTTCCATAATGCTATTATCAACCTTTAATTTGAATACAATAAACTTGAAAACTATGTTGAGAACAATTTCCATATGCCATTAAAGTGGAGGAGAATGGCACCCTTCAGAAATAGTTGTCAACACAAACTCTATAAGACATAAGCCCAATCCATGCAAGCCACATTCATCTCACATTATGTATTATCTTGAATATTGTAATAATAGTTAGCAACATTATGATAAAACCTCATTTGCTAGTTGTTTCTGACTATATTTTCCGCTAAAACAAATGGAAAATAATGAAGTTGGAAGAGCAAATAATGTTGTCAAATCAGAAATTGGTCTGATGTTTAATGCACATTATAAAATGAATGATGCATTTATAGCCACCTTATATCTGAAAATGACTTCCTGCAGACATTGGTAAATAAGTTTTCCTTTGTTACTGACAACATAGATTGTAGCTTGAAAAAAATTCACTCCTTTTGTGCTTAAGTAAGAAGAGCAATAGGAATTTCATGGAACCAGTCCCCAACTCTTCTTTTCTCTTGCCAAATGCAACACTAAAAAATACAACGTAAGGACATTTATGGAAAATCCTTTCACCTGTAAGAAAAGCCCCCCTTTATTATGTTTGCTGCTACCAAATCTAGGTCAGCATCCTCAAGTACAATGCAGGCATCCTTTCCTCCCAATTCCATCTGAAGAGGAATCATGCCTGCCTTTTTTGAAATTGCGATTCCTGTGTCTCCACCAGTGAAGCTGAGCAAAGCAACAAAGCAAGTTAGGGATGACCAATTATAAACCATACAAGAGAAGGGAGAGATCTATTTAGTATGAAAGAAAATGAACTGGATTTACCTTATGCAGTTCACCCCAGGATGCATAGTAAGGAAGTCTCCAATCTCAGAGCCTTTCCCAGTGACACAGTTTATAAGACCCTTGGGAAAACCAGCCAAGTGAAAGCAATGCACCATATGTAGACAAGAAACAGCTCCCTGAAAGGAAGTTAAGGGTGAGATTAAGTGACTGAAACAATTCAGAAGGATTATAATGTTCAAGAAGCATCCCTGGGAATGTTGGATCCTCATACATAAGGGTAAATATTCCTTTGTTTATAACAAAGCAAACCATCTAATTTCTAATGATTTACTTCAGATTACAGACAGGATCACTTTTTGATCTTAGTTTTTACTCATTTTTTGGCCATGACTTCAGTCTTTGGCACAGGATCCCTTTGAGGATGGAGATTTCCTCCTTCAAATGCTGTGGATATATTTACTTTTTCTAGACCTCTTCATTCAATTTCAGTAATGATGGTTGCAGGTGGATATGTATGGAGAGTAATGATGGTTGGCAATATAACTCATAATCTTATTCATAGGGTAAAGTACCTGAGTTGGAGGCTTGAGAACAATGGAGTTTCCAGCTATCAGTGCAGGAGCAATCTTTGACACAGCAAGGTTGACAGGATAGTTAAATGGGGGAATGGCTAAAACTACCCCAAGTGGAATCTGCAATACAATGCAAACATAATATGTAAACAAAGTCCAAACTCAAAATCACAAGGATGTATACATACATATATAAAATATATGTTATGTGTGTGCAACTGTTTGGAACAAGCGTCATGTAGCTGTGCCATTATGGAAATCAATCTATATTCATAAAACTAAACAGGATTTGCCAAGCAGCTAGCTCACAGATGTAGAAGATACACCATTAGGTTGATGATTAACACTTTCAGTTGTTCAGTGCTTTTTATTTCATATCCTAGTTTACCATCCCCCCGTGGAGCAATAAACAACTTTCTAGATAAAATTTTAATCTGTTATCATTCCCATATGCCCTCATATTTGCACTATTCTATCTTCAATGAACAGATGACTTGGAAACTCAGGGCAAGACATAGTTCTGGTTCTTATAGTTTTGCATTTTTCACATTTATGAGAAACACGTCTTTAATGTAAACCATAACCTTCTCCATTAGACTGTCATGGCCAATTTACTGTTTGCTGCATTATATGTAGGACCTTAATGGTACCCTGTATTTAAGATCTCATTAGCATTTTGTTTCTCCAAGTTATTTTTTTCTTTTTCTTTTTTTATAAGTAAATTTTGACTTCAAGGAGGAGGGCAAAAAGGAGATTAAAAATAGTGTCCAGCCAATTGTACTACCTCTTGTGGTTTCCAAAGTTACCTTCTATTTCAGATAGATAATGAAAAAAAAAAAAAAAAAGCCCGGAGAATATAAGAGTAGAATTTTCTTTTTTTTTTCCTTGACTTCCTAGCAATCAAATCAACCATAAATGAAATTGGCAGACTACAATACAGAAAAAATTGAATGAAAAAATTGGCAGACTAGCAATCAAAAGGTGCTTTTTTGTGCAGAACTATGGGCAGACCACTATACCAGCGGTTTGTTGGGTCGCTGGTGCAGGCGTGACCTGGTAAAAATGATGATGCTATGTTGTAGAGTTGACAATATCACCAACAAAAGTAAAGACTAAAGAGTGGTTATGAAAAAATCTGTAACATATTATAGTTTTAAAAGATTGGGTTTTAGGTGAAATTGTATTAAGAGATTGCCTTCTACCTGCCCATATCTTATCTCCAATGTCATCAAATGGGACAAAAAAACGTCACCAATAAAAAACAATGGCATGACACTTAACAATCTTTATAAATGCAAGGATGTATGCCTATAATAATATCATCACCAGAGCAGTCTGTAAATGCCATATTGTGGGCTTATCATCATAGGATACACAGGAATCAACATGTGTTGGGTGAATTTTGACCTTACATGTAGTAAGCTTTTCATTTCCTGACGTGCTCAGAAGCTCTACCAGATTTTGAAAACCGTGACAAAATTTTTTTTTTGGACTTACATCATTAAACCAATTTAGTACCACCAGATTATCTATTTTCTGAGCCCATCATCTCATCTTGACCACCGGGGCTAGGTGACTAAGTCTGAACAAAATTCCTTACTCCCGCATATCTCACTCTCATAATTTATATTTATTATTTGGTAAGAAAAAATAACAATGTTACGTGCACAACAAATTTCACAGTTATTTTCACAACTTATTAAGGTGGTAGACTATAATTAACAGAACACCGCTTTTGCATGGGACCACTGCTGACACTACATTTAGCGTACAACAATCACAAGAAGTTGTGAAATTTATTGTAAGGTAAAAAAGAAATTTCATAAGTAAGAATGGAAAAATTTACCTTAGAAGTGAGGCAGTACTTGGTTCTCTCATTTCCTGGGAAACTATCAGAGACCAAGAACTTTCCCTCCCCCAGAATCCTAACCCCTTCTTCAGCAGTGTAAGAAACCAGGTCCCCAGACCTCACAACCTTCATCAAATCCAAAAATTCACATCAATTACCTTCACAGTGATACCACAAAAACATGAAATTCAGAACAATATTGATACCTCAGTTACTGAATCTTTAGCTGGCTTTGCGATTTCTTTTACAAGGCATTCAGCAATTGGGGCTTTATGCTCTTTGAGGATAGCAGCTGCCTTGTGAAGGAGTTCTGCTCTCTTCCAAAGTGGAGTCTTTGCCCATGATTTCTGTGCAGTTTTTGCCAAATCCATGACCTTATTTACCTCTTCTTGTGAACAGGCTGTAGCAAAACCATAAAGTAGTTTGGTTACTATAAAAATTTGATCACGGAGAGTTTCATTATTTGCAAAAAAGAAAACAAATCCTCCATTCAACTGAGTTGAACTCACAATTTACTCTGTTTCAGCAGGGGGTATAACATTTCTTTGAAGAAACCAGTTATGTCAAATCAAAATATGGTCAAGCTTATTGAGATTCACAATTCTAAAATTAAAACAAATTAATGTCATCAACTTAGTTATCACTTGGTATATGTCACATAATTCTAAGTTTTTAGTTCAAACAAAGAGCTAGCTGGCTAGCACATGAACAAAAACCAACTTTTCAAGTCTAAAAGAAAGATGATCATATTTGGTCACCTTGAACCTTGTACTGAGTCTTTCTTGTAGTTGGGTTGATGATAGCAACAGTTTTCCCAGAAGTTGACTTCTTCCATTCCCCATCTGCATAGTACTTGTACACATGCTCTCCATCCAAAATCTCTGCAAACAACCCAGTCCCAGCCATAGTTTTAGTTTGTGAGCAAAGAAAAGAAACAACTTCACCAACACCCTCTTAGAGATTCCAATCCCTTGAGAGTTGGAGAAGAGTGTAAGAACTAAGAACTTAAGAAGTGAAGGTGATAGGAGTGAGGAGTCTCTGGTGAGGTTTAAATTTGGTTATGGTTTGGTGGGGAATGTAATCTATCTATATATAAGAAGAAGGTGAGCCACACTTTGCCCTGTTCCATCAACTTGGGACCAAACAAAGCTGTGTTGCTAGTTAGGTGGTTCAAAGCGTGACAAATAAGCGATAATTTTTTTTTTTGGTAAACAACAAATAAGCGATAATTACCTTCTTCTTCTTCTTCTTCCTCCTTTTTTTTTTTTTTTTTTTTTTTTTTTTTTTTTTTTGAGAAAAATCCTTTTTATCATGGTACACGCGATTATGACACCTAACAATTAACTCTTTTTTTTTTCTTTTTCTTTTTTTATCTCATAATAGTTTGTCACATATATATTTTTGTTCTCACAATTTCATAATTCATACATCCATGTTCTAATAGGTTTGATTCTCAAAAAAAAAAAAAAAAAAGAGTCTAATATGTTCTTCTCAAAAAAAAAAAAAATATTCTAATATTTTTTAAATTTAACTTAAATTATATTCTATATTTGAACCTTCAATTAAATGAAAAAATAGATAGTTTTAAAGTATAGACATAATTATAATAAATATCTATTATTTATTAGTAATTATCATTAATAATTTTATAAATAAATATAATAAATATTTCAAATATCAACTTTCATATTTAATATTTTATATACAAACAAAATCAAAATAAAATGTTTATTAATAACTAAATATCATAATTAATAAATTTTATATTTATAAACAAAATAAAAGAAAGATAAAATTATTTTTTTCAAATAAAATTATATTTTATTGAATTGAATTTTCGCACGCTAACTTTTTTTTCTTTGAAAGGAATGGGTTGTTGACCGGTAATTATAAAAAAATTTTGTACACTCACTTAAAAAATTTATACACCATGCCCATTGAGTAGTGCCTTCCCTTTCCCAAAGGTGTACAAATTCTAAAACAAGTTATCGTTATCAACAAAAATTAATTATCAGAAAAAAAAAAATAATCAGCAAAAAATTAATTTAAATACACATCCAAAGTTTTTATTAGCAAATTTATCCAATTTTTTTGTTATTATTATTCAAGAATCAATAAGAGTACAGTATTTGAATTTCTTTTTTTTTAACAAAGTGCAAAGTGTGACGAATATTTGGGAAACATGTGGAGTTCAATGAACAGTGGTTCAAAGTTCAAACGCATGATTAATTGCAAATGAAAACCGGGTCAAATGGCAGGGCGTAATCCCTCTCCCCATTTTGAAAGTAGTTTAAAAAAAATTAAGGGCAAATAACACTCCCCTTCCTTGAGGTTTGGAAAAATGACACTCACCCCCAAATTTAAAGAAAAAAAACATTTTTCCCCCTTTGACATTTATTTATCTAAACTCTGTTAAATTGATGTTAAAAATGTTGTGCATTAACGTACCTTTTGGTTAATAATGTATTCTCAAAATTGACTCTGAAAGTTTTTTATATTGATAAGTGACTTTGAAAATTTCAAACTCATTTTTAAACAATAAAAGCTTGAAAGTTTCAGCAAATTGTTTTATTTCATAAATTTTGATCCAAAGTGTTAGAAAGAGGAGCGATTAAAAAATCTAAGAGGATCATTAAACTTTCAAAAATCAATTGAAAAGGTGCTATAAGAGACTAAAAAATCAACATAAGCAACATGTTTTATAATATGCTTTATATTCCATTACTAATATTAACAGAAGGGGGGGGGAGTGTTATTTTTTTTAAATCTCAAGGGGGGAGTGTTTTTTCCTTTCAAGTTTGGGGATGAGTGTTATTTCTCTAAACCTCAAGGGAGAGGAGTGTTATTTGCCCTAAAATTAATTAACCGATACTAATGTTAATTTATAAATAATTTTTAAAAATCTTTTATAAGAAAAAGAATAAAATAACTGGTTTCTTTCACAACTTTTTATACCCTGGCCCTTAATTAATCAGAGGGAAGATAGTAATGACATTATGGTATTAGACGACACTTAGGGTACGTTTAGTACACTGAATGTATATTACATTAAGGCTGTGTTTGGTTTCCGTAAAATATTTTCTGAAAAATAAATATTTTCCGAAAATACTATTTTCCAAAAAAGGAAAATATTTTCAAGTGTTTGGTTGCATTATGAAAATTATTGTAGAAAATATTTTCATGTATTTGGTTCTATTCTGAAAATGCTATTTTCCTACAAAATTTTCACATTTTCTCAGCTATTTTCCCAGCATCCAAACAAATTTTATTACAGAAAATTTCAAAATCACAGCCAATTCAACAACAAATTCCGACAGCAAATTCCGATAATCAAAAGCCACAACCACCAAAACATCACCACTACAACACCACAACAACAACAACAAAAATCAAACTTAAAAAAAGAAAATTGAGAGATCAAGGAAGAGAGAGCGAGGAAGAGAGAGTAATCAAGCGGCAAGATCGAGGAGGCGATTGACGAGATCAAGGAAGAGAGAGCGGGGAAGAGAGACTGAGCTCGAGAGGGCGACAAGATCGTGGGTTTGTGGCGATGGGTCTGGGTCTAGGTCGAAGGCGATGGGTCTGGGTCGAAGGTTGAAGGCTCTGGGTCGGTTCGTGGGTCGAAGGTCGCCGGCAGTTGCTCGTGCAGTTGCTCCAGGCTTGGAGCGGCGGTTCGAGCTCGCGGCTCATGCTCTCTCTCTCTCTCTCTCTCTCTCTCTCTCTCTCTCTCTCTCTCTGTGTTTTCCGGAAAATGATATTTGAAGGTAAAATAAAAACGGAAAAGAATTTCACTCTTGACTCACGGTCAACTGAAATGAATTTCCAGAAAATTTATTTTTCATGCGCAACCAAACAACCGTATTTATAGAAAAGCATTTCCAGAAGTGGTTTTCACCCAAAACAAACACAGCCTAAGGCTCCACTTGGGAGTTCATAAGGGAAAGGAATGAAATGGAATGGAATGATCATAAAAAAAATAGAAAAGAATGGAATGTATTTAAGTAAGGGAAAAAAATGGAAAAGAATGGAATGGAATAGAATTAAGTAACCTTGATTAGATGTTTTAAAATAAAGGAATGGAAATGAATGAAAATAAATGGAATGTAAGTAATCTTGTTTGGGAGCAACATAGAGGGAATGGAATGGAATTATTTTATGACAATATTACTATTAGACCCTTATTTTAAAATAAAGAGTTGACTATATAGGGGTATTTTGGGAGTTTTAGTAAAAAATTTATTAAATCTAATTCTATTCCCTCCCATTCCTCCCAATTTCGGGAAAAATGAAAATTTAAGGTTTTAAGGAAATAGAGAGGAATGAGTGTTCCCTCCTACCCATTTCATTCCCTCCCACTTAAACTCCCAAATAAGGGAATGGACTTTCCATTTCCTCTATTAAAACTCCCAAACAAGAGAAGGGAAGAATATTCTAAAATTATTCTTTTTATTCATTTTCATTCCATTCCATTCCCTCCTTCCAAGCAGAGCCTAAGAACAGTAATTTTTATTATTGGGAATAGAAGACATTGTAATGGAATAACTATTACTATTCATAAGTTTGGTTGTTACATATGGAAAACTTGTAAAAGATAATGTATAAGGAAACTTAATATTTTTTGAAATATATGAATTTTAAAACATATTATATACACTAAGGAATAGCTATTATATACATTTTAAAGAAGAATAACTATTCTTCAATTGAAGAATAGTTATTCCAATGTAATAACTAATTCATGTAATAAAGATGCAACCAAATGACCGAATTGATATTACACACGAATAACTATTCCATTACAAGAGTTATTACAATGTACCAAACGTACCCTTAAGGTTGTAAACTAGCCAAGTTTTATCAAGTAGTAAGTGTTTAAATTCAACTTGAAAACGAATGTAGAATGTTTTAAACTTGGCTCAATCTCGAACCAAATCTATAAATGATATTCAAGCTTAAACTCATCAAAAAGTCTAAAAATTTGAGTTTGGCTTCGCTCAACTTGATTCATTAGTCAAGCAAAGTTCAAGCTTATTATCAAGTTTTTGAGCTTGAGTAAAAATACAAGTACATTATCAAGCCCATATCAAACTTAAATCATGCCTATTTGGTTTTGACAAGTAATCCTAACTTCCAATTACTTAAAGATTTAATAAGATATCTTTATACACACACACACACACACACACACACACACACACACACACACACACACACATATATATAAATTGAAGCATATGCTATATAGTATTTATTGTTGTTAGTTGTTACTCTCTCATTGTGCCGCATCATCCTCATATTTTTAACTATTTCTCTCTTATTTTTAACTCTTCTTCATCTTATTAATTTCTCAATTTATTGTTATACTTTCTCTAACCTTTCTCACTCCCTTTTACCTTTTCATCTCCCTGCTAATCTCTAACTTAATGTCAGTTTTTATTTTAGCCATTCTTATCTCATCATTTTATTATAAATTTGTCATTATTTCTCCCATTCTATGCATATTTTTCCCACTAAAAAAAAAAAAAATTGTTATTTATCTCTCCCTCTCTCAATTCTTTAATCTTTCTAACAACTCTACTTTAGGTTGATGAATCATTGTATTTTAAATAACCCTATTTTGGGTTAATACATTTTGGTGTTGTGTTTTTGAGTTCCCCGTCACAAATAATCTTTCTCCCTCTTATAGGTTTGGTTTGATTTTTGTTTTAGTTAATAATTAATTATTTTGTAAATGAGAATTTGAATTTATATGAAAACATAATTTTGGCTAAACATTTGAACGTACCTATCAATCATTTGAGTAATATCAAGTATAATTTTGTTATGGGTTTTAATTATCATGGTAATTTCCTTTAAGATAACGAGGAATTTGAATAATTTATTTGAAACTTAAAAAGTTTAGCTATACCAAAAAAAAACATAATGCACTATAACATAATTTCAAAGAATAGATCATGTCAATAATGAATAATATCAATCAAATACACCAAAAATAATATGATGATATATTGGTACAGATATAAAGATAAAAAATAATTTTAAAAGTTATTTAATTTTTAGGGAAAACAAATTATCTCAAACAAATTTTAGAAAACAAATTAGTATATAGTACACCACAATTACAAAATAATTATCTTTTCCCACACATCACATGGAATTGTGACTAGTGAGTTTACTGTCAAACTCATATTAAACTTATTACTAAGCCCACAAACAAATCTAAGCTCAACATGTTTTGTATCAAGCACTAATGTTTATGAGTTTGTTCATGAATAATTGTTTTTACTTTATAGTACACCACAATTACAAAATAATTATTTTTTCCCACACATCACATGGATTTGTGACTAGTGAGTTTACTGTCAAACTCGTATTAAACTTATTACTAAGCCCACAAACAAATCTAAGCTCAACATGTTTTGTATCAAGCCCTAATGTTCATGAGTTTGTTTATAAATAATTGTTTTTACTTCGGCTTAACTCGTTAATTAAATAAGCCTAAAACTAAAGTTTAAGTTTGATTTGTTTATAAACAAATAAGTATGAACGAGTTATTTATAGAGCGAAACTTGAGCTGTTTATGAATGACTTAGTTCATTACCACCCAAATGGTGCCTAACCATCAATGCGAATTAGGTGCAAATTAAAATGCAGTGAATTCGGATGAGTTGTTTGAATTACTATGACTGAGGGATCTTCCAAACAAGACAAAAAAGTTTCAAGAGAGATAGAGAGCTCAGATATTGCTTGTACAAAATTTGTCAAATTATTTTCAAATCTTTAAGATTTTATGTAAATGTTTTCTTTTCAAGTGGATTGAACCTGAATTCAATTGTCATGAGTGGATCGGCCTGACACAATTCGTGTGCAAATGGTAAGAAGGATGAACAATACCTGCGTAGAGTAAATGCGAAAGTTTAAGGGAAAAAAAAAAAAACTAAGGCGAAAAGATATTATCTGTAATACCCTAGTGACTAAAAACCAAGTTCAAATAATGTTTTTTTTTTTTTTTTTTTTTTTAAGTAGAAAAATAGAATCTCTTTCTTTTTTCTTTTTTCTTTTTAATTTTTAAATCCGAGATTGTTTCAAAAAAATAAAAACTGTAAAATTGCACGAATTTGCATGGCAGATGACATGCAAGCAATGAAACCTTGATAATATGAGGGAAGGACTTAAAAGCATAGAGATGTTAGAGCATTTCTTTTATAATCAACAAGACTGATACCTGAAAATTGAAAAGTCCTGCCATTTGTTAAAACTTTTTGCTGAATATTGGCGCCATTTGTTAAAACTTGAATATTGGAAAGTTGGGCCATTCTTGCTGAAGCATGCTTCTGCTTCTTCTTTCACATTTGATAAAATTCTTTTATAAACATTCCAACAAGAAATATTACTTTTAGTCTTAATTGTTATCCATCATAACCGCACTTAGTAATTGGAGTAGTCAACTCCGTCAAATTGAAACAAGGTTAGATCCTCACTGTCAGGAGCTTATTTTGTTCTTCTACATTTTTTTTAGGAGGGTTAAAGAGCTTATCTACCACTCCTATGAGTTCTATTTATATTTATATTTATATTTAAAAGCAATTGGTTTTGTAATCTTTATTAGTTTTAGAATCTCACATCGGTTAGAAGAATAATGAGGTGGTCTGATTATATTAAAAATAGTTAGTTCCATCATAACCGCACTTAGTAATTGGAGTAGTCAACTCCGTCAAATTGAAACAAGGTTAGATCCTCATTGTCAGGAGCTTATTTTGTTCTTTTACATTTTTTTGACGGCTAAGGAGCTTATCTACTACTCCTATGAGTTCTATTCAAGGTTGTCAAAATCGGGATCCTATGTAGGATCGTTGAAGGTAGGTAGGATCATAAATCTTAAGATCGGATCGTGAATCGTAAGATCATACAAATTTTCAGATTTAAAGCAAAAAATACATTGATAATGGTTTTGTATGTTGAATAATCACATAAATTATAAATTCATCTATAAAAAACTTAGATTTTCATCATATGATGTAATTTGAATGTCATATATCGCTAAGTCTATACTAACGAAATAAATATATTTAAGTTTTGACCTAATGTATTTCAATAAATGTTTAATATTTAGCAAACAAATACCAAAATATTTTTCAAAACATATGGAAAATATTTTCCAAGTTCTAAGTTCCAAGTTTGAAATCCAAAATAAATTAGCAAATGGAAACTAGCTAACTACAATATGAAATCCAAAAGCAAGATGAATATTAAGGTGAAGTGAATATTTAATTATTCTCATTCTAAGGTTCTTATAACCACCATCCCAAATTCCTAATCATCATCCATTTCATCATCTATGTAAATATTATATATTTGTATACTAGAGCTCCAAAAGATATCAAGATACAATTTCATACTCAACTATTCAAGTTATACCGCTCAGCAACAATAAGAGAGCATGCTCAAAAAAATTAATCAATCAATATACAAATACAAGCATAACTGATAAAATTATATATATAAAAAAATATTTTAGTAATATTAGAACACAAATTAATATATTGATCAAATAAATTTAACAACATTATAACTTAAAAGATAACAAAGTCAACATCAAATTCTTCATTTAGAATTGATGAAGCATTCCTTTATTTTAATTTTAAGTGAACTAGCAATTAGAAAACATTTTCTTAGGTTAACATAATTTTATAAAATAAAAAATAAAAATCCATACCATCATAATATAAAAAATAAAAAAAATAAAAAAAAAAACCCTTAAAGGTTCATCAAAACAAAAAATTTATCCCATAAATTAAAAAAAATTAAAAAATAAAACCAAAATTTATGTTTTTGGTAGGATCGGTAGGATCCTATACGATCCTACACGATCCTACATTCGATCCTACTATTTTTACGATCCTAGTGTGATTTTAAACATTTTGGTGAGGTGAAATCGTAAAATCGTACGATCCTACGATCCGGATCGCAATTTTGACAACCATGGTTCTATTTATATTTATATTTAAAAGCAATTGGTTTTGTAATCTTTATTAGTTTTGGAATCTCACATCGGTTAGAAGAATAATGAGAAGGTGGTCTGATTACACTAAAAATAGTTAATTCCACATTGAAAATAAAAGAAGTATGGAGAGGTGATAGTTATCAATATTCTGATTCAGATCTTAGAATCTTAAGATCCTACATCCTTAAAACGTCCTGAATCTTACTAGGATCTTTACTAAAGTGCTATTTGTGTGCCGATCCAGATCTTAGGATCTCGATTCCATAGCGATACTAAAGATATTGTGCTATGAAGGAATTTTTTTTTTTTTTTAATACTTATTTTGGGCCTCTAAATGCAGCCCAAAGACCCCAAACTAATTATTAAAAAAGTAATGAACAAACGAGCCTAGTAGCCCCAACCCAAATTGATTAAAAAAACTAAAAAAAAGCACAAAAAACCCCAAGTCTCATGCCACCTTAACTGCTTAAATTAATCAACAAAATCACAGAAGATATAAGAGAAGAGAAGAAACTAAAGAGTAGAGAGTGAATGCGTTCACGATGGCGCCACTGTGAGAGAGACCATCGACATCAATGGTGATTTTTTTTTTTTTTTTTTTTAATTCCAGTGTTGATTAGTTACTTGTTTGACACAAACACTCATTGATTATAATTTCTCAACAGACACTCACTTATTATAATTTCTCAACGTTAGAAAGATTATTTAATGAATCTTACTATCTTAGTAATTGTTTATTGGAATTGTTATTTGTTTTGTGTTGTTTATGTGAGACATTAGGAAATGTTATTTATTTTGAGTTGTTTATGTGAGACATTATGTATGTTTGTGGTGTAAAAACTTAGAACTTGGTATTTGTGAGTTGTAATTTTTGAACTTTGAACTTGTTTATGTATTTGTAATTTGGTACTTTGCCTTTTATTAGTAACTAGCTTGTAACTCTACGCATATTTACGGATATACTTAAAATATATACATTAAAATGCATAGTATAATTCTTACATATATAATTTAAATATTATTGATAGTTATTTTTTTAACTCTTTAAAATGTCTTGTAAGAATATTTAGAAAATATAAATTGTCTATTTTTTAAAAAACTTTTTTACGTTCATTAATTCTAGACTCTTTGGTTTTTGTATACAGTAACTCACTTGGATAGATATTTATAATGTGGTCTCACATTTGACTCCAAAATTAAGAAATAAAACTCTTTCTAAAAATAAATAATCTAGGACGCATGGCGTAAAATTGGACTTCAATTATAGAATCTAATTGGATTTTCTCATTCTTATATTTTTTTTTTTAACTCTTTAAAAAGTCTTGTAAGAATATTATTAGGTAGAAAATGTAAATTGTCCATTTTTTAAAAAACTTTTTTATGTTCATTAATTCTAAACTCTTTGGTTTTTGTACGCAATAACTCACTTTGATGGATATTTATAATGTGGTTCCACATTTAATTCCAAAATTAAAAAATAAAATTCTCTCTAAAAATAAATAATTTAAAATACATGGTGCAAAATTGGATTTCAATTGTAGAATCTAATTGGATTTTTTCTAAGTTTTGTCTATTAATATATATATATATATATATGTCAAGAATTAATTTTGTTCAATGTTTCTTTAATATATATCTTATGAATTATAATTATAGGTTTTTTTAGTTTTTTTTTTTAATAAAAAAGAAGGATCTTACGATACTCATACCGATCCTATGATCCGATCCTTGAATTCTCTTACCAATCTCATGTAGGATCTTGATCCTAGTAACCTTGGGAGTGCCATCTCATATAATAATAATAATAATAATAATAATAAGTAAAAGTGGTGGTGTAGCTTTGACTTGTGAGAATGAGTTAGGAGCAAGGTTTAGAGATTCATCTTATGAGAGAGGTAAAGACTAGGCGCTATTGACTAATTAGCTTAGCTTATTTTTCCGAATTCAGTTAGGTACAACTTTTTAAAATATCTCCTATTTTTTTTCTTTTTCTTAGTTAAAATTTATCAAAACCAAATGCATCTCATTATTCAAGACAAGTTACTCAAATAGAAATTAAGAATAATTAAAGAGAGAAAAAGAGAATAACATACTCACCTCAAGTCTAGAAATACAATTTACCTGATGAGCAAAATTCTAATGTTATGTGTAGCATGACCTTTTCAATGGTTGCTCCAAACCAGTTTAGTTTAAAGAAAATTTCCAGCAACCCATTTCATTGCGATTGATAATGTACTTTTTAGTGTCATGACCTATTCCATGGTTCCTCCAAATGGGTATCTCTCTCTTTTTCTTTTTCTTTTTCTTTTTTCTTTTTTCAAGTTGGTTGGCATATATGGATGGCATTTTCCGCACACAAATGGAGAGAAAGAACGGTTTGGATCGGTAACGACAAACAATGTGAATTAGCTTCATTGAAAGTGTTTCATGACTCTATCTCGAGTCATTTAAGTGCATCATAATTATACTATAATGGCTACTGAATTAAATACTAAATAGATGATGTTTGTTCTCTTTAAAATAAAATGATACGTGTTGTTCACTCTTTAAATTATTTGTATCTAAAATTTAATAGAAGTTCGACTTACTTTTCAAAAAAAAAAAAAATAGAATTACGACATTCATCCTTCAAAATTAAAAAAAATTATAGTTTCGTCTCTATATATTTAAAAGCAATTTCATCCTTTTATCAATCTAGTATTAAATTATTAATAATGTAATTGTACACATCACAGATGGAGTTTCTGCGGGACAGGTTAAAAAAAATGAGGTAACTTTGAAATAATTTATTTTAACAATAATGAAAAAAAATTACCATTTAAATTTTTTTTTTTTTTTTTTTTTTAATGATGAAGTTGTAACATTTTTAATTAGACAAAGTTTAGCTACAAACGAGCTAAAAAAAATAGCATGGTTATTCACTTATTCTTATTCTAAATGTCTAATCATGGTTACATATTTGAAAATTTAATTATTAGATTGCATGTTTTTTATGTTATTAATACGCATGTCAAATTTTGTGTTAATCAGATGTTATTTACTATTTGGTCTATAAACTTATTTTTTATACATAAGTTTAATTACAAAATTTTGAAATTTAAACATTTGATTGATAACATTTTAAACATTCAACATTCAAGTTTTTATTTTTACATACAACCCAATAAAATAATATAAACTACACAATCAAATAATATAAAAAAAAAAAAAAAAAAATTTGTTTCTCTTTCTTCTCTTCCATCTCTCTTTCTCTTTGTCTCTCTCTCTCCAATAATATATTTGTTTATGTTTACAACCCATGAATACTTGGTTGTATATTTGAGAACTCACTATTCATGGTTGCTAAAAAATATGGCAATACATACCCGGATAAAGGGGAAAATTGAGGTGTTGATTGATAAAATAACAACAGGGGGGTTTTTACACCCTTAATGCGAATGCTTACAAACAAATTTGAAAGTTTAAGATAAGACTTGTTAATTCCTGAAAACTCATGAAAATCTAATTGTTTGCTTGAAAATTTTTAAAATTGCGCCAATTCTCATGAAACAAGAGAATTTTATGTCAGAAATGTCAGTGTTAGAAATATATATATATATATATTAATGATTAATGGCATTTTTATTATTCAAAAACATATCTATAACGGTCAAAATGTCAAATTATTAAATTCGTTGTTAGCTAAATAATATGAATATATAGTAAGTTTTAGTTAACTCAATTAGTAAAGTTTCTATTATCAAATAAGAGATTTGAGATTCAATCCTCACCTACACCTAAACACTAATTGGTGTCTTTATTTAATGGTAAAAAATTATCATCATGAATGGATAACATAAGTTAAAACTCTATAAAATAAAAAAATATGAATATATAAAAGATTATTAAAATTATATTTATGTTAGTTGAGGGTTATGCGTTCTTCAGAGCTTATAAAGTTCATAGAAATTTATATTGATCTTCGGTTGAGAGTTATACACTCGTGTACTTATAAACATAAAAAGTGTAACTACTCCACAAATTCTTGTCTTTTTTTATTATTTTCCTTTGTTGGGGGAGTCTAAACTTGCTTCTATTCTTTGCGTTTTCTTTTTCTTTTTTATTTTTTTTCAAAGGACTCACCAAGCATTCTCTTTGCACAACCAAAAAAAAAGTCCACTTGTATTATTTCAGTTGGGAGACATCAAAGCAATTCCAATTTTTATTTAAAATAAATAAAAACAAAGTTGCACATACATAACCTTTTTTTTTTTTTTTTTTTTTGGTGTGAAGAGAGTTTCACAACCTATAGCGTCCACTCCTGATAATTATTTTTTATCATCAGATCAAGACACCAATTAGTTTTTTATATAAATGGAAATCGAATTCTAGAATTCTTATTCAACCACAAAAAATTTTACCAATTAAATTAATTGAAACCCACACATGTAACCAAAAATTTGAACATACAAACCATATCTTGTATCTTGTTATCATTATATCATAAAGTCTAGTATGGGCATCTCATTTTCAGCTATATAGTCCAAGAATTGTTATCCTTATATATCACTTCTCATAAAATGGTGTGCCTCAATCCCCCTCCCCTAGTTAAAACCTACTTCAATTCCTTTTTTTTAAAATAAATAAATTTAAGATGAGAATAAGATAAATGATTGACCAAAAAAATGTGAATAAAAATGATTTGTGGGGACTTATTTAGAACATGAAGAAAAAAAAAATTACTACCTGGGTTTCCCTTTTTTCTTTTTTTTGGTGTTTTTTTTTTTTTTTTCTTTTTTTTTTTTTTGGTGTTGTTTCTGGCTTTCTGCCGTCATTGTGACTCTGTAAGGGTATATTCTCACATTTCATTGGAATCTCCCTTATAGAACTCCTACTTGTAATTAAGATGGTTGACTTTTAAGTATATTCCCTAAAATATGCATGCCTTAATAATCAAATAATAATAATACTAGTAATAATCTATTTTCAATAAGCTACGCATGGATTAAAAGAAGCACGTGTTAGATAGGACAAAATTGTACGTAGGATCGACATTTCACATGGTCTCACCCAACCACGAGTGTCACTCCACCCAGAACGGAGTAGCTAAACCAGAAAGCATGAATGGGTCGCTAGCAGCGCGGTGGTTGTTAGGTACCGGGCTTGATTGGTGCAGGTTAAGTGTTGAAACAGAGCCTTGGGAACCACAAATTCTTAGTCTGCAGCTCTGGTGGTTAAGGTTCCATCATCATCTTCCCATGCATGGACCACAAATAATTTCTCTCTAGCCAAAATGCTAAAATGACCTGACTGCCTGTCTTCATTCGTGGATCACATCCATCGTCTCATAAAGCTGATCATGACCTACCCCATGAATGTGGACTTCCTTTGTTTTGGTAATCAAAGGCTACAATTTAATTAGAAATCTAGTCTCAAGTATGACCATAACTTCTCATAGTAGTTCAGGTGCAATACACACCATAAATGTCTTTTAGAAATCAATAAAGAGACATCATAAATTTCATTTGTTAGGAAGCTTAGCGTTGGGAGAAATTATACAGTCCTTTAGTGGACCACGTTACTTATCAACTATTCTACTAAAAAATTCTTACTTGTTTAAAATTGCTAAGTCAATAATCAGTTTCTGTTTAAAAAAAAAAATTATAACTTAATAATTTTAAACAAGTGAGAGTCTTTTAGTGGAATGGTAAACTACGTTACATGTCTATTATGAGAATATTATAATTTCTCCAGCCTTAGAGTGGCTAGCTGATCCTTTGTATTCCTCTCTTTGGTAAGCATAAAAGCTTATTCAGTTAGTCAAAAACAATAAAGGGACATTCAAGAAAAATTATTGGGTAATTACTTAATATAGTTACGTAATGCTTCCTTCTCTTACATTCATTCATAGTAAATCTTACCATAAATTCATCTAGTAGGGTAAGTACAACATTAATGGCCGTCCAATATTTGCGTAGGATGTCAACTGCATTTATGTTTAGCAATAACTCAATTGTAACTAACAGCTGAGCAACGGCCATGAGAGCGTTACAAATGCCTTAATGAGCTTTCAATAGCCATTAGCAGATTACAATGGAGTATGACCATTACTTCTCATAATAGTTCAAGTGCAATACACACTATAAATGTCTTTTAGAAATCAATAAAGAGACATCATAAATTTCATTTGTTAGGAAGCTCAGCCTAGAGTGGCTAGCTGATGATCCTTTGTATCCCTCTTTTGGCTAGCAATAAAAGCTTATTCAGTTAGTCAAAAACAATAAAGGGACATTCAAGGAAAATTATTGGATACTTACGTAGGATGAATACAACATTAATGGCCATCCAATATTTGCGTACGATTAGCAGCTGTTTGTTTGGAAGATACCATTTCTTGTATTTCTTCGTTTTGATTTAATGCATTGCAGTTTACCACCAAAAAAAAAATGTGTACGATGTCAACTGCATTTATGTTTAGCATTAACTCAATTGCAACTAACTGTTGAGCAACGGCCGTAAGAGCGTTACAAATGCCTTAATGAGCCTTCAATAGCCATTAGCAAATTACAATGGATTACTGGAAAAATTATTTTGTACTCTCAGAATATTATAAATACGTATTCTATCTTCTTACATGAATAGTAAATCTTATTAATTAAATTCATGATAGGACCCATTATTTATGTGAGAGAAAGAAAATACACATTTATGGTACCTTGAGAGTACCTAATAATTTTTCAGAGTACTGATAACGCCAGAAAGGCAAGGGTTGTCAACATTTATAATTTTATATGGAGAAAGCCTATAAAAGGCTAGAATCAACAAGAGGAAAAGGTACACAATCTCAACTAAAATACATAACTGAGATTTTCTAAGAAAAATTATCTAACTTAAGCGTTGGAGCGTCCTTGGCAGGCACCACCCCGATTTTACTTGTTACCCATTTCTTTGATCTTGGCAGGAAACATAACTTTTCCATTCAGTCCGAACAAGGAACATACTGACAACACAATTCATGCATCATCAAGATCCACCTAGGGCCAACTCACATTGACCCAGTACTGTTAGTTTGTTATATCAGTTTTCCTTTCTTAGTTTGTGTGTAATATAATTTGGCCCACTCTCACTTAAAAGTTACCATAGCTTTTGAGTGAAATTGTGGTGTGCATTTGTGTTAAAATCATTTTTTTCTCTCCCTTGTGTGTGTATATTTGTTTCTCAAAAAAAGTTTTCCTTTCATATTTTTATGTTAATATTGACCGAATTCTTTTATTTTAAATAGTTTATTTTTGTATTTTTTATATATTTTTTTTCATAAGTTATTCTAATTTTTTTAGTAATAAATATTTTAATCAAATCTAAATATTTGTATAATAGTTAATATAATGAAAATATGAATCTAGAATTTTGTTTGGTATCAATATTAATTTATTGAGTTATGTGATAAATAAACTTTTTAGATATATTCAGTTAGTAAAGTTGCAATCATGCTTTTGATAAGTTAGGTTCTATTGTTATATACATTAAATTTTATTTTAATTAAATCATAATTTTATGTAGGGACCGGATTCGAGCACTCTTCTTGGGGAATGAGTGAACTCAAGCCTAGCTGGCCCAGTACAATGAATTTATAAAGAGCGGGTTAAAGAACTAGGCCCTAGTAAGGGTTGTACAATTAAGCATGGTAATCTAAGGGTTGGTTGACAAGAATTCAGACTAAAAAGTATCGAATTAGGCTCCTCGGCCACTTTCTTATACCACTTCTCTCTTTTTCTTTCCCTTCAGGTTGAGTTATAAAGATTATACAAACTTTATCATTCCTCTTCCAAAAGTCCCGTCTCTCATTCCGAAGGACTGGTTACATTTTATATCCCCAGTCTAGTTAATCTCGGCCCTCCATGTGTCGCTTCTCTAGGTCATCATGCCAGTGCCTATCCCATCAGCCACCTTCCATCCTTTCTGTGGGTGGTAGCAGCTATGGCAGCACTGTTCAGGGGTCATTTCTCCATTTAATGCGGCCAGAACGTCAGTTGGGGGCATTTAATGTGGAGGTGACAGTTCCTCCTAGGATTGCTCCTCCACCATGCTCCTATGTCCAATCTGCTGTACCTACCTCTATCTTGGACGGCTGTGAAAGTTCGTCGCCGAGGACACCTTGTTCTTCCTTACAGTGATCAGTGCGTGCCGAGGACGTGGTTGTCCTCAACAGTATTACGAGTGGAAGGACTCGTCCTCGGATGCATCCTTATCCTCGACATGGGCCTTGGGCTTAGCGTAGAGTGGGCCGGGGCTGCCAAATTCTCTGGCCCCACAATAGCCCCTCAAAATTCTGCTGTCAGGCTCCTTGGACTGAGAGGAGGATTTTGGCGTTCTTGGGCCTCTGCCGCGGCCTGTTGGGTCTTGTCTTTCATGAGTATCAGCGCCCTTTTACTTGTCCAAGGCACGTTTCTGACACCTTGGTATGCGGGGTGCATTTCGCATTAAATTCGGGCGGCCTCATGTTCCCCACGTTCAACGGTGTGATGAAAATCTAACGGTGGTGATCTTCTTGGCTGATTGGGCAGGAAAACTTTGCACATTTGTCATTTGTTATTGGGGATATAAATACTCATTTGAACTGATCTGCCCGTTTACTTCCGCATTCAAGAGATATTGTACACATACTTCGAATCTGGTCACGTCTTCGACTAAAACTGCAACTTCTTTCAGCACAAAAAGTCTGCCCGAGGAGATTTTCCTCATTTCTGTAAGTCCTTCTCTCTCTCTCTCCAATTACGTCCTCCCCTCTTTTAGGCTTCTTTCTTCGTGTCTCCTAGTTGTTTTTGGGAATGGGTAGGCTCAAGAAATTTGTCGAGTCTGAAGAGGCGATGGAGAAATTCATCGCTGATTATAGGATACCCAGCACCGTGGGTCTAAGGTACTGGAAAAAGAGGGAGTGGAGGTTTAGGAGGAAAGAAGGAGAGGTGGTGATTCCCATAATCGCCTTCTTAGAGGGTGGTATGCGGATCCCCATGGGTCAGGTGATGACAAGTTACCTTAGGCATTTCCGTCTTGCCCCCACCCAATGCAGCGTCAATGTGTTTAGGATCCTGGGTTGTGTAGATGCCTTAAATGAGAAGATGGGGTTGAGGCTAACCCATCATGATGTGAATTGATGCTATAACCTTCAGTGTCTGAAGGACAAGTCCTACTACATGAAGACGAGGGATGATAGTGTGTGGCTTATTCAGTGCCTCCCCTCGTCTAGCAAGGGGCTGGACCAGGACTTTCTCATCGTGTCCGAGGAGTGGCACGATGGCCTCCATTGTCCAACGGTGGAGGGCACACCAGGTGGGGCACTCGGAGCAGGAAAGGGTGTTACTTTTTGGATTTTCGTTGCCTACTTTGTTTGGCTACTAATAGTAGTGTGTTCTTACTTCTTGCAGATCCACGTGCTTTCGAGCGTCACTTTGGCTTAGTTAACAGGGGGGACTTGGAAAAGGTGCTGAAGGTGGAGATCTTTGTGAACGAGGCCGACAACCAAGTTAGGGCCGCTCACAAGATCCTCAGGTACGTCCCTATTCAGAAGTCATTCGCTGTACCAAAATGTGTGATTAAGGCCAAGGATTCTCGGCTCTAGAGAATCACCGTAGTCGAGGATGGTTTCCTTATCCCGAAGGGGTCTTCGGTTTCAGAGGGCATTCCATTGGCAGGTTCCTCTACTTTCCACCGAGCCGGGGAGGTTGAGGAGGGAGGTGAACGAACAGAGGAAGGAGGTGCCAGCTCGAGTCCTGCCGAGGACAATTTCGGCAACCAAAGTTTGACCGAAGCAGACTTATTGTCGACAGGGGACTCTTCTCGGGCCGAGATGGGTCTTAAAAGGAAAACTCAGTCCAGCTTGTTTGATTTGCTTGAAGGCCCGTCGGGGAAGCATCAGCCTAAGCCTCCTTCTCCTCCGCCTAAGTCTCAGCCTGTTCAAACCAGGTCAGCTTCCACCCAGTCTCAGCTTTCTCTTCCTCCATCTCGTCCAAGTCCGTAGTCCAAGTCCGAGCCCTCTGATCCTAAGCAGAGGAAGGATAAGGGTAAAAGGCTCTTAGGAGTTGAGCAGCCCCCTTCCCCCCGGGAGGAGAGCGATTCTCAGTGCCCTTCGAAGCAATTGAAGATAGGGACTCGTGGTCAGGACAAGCAAGCCGTTACCCATCCCGAGGCTAATGCCTGGCTCCCAGCCCCAATGCTCCATGGGGAGCCTCTAATGGGTAATGCCTCTCTCAGGGATTTCCAAGGAGGCGAAGGCGCATTTGTAGCAGACGCGCTGGAGCGGTCCCTGCTACTCCCTGCGGATATGGCTGAGTTGGAGACTTTGAAGAGTAAGGAGGTCTTCCTCAGCCTCAAGCGATATTTGGGAATGGTGAGATTCTTAGTACTTAAGATTTTTCTGACCTCAATTTTCTCCTTCTTTTTTTTTTTTTTTTAACTTGTGGGTTTGCTTCAATTGGTAGGTTGTTCAAGCCATTTTTAGATTGGAGGAGGCCTCCATCAAACAGGACAAGGTCACCAACGCAGAGTGCGACAAGCGCATATCGACAAGTCGGACCCTCAAGGTCACCGAGGCTGATCTGCCGAAGGCTCGAGAGGAGCTAAAGGAGGTAATCAGAGCTCGGGACAGCGCTGAAGTAGGCCTGTCCAATGCTTAAAAGCAAGCCCAAGAACAGACGAGGCGTCTGGCTGGGGTGGAGGAACAGCTGAAGCTCGCAAACGAGTTGATCGTTGATCTAAAGAAGCGAGTGACCGATGCTGAGGGGGCCAGGAAGGTGGCTGAATGGGCCAAAGAGGAGGCTCTTAGGGCTAAAACTGAGGCGGACTTTGGCAAAGAGGCCTTAGCTTCCAAGGAAGAAGCCGAGGAGGCGGCTTATGAGGCTGGGGCGACTAAAACGGAGGCTGTTCTTAAAACCCAAGTTCCTGGGGTATGTAGGCTCTACTGCTCCCAGGTATGGAGTGAGGCCCTTAAACAAGCTGGGGTGGAGGCTTCATCCGACCTGTGGAGGGAAGAGAGTGTTTATTATCCCCCTGCCATTCGTGAAGCTGTTCCTCCTAGCCCTGAGGCTGGGGCGACTATAAAGGAGACTAATGTTGTGCCAGATGAAGGAATTGAGGAGGCAGCGGTTACTACCGAGGTGGTTATTGCACCTTCCGATGATCCTGCCGTGGGAACTGATCTTCTCGGGCCAACCGAAACGACCAAAGGTCCAAATGAAGATACACCTCAGGAGGCAGCAACCCTCTCAGCCAATGTCCAGGTCTCTCTTATTGAGGATACAGCACCTTCTGCGCCGCCTTTGCAGGTTATTCCTCCAAGTCAGAGCTCAGTGGGTCCCGAGGCCGCCACAAGTCAGCCGTCTGCGAGGGGGAAGAAGATTAAGCTGAAGAAGTAGGCCTCTTGGCGCCTTTGTTTTGTCTACCTTTTATTTTTTTTGGAACAATGTAATGGCGCTTTTGCCTTTTTTTTTTTTACGTTGGAATGTGATTACTGCTGTGTACCTTTCATGAAATTAATATATCGCGCGTTTTGGTTTCCCTTGCTTGTTGAATACTTATGGGATTTGCTGACATCGTTAGTTCCCCAAAAGTTTGAGTCCGATGACCATGCAAGACCTTGGTTCTGTCTAACACATTATTTTTGAAGTAACTAGTTTCTCCGTAGGTTTGAGTCCGAGGACCATGCAAGACTTAGGTTCTGTCTAATACTTATAGTATTTATCGAACTTGTTAGTTTCCCCAAAAGTTTGAGTCTGAGGACCATACAAGACCTTGGTTTTGTCTAGTACATTATTTTTGAAGTAACTAATTTCCCCGTAGGTTTGAGTCCGAGGACCATGCAAGACCTATGTTCTGTCTAGTACTTATAGTATTTATCGAACTTGTTAGTTTCCCCAAAAGTTTGAGTCCGAGGACCATGCAAGACCTTGGTTCTGTCTAACGCATTATTTTTAAAGTAGCTAGTTTCTCCGTAGGTTTAAGTCCGAGAATCATGCAAGACCTAGGTTCTGTCTAGTACTTATAGTATTTATCGAACTTGTTAGTTTCCCTAAAGGTTTGAGTCCGAGGACCATGCAAGACCTTGGTTCTATCTAACACATTATTTTTTAAGTAACTAGTTTCTCCGTAGGTTTGAGTCCGAAGACCATGCAAGACCTAGGTTCTGTCTAGTACTTATAGTATTTATCGAACTTGTTAGTTTCCCCAAAGGTTTGAGTCCAAGGACTATGCAAGACCTTCGTTCTGTCTAACACATTATTTTTGAAGTAACTAGTTTCCCTGTAGGTTTGAGTCCGAGGACCATGCAAGACCTAGGTTCTGTCTAGTACTTATAGTATTATTAGGGTGAGAAGCACGTAATTATGACAGACTTAAAATGTAAACCGACAAAGATGCTTTTATTAATAATAATACCTTCACGGGTTATTTACATTCCATGGACGAGGTACAGGTTTTTCATCTAAGTCTTCTAAGTAGTATGCACCTATTTCCGCCACAGAGGTGATTCGGTATGGCCCTTCCCAGTTGGGTCCTAGCTTCCTATGGGATGGGTTCTTGGTAGCGCCCACAACTTTTCTTAACACTAGGTCCCCCAGTGCTAGTGGCCTTAGCTTCACATTGGCATCGTATCCCTGTTTGAGCTTTTGGTGGTAGTAGGCCAGTTGGATCATTACCTTTTCCCTTCGCTCATCAATCAGATCTAGGTTCTCCCTCAGCAGCTCATTATTACTATCTGGGGAGAAGGAGCTTGTTCTTAGTGTTGGAAAGTTTGATTCTAGGGGGATCACAGCCTCGGCCCTATAGGTCATAGCGAAAGGTGTTTCCCTTGTTGACTGCCGTGGTGTAGTACGATAGGTTCATAGGACGTGTGGCAACTCTTCTACCCATCTTCCCTTGGTATCATCTAGCCTTTTCTTCAGCCCATTAACTATGACCTTGTTGACAGCCTCGGCTTGCCCATTTCCCTGAGGATAGGTCGGGGTTGAGTACCGGTTCGTGATCCCAAGCATGCAACAGTATCTCCTAAAGGCTTTGCTATCAAATTGAAGCCCGTTATCAGAAATGAGGGTATAGGGGACCCTGAATCGTGTGACAATATTCCTCCAAATGAACTTCTTAGCATCCACATCCCTAATGTTGGCTAAGGGCTCGGCTTCTACCCACTTGGTGAAATAATCTGTGCCGAACAGCAAATATCTCTTGTTTCCCAGCGCCTTGGGGAAAGGTCCTACAATATCCAAGCCCCACTGGGCAAACGGCCATGGGCTGGATAAGGGATTTAGGACGCCCCCTGGATGATGAATGTTTAGGGCAAACCTTTGGCATTGGTCACACTTCTTTACATACTCCAAGGCTTCCTTTTGCATCTTCGGCCACCAATATCCCTGAGTGATGGCCCGGTGCGACAGGGATTTTTCTCCTGTGTGACTCCCACAAATCCCTTCGTGCAACTCCTCGAGTAACAGTTCTAACGTCTCGGGGTGAATGCACAGTAGGTAGGGTCTTGTGTAGGAGCGCCTATATAGCTTATGATCCTCGGACAACCAGAACCGAGGAGCTTTCCTCCTTATTTTATGGCTTCTGATTTCTCTTCAGGTAGGATGTCATCCTTGAGGAAACTCACTATAGAATCCATCCAGCTGGGGCTTGCCCTAGCCTGGTGGACATGGGTTATGCCCCTTGCCCCTTCATTTGCCCTTTCAAGGTGCTCAACAAGGACAATTCGGGGCAGGTCTCCTGCCGAAGACGTAGCAAGTGTGGCCAAGGAGTCTGCATGGGTATTTCCACTTCTAAGGACATGCGACAAGTTGAAAAGGTCGAAGTCCAACTGCAGGCGCTTAACTTGGCTTAAATACTCCTTCATCCTTGCATCTCTGGCTTCCAGTTCTCCGTTTACCTGACCCACCACCAACCTTGAATCTGAGAACATATCCACGGCCTTTTCGCCTATTTTTTGCATCATGACCATACCTTGCAATAAGGCTTCATACTCGGCCTCATTATTTGTGGCAGGGAACCTAAGTCTCAGGGATTTTTTCACGACAGATTTCTCTAGGGACACCAAGACTAGCCTTACTCCAGACTCCCTTTGGTTCGCAGTGCCATCAACGTACACTTCCCAGCGCGGAGGCCCTTAAACAGCAATTGCCCCGACCGACGTTTTCTCTGTGTCCTCATTCTCGGCCACTGCTTCCAGTGGTTCAACGAACTCGGCCACCAAATCGGCCAGGACTTGGCCTTTTATAGAGGTCCGGGGCATGTATTTAATGTCAAAGGCCCCTAGAATCGTGTTCCACTTGGCTATTCTTCCAGTGTAATCAGCAGATCGAAGTACAGATCTCAAGGGCAGTTGAGTTAGGACGATTACCGTGTGTGCCTGAAAATAATGGGGAAGCTTTCGCGTGGCATGGACTATAGCCAGTAGGGCTTTTTCCAAAGGCAAGTACTTGATCTCTGCTTTGTGCAGCGATTTGCTCACGTAATAGACTGGCTTTTGGATGCCATTGTCATCCCGTATCAGTACCAAGCTTACCGCGTGAGGGGCTACGGCGATGTAGGCATACAGGATTTCGTCGGCGTCAGCGTCGGGGTTAGACATGATTAGCGGCCGAGACAGGTATTCCTTGAGCTGCTAGAATGCTATGGCGCATTCCTCGGACCACTTAAACCCTTTCCATTTGTTAATCAGGAGGTAGAAAGGCCTGCACCTATCAGCCGACCTAGAAATGAATCGGTTCAGAGCCGTAATCATTCCTGTGAATTTTTGGATTTCTTTAGGATTTTGCGGAGGCTTCAAGTTGTGGATAGCTCTAATTTGGTCAGAGTCGACCTCAATCCCCCTGTGAGTGATGATGTAGCCCAAGAACTTACCTGAACCTACACCGAACGAGCATTTTGATGCATTTAGGTGCAGCTTGTGCTTCCTTAGGACATCAAAGATGCAGCTAAGGTCTCCCAGGTGTTTGGGCACCACTTTACTTTTTACCACCATATCATCAACATAGATCTCGATGTTTTTACCCAGCAGCGGCTCGAACATTCTCGGCATCATCCTTTAATAGGTGGACCCAGCGTTCTTCAGGCCGAAGGGCATTACTTTATAGTGGTAATTCCCAACGGGTGTCATGAAAGTGGTCTTCTCTTGATCATCTAGGGCTAGTGGAATTTGATGATAGCCCTGGAAGGTGTTTAAGAAACTCATCCGAGGATGTCCCACTGTGGCATCTACTATCTGGTCTATCCGAGGCATGGGGAACGGGTCTTTTGGGCATGCCCTGTTTAGGTCTGTGAAGTCTACGCAAACTCTCCATTTCCCGCTTTTCTTCTTGACTACCATGGTGTTGGCCAACCACTTAGGGTAAAAAATCTCCTTGATGGCCTCCGCATGCTTAAGCTTCTTCACCTCTTCTTTAATTGCTTCGGTGTGCTCCTTTGATGAGCACTGAGGTGGTTGTTGCTTTGGAATGACGGATGGGTTGACATTGAGATGGTGACAGATAAAGTCTGGGTCGATCCCTGGAGCATCACAGGCGTCCCATGCAAATACATCAAGGTTTGCTCTGAGGAACTCAATCAAGTCCTCCCTCTCCTTCGGTGGCAGCCGAGCCCCTACTTGAAAGAATTTCTCCGGATCGTCTCCAATGATCACCTTGTCCAGATCTTCATATTTTGCTTCCTCGGCGGTTGCCTCAGGAGGCGTGTCCGGGCTCTTTGATTGCTATAAGCCATCTTCAACAGGGGCCGAGGATCTTACATCGAGCCGATGCAATGTGGCAGCCACCATGCATTGCCTTGATGTGGATTGGCAACCACGGATTTCGAGGACATGGTCCCCTGATGGGAATTTCACCTTCTGGTGTAAGGAAGAGTCGACAGCCCCTAAGGTGTGGAGCCATGGTCTGCCCACAATTGCTGTGTACGGGGAGTAGGTGTCTACCACTGTGAAGTCTACCTCCACCACTTCTGGGCCGGTCTGAACAGGCAGCCTTATCATGCCCTTTGGGATCACCAGCTTCCAATCGAAGCTTATCAGGGGGGAGTTGTAAGGTGTCAAATCCTCTGGTCCTAACCCAAGCCCCTTGTAGAGGTCGGGGTACATGATCTCGGCTCCGCTGCCATTATCTACCAATACCCTTCTCACATCATAGTCCCCAATTCTGAGGGTGATGACCAATGCGTCGTTGTGGGGTTGGATGGTCCCCATCTTGTCTTTCTCTAAAAAGTATAAGGTTGGGCAAAAATTCTTCCTAGCCTTCTTCGGTCCTGATTGGGACTCCTCGGCACATGTATGGGCCACAGATAACACTCGCGAGGGGCGCGCGCCTGTTCTTCCTGGCGCAGCCAATATCACATTGATCGTCCCCGCTGGTGCCCTTAAGGCAACGTCTCTCTGAGGCTCCTGATAAGTCTGGCCCTAGCGGCCACTGGAATGGTGCAGAAGGTGCTTCAGCTTCCCTTCCCAGACTAGACGATCCAGGTAATCCCAGAGGTTCCTGCAATCCTCCGTGGTGTGTCCGTAGTCCTGATGGTACTGGCAATACAGGTTCTGATTGCGCTTCGTAGGGTCCCCTGCCATCTTGTTTGGCTCCTTGAAGTACGGCTCGTTCCTTATCTTTTCTAACACCCTATGCATTGGCTCTCGTAATACGGCATTGACAGCTTGAGCGTTGGTCGGCCCAGGTTGTCCTGCAAAATCCCTCTTTGGGCGATTGTCATTGTATCGGTCCAACCTGAAATCTCTCATTTCCTGAAGGATAACCTTCTCTTTTCCCTTGCCTTGTAGTTGGTCCTCTTCCACCTGCTTATACTTCTCGATCCGATTCATCAGCTGGCACACACTAGTAAGGGGGTTACCAGTCAGTGACTTCCTCAGGTCATGGCCCGTCGGGAGACTGTTTTTGAAGGTGTTGACGGCGACGTCCTCATATTTGCCATCCAGCTCGATGTATATCTCCCAGAATCGGTCCTAGTGGGCCTTTAGAGTTTCCCCATCATGCATGGTTAGAGCCAACAACGCGCTTAAGGGTCGAGGAGTCCTTCTATTGGTGACAAAGCGGGAGCCGAAACATTGGGTCAGCTACTTGTACGAGTCTATAGAATTCGTCTTGAGACCGTTGAACCACCTCATTGCCACTGGTCCCAGGCTAGAGGGGAAAACTCTACACATCAGCGCCTCGTTCCTGGCATGGACAGCCATCTTCTGGTTATACTGGCTCACATGCTCCACAGGGTCCGTCTTGCCGTTATAATTAGTGAAGGTCGACTGTTGAAATCGCCGAGGAAGCGTGGCCTCTTCAATGTGACGGGTGAAAGGTGACTTTGAGAGCTGATCTAGGCATCGCTCCCCACGCCCCTAGGGGACAAGCTCTTACGCTTGCGCTTCCAGTAACGCTCCTCCTCGTGGGAGAAGGTCTCGCTTGGGGGGGTTCTTGACCTCCGCCTATAGTTATCGTCGCCATCCTCGTCGGAAGGAGAATCGGGCCTAAGACGAGACTGCCTTCGTTGTGCATGGCACAACTTTCTCTTTAGATCGTCTATCTCCCGTTGCATGGCCACCCTATCATCCGGTCTCCTGGACGCATGGCTTCTGACCTCTTCCGACTGCACGGTCTAATCGTCATTTTGTCTCCGTTGCATGTGGCTGCCCCTACGGATGTGGCTTCCGCTGGTCTGTGTGGTGTGTGCACTTCCCTCTCGAAACCTTCTGTTTTCTTCGTTTCAACCACGCTCAGGGTTGGGAAAAGTACCTTATGGCTGTGACCTCGTTGGTTTGGACTGGTGGGATCCCGCTTGGTGAGGGCTTGTTCCTACCATGCTTGACCGCTGCCCTAACTAACGCACAAGTTCTTCCCACAGACGGCGCCAATTGTAGGGACCGGATTCAAGCACTATTCCTGGAGAACGAGTGAACTCAAGCCCAGCTGGCCCAGTACAATGAATTTATAGAGAGCGGGTTAAAGAACTAGGCCCTAGTGAGAGTTGTACAATTAAGCATGGTAATCTAAGGGTTGGTTGACAAGAATTCAGACTAAAAAGTATCGAATTAGGCTTCTCGGCCACTTTCTTATACCACTCCTCTCTTTTTCTTTCCCTTCAGGTTGAGTTACAAAGATTATACAAACTTTATCATTCCTTTCCCAAAAGTCCCGTCCCTCATTCCGAAGGACTGGTTACATTTTATATCCCCAGTCTAGTTAATCTCGGCCTTCCATGTGTCGCTTCTCTAGGTCATCATGCCAGTGCCTGTCCCATCAGCTACCTTCCATCCTTTCTGTGGGTGGTAGCAGCTGAGGCGGTACTGTTCAGGGGTCATTTCTCCATTTAATGCGGCCAGAATGTCAGTTGAGGGCTTAATGTAGAGGTGACAGTTCCTCCTAGGATTGCTCCTCCACCATGCTCCTATGTCCAATCCACTGTACCTGCCTCTGTCTTGGACGGCTGTGAAAGTTCGTCGCCGAGGACACCTTGTTCTTCCTTACAGTGATCAGTGCGTGCCGAGGACGTGGTTATCCTCGGCAGTATTACGGGTGGAAGGACTCGTCCTCGGACGCATCCTTATCCTCGGCATGGGCCTTGGGCTTAGCGTAGAATGGGCCGGGGCTGCCAAATTCTCTAGCCCCACATTTTATATTATAAATCATGCTTTATTTAGTCATATATATTTTTTAATTATGAATGCCTACTAGAAAATATCCGTCTAGATATAAAGAACTATATATATTTTTTAATTACAAATGCCTACTAGAAAATATCCATCTGGATATAAAAAAGAGAGAGATAAAATTGAAAAATAAATTAAATCTCAAAAATGAACTATGGATAAATTTGTTACTAGCATTAAAGAAAACACACAAAAAAAAAATACAAATTTTTTTTAATAAATATTACTTAATTAATATTTAAATATAAGATGAGAAAAGAGTCCCTTCTAAAAAAAAAAAAAAAAAAGATGAGAAAAGAGTCAAAAGACCCCACTTAAAATTTTCGCCTTAGGCCCCAAAATTGGTTAAGCTGGTTCTGGATCCACCACGAATGTGAGAGAATAAAACACTACATCATCGTATTTCAGAAGTAGCTAATAGTTACCCAACATCGAAATGATTAGTGACAAATTAAAGGAGGCAATCTTAAAAGACGAAATCAAAAATAAAATTGATTTACAAAACTTTTATTAATATAAATAAAAAAAATAAATAAGCGAAAAAAAATTAATTATCACACAAAATAAAACATAAATATAAATTGCAATTTATATTTCATGCTTTGTGTCAATTAAAATATATTAATAAAATAATTACTATATATTTATGAACTAAATAACTTTGAAAAGTAATCCATATATAAGAGATTTGAATAAATAGTTTGATTACTTAAGAGTAAATTGAGGGAAAAAAAATTAATATCCAAGCATTAAAAAGTTGGCATTATATCTTTAAAAAATTTTAAAATTCTATATATGCATTAATTTATTTCAACAATTTGTACAATGTCCCATCTTTCTTATGTATATACCCTAAGTTTCGAAATTTTATTTCCACTTATTAAAAATCCATGTATATGGCTTTCTTTATAATTGGCAGTACATCCATGCCTCATAGAACTTCGTTTAAAAAATAATAAAATGGTGTTGTGGTATTGTAAAGTGGATTTTTTTTAAGATAAAGAAAAGGAAAAAAAAAAAAAAAAAGAAAAGAAGAAGAAGAAAAGAAAAGAAAAGCAAGATAATAAGATAGCCTACTTGATAATTGGCAGTACACCCATGACAATACTGCCATGTAGCACTTTGTTCAAAAAATAATAGTAAAAGGATGTACACTACAAAAGTACAAATGGGAGAAGGGTGAGTTTTTCGAGTGAGTCAGTGACATACAAAAGCTTTTATAATTTTATTTGGGAGGATGACCCCTTTGCATATAGTGGTAGGTGAATGGTGACCACTTTCGCATGGCTCCTCCAACCATAGAGAGGACTCTACTAGCCTTTCACCAACCAATTTAGGTTGCACTTTCTCTATTATGAAATTGTACAATTGTACCTACTCGCAAGACTACCCAAATGTGAAGTTAATAATGGGAAATCCAAGATGCTTGACCAGATTGAAAGTGGCATTGATATTCAATTTAAGAACAAATGAGATCTCTCATGTCTTCCCTCCTGTTGATCTGCACTCTGACTAGATGGCAGAGTGTTGATTTGAACGTTCTCATTATTGTTTTCTCATGGAATTTTTCTAGAGCCTTCCTAGGATTAGAAATAAGATTTAATCATATGAAAGGCTTAATTCACGACCTTCCCTGAGGTCATAGAACTCTTAGAATTTTTTATTTATTTATTTTTAAAATAGGGAAATTGAGAAGAAGATACTTTTGACCAAAGAAGTCAATACCATACCAGTATACTAACGGTATATACCATACTAGTCATTGAATTAGTACCAGTACTCCTCATAAATGTACTGGATAAAATATTGCGTTACGAAAAATTATTAAATACTTTGAGAGTACCATATATATATATATCATTAATTAGTAGGATCCACTATTATGTAAGAAGAAAGAGTACGCAATTATGGTACTCCAGAAGTATCCAATAATTATCCTTAGATTACATTGAAGATTTGTCAAGTATATTGGTTGATATTGATGTTTCAACATGTATAATAAAAAAATAATGATATATATAAAACATGTTATTTAAGCTAAAATACATTGGCTTATTTTACTTAGGCTAATATTTAAGGTTATAAACTATGTGAATTTTAAATTAAATACACATGTAAATAAATAAATAAATAAATACAAACATATATATATATATATATATAAAAAAGTATATAAATAGCAGTAATCTCAAAATTGCACCAATATTAGTCGATAACAAAATAGCATCTGGTATAAAATTGGCTCCCTTGCCTTTGACACCTACTATTACTTTGCTGAAATTATATCACAATACCATTCAAGACGCCACCCAAAGATTCCAAACCCAAACCACGAACGAAAAACAAAAAACAAAAACAACAGCTCATTCACTTCCTCCAAAAACCTCCTTTCCCATCATAAAAAATAAAAATTAAAAAAAAAAAAAAAAAAAAATCTTAGAAACCACGGCATCATTAAAACTGCATTTCATCTCTCATTTGTCTACAATCTAGCATCCTAGTCTTCAGTGGGGAGAATTGATAGAGTCAAATCGAACTTGAGCAGGGAGGTGCTTAACTTGATAGATGGGGCAAACACAGCATGTGAATGGAATTGTCTGCCAGGCTAACTTCCAATGAATTGGCTGAAGTAGGGAGGTCACTGTTAAGCAGGGAGGTGCTTAACTTAAGCTTTACTAAACAAATCCTTCACTCACTATTAGCTATGACTAGCCTTGTGTTCATGTGGATTTGGTAGTAGCTAATAAGAAAATTTTGCTGCCCTTATTCCCAAGGCCAGATAAATGTTGTTGTACATCAAATCGTAATGGAAGCTTCTCGGTCGAGTCAAGTCGCCCTATTGGTCGGAGCAAAGCTTCCAGTTCTAATCAAGCTGCTAAATCAATGTGGACTGAATTGTTGAGAACGCTCATTCATGAGAGATACAAAATGATGCTTTGGCGTATTGGAATTGATTTGATTCCAACATCTTGAATATGGAACACTAGGAATGTCCCTTGTGTGGAGTTGAGGAAGAATCGATTGGGCATTTATTACAATGATGCATATTTGCCTTGGGGATATTAAGATAGATGCCACTAAAGTGGACTCTCCTTTACATCTAGTTAAAACTTTGGTTGTCTTTCCGAATCCCCCAGGATCAGCTTACTATGTTTGCAGCAATTGGGTGTGATTTTTTTAGGAGTCAGGAATCAAGTAGTTCCTTCGCACAAGGACATCTCTAAATACTGTTGATTTTTTTGAAGAACATTTGAAGACCTGGAGTAGAAAGTTGAGGAAGAAAGAATTTTCAAGTCTATGGGAGAAAAATCTGCATCTTTGGTTATATGCCTGCTTGGGATTACGAAACAAATAAATTGAAAGCCTCATATCAACATATCAACACCTCCAGTGCTGGTGCAGCTGAGGCTCTTGCAATCCACTGGGCTTTTGGGATTCGCTCCAAATGTTTGGGGTAAAAGTGTTGGATTCCTAGAACCAGATTGGCATAAGTTAACATTTTCTTTTATATGTTATGCTGTCCGTGTACATAATTTTTACAATAGATACACGCATTTTGCTATTGTTCGATATAAATACAAGTAAACATATGAATGGCAGTATGCGGTTTAAATCCGCAGGGACAAAAAGGGAACAAGGGATCCCTAGTAATGGTTGAAAATTTCTATTGATGATCTTAATTGCATGTTCTTGGATTAAATGTGGCTTTTATAGTCTCAACAGCCAAAATACATCTCTTACAAAATATTATTAAACTCCCTAATTTCTTTGGACCCACTCAATGCTAAAACTTTTTGGAGAAAACCAACCTCACTATAATGTAAAATGTCTACCACAGAACAAAGCAAGTCAAATGTGGAATCCATTTAAGGCACCTCAGACAAGTAAAATTGATGATTAAACGGGCTACCCATGTTATGAACATGGTACTAATAATTGGAAAAGATAATAAATTACTCGTGACATGAATTTGACATACAAACTGCATTACTCAAAAGAAAAATGATATACCTTGTCTTTGAGGTTTATCAAGTAACAAAAACCATTAATAAAGAAAAGCACAGTGCTACCTAAGCAACAATCTCTCAATGCAAAATGGGCCTCATTCTCCAATATTTTGCTTAACTTAATGGGACTTCACATATTCCTGAACAATATTGTAACCCACCGACTCCTCTCCATAGTCCTGTAAAACAGTCGAATAAATAGGTTAGGTGAAAAGAATATAGAAGAATTATTGCATAGAAGAGTGAAGTAGTCAAAGAGAGGTTATTTAGTTTATTGAAAAAATAAACAAATAACACCATTCCTTGAGGTTTATCGGAATGAACAACCACAACCCCCACCCCCCCCCCCCCCCCCCCCTCTTTACGTTTGTATAAATGCAAGAGTTAAGTCAAACATTCCATTTTAAAAAAAGATTCTTACCCAAACTGTGGACGAAATGAGACTCCCCTCCCTTAAGGTTTGTGGATACATGACACTCCCCTCTTAAGTATGTATAATTTAATAGGAATCTTCTTTAAAAATGGATTGTTTTGTTAGTGAAAACTTAACTGTTGCATTTAGACAAACCTCAAGAGGGGGAGTATCATTTCATGAAACGTTGGGGGTGGAGGGGTGTCACTTCATGAAACCTTAAGGGTATTGGTATAATTTACCCTAGTTTATTTATGGAAACCCCTTATTCCCACCCCCCACCAACTCCCAAAAAAATAAATATAAAAAGAGAAGAGAACCAATCAAGAGATAATATTATTCCATGGATGTGTCTTTACCTTCACTACAACACAGGAGCAACCCACAACCTTTCTAGCTTTTCCTTCAGGATCAATTTTACACAACTGCATCCACAGATGAAACAGAACAATTAAGCTAAAAGGTGATATCAGTTTTCAATGGACATATTAGCCAAAAAAAAAAAATACGTATACCAAAAGAACACAAGGCAGGCTTCCATTAAATTAATAGAATCGACCATGAGTAAGTACATGGCAAATGGCAGACCAATTCAATTATAAATTATGTTCAGATTCTTTGCACACACACAAAAAAAAAAAAAACGCATGAATACTAAAGAGTACAGCCGTGAAATGGTAGACAAATTAGATGAAAAAAAATATTCAAATAAAAACCATTGTCTATTTATTTAGGTGTCTAAAGCAGTCATTTATTTTCCAAAATCTAACATATAACAACACGATACAACAATTAAGAGAGATAAATTCACCACATAATTGCAAGTGAAATCATTCTAAGTTACTGAAATTAACTAGCTAGTTAAATAAGTAAATTTCACTTACACCAGCCCACTCGCCAAGTGTTTTAGCACTAGGCACTGTCATTAATTTAACATCGTGATCAGCACAAAGGCCCTTGACCAATTTAACATAATCTGGCTGGTTGCAGTCCTCAGCTATCACACAGAGTTGGGCAGCATGCTTTTCAATCACCTTGGCACCTTCATGGAGTCCTCGTGCAAGCCCACCATGAGCAAGTGACTTCCTCAGCACAAGCTGCAAGGCAGTCATGATGTCCATGGCTTCACCCAAAGGTGCTTCAGTGGTCTCAATTGCAACAGGTGCAACAGGTGCTTCTTCTCTGTATTAGCCATAAAAGGAAAAAGGTAATTAAGAAATCCACCAACACAAACAGAGGAGGTTCACGTTTAGAATTAAGCATTGATCTCTTAAGGACATAACCAAGAACAAACTGGTAAAAAAACACATATTACAGAATAGAAGGAGCAATTATGTAACATGGTCCTTAATGGACCAAGGACTTCAATCCAAAGTCTCGAGTTTTTGCTCAAATCATACATTAAATACAAACATTGTGGTCAAGGACTGTAAACATTTTATTATAGCTTCAGAAGTTTTCTCGATATCAATAAAACTATATGTTAAATGCCAATAAGCTCTGGTTCAAAAGACAATTCCTCCCCTAACTCACAAGAACGGGTGCAGGGTGAGGTTATGGATTCAAAACCCATTAAACATGCATGTATCTTATCAATTAGAAAAAAAAAATATATATATATATATATATATGTATGTATTTCATCTAAAATCAAGATTGAAAGAAACAAAAGTAGTGTGCGCAAGTATGGCATCCATATTTATCACTCATGAGCCAGAGAAGTTGAGCTTTCATTGACTCTAGCTACAACAAACTCTTCTAGAAAACTAGGACTTAACCTAATCTACTACACGAAAAGCACTAATCCATATGCCAAAAAACACAGCCCACAAGACACTATTACACGTTCCCAGTATTTTAGCAATATCATATCTCCTCATTTCCAAACATAATAAGAGGGGCCAAAATCAACCAGCAATCCAACTAGCCCTGTATGAAATAGGAGAAACCGCTATTGCCAAATTGGGATATCTTGCTCAACAAATTCTACTGCACTTAAATTGCACTAAAAAAATGACAAGAACAGGCCCAAGTAAGTTTATTGGCCCCCCACCCCTTTATTTTCTTTTGTTTGCAAGAATTAAGAAGACAGAAAACAAGTGGAGCGACATATATTCACGTACCCTGACATTTCTGGTTGATGATCAGATTACAAGTCACTTTCCTGGTTCCAAAAGAGAAACAAAAACGTCAACAAGATTGTAAAAGATTAAAAGAAAGTGTAAATTTAATTCAAAAGGTGATCGTTAGTTTAACATTCAAGTCCAACTCAAATTTTTCTCAGTTATCATATTAATGGACACATGCAACTTTATTTCACGAGTTCTTAAAAACACAAACAGAACAGTGGATATCTAATACTTGGAGAAAAAATCGAAATAACTAATTAGAGTATCATCAATCAACAACCTCAAACTTGATGGAGATAGATCTAATCAATTGCATTGAATCAACTTGTAGAAAAACAAGTGAAATCACACCGAAAACCTTGACTACAATTTCATAATATTACGCACACCCGCTAAACATTTCCACACCCTTGTCTAATTCCTTGGTTGCATTTTATAATGAATGATAGTGTTTGTAATTCTGAAGTACTTTTTATCAATTTTGAAATAAGAAATCGAGATTTTTTTTCTCAGAAAACAACTAAAATCATTTCATTTTTAGTCCAACTGAACAATCATATCCAGAGTATTAAAAATTCAAAGCAACAAACAAAGCAAAGCCCAACATTTTCGATTATCATTCCTAGATTTAGAAAATAGTCTGTCTGGTTAATTAAAATTTAGCATAAAACAATATTACATATCATCTGAAAAAATAATCTGATGGGTACATGGTATTTTGGTTTCGGGGGAAAACTAATGATTCGCATAAACTAAAAGAGAAGTAATTGGCTAAGGAAAGTTGTACTAAGGACCCAGATGACAATAAGCTAAAGGGTTTCCCAAAAAAAAAAAAAAAAAAAAAACAAAAATTTGTTTCTTATGGTTTCCTACAATGAATCTCGGTAACCAAGCAGAATATTCAAATTCAAAAACTGAACCCATAATTTTAGAAAAGGGACATGACTGACCTTGAAGATTGTGGCGGCGTAGGTGGAGATCTAGGAGCTGCTGGCACTGATAATCTGCTCGCGGAGAAGAGATTTGTTGATTGGGAGGTGTTTTTATATGTCAACGATGAACGTACATCAAAGTCCCTAAAACCCTAGCTAATTATATTTTTACTAAAATACCCTTACCGAAGCTATTACATACGGGTCCGGCTCCTTTCTTCTGTTTTTATTTAGACGAGTGACACGTGGCAAATGACACATCTAAAGGTTAAAAACCAGCCATGTCAACTATGATTTTTCTCTAAATTTTCTGGGTCTTTCTTTCCTCTGTTTGTAAAGCCATTTTCATTCTGCTTGTAAACCCATCATCTGTTCTATCTCCATTCTTGTTTTAAATTTCTTTAATTCTGTTTTATCTTTTTTTTTTTTTTTTTCCTTATTGTTTTGAGCAATTGTTTGGCCGCATAATTTACTGTATATTTCTCGTTGATTTGGGCTATTGAAGACCCAAAAAAATTGAGAGAAAAACCATAGTTGACGTGGGTGGGTTTTATGTGTCATTTGCCACGTGTCACTTATCTAGACAAAAAGGAGGGGAGCCGGACCCATATATAATATCTTCTTCGGCTGCGCGGCTAACTGTTACATAAAGAACTTCTTTCACACCCAGTTCGTCACCGACCCTGCGAACGATCACAAATCAGAAAATCCAATTCCACCAAATTTCCCAAACCCTAACAAATCCAATTCCCCTCCAAAGCTTCAAACCATAATCTCCCATCTATACAATGACTCTCCAAATCTTCGTCCAATCCCTTGATCCCCAAATCCCCACAAAAACCCTAACCCTAACCCCAACCCCAAACCAAACCCTACACCACCTCAAGCTCTCTCTCCTCTCAACCCAATCCCTCTCTTCCTTCTACTTCACCCTCAATGGCAAAACCCTCCCTGACTCAACCCCTCTCCAAATTCCCCAAATTGCCCCTCTCTCCACCCTTATTTTACACTCCAGACTCCCCGGCGGAGGCGGCGATGGCGGTGCAACTGGGGCCGAGTCCCGCGACTGCTATCTCCACATGTACGATGAGAAGAAGCCCGATAAGGTTGACCCAAATGAGCAGAGGCTCTCCAAGTGGTCCAATTGTGCTCTCTCCAATGAGCCCTTGAGGGAGCCTTGTGTTATCGATAAGCTCGGTAATGTGTTCAATAAGGAAGCTTTGGTTGAGGCTTTGTTGGGGAAGAAATTGCCCAAGGCATTTGGGCATATTAAGGGGTTGAAGGATATGATTACGGTTAAGCTGTCGATGATTCCCGGGGCGGAATTGGATGAGAATGTGCATGATGGGACGCGGTTTGAATGCCCCATTACGGGTCTTGCGTTTAATGGGAAGTATAAGTTTTTTGCTTTGAGGAATTGTGGGCATGTTTTGAGTGCCAAGGCTTTGAAGGAGGTTAAGTCCTCGGCGTGCCTTGTGTGCCATGAGGAGTTTAAGGAATCAGATAAGCTTGTGATCAATGGGAGCGAAGAGGAGGTGGCGGCGTTGAGGGAGAGGATGGAGGAGGAGAAGGCGAAGACGAGGGAGAAAAAGGCAAAGAAGGTGAAGAATGGGGAGATGGGTGTGAATGGAGAAGAAAGTATTGGATTGGAGGCGCCGCGGTTGAGTGGTAAGAAGCATGGGATTGATGTGAAGGCTGTGGAGAAGGTTTCGGGTAAAGTGGAGGGAAATGGGAAGGTTGTGAATGGTGAGGTTGGTGCTAAGGGTGTTGGTAATGGTGCAGTGAAGCGGTTTAAGGCAGTGGATTTAGCACCGGCTAATGCTACGAAGGAAGTGTATGCTTCCATATTTACATCGTCAAGGAAGTCAAATTTTAAGGAAACATATTCTTGTAGATCACTGCCGCTTGGTAGGAACTGATTGGTTGTATGGAGTATGATGGTGACTTCCTTTTTATGGTAACTTACGGTTTTTTTTTTTTTTTTTTTAAATGTTCTATTGTAATCTGAACTTCATCATTTGTAGAAAACGTGGATCTCTTAAGTTTGTTATATCCTTGTATTCATGTCTTATTGGTTTGCTGATCAATCAGACTTATTTGATGTACAATGATACTTTTGATTAATTGTTTCATAATATTGTTCAATGGCCTTTGCATTAGCAGATTACTCCTTATGAGGTTTGATTGGTAGGATCTCTGGTTTGAATTTAATTCCGATTGGCTTAGTTGACAAAGTAAGGTGTATAGTTCACATCAAAATATCTATATTTACAAACCCAGCATAAGCCATGGGCATGCAAATATATTAGGGGAAAAAATTATGTTATTATCTTGAAAGATTATAATAGTAATATTTTACACATCTTTGGCTGCCCTTTCTCACTGTTGTGCCTAATGGTGGTAGAAAGTCAGGCAAGTCTCTTGGATCTTGAAGATTCCATATTATAGCCTTTAACTAGTCTTATTGAGGTACTTTGTTCTGGCCTTCGGAGGATTGTATGCCCTCTCTTAGCACCATGCTTTGGACCAATTTCTTATTGTAGGCAAGTTGTTACTTTCTGCTGGTTCTCTCCTGTGATTGAATTATATCAGAAGAGCCTATAATTCCATTTCTTCCTCACTGCGTAGTCAATTATTTTTTGTGGATAGTATCACAGAAGTTTAGTCAGGATACATCAAGTGCTGTGGTTGCTGAAATTAATGGAATATGGATATCATCTTAAGTTTCTCTGGACCATTTCTTTGATACAAAAGACATGATACAGGGAAAAGATTCCATAGAAGCTGATGCAAAAGATTTGGGTTTAAAAAAAAAGGGTTTGATGGTGATTATTTTTAAATTTTTTAAAAAGTTATTTTCTTCTTTCAATGGATTGAGTAGGGACTGTGATGAAGGTTGCTGCCTAATGCCTGGGCTTTTTCTTCTTTAAGGAAGATAAAACTTGTGAATCATTGCTGGTCCAGTAATGTGTTTTATTAGTGGCAAAAGTGCAGGGTTTGTAATTCAGATCATCATCTTGGGTAAGCCAAGAAGAAACATCTGCACAGAATGCTCAGAGGAAAATGAACATGTAGTAGGACAAGATAATGAGATAGGTTTATGTTACTGTTGATACAGATTAATTTGGTCATTCTGTGTCATAGGAGCCTTTCATTTCGCAAGTTGGAAGTTAGCCGCTAAAGAATAAAGATTTCTTAGGTCCTGATGAAGCATTTGTAACAATGATGATATTTTGTATTTTTCTTCTCTCTTTTTTCCTTGGCGGAGGTGCAGGCTGATCTATCAATTGTGTATATGTGTAGGTGAATAAGTTATCAAGAATTGTAAGGATGATTAGGACAATCAGAAAGGATGTAATGCTTAAAGAACAGAGACTCAATTTTAGTGTCTTTTGATGCTCAACCTTGAAGCTCATGCCTATGAGTTTAATGTGCATGTGGCGCAAAGGCCTACATTGCCTTGTCTTAGGGTTTGAACCCATTCTCTAATATTTTGTTTTGCTTGAAATGTTTGTCTTTTTAAAATTTTTGAAAGCGGTTATTTTTTCTGCTTTCATTTATATATATATATATATATACACACACACACAGGAGGGGTGAGTGGGGTGCATATTGACCATCAATAACTCCTTGGATATTTTCTTGGTATAATGGTAGAAAACTAGAATGCTGAAATGAAATTCGAGGCTAAGATATCAATTATGTTTGTGTTGCTTGCTAAAATTGCATTCAGAATTTGAGATATTGAACTTCCACTCTTTGTTCACATCACTTTGCAGTGTGGTATATTATGGAAAGGGTGCAATTCATCAATTCTTTTCTTAATAGTCTTAGCTTGGTAATGTCATTCTTTTCTAACGCAACAATATTCAGCAAGTGTTGAGCAACTTTTGGATAATTGGATGTTGAAAAGTTTGCATTTCAGGGTTTATTGGTCAGAAAAACACTATTGAACTAAAAGTCTAAAAGTTGTGTCTACATTCATTGACTACAGATGAGAAGATAACCGAGTTGGTAGGCTGGAAAGCATGGAAAAAAGCTTTTCTAAAACTCCATTCTTCGTTAGTTTGAAGGCCTGAAGAAACGAGCCCTAGATTAGTTACTCTCACAAAGATGATGGGGAGTCAAAATTTGAGTGATTGTAAAAAAAAAAAATCTAGACGCTTCCATGTTATTTACAATCAAATTGATCACCGAATGCGTGAGATTTTCTGGAATTAGCTACTTGAACAGATTTTCAATGCCTGAAATGTGAATCACAAAGTATCATCCAGTACAAATTAAGACATTGAAATGGATTGGGTTAGCAGCAAGTGTATCACCCCCAAGACCAAACTCTCTCCATTTTTGGACCGGTAACTGACTCTTCGCCCCTCCCATTCGGAGCAAAGCTACACAAAAACTAAAGCTTTAATGAATTTTACACCAAGCTATATGAGGTGCAGGATTTCTCCCTTAATGAACATATAATGCCCAGTTTTTTCCCTACTTTTTAGGTAGAAAAGTATCGTGTTTATTAAACAGAAAAACAAGTGTAAGGAGAACAAAGCCTCTCATAATACATTCCCTTAGAGTTATAAAATAATAACATAGAGATGTCACAAGAAGAATACTCTCTTGTTTTTTTCACAATAATATATATATGAAATTTAATCAGGTCAGATGATGAACAAAAAGATATTTGTAGCTGGATGGGATGGCTTTGCCAAAAAACAAATATGGGGTTCTGCCAAAGACAAGAATCTGTGATGCTTCACCTCTCTTGTAGTTGCAGTTTATTCTGATCTTAATGCAAAAAACAAATGGTACAGTGTGCGTTTCATTGGGAAATAAATAGAGAAACACAAGCGATTAACATCATTCTTTCGGGTACTGCCAAACGTTGCAGGCCGAGGCAAAACGTCAGAACTCAGAAGACTTTTTGGATGATTTTGCAAAACCTGCAAAAATTCTCTAATTATAATGCTTTCATTGAGAGTCGAACTCAAGACCTCCCGCTTACTAAACGGGTGCTCTAACCAACTGAGCTATGAAAGCAGCTCTGTTCAAAGCCTTTACTTATATTATTTTCTCAAAATGAAATGGTTGTTTGGTTTGGTTACTTTTTAACGAAAGATCTAGTCAATTCTAGATCCCCGGCCCACTTTCTTGAGTACATTCTTTATTCTCCAAATAAAAAAGGGCTCGGATCTTTTTTTCCCTAAATTACAATTTTCATTTTGGGGTAATTTTGTTTTTTTGCCACTTAAAAAGTTTCAAAATTTAATCATAACTTAGAACGTTATATAACATGTGGATTCAAATCATTTCGTCCATTTAATGATGTGGTCGTTAAATATCACATTAGTTTATCCTCTATGTTAATTGATCTAATCAAAGTATGTTATGTGAATTTAATTTTTCCATGTCAATTTATTAGTAGGTCAGAGATAAACTTTGAAAAAAATTTAAAAATGTATTTAAAAAAAAAAAAAAATTCATATACTAAAAATATAAAATAAAATAAAATTTTAAGATTTTTTTAAGTATCAAACACCTACTAAGGTTGCATTTAGCATTGGCTTAAAAAGTTAGCTCTTTTTACTATTTGGCTTATTTTTTATACTATTCAACTTATTTTTAGTACTATTCATAGGTCTTATTATACTTTTTGGTACTATTCATGAATTTCATTGTACTCTTTCAGTTACCTTTTAACTTTATCTACAATACTTTCAACAAAAAATTTTTAATTTCAGCTAAATAAATTGTTCTCAAACGGACTCTAAGACTCCTAATCACTGCCAGGAAACCTCCATACTAAGTTTTTTCAGCAAAACAAAGTTGTTAACAAGATAGTGCATTAATTGATAATTTTATTTCAATAATTTGTTCCAATAAATAACAAATGGGAAGAATGACATAGCTCTAACTCCACAAGACAAATGATCTATGAGTAATGTTATAAACACTATTTTTTTCCAACAATTAAGCTGGTAGGTGTTTGTTGGTTCTCATTTAGGCTCAATACTTACGTTACTTGATCATTTACCATTAACAACTTGCCACATCAATAGTTGTAAAGTGTTTTGTGTTTCTAGAATTATATTGATGATCAATTTCACATATAATTTCAACTCCAACTATTCAAGCAAGTATGAAATGAGTTAGGTGCTAGCAAGTCAACAAGTAAAGGACAATCCTTATTGCCCCCTCTAGCAAGTTGGGTGAAATAAAATGCAATCTTGATGCAACTATTACATACAATAAGGTATCACATGGGGGGTTTTTGGAATGAATGGCCAAAGCCAAGTGGTAATGGCATGGGCAAAATAGGTCGTTGCAAGGGATTCATTGTGGGGGAGAAGAGAGTGTTTCTTTTGTTGCAATAATACATGTCGTAGAATCGGGTTTTAAAAACGTGATTATGGAACGATGTGACCCTTGAATGTTATCAAACCTTTGGTGAAGTGGAAACTGGGAAGCTCTACACACTTTTCATGTGCGGCTCTTGTGGACGATGCGCTTAATAGAGCAAAATAAATTTACAATTGTGAATTTTCTTTTTCTTTTTATTTTTATTTTTATTATCTTGAGATAGAAATCATATTCTAACCTAATTTAAATATATGTGTGTGAAACTCCTTTCTGGAAACTTAAAACTCAACCCTTGTCCCTCGCTTACCTTACAATAACTTGTACTTGTAAAGTGACCATCACACCAAGGGTGCGCAATTATGGTAAATTTTCTTTTGTTAACAAAAACAAAGGTTGTAATGTTCTTGCTCACTGTATAGCTCGGTGGGCTTTTTTTTCTTAATTAGATTAGAATTTTACTTTAGTATTTCAATCTTAGTGGTACAAGGTATAGAGAGAGATCAGTCTTGGCCTGTTACTTGTTAGTTTTTTGGGTCAAGCCTAAATTAAATCATTTATTATTGAGAGAGAGAGAGATTTTGTCTAGTTGAAAATTTTCACTAAGGTTCAAGGCCATGTATTGCTTCTTGAGATGATATCGTGGATGCTATCTGATTTTGTTTTAAAGGGTTTTGGATATATTGTATAGGAATACCTTAATAAAGAGGACTTCATAAAGGTTTAATCAAAGAATTTCTCTTTGACGATCATGATAATACATGGAACATGAAAATAAGTTATTTGAAGCTAATTTACCTTTAAACTAATTATTTTATACAAATAACGATTTTAAATTTTCTAAAAAATATATATAACAATCAAACTAATATGTGACAATAAACACTAGGCGTGTATTCAAGTAGGTCAGGTTTAAGTTTAGTGTAAACCCATCATCTAACCCAATTGCATCAAGTTTGAGAAAGCTCAAATCGCTGTCAACCGTTGACCCATGAATTGTCGACTTATCTAGTGAGCTAAAATCAACAATAAGATTGGTCACACTAAGTTGGTCAGGTTTAAGTTTAGTGAAAAACTCATTGTCTAACCTAGTTGCATCAAGTCGACCGTTAACGCATGAATTGTCGACCTATCTGGTGAGCTAAAATCAACAATGAGATTGGTCATACTAGCAATTTTGCTAATTTGGGATTTGAAGGGGCTTGGGGTGTCACAATCTGGTGGAGATTTGATGAAGATCTCAAGATATTCGCTATATATGACAGAGATCTTGAACCCTAAAAACTTAAGATTGATAAGATATTTATTAAAGAGGAGCAACATCATTCTAGCAAATGCAAATCAAGGGGGACAAAGACTAACAAAAGTTTTTGATAGGGTAGGGTATTTTAGATTTCCATGTGGGAAACTTGGCACTAGACTCGATAAATTTAGATTTTTTTGGTTTTAACTTGTCGTCAACCGTCACAAAAATGTTGAAATCTACCGAAACTAATCAAGTTGGGTAGGTAGTTGGGTCCTTCGATTGTTTGCCCACCCCCCAGGCCCCAATACTATATACCACAGAAGAAGTACAATAAAAATGGAAAAAAAAAAAAAAAAAATGGAAGAGAGAGGGAAAAAAACAAAAAAAAACTTGGGGATAAAATATGAATGAAGGAAAAGAAAAATGGGTTTTTAACTTTATATGTAAGATTCTCAAAAAAAAAAAAAAAAAAAAAAACTTTATATATAAGGACCACATAACTAGAAGCCAGCTTTGCCTCAAACATTTCATGCTGTAACTGTTACGATGTAAGCAAAGGAAGGCCTCGTACCTCTTTATCCGTAGATAGCCATAGCCCCATTCCTTCATCTCCGATTTCTCTATCTTCTTCTTCTTTTCTCATTGCAAAACCAAAACCCCTCAGGGCCTCACATTTTCTCAACGAAACCCTCGTTTGTTCAAAAAATACCCACAACTTTCCTGTGAATCCCCTAGAAAATCCCATCATTTTGCAGAGAAAATCCCCATTTAGGGTCTTCAGGTAAGATTTTCATTTCATGGTCTCTCTTTCTCATTTTCTTGTTTGTCTCTTATCTTTCGTTTAAGGTGTTCCTGGTATTGTATGCTTGTATTGCTTGGATTTTAGGGCTTTTCTTAGCTATTCAAGATATGGGTTTTTCTTGTTTTGATTTGGGGTTTGTTTTATTGGGGATCTTTTTGCAGATTTACGGTTTTTGGTCTTGTTGGGTCTTTATTATTTGCTCCAAGTTTTGTTGTATCTGCAAAAGAATATGTCGATTTTGCCCAAAAGTGATTCGATTCAAATCCGGGACGTTTGGAACGATAATCTTGATCATGAATTTGCTTTGATTCGTGGAATCGTAGACGATTACCCTTACATTGCAATGGATACTGAGTTTCCGGGTATTGTTCTTCGACCGATAGGGAATTTCAAGAACAGCTTTGACTATAATTACCAGACCCTTAAGGCCAATGTGGATCTATTGAAGTTAATTCAGTTGGGTCTTACTTTATCTGATGAGAAAGGGAACCTTCCTACTTGTGGGACTGACAAGTATTGTGTGTGGCAATTCAATTTCCGAGAGTTTAATCCCAATGAGGATGTGTATGCCAATGACTCTGTTGAGCTGTTATCCCAGAGTGGTTTTGATTTCATGAAGAACAATGAGAAGGGTGTTGATGCTCGTCGGTTTAGTGAGTTGTTGATGTCGTCGGGGATTGTGTTAAATGATACCGTGCATTGGGTTACTTTCCATAGTGGGTATGATTTCGGGTACTTGCTCAAGTTGCTTACTTGCCAGAATCTTCCCGATACCCAGGTGGGGTTCTTTAATCTGATCAAGATTTATTTCCCTACACTTTATGATATCAAGCATCTGATGAAGTTCTGCAACAGTCTTCACGGTGGGTTGAACAAGCTTGCAGAGCTCTTGGAAGTGGAAAGAATCGGTATTTGTCACCAAGCTGGTTCGGATAGTTTGCTTACTTGCTGTACATTCATGAAACTGAAAGAGAGTTTCTTTAATGACTCAACCGAGAAATATGCTGGTGTTTTGTATGGTCTCGGTGTTGAGAATGGACAGAATACTCCTTGAAAAAAGACAAAAAATATATATATTATGAAGTGATAATAAAAATAAAATCTGTTTGTTAGAGTATATGTTTGTGCCAGTTTCCACTTTCCATCTGCATTTCCTTTACAGCAATTCTTGTGCATTTTGTTTACAGTTTTCACAGTGAAAGTTCTTACCATAATTCATGACAAAAGATGAACTTTATTTTAGAACTTGCATTTCCTGCAAACCAGTAGCATCATTGTAAAGTCAGAAAAAATAAAAATAAAATGCAAATGTCTCTCTTTATTAATTTATTGTTCTTTTGAATTTTGGATCATACAAGGGTGAGGGACGAAAAAATGCCTAAAATTCTCAAAAATTGCATAAGAAAGGAAGCCATTTTATGTTTCTTTATTTCCTTCTCGTCATACTTCCCAAGTAACAAAGGATCCTTGATGGCTTGGTCATAATATTGGGGTGTTCTAAATTTACAGTGGCTATTAGCATCATGCAACTCGTTTCTCTTTTACAACTTAGGATCACTAGGTTATAGAAGTAGACTGAAGGATAGATGAATGTTTCTAAAAGTACAGATGCTACTCAAAGCTGACTGATTTGTTTAGTTGTGGACAGTGGCTTAAGGTATGCAAAGTCTTTTATCTGTTATTTTTACTAATTTTCCTGGTACCACACATACCTTCACTTGAACAATTGTAAATTTTTTCCTGGATGAATATTGTTTAGCAATTGTTGCGTTGTTTCCTTATTTCAGTTTGTTTATAGATGCAATCTCTCCTGGGGAATTCTGGCAATATAGGCGTGATATTCTCATGTTTAGTTCTCCTCTTCACAGCTACTAGTGATGGTTCGTGTTGGTTCTTAGCACCATGGTCCAATCATCACTGCCAATGCCATGGTTCTTTCAGGCTGTAGGCTGGGAGGGTTAAAGGTCTTGGATATTGGTGCAGTCTTAAGTGTGGTACATTGTACCAAAGAAACATATAAGCCTTATATTGCAAATTACCTTATTAAAAAAGGTTTCTTTGGCAAGACGTGCATTATCTGGAGATGGATTAGCTATTGGCTGGAACAGCCAATATTAGTCTAGGTCTATGTCCAGATTACTGCCATGTATTTGAGTATTTCCCTTCCATTTTTTGGTTCAATGAATGAATCTTTACTTTTTGAAAAAGAAACTAATATGTAACTTCGCAGGCGAATCAAAAGCCTAACAGGATATAGTTTGGTATTTACCAAATGATTTATAGCATGTCAAAAATATGATTTTAAGAAATTTAGTAAATGCGTGTAGTTTAGTTAGGGACCACACTAGGATCTGATTGAAGCAGAAGAATATGTGATCAAAATGTAAGAGGTTTCAGGAGATAGGCACAGTAGCAAAAGGTGCATCTCTCAGTGGAGGAAGGATTTAACCTAATTGAAATTTATGTAAAATTTTCATTATTAGCTTTGACTAAGCTTCAAGCAAAAGGTGTAAAATTTTAACCTAATGTGAGTAGTTTGAGGCGCTTTAATGAAGCATTAATGGGGAAGTGGCTGTGGAGGTTTGGGCTTGAGAGGGATGCATTATGGTGGAGAGTGATAGAGGTGAAGTATGGTTGTTTGGGGGGGTGGGGGGGGGGGGGGGGGGGGGGGTGGGGATGGGAGGTCTTCCAACTTAGTGTTTGGTTCTCATGGATTATGGAAGTATATTAGAAGGGGTTGACCTACTTTGTCAAGCTATCTCCAATATGAGATAGGGGATGGATCTAGAGTGAAATCTTGGCAAAATCGATGGTGTGGGGAAAACTCTCTTGCTATGTACTTTCCTGAGTTATTTAGGATTTGTCGTAACAAGGATACAAGTGTGGCAGATCTTATGCAACTTACTAATGGGGTCCTCCATTGGGATGTAAATTTCATGCGAGCTGTGCAGGATTAGGAGTTGGAGTCTTTGTTGAATTTCATGGACTTGATCTATGGGGCATCAGTAAAAGGAAATGGGGAGGATAAATTGTGCTACAGACCAAATAAGAAAAATGGATTTATCGTAAGTGGTTACTATTGGGTTTTACCTTGCATTAGTGACCAATCTTTTTCTTGGAAACCGAAGATTTCTTTTGGAGTTGCTTTCTTAGTTTGCACTGATGTATTGGGGAAAATTTTGACAATTTACAGAGGAAAATTTTTACGATTGACATTTTATAGAGAAAGAATGTGTGCCCTTTGGATTGGTGTGGAATGTGTGGCTTTTGGATTGGTGTTATATACTTATATGTGTAAATGCAATGATGAATCAGTAGACCATTTATTACTGCACTATCCTATTGATATAGAATTGTGGTTTATGGTATTGGGTTTATTTGGAGTTTGTTGGGTCATGTCAAAGGCCGGTGGAGTTGTTAGCTTGTTGGCCAGGTTGTTTTTGGCATCACCGGAATGGTCATTTGTTGATGGCTGGCCTGCACTGCTTGATGTGGTGTCTGTGAAGGGAGAGGAACAACTAGAGTTTCAAAAATACAGAGAAAACTATGCCTGATCTCACTTTTTTTTTCCTTAGAACTTTGCTATATTGGATACCAGTTTTGCGTGGTCAATCTATATGTTCTATTATTGATTTCACTTATTTATGTAACTTGCGTGGCTGAACTTGATTTTTTTTTTTTTTTTCTTTTTAATGTTTATAAAATTGCCATTATCCCCACCCCCCCCAAAAAAAAAAAAAAAAAAGGTTTAAAATGCAGACTACAATCTTCTTTGCTCTCCAACTCATTTATTTTAGGTGAGTATTCTCTCATAGGTACAATAACATTGTATTAAAGACGGGTGTTAATAACCCAAGTACCCACCCCACCCAGACCATTCTGATTTGCCTGAAACTCAGTCTGAATTGGGTTTTATAACTCAAAACCTGACTTGTTTCACTTTCAGCCACTCTGGGTTCTCTTCCCCTCAACCAAGTGAACCTGACCCAACTGAGTCCTATTTGTTAGCCCCTTACCTTCACCACCATCCCTCACCTTGTCGTCTGCCTCGCCTTCACCACCGTCCCTCACTCTCTTTGATCCTCATCGGCCTCAGCCTATTGACGTCACTCTTAGGAGATCCAGTAGATCCTTACCTCTAACCTGCTCAATCTCCACCTCATCACCTCCTTTGACATCCTTGATGAGTGAAATTGATGGAACTGTGATTCGACTGTCAACTCCAACGCTGCACTTTGGTTGATAACCCCACCCTTTTTGGTTGGCACTGGTCAAACATGAGGTGATTGGATTGGTTGGGAGGTTGATCCTTAACCCAACAGAACCTGACCTATGACACCCTAACACTAACACATGCTTGAAAATTTGCTTTATAAACTTGATATCATACAAAATATATATCGTACATGAAGGGAAGCTAGTCTTACTGTCCATGTATGAAGAGTCCCTCCCTTCTCTTTAACCACAAAAACTCAATTTTGCTCACCCTTAAGAAGACTAGGCCATGACCTTATACAATTAAAAAACTTTTTCTACAATTGTTTATGACCTAGTCCATACTTTATCGGCTGCTTGTGGTGCAATTTAATCCGACAACTACATCAGTGTGGGGAATAATTTTTTATGCAATAATTTATCCAGTTTTGAAGCCAAAATGTCCTTGTTCAGGTACCAAGACTCTCAACGAACTCCCCCTACTTTTAACTCTCTTCATAGTTTGGTTCTCAAACCTATTTCCTTCGCTGCTAGCCCTTACATTGTCAAGAATAAAACATAGATTGATTTTAAGATCAATTAGGGTATTAGATCGATTTTAGGGTCAATTAGTGTACTGTGAAAGAAGGGGTGGGCTCTGAAAAGTTTGACGCGAAAACCTGACTCCTAAGTCATCAGCGGAATCTCTGTTAGCAATTAAGCTTCATTCTGCGCGACAATTGGAAAGTTGTCTGTGCATACAATTGAAGACATTTCTGAATTAGCTTTATGCATTTAGTATGAGAAAAATTGTTGGTTATAAGCCTATTGGGAAATCCAAGGATTCTATCAGCTGCATTAAGCATAGAATTGATTTTACATTGTTGTGTATAAAGCCATTTTGTCATTCTGGCAGGTTGATATTAAAATCTGGTGAATATCGAATTGGTTTGCATTGGCAATATTTTTTTGGAATACTCTCATTATGATTTTGATAATTTCTTTTAGTGCCTGGATTTCTAACATTATTTGCATAACGTGGACAAAGCACCTACTTTTATGTTCAACTACAAAAATAAGTCCATTCTCATCAGCCAAGGGACAACTACGTTTATCTTCAAATGAAGGGCACAATTGGTGAAAAAATTAACCAACCACCAAACATTTAAAAGCATTAGTGCTTTATTTTGTAGGAATATTAATCATCAGGAAACAAATTATTTTGCATCTTTTGTAGCCTGCCTATTTTGCATCTTTGCATGTCGTTGATTCATTTCTTCATTACAAGTTGCATGTATTCTAACCTTTGCCCGGTCACCTTCTTGGTTTCTTAGAAGTTCTCTCCAATATGTAAGCAATAACTTCTTTCAATGTGGCTTTACGTTGTTTTTTGAAGTTCCAGAGCTCGGGTATCACGTATCTCCCACTAGGGTTGTATTCATTCATCTCTGTCAGAGCTGTTACTACAGCCATATAGACCTCTTCTCCCCATTCTTTCCTTAGTTTACTCAACTTCTCATCTTCTTCATCTATTATTTCCTGCATAAAGAAAAACCATTTGTACAGAACTTCTTTCTTAGAACCAAAATGTATCTAAGATTTCTCTGTAACCTACACTTATCAAAAAAGATTTCTCTGTAACCTATGCAATGATACTTTTCTTTTGATCAACACAATGTGGCATGCTTAGCGAGCACCATTTTCGGGCAGCAAATTTCGGTTGTAATTGATTTTGTTTTGAAGTCAATATGTCAGGCACAGGTTGTCAACTTTTTGACTCTAGTATGAATGCCACTCCAACTAGATAGGGACCTCAAATTTGGATAAATTGATTCTGCGTTTCAATTAAAACTATTTGTAAAATCTTTGGAAAGTTCATCCTTTTATAGTTCCGATCAAATAATTTGCAGTCAAATATGACTAAAGATGACAAATCTAAAACTAGAAGCTATGCATATGCAAAAGTTATGATGAGAACCATTGCAAAACATTGACTTACAACATTAAGAGAATGACAGAGATACTCATAAGAGATACCTTGGCTTTGTTCCCATCAATCTCTATAACTTTAAATGGATACCATCCCGGATTCTGAATATACTCTTGCCACTTGGAGCATAGAATCGCAGACTTCTCCAATGCTCCATCTCCTGGATATCTTTTCTTACACACCTTTTGGAAGGGCTTTACACTAATCTCTCCCAATCTCTTGATTCCGATCGTAGTGTAGCCACTCAGGAGCCCTGACAAACCCTAAGGTGAAGAAGTAGGCCTTCAATTAGTCACTTGCAAGTTCATGGTAACTGGTAAGACAGATTTTGGAATATGATAAGTCTGCAACCATATTGCTTAGCCCATGGCTTTACTCTCAGTACTTCAAAGATATTATTTATAATATAGGGGATACAAGGAAAAGAGATCATACTGTAATCATTTCTCTGCGAGCCTCTTGTAGTTGATCATTAATTTCACGTTCTTTTACAATAAGAGTTTGATTCAAGGCTTCCACATCTTGGAGTTCTTCAACCTTTTCCTTCAATTCTTCCTCCATCTCTTCCATCTTTTTCTTTACTGCCTTGTCATTTTCACCTCCCATGCACTCCATGACCTTCAGTTGCCCTCTCAGCTCTTCAATGTCTAACTGCAGCTTCTGTTTAGAAGCCAGTTCTCTTTCTAAGTTAAGCATTGTGTCCAATGCAGCCTTTTTTTCTCTCTGCATATGTATTATTCCAGTCATTTTTGTTTTTGGGTATTTATAAAGCTGTTCAAACTTCAAAGATAAATAGCATTGCATACCTGTTGCTCGTCAAGCAGTCTCAAGACACTACTACTGGCCTCCACATGCGACAATGAAGCCAAGTGGAGCACCTCATTTTTCTTAACATTATGAAAGGCAACAAAGAAATCAGCATCTTTGTCTTATTAAAAAAAAAAAGCATCTTTGAGCTTTGTGAACATAACTTCAATTTGTGAGAATTTTATAATTAGGCTAATATATATTCAATTTTTAAAGTATGGCATGTGTGGGTGAATGGCACCCTTCATGATTTCCTAGTGTATTATAGAGGTTTTTTTTTTTTTTTTTTTTTTTTTAAAAAAAAAAAGACTGAAGGATATTACCCTTTTCTTCTCCTCCTCCAATTTTTGTCTTCCACTTATAGTTAAGGCTTCTTGCTCATTCAGTTGTTGGCTCCATTTATCAAGCTTCATTCTCTTACATTCTAGTTCATATTTTAACTTTTCAGTCTCCTCTATAATTCTACGAGCATTATCTTGTGCAAGACGCTGCATCCTCTCCATTTCTGATAAATGAATATGACACATAATGATCATAATATCATGTGTATTTCCATAAACTAGAGACTCATATATGCAGGCAATGCATCTTTGAATGCATGAGACCATGAAACATGTAAAAGTATTTCTAAAATGTCCTACATACATTCTGACAGAATTGTGGCTTGAGGCTCAATTAGAGTCTTGAATAGCTAACTTGAGCCTGTGGTCAATTAAGCCGCTATCTTTCAATAGATATTATTCTTACCTGCTATCATTTAATAGTTAGTAGTGTCTTTCTTATCTTTAAATTAACCAGAAAAAGAGATGTCAAACATTATCCTATAATTGAGGATGCATAGAGACAGGCATTGGCACATTGCAAAATACGAGTCATGTTGCTGCCTCATATAATTAGGAAACTGGATACTATGCACATTCATCCTACACAAACCGAGCAGCTTCCACATGACTTAAAGTAAGTGGCAGGTTTTGAAGTTCTATGTGGTCTAAGAGTAATTGATTATATTTCCCCCAATTAGTTAGTAAGACTCTTATCAAAAAAATTAGCTAGTATACATTAAGATGATGATGAGATGTGATGATGACTCTTTAAAGGTAGGAATGTTTCTACTCTTTACCATCAAAATCATGAATAAAGATTAGAGGCAGATACCTCCATTGTAAACCTGGTGAAGTCTGTCATTTTCTTCCATCATTTTACTTACGGACATGCTTGTTTCATTGTACTTCAGCTCCATCTCATTCAAATTTTCGTTTGTGATATCAAGTTCCTTGGCTAAATTCACCACTGTTGTGTTTGTTTCCTCTGTTGATTCTTTCATTACGTCAGCAACTGTTTTCAACTTGGCTTTCTCACGGAGATAATCTCCAACTGGCCCTTTTAAATGATAATCATCCGCACTTGCACACCATCCATATAAATCAGAACCAGGATACTCTTTCCAAGCATCCCAATCCTTTTTACCATGTTGAACAGCTTGAAAATCTTTGTCAAATTTCCTGACATTACTAAGTCCACTCCACCCTTTGCCAAAATCTAATATGACATACCCTGAAATGTCCTGGTCACTGCATAAGATTTGGGCTTCTACAGGTTGATACTGAATGAACTTTCTCAGCCAATGCACGCTTTCATTAACAACTTTTTCATGCTTTTGCTGCCTTGGTATATTAGCAACAATTCCTTTCCAAGGCCAGACAAAGAGTTCATCCTGCTTGAGCTGTTCAATGACTTGTCCCGGCTCAGCCTTAGACACTGTTGAATGTGAATCATCAACAAGGTTTACTTTCAAGTACCTTGCCAATGCAAGGTGCTTTGCCTTGTTTTTTGCACTTCTTCTATTAGCTGAGCCTGCTCCTACTCCAGAGGCATGCTGAAGAAGTTCATGGTAACGATATTCCTGTTTTTTCTTCCCACAGAAAGGGCATCTAAAGGTGGCATTTGGATTCTGGATTATGTAATTTCCAGCTTTCAGCTGTTCATACGGCCTGTCTAAGTAGTACTCTATCTCAGAATCACTTACATCTGACTGTTCTGAACTGCTGCCCATCAAACCTGTCCATGAATATGAAAATGAAAACTGAAAATTTGACAAACAGAAATTTTGAGATGGAATGAGATTTCATGTGATAAGGATTATGGTTGGATGAGTGCGTGTTGTGTAGGCATGAGCTATATCAAGTCAAGTGTTTACTAGGTCAAATTGATTATATAAGTGACTAAGAGGAGTTCTAATTTCCTTTATAAAAAAAAAAGAGGAGTTCTAATTGTAACCTTTTTTTTTTTTTTGGAGAATCAAGTTCTAATTGTAACTTGAATAGTTCTTTTGGGGTATTGCACAGATGGGTTTAGTCTTTCTCATGTTGGTGATATTGTCGAAAGCATTTTTTTTTTTTTTCCTTTTAAATTTGGTAGTTTGCTTGGAATTGCCATGGTTAATGCATATTATGGCATGCTTTATCAAAATAGATCCAATCTATATTGTGTGCATTGTTCAGTTTATGCATTAGTTGAGCATTTTGAAAAGGCAAGGTTATGGCTAAGAAAAAGTATGTTAATTTTTCTACTTAGGGAAGTAGAAATTCTTAACAACCAGACCTCTACAGTGAACTGCAATGTTTTTAGATGTCTGCACTTCAGTCAGGACCATTCAAAAACTAGAAACAGTACAATAAAATGCCTGGTTTCTCAACAAAACCTGTGATATTATCCTATCAAAGTGATGACAACAGACACAATATAATAAATTAAAAAAACCACACTTAAGCAATCAAGAATAGATGATTTACCTGATTCCTTGTAAGCCTAAAGTTCAGACCAATCAGTTATGCTTTTTTTTTTCTTTTTTTTTTTGAGACCAATCAGTTATGCTGAATGCTCTGAGACAGTTTAGAATTATATATATATATATATATATACACACACACTAAACAAGGTAAAAAGGATCGCCTATTGGTTTATAGCTTATTATGCAAGGAATAAGACCTGCTATATAAGTTAGAAACTTATCAGAGAATTAGTATTAGAATTAAGAGATTCATTTCCTGTTATGGACACAAAGATATGGAAGGACAATTAATCATAGAAGCTGGATGGATATTAAGAGAGAAGGGGGAAGAAACGAAAAGACACATGACAGTTCAACCGACCTATTTAGGTTAGAGAGATTTTGTTGTTGTTTTTTTTCCTATATATAGTTCCAAGGGATTAAACTCCTGGTTCAAATCTAGTTGTTATAAAGAGCTCAGGTTCGGCTTGGTAAAAATATCGTTTATGTTCGTTTATTTAATAAATGAATCAAGCTCAAGGCTAAGTTAGCTCAAATATTTAACTTGCCAAGCTCAAACATAATAATGTTCTCACGAACAAAATCACAAGCATGAAGTTTGAAAGATGTATATATTATGTTTTATGTTTATATGTATTAATGTTTAAATGTTTAAATATACAATATTCTTATATGGATGGGAGATTAGATTGTATAAGTTTGGAAATAAGCTAATAAAATATCCAATTATTATTTGTAAATTATTGGTAATATAAATAATCCATTTTGTAATAATTCATATATAATTCTTAACAATACAATGTAATTGAATATAATTTTATAAGCTCATAATAGGTAATCATTATATATAATTAACTCAAATAAATTTTTTTTTTTAGAATACTAAGTATTTTTAACACATACACACGGGGAGAGGAGAGAAGGTTTTTTTAAAGAAATTTATAGTGGTGTATATCCAAAATGGCCTAACTCTTAATTATTAATTATTAACATATATATGTAAAGGGGTAACAAATTTTAGATGTAGTGTTTACTATATATGAGAAAATAATAAGTTAATTAAGTAGCTAGGCTCATAAGCAAGGTTGAGCTTGAGATCTTAGATATATAATCTCATTTATTGATACACTCGAGCACAGCTTGTGTTCAATATAAATTAAATTAACAATCTTAAACTTTCAATACTTGGGCCAACTTGTTTACTGTGCTAAGCAGAGGTACCAATCACGCTTTAGGGCTCATTGGTATGATTTTGCTGTATTTTGTAAGTAAACAAACGAGAGATGTTATGTTCACAATATTTTCACAATAAATTATAAGTGGTTAGTTGTTATTGGTTCTAATTCGAACCTACCACTGAAATTACTTTTCTCCCTCACCAATAATAACCTTTAACAACTTGCCACATATGATTTGTTGTGAAAATATTGTAGACACATAAAATTTGTTGTGAAAATGTTGTAGACATATCATTTTTCATTAACATATTCTTCAATTATAAATTGTCTGATATGATCAAATTGAATTGGATGGTGTAAACAAAAAAAATTCCTGCACTCAATAAAATTTAAATTATTTATTTTTACAAAGAAAGCAGTGATAAAAAGACGAGAACATGTATATATATATATATATATATTTTAGAAGCAGGCCAGCTGGCCAATTTATTTTATTGGTGAAAAATAAGATATATAAAGCTTATAAATGTCCGGAGGAAAAGATTCCAACCAAAATTGAAATAGGAAAGGACAATCTTGCTCTCTTGACTAAAGCATGTGCCAAAGAACATATAATTAATAGTGGTTATTTCGGTCTCAATTGTAATTGACACATGGTTAAGTAAGATATTTGAACTTAAATGGTTTTATTTCTGATAATTCAAGAAATGATCATAAAGGGTAGACCAAAAATGCACAACTTTTGAAGGGAAAGAGCTTTCTCTTGACAAAATTAAGGCTGGATCTGTCCGAATCTTCTTCTTTTTCTTTCCTTTTTTTAAAAGGATTTTCTTCCCATTCAAGTCTCAAATAATTTATCGGCACACAACTGTAATTGATGGGCAATGAAAATGATAGTAATAGTGATTTCACGTGGAGAGTGATTGCATACCAATCACTGTAAGTTGCCAAATGCAAATTTTCAAACCCAACTTTTTTGCGTTTGGTGCCCAAGAGATTGACACGACTATGTAACATTTACACCATAAAAAAGCTTTCAATGTTTCATGATCTAATATTGGCAATCTAAAGTTGGTAATAATACATACTATTCTTTTGTAATCTATGCTGAGGTGCAGACGTGGTTGTTCTTATGCTCCTTGGAAAAATCTTTTTATGCGCTGGACATGTGAGACTCATGTCTCACTGACATGTGAGTCTATGGACATCTAGTACGGGAGATACTTTCTCCATGCTCCTCAGCCAACGTTCACCTAACAATTCCTTTGCTGACATTGTTGGCCGCAATTGCAGGTGGTTGATGAGCCAGATTCATCACTGTGGTTTGTGAAGTTTGCAATATTTATCATAAAGCAATTAAATGTGTAGACACATTAGCAAGGGCTAAAATCTTATAAAATTTTTGGAATAACTCTAACTTGAGCTTCTTAAAAATTGAAATCCTATTTACCTATTTTGAAATGAAAAGATTAAATTTTACTGCATAATCAACATTATTAACTAACCTCTATTTCGTATATATTTAAATTATGGATGATGTGTTAAAATTCAATCTATTCTTTTTAAAATTAATGGATAAGATTTTGAAAATTCCATGATGGAGTTGTTCTAAAAATTCTCCTAATCTCATTACCAAGACATGAATGCTGCTTGCCAGCCCGTAACACTTAATAATTTTAAATAGTACATATATAGAGCTTTTAAATTTTGGATTAAAAAAATATATTTGACCTCCTAAAAATTGAAATTGGCAAAAAAAAAATTTCAAAAAATTAAAATAGTCATGTAGCTCAGTTCATTCATGTGACCGGTGTCTCCTCCAAAAACACACAAAAATAATAACAATAATAATAATAGTAGTAGTAATAATAGTAATAATTTTTTTTTAAAAAAATCTCATTTACGAAACAAATTCCTAAGTGCTACTACTGAATACCGATTATAAAAAATATAATGAAATCTGATAATTAGAAAAACCAATAACGGAAGCATGTATGTTCAAGGATGCTGTCTACCTAATTTGACTCCGACGCCTATAATAACAGCGTGTGCCATGAATTTATTGGTTTGATTTTGCCTTGGAAAAAGCATGTAGATGACTTAAAAGAAGAGAAATCTAGAGATGAATACTGATACTGATTAAACATAAAACCTATTGCTTTTTTTAAACTACTGGTGCTATGCCTCTTGAGTAGGGCTGAGATTAGACTATGATTTAATCTTTGTTTCAATCTGTATGTACCAATACACCTCACCAAAGGGCACAACTATCTACTATTTTTGCATTTGCCAGAGAGCCCTTTAGCCTCTCTTAGAAATGGCTGTCTGGGATTTTACTAGGCAAATTCATCATTACAATATTTGATTGAAATTCACCAAAATCCTACGTCACATATGGTTATTAGCTGAAATAACTTATGCAGTAAAAATATATTTTCAAACAAAAATATTGAACATCCTACCAAGTGAAAGCCACCCTTCCACTAAACTATCAACAAAATCCAAACTTCAATGGGAATGAAGCTGTGTTCTGCCATTGTTGCAACAATGCATGCAAGAATTCAAATATCCCACACGTGCGAACAAACATCCATCCACCCAGAGACATAGGCGCACGTACACAGAGATTTATAGCAAGACTATTTGTTGCTCACTTAACTACAAATCATAAAACAATTTCTCTCTGCTTAAACAAGCTGCTTGAGTTCATATAAACATTGAAATTAACATTTTTTTTCATTTGTTCCTTTTCTACATCAACTGATCGATGGTAATTGCTAATTCTAGATCCACATAGTTACTGTGCCATGAAATAGAGTATACAGCAATACAAATCAATGATAGGAATTCAATTTGGTCCAAGCGACAGAATTGGCAGGTGAAAATCATAATTAATTTGACAAACCAGCTAAAAAATTCACCATCCTTCACCATGTTGTTGCAGAGCATTAACACATTCATCATGTTCTTGCTGAGCATCATAAACATTACATGTAATAAGTCCTGGCACATATATCAACCTAACCTTGCTTCTCTTTGTAGTACCTAGATGAAAGGCCAAAAACAGATGAGAAAAATTGTGTATATACTCACTAGTCAGAAAAAGAGCATGCTGCAATAAGCGGGTCTATAGACTCTATACACATTTTAAACCTAGATAGAAAACATTCTATTGTGTTCTACATATATAACCTATGCTTATAAAAGTTTATATAATCAAATATGCTGTATCACACAAAATTTGGGGATGAAGTAAACACAAACAAAATTTTAATGTGAACTCTAAAGGCCCGTTTACAGCTCAGAAGCCCCTCGTAAAGAAGAAGGAAAATGTCACCCAACAAAGAGATGTTAGAAATTTTAAGTGGCATGATGTGTAACGCAGTGGATATGCCCTTTTTCACTTCTAATCTAGACCAGCTTTACATTTTTGAATACCACTCAGGAGCTCAAGCCAGAAGAACAAAACCCAATTTATGGCCGAATAGTAACTTAAACTGTCAAACATAAGCACACACACTTCGAGCAGAATTCAGAGCGATCACATGCTGATCCCCTGACCTATTTAGCTACTTTTACAGATCTAGGCATATTGTTCAATGCTATTAGAAACTATGCTAATGGCCATCATGCCATGCATTTCTTGTTCAGGTTGAATTGACATAGATTAAATACATCAGTAGATCAAGAGGAACGTGATAAATAATGTCAGAGAACACTATCCAGTTTCACAATGAAGGCTAGGAAGCTATCATTTTCTAAATACATGTGGATGTACCCCAGCACATGCCAAACTTTACCACACTAAAAGTTGGTCTTTCTTTCTTCCTTTTTTTGGACATCTAGTCACCTCTCCTGGCTCCAACAAAGTGGTATCTTTAACCAAATTTAGTTTTGAACCAACCAAAAACACCCTATCCCAATTCATCCCAATCTTTAACCAAAGAAATGGCAAAGTACAAAGATTAATGATAAGTGACCTATGCAGAAAGGCAAAAAAAGAGTATATCCATGAGTCCTTGAGTAAAAATAGAAGAATCAAACAATTGTTATGGCACGTTCTTTTTCACAGTTCCATTTTTCTGGGGGTTGACTCTCAAATATTGATGATCTGGACCATTACACTCATTTTCTATAATTGTTACAAAATGTGAGCAATGGGGGAGTCGAAACTAGTTCTCCTCATAACTCATAAGGGAGACCAGGTATCTACAAGGCTCTTAGCTGAAACACTACACTCCTTAATCCACATAACATGCGATATAATGAACCCTGAACAAGAGGACCAAGACTTAATTTTTCTTATAATTTTTCATGCATATCTAACTTTGGTAACTACAGTTGTTTGCATCGAAAATATCATCCAAGGCATTCCTACGATGGAAAGGTGGCATCTATGAACACCATCTTCATAACTTGGAAGCTGGAACTAGAATGAGATGCAAAACAGAATGAAAAGTGTCTGCAGAGGTTGTGGATATCTTTCTGGGTGGATGATATAAAGTTCTGGGCAACCATAATCTCTTATGTATTAAAGGCAACCCTAAGCACATCATATGGCCCTTAGCAGCATTAAAAATCTCAAGGATAAAGGTAGGTATACTCAATAATTTTGCAAGGAATTTTGAGACTCATTCATTCTTTAAAGTGACATAACTACAAAAAATTGTTGGAAAACTAGAACTTGTATCAACTAATGGTGGTTAGTATGGAAATTCAATGATCTAATGGTAGTCTAGTTGAGAGAGTACCAAGGAATTTTCACTTTATAATTTCTCAGCATCTGTATGCAATTGCAAAGCATTCTTGAACTACAACACATCTTGCAAGCATTCATCATCTCCCAAATTAAGCATATATATGTATAGGTTACACTAAGCAAACAGCAGTGGCAAACACATGCAAGTTCGAATCTATTGGGACATCAAGGCTACTCCATGTTGAGATGAACAAGATGAGCCCAGGTATAAATTTGGGAAGAGAGCAGAAAAAGAAGATAAATGAGGGAGAGCAGGGGCAGGGGGTGTTTCAAGAGGATGACATCAGCTTTGTTTAGAAAGAAATGCATTACGAGTGTGGAAAACATTTTATCAAGGGGTTCTAGGGATACCCCACTGGTTCCAACACCTTTTGTGGTATCCGGAAATTGAGGTACAAACCCCACCAATCTCCTCCCCCTATTTACCTATCAAAAAGAAAAAACATTTGTCAACTGCAAACAGTTTTTCTTGTTTAAATTTGTTATACTATGCCTGTAATCACTGTGACTTAAAACCTCTGGGTCCTAACCAGGCCTTCTGCCAAGTCTTTTACAGCTTTACTTATGTAACTGCAAACAAATATATTTGAAAAGGAAATTAGTTGTCTTTACCTCCTCAGCAAATTTTATTAAAATGGTTGTTCGAGGCCTTTGCTGACCTTCCATGGGCACAAAATGAGCTGTTACAACAGCTGGAAAACCAGCACTATCCAAAACACCCTTCAAAGAAAAAGAAAAAGCCCATTAGAGCCTCCAACATCTAGACTGTCAATTAATAGAAACAAAGGCAATGAAGCACTTACTCTTACTATTCCAGCAACAAACGCCCCACAGTTAAATGTCCCCATGTCTTTTGGAATTGAAATAAATCTACAACCCAAATTGGTGTATTAGCTGGAAAATATTGTAAAAATCTAAATTTTCAGCTAGTTGTAATATTAGCAATATAAAGTACAAGAGCCAGGAAATTTCTTACCTATTCACAAGGAGCTCCTTTTCGCTGATCATGTATTCATCTTCATGTTCGGTGCCTTTCTCAAGTGAGTCAGCCACCTAATATGATGACAAAAGATGAGATGGTAAGATCATCACTGAATTTGAGTATTTCATGGAGTTTAAGTTTTCTAGTCCAGACACGACAGAAATACACACCGGCATGAAGAATTTCTGGTCTAAATTGTGTATTTAAAATGAAGATGGACAGATATCCAACAGAAATACACCCCTGAATGTTCTGCTAAATCAATGACTAAGCAAAGCCTATACTTATATTGGTTCATGCAATATCATCATTTATATCATTCATGAAGTCTAACCAGTAACCTTCACTGTCTAAATGTTCCACAGTCATGAAGTAAATTGTTCAACAACATTGAGTGCACCAGATCTTCAAACAATATAATTGGAATTGACCCGCAAACACAAGCAATGCTGATTTTTTTTTTTTAATGAATAAGAAATAATGATGATAAGTTGATAACAACAAGAACAACATCCATAAATATACCATCATACTATTGAAAATTGACTAGGAACAAAAATAATAACAGTGATTATTTAGTGTAGTTCTGAATTTTCACAAGCACTCATCCACAATTACTATAAAGGCTAAAAAAAGCTAATACAAATACTTGATATACATAATTTTATAAAAACGTGCAACTTTTTCCCCTTATTGTGGTAGCAAGATTAAAACCAAAATCCTACTTACCAAAGAAGAAAAGTGTTAGAATTACATATACTAAGACGAACTAAAAGATAAAAAAGTTCAATTAAAAAAAAAAGATAAAATAAAATAATCCTTACATTAGATAGAGAATTTGTCTAACTCATTGTTTGTACTACATAACCACATTTCACAGTAAATATACCACATATACTATCCCTACAATAAGGAACCTCACTAATACCAGCACTTTTATTTTATAAGTAAAAAATCTTATTAAAAGAGGTCGGGCCTTGTGATGGCAGTTGCCTTCCAAAACATTGACAGGTCGCAGGTTCAAACCTGGGAATCAGCCTCTCCCAAAAAAAAAAAAGGGTTAAGGCTGCCTACCAATCAACTTTCCTAGACCCCGCAAAAGTGGGAGCTTAGAGAATTAAACACATTATTTATATATATATATATATATATCTCTTATTAGAAAAGGAAAAGAAAATACCGCGTATATAGATGTGAACAGGCACTTTCCAAAGTATACAAATTACAAAGAAAGGAAATCAATAGATCTACAAAAGATATTGAAGGAATGCCTCCTAGTGCATGCATTCAGTCAAACAAAGACCACAGTATATGCTCTATGATGACAAAAGTAGGACACCCAACTCCATAAAAAATCCTCTTATTTATTTCATAACGCAGAGTCTAACAAATAGAGACACGGCAACCACACCTTAGCTTCTCTATGGCACTAAAACCATTCTTGGATAGGAAATCAATAAAATCTACAAGAGAAATTGAACAGATGCCTCCTAATGCACGCATTCAATCAAACAAAGACTGCAAAATATGCTCTTTGAGGACAAAATTAGGACACTCAACTCCAGCTCTGTTTCAACTGGCTAGACCCGTGGAGCTCTGGATTCAGGATGTTAAAGATAGGCACCTCTCACTTCATTTCAATCATTCTTAAAGGAGAAGGGAGTGTCATTGAAGCTATGAGTATTCATGGGCTGGGTTTTTGTTTGACCTACCACTTGAACTAAGCACATCATGTTCAAAAAATCATTGACCAATGTCGGACCTGCAATGACCAAGTTATCAACTAAATAGAATCTTCAAGTTATCAATCAAATCTGACAGTTTAGTCAGTTTGGCGAGTCAACAACAACGACAAGTAAATTGATGGCAAGGGAGGGAGATAGGGGGTTGGCCACTGGCAAATCCCAGCCTCCCACAACAAGATCTCGACATCCCACAACAGATTCTGGCCTCCCTCAGACACAATTGGCATCATCTTACCTACAAATGGTGGTGTTATTAGAGAGAGTCTTAGAGATCAGTTGTTTGGTTTTGTCACTTAAACCAATGACGATTGGACTTTGTCATAATGAAATAAGATTTCAACTGAAACAGCCAGAGAAATCTGTTTGGGTCAGGTTGCATGGGTTCTTGAATAGCCCTCATTTGAGCTATAGCTCATTGGCAAAACATCTCTCTCTCTCAACCCTTCCAATCGTTTAGTCATATCCTTAGCAATTAACTAGATACGAAATTAACCATGACTATGCTCTCTCTATGACCTGTATTACCCACAAACCCTTCCAATCGTTTAGTCATATCCTTAGTAATTAACTAGATACAAAATTAACCATGACTATGCTCTCTCTATGACCTGTATTACCCACAAAAATTTCACAAGATACACCAATAACAAAACTTTTCAAAAACAATTGTGCCATGTCCAAATGAATTTTCATTCTATCACTACATTAAAACAGAACTGAGAAAATAAAAACAAGTAAACAGCCAACTTGTAAGTTTGGTGCCATGAAATATACTTCATATATCCACCACATAAAGAAACATACCATTTTCAGATTTTATGACAATTAAAGGCAAAGCTTTCGAGTCAAGCAGGTAAAATGGACATAGTTTACAATAAGGCTCATATGATAATCTCATGTATGCGCACACACAAATAATATTAAAGTAGCAAGTAATTCATGTAAAGAAGCACCTATCTCTAAGAAAGAAAAGGCACTTCAAATTTCCTTAACTTTAGTTCATTCAAACACTTAGTAATCCAACTATCAGAACGTCCACCTATCTTAATACAAGCTTGTAGCAGGACATACAGAAACTGAGTGACAAAAAAATATTTGGAAAAAAAAAAAATCAATGTTATTGAGAAAGCATTTAAGTGTTGACAAACAAAATGCACTTACATATATCTTTAACATTTAACCATTGAATTATGGAAAAAAATATAAACAATAGCAAAAACAACAGCATTCACCTTTCCAAATAACACCTTCCATACTGTGCTGTGTACAAACGAAAGAATGCCCAACAATCGTGTTTCCCTTCTGTTTCCCTGTGGTATCAAGAAGAATATCACCATATTATTGATGCTAACCTCATCAAAGAAGACATACATATCACACATGCACTAATGCATTTAAACCCCAACAATAATAGCCTACTTTGATTGATGATAAATCAATTTCAGTAAAATCAAAGTAATATACCAATAGAAATGCATTCAGGAAGACATCAATCCAAAGAAAAACTTTCAGCTGCATGCCATACCTTATCCCTATGGCAAAGAAGTTCCAAAACTCGAGCCCCAACCGCATAGCCAGCATCCTCCAGCCTGATCCATTTGAACAAGGCAAAATTTAATGAAAATTCAATGTAAGTAATGAGTATAAGGTTTTCCTCCGATCATACAATTCCTACGGTTTTCCTTTCTTCTTTACACTCTTCTTTTCTTTTTTTATTAGTGATTTTTTCATTGAAATAGTACAAAAAGGGGTGCAACCCTAGTGCTAGGGAGGTATACAAAGGAAAAGCCAACAGAAGAGAAAAAATACTAAAAATTTCTAAAAAAATCCATAGCGCCAAAGAATTCAAGCAAATTTGAAGTATAAAAGGAATTAGACGCTTATAAGTCCACTAATACATCTTCAAAAATAAAAATTTCAACTTCATCAGAGGTAGGTTCTTCTTCCCCTCGAAACAAAGTGGGTTCCATTCTCTCCATGTGCACCACAATAAGCATAACACGATAGCCTTCCTGTTATCCCAATTGAATTTATTCCTAAATTTTATAAAATTCTTCTGCTTGTGCTTGGTCGACAAACGAGCACATTTTGTTTTTCAACAATTCGTCATTATCTAACCTAGTAGAATCAAGGAAAGCTATACTTGCAACAGAAAATCAAACAAAAACACCTTAGAAACTTTCATTTCCATCAATGTTTCTCAAAAACATGTTACAATGTAATACTGACTCCGAATCAAACACAAAATGCAAAAGTAGTACAAAATTGGGCGATTGATTATAAAAATTAAGAATGAAACCTTCGTTCTAACTCGGCAATATTGTCCACCTGCGTCTGATTGTATTGCACAAGCTCCGAAAACAAGAACGCAAACGCACTCAAACTCACCTGCAACCAAACAAAAAAAAAAAAAAAACCCTCAATCTATAAAGTAAAAAATGAAAAATACGGAAAATCAAAATAATATGTAAGAATTCCAAATTCGCTGTCTCTGCTTCGCTATGTAAATACTTTGAAAGGGTTTTGAGTGAGATCTAAGAGGAAATGGAAGTTGTAGAGCAGAAAAAGCAAAAACAAAGTGAAATTCTAAATTGGCTTCATTTTCGGAATTAATTAAATAAATAAAAAAAGAGCAAAGTTGGAGAGAGAGAGAGAGACCTCTTGCTTGCCCTTGCTGAGAGGCTTTTCGAGAACGTTCGAGTACTGCTTGATCTTCCCAACTCCGATCATCGTAATCTTCTCTTTCTTTCTCTGTGTGTGTGTGCGTGTGAAGAGAGGACGTACAGCAGATCGAGAAAAGAAGCCTGTTTAACTAGAGTTGTGTAATGGTCACTCTTTGTTTTTTTTTTTTTTTTTTTTTAATGCTGCAATATATATGTTTTAAAATTTAAATTGATTTTTTTTTTTTTGGGTGAATTTGAAAATTGATAACATTTTTGAAGACTAGCAATATTATGTTCTAAAATTGGGGTCTAAAGTAAAGTATGCCATTAAAATTATGAGTTTCAGTTAATTTAATTGCTAAAATTTCTGATTGTTACATAAAAGATATGAGATTCAAAAAATATTTGAATAGTCCCCAACTCCCAAATTTGTTTATGATTTAATATAGATTCTCAATAAATTAATAATGGTTTTTTTTTTTTTTTTGAAAAGAATAGTCATGGTTAGTTAAGTGTATTTTTTTTTTTTTCCCATGGTTTTATTACATTCGAAGTTAGACTTTATGTCTTTTCAAAAAAAAAAAAGTTAGACTTTATGTTAATTAATAGATAGGTTATTTTTTTTACTAGTTGTACTAGTGTTATTCTTTGTCTTTGTTTAGCTTTTTCGGCCACTTAACTTGAATCAACTTACTATTTTTCATGTGGATTCTAGTTAGCTCAATTAGTAAAGTCTCTGATATTTTAGTTTGATAATAAAGTGTTATCATCAAGAGTGAACGGCATAGGTTGAAATTCTTTTAAAAAAAAAACACTTACTATTTTTCATTGGTACATTAATCGCCCCCTTTTAACATAACCAAATCATCTCAAACTTACTCTCACTCATTTTTCATCAATTGGAGCCACCATTATCTTCAAGCAATTTCCTCATTTTGAATCCTATATTTTTGTGTATTTTCACTTGTACACTGCTTCTTTACAACCAAAAACTCAATACTATAGAGCATAGATAATTTAATGGGAATCTTATAAAATCTTCCAATTCACTTAATAGGTATCTACGATCACACAATACTCTTGATGTGTTTCTCCATTTCATCCACATTGCTCTTATCGTATAATTTACATCATTTTCAATTTATTAATCTTTATAAATTATTGATCAAAGATATCGAAAGCTCTCACTTTTTGGTATCTCTTGACCATCAAGTCTTACTACCCTCTTCATCTATGTTTCTACTTTTACTAAACTTAGATTCCACATATTCTATTTCAATCATACTTGATCAAAAGCTTTTAAATTCTAAAGTGTCTCGTTAAAATTCTAACTTTGCATTAACTCTACCTCTAACTTCATCCATTAAAATTATATCATTTGCAATAGACATATACCAATGGATTTTCTCTTAAACCAATTTAAATTGAGTTTAATAAAATAATTAATACAATAAAGAGAAAAAAAAAAAAAAAAAAAAAAAACCAAACTCGATCTTTCGAATTCTAACATGTTGCAACATTAAAATAACAAATAAAAAAAATGAAAACGAACCAGTTAGTGATGATTTCTTTTACATGGTTTACTCATGCTCAATTATTGAATCCATCTAGAGAGAAAGCATAAATTTAATTTAATACCTTATTAAAGAATCTAGCATCCTATTGATGAGATAGAAGCTAAAAATAGTATTTTATATAAAGTTTTTTTTTTTTTTTAATAAATAACACTTGCCACAAGCCATACGCTCACGAAATCGTGTTTTTGAGGTCCGAACTTTTACTACAAGCCATACGATTTCCAAAAAATCAGTGCAAAAAAATAAAAATAAAATACTCATTAATATTTTAAGAGCAATACTATTATGGCCCGAAGTTGGAGTGTCCACTTGCCAAAACTATAATGAGCGCAATAACAAGACCACATGCCTTAAGCATGGATAGGACTTTGATTTTGAAAACCCGAATTCAACTGAGTGGTTGAACTAGGTTAACTTAAAATCAAGGGTAATTAAAGAATTTACAATAGTTTTTTTATTTGAGAAACTAGAATTTACAATAGTTTAGAAGTAATCACAACTCAAAAGTGTTCAAATCGCTTTTTAAAACCATAATGAAAAATAACATTTATTCATTGTTTTGTCCGTAACTTTTGATCCACAAATAATTTTTGAGCGAGACTTGTTTCACTGGAAAGTAGACATCCTTGGCTTCAATTAGAATATGTAAATTTTGCATAATTTAGATTTATATTGAGTGAGTTATGACCGTTTGAAGTTGGGTTATCAGAGGTGTTAGGAATTAGGGTATGTGTACGCATGAATTAAGTGTGCATGTGTAGACTTGAAAAATGCATATGCACACTCATTTTCTGGGCAGTGAAACTTCATTTTTAAGGGCCCAAAACATCATTCTTTGATGTGGTCCTACTCTTAGATACTTGGAAACGTCCAAAAGACCTCTAAAAAGCCCCAAAAACCCTAATTTTAACTTATAAATACTCACTTTATGTCTCCAATAAAAACCCTAACTAGAAAGAGTTTATTTTTTGCCTCCATTTTCCCTAAAACCCCAGTTCATCTTTTCTAAATTCCCACACAGACCTGAGCACATTTTTTAAACATTCAAAACCTCTCTTTAGTTAGTTCTAAGGCAAAAATTAATGTTTTAATTTGATTTCTGAAAACCTTTTCAAAACTTTTTGTTCTTGAGTTGTGATTCCTAAAAACTATTGCGTTTTTTAATTCCTTTGTTCTATCAATCTAATCTTTGTGTTATAGGCACTGAGGAGTCGGTTAAACAAACTCTAAACTCATAATCTTAAGCAAGGTGAGTGTTCTTCCCATGAACTCCTCCATTGCTTAATATGATTCACATGAGTTCTTGATATAGTTTCTCTAGTTTTTATATTTTATTTGCTTGTTGATTTTAATTATGTTTGATATGCTTTAATTTGATTTTAGGTTGTTTATAATTTGTTTTGGTTGCTCTTGTTTTATTATTTTAGTTTTATGTAAGTTTAACATGATCATTTGTTTAACGTAGTTTACAATACTTATTGATTTGTTTCTTGATTATTTGTTTATATTGCTTTGTTTTGTTTCCTTTATGTCAATTAAGTGTTTAGGGTTCTAACATGCTGGTTTGATTTCTGTTTTAATATATTTGAATGATTAAATCAATAAAAATGTGATTTTTCAATTATGTGATAAAAGATGCGTACATATCATCGAGTATGCGTGCGTATGGTTTTGACCATGCGTACACATAGTTGAGTATGCGTACACACCCTAAATTCATATTATTACAAAATATTGTTTTTATTGTTTTAATCATTTTTCACTTGTTATTTGATTCTATTTGTCTCTGTTTAGGTTAATTATTGTGTTTAATTATTTTCCATGTTTGTTTGAGTCTTTTTTGCCATGTTTGGTTCATTTGATATTTTTTTTCCTTGTGTGTTTTATTTATTTTTTATCTTTTCCATTTTTAATATATTTGTTTGATTGTGTTTTATTTGTTTCATTTTATATTGTGATATGTTTTTAACTTGTTGTATGTGTTATTTTATTTAAGTGATAATGTATGTTTAGGTTAAGGATTAGGGCCCTTTTAATAATTATTTATCTAAATATAGCCTAGCAACACATAATGAAGGCTAGCTCACAAGTTAGGCGGCCTTAGGTGCCTAACACCTTCCCAAGTTATACCCAAACTCTGGACCCATAATCTGGTATGCAAACTTATGCATGTAAGTGATTGGCCCAAAAGGCCCAATATGGTTCTTAGAACTAATCTAGGTGGAGACTTCATTTTTCACTCTCTGCCAGGGTCCACTCCAAGGCCGAGGTGTACTCCTTTGCGCCCACAATAAGGGATGCAGAATGCGAAGAAAGATCTTAGCTAAATATGGGTGAAGCGATGCTTAATCTAAGGCCATGTTGAATTTGGATCTAGCAATGTGAGGTTGTTGTTTGTTGCAACTCAAATTAGTAGCCACACTATTGATGTTGAGATCTTGCCAAATAGATGTTGTGAGGCATTCAAACCACAGTTGGACTAGTCGGTTCAGCAAACCACTTGCAGGCTCAAATAGTTCTAGTGATGCTATTGATGTTGAGATCTTGCCAAATATAAGGGATGCATAACGCGAAGAAGGATCTTAGCTAAATATGGGTGACACGATGCTTAATCTGAGGCCATGTTGAATTTGGATCTAAGTTGTTGTTTGTTGCAACTCAAATCAATAGCCACGCCATGAAGGTATAAGCTTGGTTATGCCGCCATGAGCCATTGTACGTCGCTACAGGCTCAAGCAACACCATATTTTTTTATTAGCGCTCATATGGTTACAAAGATTGTACTGTTCAGTCACAAGGACTGCCAAGGTGTACACATAATTTTTGTTAAATAAGAATCACACGGTCACGAAATAATGTAACAAATTATCAATTTATATCAATTTGTATATAGGTGAATACAATCCCCTGTATGACTCTTTACAATGAAAGAATATAACAAAACTCCTCTGATTCAATCTCCAAAGAACTTTACGATCCGAAGGGCTATGAAGCTTGATCTTAAATTGTACTTTGATGTTTCCAAGTTGGATGTGTGATTGGATGTATTTGAGTTCTGATTTGAAGTTGAGGGCCGTTGGCTTGATCTCGATTTAAATTGAAGGAAAATCCCTACTTTGATTTGAAGAAGTAGGAATGTGCTTGATTTTTGAGGGAGCAAGGGTGCTCTTTTGGACTTAGAGATGACCCTCTATTTTGACAAAATGTCAGTAGTGTTTTTCTCTCTAAATTTCTCCATTTTTCTCATATGAGAAGCCTCCATTTATGAGTCCAAGTCTTCTGTCCCACTTTTCCTGCTACACTCTATACTTCACCAACAAAAACTTGCCACATGTTCACCTAATTAATTAAATACTACCATTAATTAATAATTGTAGTATTAATAAATCAATAATGGTAGTATTTAATTAATTAGGTGAACATGTGGCAAGTTTTTGTTGGTGAAGTATAGAGTGGAGCAGAAAAAGTGGGACAGAAGATTTGGACTCTCCATTTATAGGCATCTCAATTAATATTTAATTTGGAATTTTCTCTCAGTATGTATTAAGAGTTAATTATGAATTTAATTTGGTATTTCATTTAATAAGAACTTTCCATATAGGTTTTTTCTTCTGACGTTGTCGTATGGCTTTCTTCATTTAATGTTGCCACCTGGCTTGATTTCTTTTGTTGATCGTCCATATCATCAATTGGAGATTAATTTGATCACAAATATTTGATCATGAACAATCAGACAGATGTGAATACGTCATAAAATTTTGATGTCTACACGAGGCTATTTGGGAATATAACTTCTTTTTTTTTTTAAGAGAAATGGGAAGACAACTTTGTTCTTGGTTTTTCGTCTACGTATAATGTATATTATTACTATTCTTTACATGTTTAAGTATTGTTTGTTTGCTTTATAAAAGTTGCAAAAATAAATTTTAAATGGTGTTTAAATGTTTTTAGATTTTTTATTTAGTTGATTTTGCTACTGTAGGGACACGGTTTGAGGCCCAAGCCCAAAGGTGAATGGGGTGATGGCCCAGTGAACCCGATACAATAAATTTGTAGAGAGTGGGTTGAAGAGTTGATTTTTATTTAGTTGATTTTGCTATTGTAGGGACACGGTTTGAGGCCCAAGCCCAAAGGTGAATGGGGTGATAACCCAGTGAACCCGATACAATAAATTTGTAGAGAGTGGGTTGAAGAGTTAGGCCCTAGTCAGTATTACAACGGCTAAGATGAGTTTGTCAGACGGTTATGCAAGAAAAGTGCATGTAAAGTTCTGTTTAAGTATTGTCCGAGGAGATCAATATTCTTATGGGTTGAGAGGATGGATTGCAAGTGTTTTTCTCCCTGGTGCAGTGCTCTTTCTTCAGTTGTTTGACCCCGTGCCCATGGAGGGTTTTTCTCATTATATAGGTCCCTTCTGGTGATCCTGGCCTTACACCTGTTGACCATCCGAACCTCCACTTGAGTGCCTGTCCCATCAAACACCCCTTCTAGCTTTTTGTGAGTTGCGGTGTCCAAGGAGATACTGTTTAGAGGTCTTCTCCACATAAATGCGGTCAGAAAAGTAGCTGCAATGCATTTAATGCGGAGGTAACAGCCTTTCCTTCAAATATTTTTGTGTCTACTCCCTTCTTGTGGGTTTATGTGGCATGCTCCTGACACCTGTGCCCCATTGAGTTCATTCTTGTTGCTGGAACGTGTAAAGGAATGGTGCTAACCTTGTCCGAGGAGCCTTTCTCCTCGGACAGTCTATTTTTCCTTTGTCACTTATAAGGCGCTGGGCTGGAGTGCCCCTCCACATATTTGTCCCTCATCAGACTCTCCAACGATCTTAGGTAAGACCCAAGGCCCAATGTACCATCTCTGGGCCTCATCCCTACAATAGCCCCTCAAACTCTGGGTTTTTCCCTCTCGCCTGAGGAGAAAAAGTGGGGTTTTGATCTGTAAGAGGTAAGACCATTTATTTCTCTGATTTACTCGTGTCAGAGTGCCATCTCCCATGCTTCATAATTACTTTTGGCGCTTCAGGGTCCATGAATCGTCATTTATTGCTCCGGGCGACTCCTTGTTCCCCCATCCAATGGTGAGGCGCACATCCTACGGTGGATATTTTCTCCTAGAATTCTGAGCGGGGTTATTCCCGCTCCTTTGCCCTCTCTATATAAAGCCTTGAGGGGGCTCATTTCCCCCTTTACTTCATGAATTTTCAGATACTACAGAGAACTCAGCGCTCCAACTCACAAATTATCCTAGATTCCTAAGCCTCTACAACTCCTCCTTTAAGAAAGCTTTAAAGGGTCCTTTTCACAGGATCAGTGTTGACTTTCTTGTTCTTGTAAGTCTCTGCCTCTTTAAATTTCCTTTCCCTTCTCGGCCAGTCTCCTCGGCCTTTCTAGTTCTTGTCTTCTTTGCTTGCACATTTTAGTCGTTTTCCCTAAAGTTGTCCAAATGGGTAGATTTGAGAGTTTAGTAGACTTCCTCGCCAAAATAGAGGCCTTTAAACAGAGATTCCACATACCCTAGGAGGTTGGTATGCGATATTGTTCTCCGGAGCAAATCGCCACACATAGAGAGACAGGAGAGGTCGTCATCCCCATAATAGCCTTCTTAGAAGGAGGGATGACCCTTCCTATGGGTAGGATAACCCGGGATTACCTTATTAATCATAAGCTGTGCCCCCATCAGTGCACGCCTAATATGTTTAGGATTCTAGGCTGCGTTAATGCCTTCAACGAGTATTTTAGGTTGGGACTTACATGGCATGACGTGGTCCACATGTACGAGTGCCACTCACACGCTAATGGAGGGTTTTACCTCAAGTCTAGGTCGGCCATTATGAGGCTTATTTCATGCCTCCACAAATCCAACAAAGGAATGAAAAATGACTGCCTCATCGCTTCGGGGGCATGGCATGGTGGTCATTACTGCCCGACCCAAGAGAGAGAGACAGGTGGGGTGCCTTAGGGTTAGGTTTTCCAATACGAAACTTAGATTCTTAACCCTACCCATGTCCTTCATTTTGCTTCTTTTTTTTTTAGATAATGGACTTCAGTGGTTTAATGGTGTTTGGTCTTTTGAATATTTCTACAGATAGGAGCCTAGTTGCTTCTCGGCTCAGTCTTACGAACGTTACGACACTCAATTACTTACTCCGAACGGAGATTTTTGTGAGCGAGAACCGACAGCTAAGGGCTATGCATTTGGTCCTAGATTTTGATCCCATCTCCAAGATTTTTCAAGAGGTCGGACACGCCATCCGAGCTGGTGACCCTCGGATAAACTGTATTGACGTGTCCAAGCCAGAATTCTTGGCACAGAACGACCTTCCACCAGTTATAATATCAGGACCCCAAATTCCTCCTCCACTCGCAGTACCTTTACAATAGATCCCTCCCAGAGTAGTGGTTGCAGAGGAAGAGGGAGTTGCCTCCTCGTGTCTATCGTTGGACGAGGAGATAGACAAGTTTCGATTTGAATCAGAGGGGGCGTCGGAAAAACCAGTGAAGCTCTCGGATTCCGAGACAGAGTCTGACAAACTTTCCACTGCTTGTCTCCCAAAGCCAATCGTTACTCAAGTTGATTCAAGCTTCGAGGAAGGGATAATGGAGCAGCAAAAGAAAAGATCGAGTTTGAGGGGTTTAATGGCAAATAGGAACAAGGGGGTAACTCCGACAGACACCCCCAAAACCTTAGTTCTCGCCAATCTCCCTCCTTCTCCCGCTAATCTCGGACTGCATGCTGACCCCGATCCGAAGAGGAAGAGACCCATGCAGGAGTTGGAAGAGAGGGAGGTGCCCCTTCATAGGGGTATAAAGCAGCAAAAAACTAAAGACACGAAAACCAGAAGGTCCAAGTCTGTAGACAGCAGGGACGACACAGAAGTACGCCGTCAACAGCACATGTGGGCCCCTGTGATGGAAATGGACGAGGCTTTTATCCCTTATGACTCTTACATAAGGGAATCCAGCAGGGGGCATGCCACTTACCTGGCCCAAGCCCTAGAGCAGCCTCTCCTCCTCCCTAGGGATATGGAGGCCCTTAGGCGGACAAGGCAACCTGATCTCTTCATGTCTTTAAAGAAAGACCTCGTTGTGATGAGTGAGCTTCTAACTTGTACATGTATGTTCTTTTTGCATACAAGCATTAACTGCTCTGCCACTTTCATACAGGTCACTCAGCAGGTCTATGTCGCCGAAGAGTGGGTACGAGGTGCCCATCACAAGCTTGAGGCCGAGTTCCAATCTTGTTGCGAAGTTGAGAAGTGCTTGGGGAGGAAAAAGAGGAAAAGGCACGCTTGGTCGAAAAGTTGAAATAATCAGAGCATGAGCACTCCAATGCTTTAGCGGGGCTGAAGAACGCTGAAGCCCAGGCCGAGGACCAGTGGAAGTAGCTGTATACAACGGAGCTTGACTTAGCCACCTAGAAGCAGTTGGTCCTGGACTTGAGGGCCGAGCTACAGAGGGTCAGGGATGCAGCTAAGGAGGCAGCCCGAGTGGCCAAGGAGAATACTGAAGCTGCAGTGACCGAGGCCTATGAACGTGGGGCGGAGGAGACAAAAAAGAGGTTGGCCGAGGAGGTGGCCGAAGTTTGCAAGGACTATTACACTATGTCTAGGACCGAGGCACTCAATAGAGTGGGGGTCCCTGCTAACTCCGACTTGAGAAAGGCTGAGAACGTGTATTTCCCGGAACATATTCGAGAAGTTCCAGTCGATCTCCCTTAGACCACTGACCTTCTTGAGCAGGCTCTTGATGCCCTGGCCCTTGTTGTGGGCACTGAGGTCCTTTTAGTGAAGGTTGGGAGAGGTAAGGAGGCCCTACCCTCGGCTGGGGATACCCCTTTTAAAGATAATATTCCTATCAAAGACATGGTCTCCCAAGCCAAGGCAGCAGAGTCCAAGGCCATTGATTCCAAGAAGTAGCTTTTTTTTTTTTTTTTTCTTCGTTTTGTTGTGTACATTTTTTTGTGTAGTATTTTGATCATTAATTTTGTTGTGGTTCCCACCACTATATGCAATGATACTACTCTTGACCATTGAATGAAACTCTCTTTTAATTTCTTGTGTTTTTATTTTTCATACTCTCGGAAGCATTGTTGTCTCAAATAATTTTATTTTGCAACCAGCCTAGCTGTAGCAAATATTAACAGCAATTTGTACTCGGATAAGTAATTCAAGAATTTATGTTTGGACAAATAATTCAAGAGTTCTAACTTGGTCAAATAATTCCAAAAATTTTGCTTGTCCACAACTACCGATTTGAGGATTTGGTTATGACTTAGTGAGAAACGAACAAGTGTCATAAACTGTTTAAACGAACAAGTGTCATGCGTTAACCCCCCCCCCCCCCCCTTTTCAGCACGATTGTGGCTTAACTCTTGAACACTTATATAAAAATTTGCAACTGTGCTAACCTTTCAACATCAGCTGGTCCAAGGACTACAAGCCTGATTGAGTTTTAAGTTTAAACACTTATAAAAATTTGTAATTGAGTGTTAACCTTCCCACATCAGCTGGTCCGAGGACTACAGGCCCGATTGAGTTTTAGTTTAAACACATAAAAATTTGTAACTGAGTATTAACCTTCCCATATCAGCTGGTCCAAGGACTACAAGCCTGATTGAGTTTTAAGTTTAAATACTTATAAAAATTTGTGACTAAGTATTAACCTTCCCACATCAGCTGGTCTGAGGACTACAAGACTGATTGAGTTTTGGTAGTCTTGATTGAGTTTTGGTTTAAATACTTATAAAAATTTGTGACTAAATGTTAACCCTCTCACATCAGCTGGTCCGAGGACTACAGGCCTAATTGAGTTTTAGTTTAAACACTTATAAAAATTTGTGATTGAGTGTTAACCCTCCTACATCAGCTGGTTTGAGGAATACAAGCCTAAATGATTTTTGGTTTAAACACTTATAAAAATTTGTGACTGAGTGTTAACCCTCCTACATCAGCTGGTCCGAGGACTATAGGCCTGATTGAGTTTTAGTTTAAACACTTATAAAAATTTGTGATTGAGTGTTAACCCTCCCACATCAGGTGGTCTGAGGACTACAGGCCTGATTGAGTTTTGGTTTAAACACTGATAAAAATTTGTAATTGAGTGTTTACCCTCCCACATCAGCTGGTCTGAGGACTACAGGCCCGATTGAGTTTTGGTTTAAACACTGATAAAAATTTGTAATTGAGTGTTAACCCTCCCACATCAGCTGGTCCGAGGATTACAGGCCTGATTGAGTTTGGTTTAAACACTGATAAAAATTTGTAACTAAATGTTAACCTTCCCACATCAGCTAGTCCGAGGACTACAGGCCTGATTGAGTTTTAAGTTTAAACACTTATAGAGGGAGGAAAATTGGAAATGCAATGCCCCTACATAACAAGTGAACATTTTTCGACAAAGGAAACTTTCATTAACTAGTAATAATACATTCTCAGGTTGTTTACATTCCACGGGCGTGGTATTACATGTTTGTCCAAGTCTTCCAAAAAATACGCACCCACACCTGCCACCGAGGTGATGCGGTATGGTCCTTCCCAATTAGGCCCCAACTTTCCCCATGCCGGGTTCTTTGTAGTACCTAGAACCTTTCTCAACACCAGGTCCTCAAGTGCCAATAGTCTCAGCTTCACGTTAGCGTCATAACTCTGCTTGAGCTTGTGTTGGTAGTATGCCAATTGGACCATTACATTTTCTCTTCTTTCCTCGATCAGGTCTAGGCTTTTTTCTAATAGCTTGTTATTAGTGGCCTGATTGAATGAGCTAGTATTTAATGTAGGGAAACCAGTTTCCAAAGGGATAACGGCTTCGGCCTTGTACGTCATCGAAAAGGGGGTTTCTCCCGTTGACTGGCGAGGCCTGGTTCGGTAGGTCCACAAGACATGTGGCAGTTCGTCCACCCATTTACCCTTTGCGTCGTCCAACCTCTTCTTGAGTCCGCTTACAATGGCCTTATTAACAGCCTTGGCTTACCCATTCCCCTGGGGATAGGCTTGAGTGGAATACCTATTTATGATTCCTAAATCGCAGCAGTATCTCTTGAAGGATTTGCTATCGAATTAAAGGCCGTTGTCCGAGATGAGGGTGCAAGAGACTCCGAATCGGGTGAAATGTTCTTCCATACAAATTTCTTGGCATCTACGTCCCTAATGTTTACTAGAGGCTTGACTTCAACCCATTTAGTGAAATAGTCTGTGCTGACCAGCAGGTATTTCTTATTTCTAACTGCTTTAGGAAATGGCCCATAATGTCTAAGCCCTATTGGGTGAAGGGCCAAGGGCTAGACACTGGGTTAAGAACTCCCCATAGCTGGTGTATGTTGAGCGCGAATCTTTGGCATTGGTCTCACTTCTTTACGTACTCTTGTGCTTCCTTTTGCATACCGGGCCACCAATAGCCTTGGGTGAGGGCTCTGTGCTCCAAGGATCTACCACTGGTGTGGCTCCCACAAATACCTTCATGTAACTCCTCTAGGAGTAATTCTGTTGCCTTGAGGTGCACGCATAGCAGGTATAACCCAGAATAGGAGCGCTTGTACAATTTCTGGTCCTCGGATAGCTAGAACCGAGGAGCCTTCCTGTGTATTTTCTCTACTTCTGACTTTTTCTCGGGAAGGGTGTCTTCCTTTAGGAATAGTGCTATGGAGTCCACCCAGCTAGGTCGCACCTTGACTTGATGAACACAAATCGCCCCTTCGTTTATCCCTATGGGCTTGCATAGGTCCTCCACAATGATGACCTGAGGTAAGCTCTGTCTTGAGGATGTTGCGAGTGTGGCCAAGGAGTCAACATGGGTGTTTCCACTTCTAGGGATGTGTAACAGGCTGAAAGACTCGAATTCTGACTATATGTGCCTAACCTAGCTCAGGTACTCCTGCATTCTTTCATCCCTCGCCTCAAACTCTCCTTTGACTTAGCCAACGACTAATCTCGAGTCAAAGAACACCTCTTTCGCCTTTCCGCCCATTTTTCTAACCATGGTCATTCCCTCTAGCAGAGCCTCATATTCGGCTTTGTTATTGGTGGCCGAGAACCCCAATCTAAGTGATTTCTCAATAATAATCCCTTCGGGGGACATCAACATTTGCCCTACTCCGGATCCCTTTTGGTTTGCTATACCGTCAATGTGCACTTTCCATGAGAAGGGGCCCTGCTAGGTGACCATGCCAATTAATTTTCCATCCATGTACTATGCCTTCATTTCTTCTTTTAGTGGGAATTCGGTGAACTCGGCCACTAGATCTGCCAGGACTTAGCCTTTAATGGAAGTGTGGGGCATGTATTTGATGTCAAAAGCTCCCAGGATCATGGCCCATTTAGCGATCTTCCCCGTATAATCAGTGTTTTGGAATAAGGCCCTGAGCGGAAGCTGGGTTAGGATAATAACCGTGTGTGCTTGAAAGTAATAGGGGAGTTTACGCGTGGTGTGTACTACTGCCAAAATAGCTTTTTCCAGCGGCAGATAACGGATCTCGGCTTCATGCAGTGACCTACTCATATAATAAACAGGCATTTGCGTGCCGTTGTCAACACGTATTAGGACCAGGCTCACAGCATGAGTAGACACAATGATGTAAGTGAACAGGACTTCGTCGACCTCAGGGCTAGACATGATAGGGGGCTGAGAGAGATAATTTTTAAGCTGTTGGAAGGTCGAGGCATACTTTTCGATCCATTCGAATCCCTTCCATTTGTTTATCAATAGGAAGAAGGGTTGGCACCTATCCGCTGACTGAGAGATGAATCGGTTCAGGGCAGCAGTCATTCCTGTCAGTTTCTGGACTTCCTTGGGGTTCCAAGGTGGCTGTAAGCTGTTGATAGCTTTAATCTGGTCAGGATTAACTTCGATTCCTCTGTGGGTTACCATGTAGCCTAGAAATTTGCCCGATTCTACGCCGAATGAGCATTTGGAGGAGTTGAGACGCAACTTGTACTTTCTCAGGATGTCGAATATTTCTCCAAGGTCCCCTAAGTGCTTGGACACCACCTTGCTCTTCACCACCATATCATCTATGTAGATCTCAATGGTTTCGCCCAACTGCAGCTCAAACATCCTGGTCATCATCCTTTGATAGGTTAACCTCGCATTCTTTAGGCCGAACGGCATCACCTTATAGTGGTAGTTTTCGGTGGGGGTTACGAAAGTGGTTTTTTCCTGATCTTCCAAGGCGAGTGGTATTTGGTGATACCCCTGAAAGGCGTCTAGGAAGCTCATCCGAGGGTGGCCTACGGCTGTGTCTGCCAACTGGTCTATTTTAGGCATAGGGAAAGGGTTATTTGGGCAAGCCCTATTCAGGTCTGTAAAGTCTACACATACTTGCCATTTCTCATTCTTCTTCTTCACCACCACAGTGTTAGCTAATCACTCAGTGTAAAATACCTCCTTGATAGCCCCTGCTTGTTTCAGTTTCCTCACCTCTTCTCTGACGGCGTCGGAGTGTTCTCTAGAAGAGCGCCGAGGAGGTTGCTTCATAGGGATAACTGATGGACTGACATTTAGATGATGGCAGATGAAGTTCGAATCCACCCCCGGGGCTTCGTAGGCCGTTCATGCAAAGACATTGACGTTTCGCCCGAGAAACTCTATCAGCTCTTCCCTCTCTGGAGGAGGCAGCTGAGCCCCAATCTGAAAGAATTTCTCCGGGTCATCCCCTATAACAACTTTCACCAGTATCTTGCACTTTGCCTGCTCACAGCGTCGTTTCCTACGCCTTTATGAGGTGGGTTTTCGATCATCCATTCGCAGCGGCATTCCTTTTTGTAGAAAGACTCGTTGGGCGGGGTTCGAGACCTTCGCCTGTAACTGACATCCCTTTCATCGTTAGAAGAGGCAGCAGAGTTAGAGGGAGTTTGTCTTCGTCATTCATGGCGCAGTTCCCTCTTTAACCGGTCAATCTCCAACTACATGGCTCTGTTAGGCCGGTCTTGGGAGACGTGACTTCTGACTCGAGTGTGGCTTTTGCTCGTATGCGTAGTGTGCACACTGCCTTTTCAATCTTCTTTCCGCTCATGGTTGGCGAGGGGGTTTTCGCAGGGGGGTGGCATGGATTCTGCCTGGTGTGGGCCTGATCCTACCATCGTTCACTGCTGCACTCACTATCACACCAGCTATTCCCACAGACGGCGCCAATTGTAGGGACACGGTTTGAGGCCCAAGCCCAAAAGTGAATGGGGTGATGGCCTAGTGAACCCGATACAATAAATTTGTAAAGAGTGGGTTAAAGAGTTGGGCCCTAGTCAGTATTATAATGGCTAAGATGAGTTTGTCAGACGGTTATGCAAGAAGAGTGCATGTAAAGTTCTGTTTATGTATTGTCCGAGGAGATCAATATTCTTATGGGTTGAAAGGACAGATTGCAAGTGTTTTTCTCCCTGGTGCAGTGCTCTTTCTTCAGTTGTTCGACCACGTGCCCATGAAGGGTCTTTCTCATTATATAGGTCCCTTTTGGTGATCCTGGCCTTATACCTGTTGACCATCCGGACCTCCACTTGAGTGCCTGTCCCATCAGACACCCCTTTTGGCTTTTTGTGAGTTGCGGTGGCCAAGGAGACACTGTTTAGAGCTCTTCTCCACATAAATGCGGCCAGAAAAGTAGCTGCAATGCATTTAATGCGGAGGTAGCAGCCTTTCCTTCAAATATTTTTGAGTCTACTCCCTTCTTGTGGGTTCATGTGGCATGCTCCTGACACCTGTGCTCCCATTGAGTTCATTTTTGTTGCTGGAACGTGAAAATGAACAGTGCTAACCTTGTCCGAGTGCCCCTCCACATATGAGGCGCTGGGCTGGAGTGCCCCTCCACATATTTATCCCTCCTTGGACTCTCTAACGATCTTAGGTAACGCCCAAGGCCCAGGGTACCATCGTTGGGCCTCATCCCTACAGCTACTTTTTACAAATTTAATCTATTTATTTGTATTTTATCAATTATTAAAGTAATTATGACATCATTATGGTTCGACCTTCGGTTGAACCCTAATTCAACCTTAAAACCTATATCCCTACATTTTCGATTCTTATAATGGTTTGTTTTTGAAACCATAAATATAACTACAGTCTTTTAAGAATTGACCTTAATATAGGGGAAAGCTTCGTACCCACATGAATTTCAGACGCTAACTTAGCTGATTTCTTGGTAAATCAAAACACATTGACATGATGTGAACATGATGTTGTCTAAATAATGCTATAAATAGTTGATCTCATCATATGCATATAGTAAATTATTTAAAGAGTTAGGTAGCAATGGGAGGATATATTGGCAAGCATACGTTTCATGGTGTACAACCCTTTCTCCACACATAAATGAGTTCTAAACTTGTTTTAAAAGATAGTAGACATTTTATTGCCTAACTTAAGATGGGAGACATCACATGCTTTTTACCTAAAACCGATAATAAAATTGATTAGACATTGGGTGTCCATTCACATTTAGAACACCCTGTGATTGGTGGTAACTTTATTCATCCATCCAAACTAAAGACCTTGCTAAGGGGTTAATCTAGAATCCGATATTGACAAGTGCTTGCACGCAAACACGTATGCATGGATGTATAAAAGTGCGAGTGTGTGTGTGTGTTTAATATGTTCTTCATTTTGCTAGGTAAAGTTATTGGGAATCAAGTCGTTACATTAAGCCCCCACAAGGTTGGAAGCACCACTAGGCCAAAATACCATTATGTTATGATACTATAGTTTCAAAGTAATTAAAAAAAAATTACAATTCAACCCCAAGCAAAATTTTATGATTTTGCATCGGTCCATTACTCCAAAAATCTTAATTCAAATCTTAATGTGGTGGTTCCAAAATGATCGATAATAGTTGCTTCAAAATGTCATAAAAAAGATGAGTTTCAGTTAGGGTTTTAGTAATTTGATCAAATTGATCCACCTAATTGCCAAAGTTTGCTTAGATGGAGGAAGATGAGATGAGAGTTGAGTGAATCGGAGGAGTATGATTTAATGAACTTTGCTTGGATGTATTTTAAGAGGGTAGAGGAAGGGGTTTGAAGGGATTTAGAGGGGTATCTTATTCTTACCCCTCCCAATCCCCCATTTTTAATTCCCCAAAATTGGAAAGATTTGGAGGGGGAAGGGAGTGGCAGGGATTAAAAAAAAAAATTTTTTTGAGAGAGTTTCAACCAATAGCATCTGCTCCTGATGGTACTCTTTATCATTAGACCAAGACACCAATCAGGTTTTTGGTGTAGGAAGGGATTAAAAAAAATTGAAATGTCAATTTATATTTATTTCTTTAAAAGTAATAAAATAAGGTCATAATTGTCAATTTTTTCTCTTCTCCTCTCACCTCCCTACTTAATTTTTAAAACATCCAAACAAAGGGGATAAATATCTATACTCCTTCCCCTGACTTAATTATTAAAACATCAAAACAAAGTGAATGAGTAACTATTTCTCTCCACTCTTATTTAAGATCTTGGACAATTTTGACCAGATGGGTGGTCGAGTGACGGGTTTGTGCTTAAAAAAAAAAAAAAAAGTTTAGTCAAATGACAAATTTATTAATTGACTTGACCGAAAAAGTATCTCCTGTTAGAAATTGAGATAAGTTTGAAGTGCTAGCTAGATTTTATTGCAATACATTTGAAGTGCTAACTGGACTTTACTGTAATACACTTTCTAATTTTAGCCTTCTCTTGTGTGACTCTCAGCAGCAAATTTCAGCCCTTAGTGCCGCATCAATTATCCAATAGCATTCCATTTGCTTCAGTACATATCTTAAAACCAACCAACATAATAAAGGCTATACATATGAAAGCTTTGTTGTAAGGAAGTAGATATAACTTTTCAACAGCAAAACTACTTATTGTATCTTTTGGCAACTTCAAAAGAAAGTGGGTGACCACTTATAAAAGTTTTATGTAAATATAATTACTCTTGGTTTTATTTGTTGTTTTTACTACTTCCTTTTATTTTATAACACCTCTGATATTTTATTTTATTTTTTTTTAAAAGCCCTTTTGGTAAACTATACCTACATTTATTAACCTTCACCTTCTCTCATTTGCTCTACATTTTATTCACACTACCTATACCTTTCAATGCTATTGGATGGGATCAGGGATGAAGCCAAAACTTGAAATTAGGGGCAGCTTCGCTATTGATTGTGTGTCGCTGCTTCAACCTCTAGCTCTGTAGCTTAAATTATAAGTGTTTTCTTTTTTTAAATATTTATTTGTGTTTTTTATGTGTGTTTTTGCTACTGGGTAAGGACAAAATTATTTTGTTTAAATTTTTTTAAATGGTTGAATTGTTTGTTATAGGTAAAATTGGTTTATTGAACTTAATTGTTTTTAAGATATTATTGGTAATTTTTGTTGTTGGGCTTGTATATTTTGTTCTAGATTTTAGGTTTATAAATTTTTTTATGCCCTTTAAAATGTGGAAAAAGCTAGAGTTACAAATGACCCAAATGTAAACCAATAAGAATTTACCATCTTAGCAGTTTGTAAAAATGTTGTAGAAAAGTTTGTGGCTATAATATTGCTTTTAAAAAAATTGATAATATTGTTAAGGAGGGGCAAAGTGTAATTTTATAGAGCAAAATCACTAAAATTTTTACCTACATATATACTAATATTTTTTTACAAAAACATTAGGGGGGCCATTGCCCCCATGAATCATGATCAAAGTCTCCCTCCGCCCATGGATGGGATCTACATCTACCATTGCCCTTTGTAGCATGATTCATCTAAATTCTCAATTGCCACTTATTTTTGCCAACTTTACGGTTGCCACTAGTTTTGGCAAGCTCTTCAAATCACTCATTTGGGCCAAATTTGCAATTGTCTCCTTCTTTATTGCCAGTTTTAGTAAGATTTACAATTTTCATCATAATTTTACAATTTTCATCATAATTTAGCAAGTTTAAACCAGTTTTGGCAATCAACCCATGGAGTTATAAATGGTCTTGAGAAGTAGCTTTGAGCCACTTGGCAGTAAGATTCATTTTTCTGTACTTGACGTAGAAGGACTTAGGCATCCAAACAGCCTCTTATTGGCTACTTAATGGCCAGCTCGCCGCAAACCCAAGCCTATTTGACCCATGACCACTCCTAAATTTTTAAAGGCGAAAAGTCACTTTTAGTCCCTACATTTTCAGGCGATTCCTATTTTAGTCCCTACATTTTATTTTTACCGCTTTTAGTCCCTATTCTGAAAAACGCCATCTATTTTTAGTCCTTCCCATCAGTGCCCTAATGGCAAAATCCTAGGTGGCAGACGGAGTACATCGCTGGCACACTAAATGCTGACGTCAGCATTAAAATAATAATATAATATATTATTTAGCATTTTAAAAATGCCACGTCATTTTTTAAAAACAAAAAATAATTTATGAATTTTAACTAAATGAAAAAAAAAAAAGAAAAACAGAAATAAAAACAAAAAATAATATAAATTGAGATCTAGCTTTATTTTGAGTAAGAACATACAAGAACATAAACTTACTCTCATTGTTTTGTTTGCAACCAAACACAATATTAATTGAAAACCTTTATTATCAAAAATATTTTTTTTGATACTGGAAAATAAGTAAATAAACCCAATCAGTGTTTATCAAAAATTTAGTAACCCATTGTTCTTTCCTGACATCAGAAACCCAGAAATTAAAAAAAAAAAAAAAAAAAAAAAAAAAAACTGAAGTTGTTCTTCAGAAACAAACACACACACAAAACCCATAAGTCCATTAACCATGATGACAAGGTGGTCCGGAAGTGCCCCAGAGGAGACTTGGAAGACGTCCTCGCCACCGCTATCGGCCTCGACCTTGATGACGCCCTTGCTGTCTTTGCCCTCGAAGCAGCCGCCGCTAATCTTCCTCAACACCTCCATGCTCTTACCGGAGCTGCTTGCCGCCGCCGCCGCCACCAAAGGCCTCTTAGTCGGAGACGAGAATCCATACCTTATGCTTAATAGAAACGCCGATTCGCTTCGAACTTACTAGAGACGCGGTCGGTGATCGCCTTGCAATCCTTGATCTCGCCGTACTTGCCAAAGACGAAGGTGAGGGTTTCGACAGTGGTGTCCCAGCTGAGGCCGTGGATGAAGATCTTACGGTAGGCGGGGTCTGCATCGGCGAGCTCACGCACAATTTCAATCACGTTCGGGTGCTTTTTCACTCCCTTCTTGATCAGAGCCATGAAATGGTCCTTCGTGAACGGCTCTAGAAGCTTCTCCATGTCTTTGTCCTCATCGTCGTCAATTGCTGGGTTTTTGTTTGCTGCTTTTGTGTTTGGTTGACAAGGAAGATCCGTTGCTAGGTTTGTGTTTGTGTTTTTGTTCTTGCTGGAAATCAGTTTGTGTTTGTGTTTTTGTGTTTGGTTGACAAGAAAGGGCAAGAAAATGTTAAAAAATCTGGGCATGTGTTCTTATGTTTAAATCTGAATTTGTGTTCTTTAGAGTTCTTGTTGAAGATGAACTGGATTTTAATTTTGTTTTTTCTTTTATGTTTTAATTTTGTTTTCATGTTTAATTTTTTGTTTCTGAAGAAAATTTCTGGGTCTAGGAAGAACGACTTCAGTTTTTTTTTTTTTTTTTTTTTTTTTTTTTTTTTTTTTTAATTTCTGGGTTTCTGATGTCAGGGAAAGAACGATGGGTTACTAAATTTTTGATAAACACTGATTGGGTTTATTTACTTATTTTTCAATATCAAAAAAAATATTTTAGATAATAAAGGTTTTCAGTTGATATTGTGTTTGGTTGCAAACAAAACAATGAGTATGTCTATGTTCTTGTATGTTCTTACTCAAAATAAAACTAGATCTCAATTTATATTATTTTTGGTTTTTATTTCTGTTTTTTCTTTTTTCTTTTTTTAGTTAAAATTCATAAATTATTTTTTGTTTTTAAAAAATGACGTGGCATTTTTAAAATGCTAAATAATATATTATATTATTATTTTAATGCTGACGTTAGCATTTAGTGTGCCAACGATGCACTCCGTCTGCCACCTAGAATTTTGCCGTTAGGGCACTGATGGGAAGGACTAAAATAGATGGCGTTTTTCAGAATAGAGACTAAAAGCGGTAAAAATAAAATGTAGGGACTAAAATGGAAATCGCCTGAAATGTAGGGACTAAAAGTGGCTTTTTGCCATTTTTAAAAAGAAAAAAAAGAAACAAATCCTTTATACTTCTCAATATGTTTATGGATACTATTTACAGAGTGTTTGCTTCTAATGCTCAACGCCTGAAGTAAATATCTCCTACTTTAATTAAAAAATTTATTAAGGCCATTACTCTTGTACATGAGTGAAGAGTGATAACAAATATTCATCATCTAAAGAAAAAAAAAAGTGTGCACAAATATATATCATGTCATGCACCACAAAATCTCACCTTCATTATGGAGATTTACGCATGAAACTCTTGTGAACTGTAGAATCCATCTGTTACTCACAAACAAACAGTAGAATTCAATTCCTATTACTTAAAAACACTTTATTGCATTTCCACATGCACCGGATTTGCTATTAAATTAACATAACCAATACAAGCACATTATTAGAGAATTGAGCAAATACCGGAAGCTTTATTTGGTTGATATTTCATATTTCACATGTCATGGACTCTTTATTGTATTTACCAACCAAGGTTCTTATGTAATCTCGGCGCAAGGTCCTCCCGATGACTATATAAATCTAATTTTTAAACAACTTCATAAATACTTTTCACACTTACCCAAGCATATCATGCCTAGGCTTTAGAACATGATATTTTCATATCAATCATATAAGGGGGGCAAAATATTTCTCAAGACTTAGAGGGTGTTTGGTTCATCAATTTCCATAACTCAATTTTCTGTTTCCATGACTCATAACTCAATGGCATTTCTGTAAATAACACTACATGGGAGACCCATTATCAGACTTTGCCGCAACTTTTGATCATCTCTTTTTTTTTTCTTCTTTCTTTACTGGGTTCAATGCGTGCCTTTCTTCTTCTTCTTTTTTTCTTTTTCCTTTCACACTAGCTTCTTCTTCTCCCTTCACTGGGTTCGGTAATCTGATATGGGTTTCTTTTTTTTTTCTTTCTTTACTGCGTTCAGTGCGTGCCTTTCTTCTTCTTTTTTTTCTTTTTCCTTTCACACTAGCTTCTTGTTCTTCTTCCTTCACTAGGTTCGGTAATTTGATCTGGTTTTTTTTTTTTTTTTTTCTTCTTCTTCTTCTTCTTCTTTCACTGGGTTCGGTGGTCTGATCTGGGGGTTTTTTTTTTTTTTTTTTCTTCTTCTTCTTCTTCTTCTTTTACTGGGTTCGGTGATCTAATCTGGTTTTTTTTTTTTTTTTTTTTTTTTTTTTTTTTTTTTTTCCAGCTTTTTTTATTCTTTTTCACTGGATTCGGTGATACTAAAAAAAAAAAAAAAAAAAAAACTGCACCGGGTGACAAGTATGGGGCCCACAAATAGTGTTAAAAATATTGAGTGATGATAATTGAGTGATGGTGCCAAACGGGTAGGGAATTTTGAGTGATGAGTAATGAGTGACGGAAATTGAGTGATAAAAAAAAAGGATCCAAACACCCCCTTAAATTGCAAGCAATAGCGTCAATATTTCAATTATTTATTTACTTGTGCAAGTCATTGATATAGAAAACATTTAGACGATGAATCGTGTCATTTTGTTATCCCATGATTTTTTATTAATATCAATTGTATAAGGGGGCAAAATTGGCAAAATAGCACATTTTTTAATATTAATTATTTAAATTGATATTATTTAGAATTTATTTGGGGTTTAGCATTTAAAAAAATAAAAATAATGTCTATTTTATCACTTAAAGTTGTGTTTTCAAAAAATGATTTTAGCGGGATTTGATTGAATTTTAAGTGAGATAGTGTTTTTGAAACACAACTTCAGCACTAATCATTTTTTCAAAAACACAATTTAAAAAAGAGAGGATAAATTTATAAATAATTGTTATTAAAATAATATTATTTTGTAAATTTTGTCCATATAAGGATGTCAAAGGTTTTCACTTTTCATAAGTCATGGAATTGCTTTTGTTTATTTGTTCACTTACAATAAGTGGGCAAGGGGGGTTGAACCCAAATTCTTGTTTACTTGAGAATTGGATTGTGCCATATTAAATTACAATAGGCTCATAGTAGATAATTGAATATTTCATTATTTCTATAGACATATTTCTATTTTTTTTTAATAACTTAACAATAAAGTTAACAAGTTTGTTTTTTTAGGTAGACAAGAGAGAGGGAGAATGTGTGATCGATAGACCTTTTAGTTTTTAGTGTAAACAAATTTAGAACCTGAAGTACCTGAACTCTTGTTGGTTTTGTTTGGACTTTGCCACTTTTGGGAGTGAATTAACACAAGTACAAATAGAAGTAGCACAACCCATAAGAAAAATTGAGAGGTTACTTTCATCCCTAGATTGTATCACCAACACTTTCTCAGTCCAAATTAACAAATCCCAAATTGCCCAGATGCCCCCAATTTGATTTCCATACCAAACTAATACAACGCAAATTAGGGAAATGAAGAAGTTTATCCAAAAAAAAAATTAGAAAAAAAAAATGACAAAACTTAAGTATATTATTTTAAGTATTGTTTCTTAGATTCTTTTTAAAATTTAACAATATAATTTTTTTTTCTCCATAAAACTAAAGTATATGTTTAGTTAAAGTACTTTAACTAAGTTTGTCCGAAATGAAAAAACGAAATTGTGTCCTAAAAGCAAATGCAGATAACAATAGCAATGGGTCAACACACAATTGTGAAACGAAAACACAATTTATTTGGCGTCAACAAAAAAAAAAAAAAAAAAAAGGAAAGAAAACAAAAAAAGAAGAAGCATAACATTGTTATTACTTACTCTTTAACACAGACACATTACTTCACACAACCTTTCACAAAAACTCAAAACCCTTCTTCTATTTCTCTCTCTAGAAAAAAAGAAGGAAAGAAAGAAAGAAACACTCTTTCTCTCTCTAATGAAAGACGACGAGTTTGGAGATCTGTACACGGACGTGCTCAGACCTTTTGCTTCTTCATCGTCGTTATCCTCTGCTTCGCAGCCTCACCAACCGTCACTTGCGCCACCGTCTCTCCACTGTCCGATCGATCTCAACCTAAAGAGCATCAACGACGATGATGGGATCGTTTTCGGAGCTCCTCACTCTAATTCCACTGTGCCTAATCAAACCCTAGCTCCTCAACCCAATTGCTATAAGTCCTCTTTAGTAGGGGTCGAGTATTCGGCTTTGGCTTGGTGCCGGATGACGGCTACCAAGCATTGCCTAGCCGCAGACTGGTTCCTTATAATCTCTTCGATACATCCCTCAGACGGATATTTCACTTTCTGGTGGAGGGTAGAGGAGACAGCCCCCAGGGTATGAAGCTAGGGCCTTCCGACAATGGCTATGTATGGAGAATATGCGTCCACCACAATAAAGTCCACCTTCACCACTTCTGAGCCGGTCTGTATGGGCAGCCTGATCTGTCCTTTTGGAATAACGACCTTCCCATCAAAGCTCACTAAGGGCAAGCTGTAGGGTGTAAAGTCTTCCGGTTTCAAGTTCAGCCCCCGATATAGGTCGAGGTACATTATCTCGGCTCCACTGCCCTGGTCCACCAATACCCTTTTCACATCATACCCTTCGATCCTGAGGGTGACCACCAAAGTATCATCGTGGGGTTGGATGGTCCTGATCTTATCCTTGTCTGAAAAGCCTAAAACCGGCTGAACTTCCAACCTTGCCCTCTTTGCTTCTTGCTTCTCATCCTCTGTGTGTAGTCGAGCTACAGACATTACTTTGGAAGGGCAGGATCCAGTTCTCCCTGGGGTAACGAAGATGACATTTATTTTTCCTAGAGAGTCTCGAGGATTCATCTCTCTGAGATTCTGAGTTCGCTTGGCCTCCGTGACTACTGGAGTGATGCAAGAGTTGCTTAAGCTTTCCCTCGCGGACGAGTTGATCCAAGTGGTCCCACAGACTTCTGCAATCCTTTGTGGTATGCCCGTGGTCTTAATGGTACTGGCAATAGAGGTTGCGGTTGCGTTTTGCGAGGTTCCCCACCATTTTGTCTAGCCATTTGAAGAATGAATCGTTCCTGATTTTTTTCAGAACTTGCTGTACCGGCTCTCGGAACACAGCATTGACTGCTTGCAGATGAGCTAACCCTGATCGTTCGAAAAAGTCTCTCCATGGTCGGTCATTGTTGTGTTGGTCCAACCTGAAATCCCTCTTCTCTTGAGGGATAACCTTTTCCTTTCCTTTCCCCTGTTGGTAGTCTTCCTCGACCCTTTTATACTTGTCAATTTGGTCCATGAGTTGGCGTACACTAGTGACTGGTTTACTAGTTAGGGATTTCCTTAGATCGTGATCAGTAGGAAGGCCAAGCTTGAAGGTGCTAATGGCCACATCATCAAAGTCACCATCTATCTCGTTGAACATCTCCCAGTACCTGTCTGAGTATGCTTTTAGTGTCTCTCCCTCTCGCATGCTTTGGGACAGTAGGGAGGCCAAGGACCGAGAGACCTTGTTGCAGGTGACGAAGCGGGAGCAAAACGCTTGGGTAAGCTCTTTGAAGGAGCTTATAAAGTTTACTTTCGGGCCATTGAACCATCTCATCGTGACAGGCCCCAAGTTAGATGGGAAAACCTTTCACATCAAGGCTTCATCCCTGGAATGGATAGCCATTCTTTGGTTGAAATGGCCCACGTGCTCCATGGGGTCCGTTCTACTGTTGTACACTGTGAAGGTAGGTTGGGTGAATCGTCGTGAGAGTCTAGCCCCCTCAATCTTGCGTGTGAAGGGTGACTTGGAGATTTGGTCCAAAGCTCTGCTCACAGCGTCGTTTCCTACGCCTTTATGAGGTGGGTTTTCGATCATCCATTCGCAGTGGCATTCCTTTTTGTAGGAGAAAGACTCGTTGGGCGGGGTTCGAGACCTTCGCCTGTAACTGACATCCCTTTCATCGTTAAAAGAGGCATTAGAGTTAGAGGGAGTTTGTCTTCGTCATGCATGGCGCAGTTCCCTCTTTAACTGGTCAATCTCCAACTGCATGGCTTTGTTAGGCCATTCTTGGGAGACGTGACTTCTGACTCGAGTGTGGCTTTTGCTCGTATGCATAGTATGCACACTGCCTTCTCGATCTTCTTTCTGCTCATGGTTGGTGAGGGGGTTTTCGGAGGGGGTGGCATGGATTCTGCCTGGTGTGGGCCTGATCCTACCATCGTTCACCGTTGCACTCATTATCACACCAGCTCTTCCCATAGACGGTGCCAATTGTAGAGACATGGTTTGAGGTCCAAGCCCAAAGGTGAATGGGGTGATGGCCTAGTGAACCCGATACAATAAATTTGTAGAGAGTGGGTTGAAGAATTGGGCCCTAGTCAGTATTAAAACGGCTAAGATGAGTTTGTCAGACGGTTATGCAAGAAGAGTGCATGTAAAGTTCTGTTTATGTATTGTCTAAGGAGATCAATATTCTTATGGGTTGAGAGGACGGATTGCAAGTGTTTTTTTCCCTGGTGTAGTGCTTTTTCTTCAGTTATTCGACCCCGTGCCCATGGAGGGTCTTTCTCATTATATAGGTCCCTTCTGGTGATCCTAGCCTTACACCTGTTGACTCTCCGGACCTCCACTTGAGTGCCTATCCCATCAGACACCTCTTCTGACTTTTTGTGAGTTGCGGTGGCCAAGAAGACACTGTTCAAAGGTCTTCTTCACATAAATGCTGCCAGAAAAGTAGCTGCAATGCATTTAATGTGAACGTAACAGCCTTTCCTTCAGATATTTTTGTGTCTACTCCCTTCTTGTGGGTTCATGTGGCATGCTCCTGACACTTGTGCTCCCATTAAGTTCATTCTTGTTGTTGGAACATGAAAAGGAATGGTGCTAACCTTGTCCAAGTGCCCCTCCACATATGAGGCACTGGGCTGGAGTGCCCCTCCACATATTTGTCACTTAGGAGGCGTTGGGCTGGAGTGCCCCTCCACATATTTGTCCCTCCTCAAACTCTCTAACGATCTTGGGTAAGGCCCAAGGCCTAGTGTAAGATCGTTGGGCCTCATCCCTACAGCTACTTTTTACAAATTTAATTTATTTATTTGTATTTATCAATTATTAAAGTAATTATGACATTATCATGGTTCGACCTTCAATTGAACCCTAATTCAACCTTAAAACCTATATCTCTACATTTTTCGATTCTTATAATGGTTTGTTTTTGAAACCATAAATATAACAACTGTCTTTTAAGAATTGACCTTAATATAGGGGAAAGCTTCGTACCCACATGAATTTCAGACGCTAACTTGGCTGATTTCTTGGTAAATCAAAACACATTGACATGATGTGAACATGATGTTGTCTAAATAATGCTATAAATAGTTGATCTCATCATATGCATATAGTAAATTATTTAAAGAGTTAGGTAGCAATGGGAGGATATATTGTCAAGCATATGTTTGATGGTCTACAACCCTTTCTCCACTCATAAATGAGTTCTAAACTTTTTTTTTTTTGGCTAAACATAAATGAGTTCTAAACTTGTTTTAAAAGATAGTAGACATTTTATTGCCTAACCTAAGATGGGAGACATCACATGCTCTTTACCTAAAACCGATAATAAAATTGATTAGACATTGGGTGTCCATTCACATTTAGAACACCCTGTGATTGGTGGTAACTTTACTCATCCATCCAAACTAAAGACCTTGCTAAGGGGTTAATCTAGAATCCGATATTGACAAGTGCTTGCACGCAAACACGTATGCATGGATGTATAAAAGTGCGAGTGTGTGTGTGTGTGTTTAATATGTTCTTCATTTTGCTAGGTAAAGTTATTGGGAATCAAGTCGTTACATTAAGCCCCCACAAGGTTGGAAGCACCACTAGGCCAAAATACCATTATGTTATGATACTATAGTTTCACAGTAATTAAAAAAAGATAATTACAATTCAACCCCAAGCAAAATTTTATGATTTTGCATCGGTCCAATGCTCCAAAAATCTTAATTCAAATCTTAATGTGGTGGTTCCAAAATGATTGATAATAGTCGCTTCAAAATGTCATAAAAAAGATGAGTTTCACTTAGGGTTTTAGTAATCTAATTAAATTGATCCACCTAATTGCCAAAGTTTGATTAGATGGAGGGGGATGAGATGAGAGTTGAGTGAATTGGAGGAGTATGATTTAATGAACCTTACTTGGATCGAGAAAGGGGTTTGAAGGGATTTGGAGGGGTATCTTATTCTTACCCCTCCCAATCCCCCATTTTCAATTCTCCAAAATTAGAAAGATTTGGAGGGGGAAGGGAGTGGAAGGGACTAAAAAAAATTGAAATATCAATTTATATTTATTTCTTTAAAAGTAATAAAATAAGGTCATAATTGTCAATTTTTTCTCTTCTCCTCTCACCTCCTTACTTAATTTTTAAAACATCCAAATAAAGGGGATGAATATCTATACCCATGGTTGTCAAAATCCTGATCTAGATCCTACGATTTTACGATCTCACTTACCCAAAACGATCTAAATATTTTAAGGATCTTAGCGATCGTTCAGGATCGTATGATTCTGACGATTCCAAACAATTTTGGTTTCTTGTAATCTTCTTTGACTTAATAGAAAGTTCAGTTAGACCCAAATGAAAAATAATATTCCAATAAATCAAGTTTTGCTATTCTAATGTAGCAAGATAGAGTGTTAGTTGAAAACAAACAAAAAATAACATCCCAATAGAGTGTTACGTTTTGAGATTTTTGACATCTTAAATGATGCTTACAAATGGATGTAAAGATGTTTGGTAAGTACATCAAATGGATGCAAATTTTTTATTTTTTATGAATGTATAATTTATGTGATTATTTAACATATCAATTTTTTTTTCTCAAATAATGTAGGATCTTACGATTCACGATCCGATCTTACTATCCACGATCCCACCTACCTCCCATGATCTTACGTAGGATCCTGATTTTAACAACCATGTCTATACCCCTTCCCTTGACTTAATTGTTTAAACATCAAAACAAAGTGAAGGAGTAACTATTTCCTTCTACTCTTATTTAAGATCTTGGACAATTTTGACCAGATGGGTGGTCGAGTGACGGGTTTGTGCTTAAAAAAAAAGTTTAGTCAAGTGACAAATTTATTAATTGACTTGACCGAAAAAGTATCTCCTGTTAGAAATTGAGATAAGTTTGAAGTGCTAGCTAGATTTTATTGCAATACATTTGAAGTGCTAACTGGACTTTACTGTAATACATTTTCTAATTTTAGCCTTCTCTTGTGTGACTCTCAGCAGCAAATTTCAGTCCTTAGTGCCACATCAATTATCCAACAGCATTACATTTGCTTCAGTACATATCTTAAAACCAACCAACATACTGAAGGCTATAAATATGAAAGCTTTGCTGTAAAGAAGTAGATATAACTTTTCAATAGCAATTCTAAAAATAAAAAAAAAATAAAAAATAAAAAATAAAAAAAACTTTTCAATAGCAAAACTACTTATTGTATCTTTCGGCAATTACAAAAGAAAATGGATGACCACTTATAAAAGTTCTATGTAAATATTGTGGGTGAGAAGGCCCAACACCAAGTATTGGGCCCAGGGCCCGATTTGAATATCACCGCTTGTCCGAAGAGGTGAAAGGGATCAGCGCTTAGTCCGTTTGTTGGAAATGCAACCAAGAAGGGACGAATGTTGCATCCGAAGACAACCTAGTTGGTCCGAAGAGGTTCAACTCATCGGACCGTTGGAAAACTTGATCAAGTTGATGTACTGAAGACCCCAGCAAACCTCCCAGAAGATTCCACGGTGAGGAGTGAATTCTGGGCACACCTGGGGGTGAGAAGTACATAAAATATTTTAAAGGAAAAGCTGTTACCACCGCATTTAATGCACTGCAGTAACTTTCCTAGCCGCATTTATGTGGAGAAGACACCTGAACAGTGCAACCTCAACTACCACCACTCATGACAGACTAAAGCAAACTTCTGATGTGACTAGTACTCAAGTGGGCGCTTAGATGAAGAACAAGTGGACGATGAAGATGAGGAAGAAGGAGTATATATAAAGGGAATAGGCCTTACAGAAGGGATGGGAAAATTTTAGTCATTTAAGTCTGTAAACTTTTAATCTCTTCGGATTCAAGAGGATCCCTACTAAATGCTAGTCTGAACACCATTTTGTTCCTTGTTTGTTTGTTTGAACCGTTGTTGAATCCATTTTTAGCCCAGTTGTTCAACCCACTTTCTACAAATTTATTGTTAAGGGTTTCATTGGGCTGAGTCTACAAAGTCCATACTTGGCCCATCAAAAATTGACCCTACAAATATAATTACTCTTGGTTTTATTTGTTGTTTTTATTACTTCCTTTTATTTTATAACACCTCCGATTTTTTTTTTTTAAAGCCCTTTTGGAAAACTATACCTGCATTTATTAACCTTCACCTTCTCTTATTTGCTCTACATTTTATTCACACTACCTATACCTTTCAATGCTACTGGATGGGATAAGGATGAAGCCAAAACTTGAAATTAGGGGCAGCTTTGCTACTGGTTGCGTGCAACTGCTTCAACCTCTAGCTCTGTAGCTTAAATGATAAGTGTTTTTTAAAAAAAATATTTATTAGTGTTTTTTTATTTGTGTTTTTTATGTGTGCTTTTGCTACTGGGTAAGGACAAAATTATTTTGTTTAAAAATTTTTAAATGGCTGAATTGTTTGTTTTGGGTAAAATTGGTTGATCGGGCTTAACTGTTTTTAAGATATTATTGGTAATTTTTGTTGTTAGGCTTGTATATTTTGTTTTAGATTTTAGGTTTATAAATTTTTTTTATGCCCTTTAAAATGTGGAAAAAGCTAGAGTTACAAATGAGCCAGATGTAAACCAATAAGAATTTACCATTTCAGCAGTTTGTAAAAATGTTGTAGAAAAGTTTGTGACTATAATATTACTTTTAAAAAAATCAATAATATTGTTAAGGGAGGGTAAAGTATAATTTTATAAAACAAAATCGCTAAAATTTATACCTACATATATACTAATATTTTTTTTTACAAAAACATTAGGGGGGCCATTGGTCAAAGTCTCCCTCCGCCCATGGATGGGATCTGCATCTACCATTGCCCTTTGTAGCATGATTCATCTAAATTCTCAATTGCCACTCATTTTTGCCAACTATACGGTTGCCACTAGTTTTGGCAAGCTCTTCAAATCACTCATTTGGGCCAAATTTGCAATTGTCTCCTTCTTCATTGCCAGTTTCGACATAATTTAGCAAGTTTAAACCAGTTTTGGCAATCAACCCATGGAGTTATAAATGGTCTTGAGAAGTAACTTTGAGCCACTTGGCAGTAAGATTCATTTTTTTGCACTTGACATAGAAGGACTTATTGGCTATTTAATGGCCAACTCGCCGCAAACCCAAGCCTATTCGACCTGTGACCACTCCTAAATTTTTAAAAAGAAGAAAAAGAAACAAATCCAATATACTTCTTAATATGTTTATGGAGACTATTTACAGAGTGTTTCCGCGTTTGCTTCTAATGCTCAACGCCTGAAGCAAATATCTCCTACTTTAATTAAAAAATTTATTAAGGCCATTACTCAGAGTCTTTTAGCTAAATATTACTAATTCTGAAACATATTTGCGTTATAAGCACTGTTACAAGTTATTTAGGGGAATGAGAAGAGAGATTGAATTTCGGCAACAGTGTTGCCGAAATTCAAGAAAAAGTAGGAGAGAGAATGAGAAAAAGGGTGGAGAGAGAAAAGCTTGAATTACGGCAATGGCATTGCTGTAATTCGTTCTGCCCAATTTTTCTCAGCTGACCGGATGTGTGAGTGTGAGAAGTGCCCCTGACCGAATGTGTGAGTGCCCCCAAAGAAAGTAATTGTGGCAATGGTATTGCCAAAATTTGGGGGGGGGGGGAAGTGAATGCCAAAATCTGAGAAAAAAATTAAAGAAAAATATAATGTGATACGTACGTAATATTTTTACAATATTTTCACAATAAATCATAGATAACTAGTTATTATTAGTTCAAATTTAAATTTAATATTGAGATTACTATTTTAATCTAACAATAACAATAAGTAACAATCTGATACTTAGAATTTGTTATAAAAATATTGTAAAAATTTTGTGCACTTATCATTTCTTTAAAAAAAAAAAAAGTGTAATGGATTTTCGAAAATAGGAAAAAATAAATAAAAACTTTTTTTTCCCACAACTTCAACAATACCATTGCCACAATTGGGAAAAAAGTTTTTTCTTTTTTTTCTTTTTTTTTTTTTTTTTTTTTTTTTCAATTGTGGCAATAGCATTGCCGATGTTGTGGGGAAAAAAAGTTTTTATTTATTTTTTCCCATTTTCGGCAAATCCATTACACTTTTTATTTTTATTTTTAGGAAATGATAAGTGCATACAATTTTTACAATAAATTTTAAGTATCAGGTTGTTACTTATTATTATTGTTAGATTAAAATAGTAATCTCAATGTTAAATTTAAATTTGAACTAATAATAACTAGTTATCTATGATTTATTGTGAAAATGTTGTAAAAATATTATGTACGTTTCACATTATATTTTTCTTTAATTCTTTTCCATATTTTGGCATTCACTTCTTCCCCCCCCCCCCCATTTTTGGCCACAATTACTTTCTTTAGGGGCACTCACACATTTGGTCAGGGGCACTTCTCACACTCACACATTCGATCAGCTGAGGAAAATTTCTCCTAAATAACTTGTAATAGTACTTATAACGCAAATATGTTTTAAAATTAGCAATATTTAGCCAAAAGACTCCCATTACTCTTGTACGTGAGTGAAGAGTGATAACAAATATTCATCATCTAAAAAAAAAAAAAAGTGTGCACAAATATATCATGTCATGCGCCACAAAATCTCACCTTCATTATGAAACTCTTGTGAACTGTAGAATCCATCTGTTACTCACAAACAAACAGTAGAATTCAATTCCTATTACTTAAAAACACTTTATTGCATTTCCACATGCACCGGATTTGCTATTAAATTAACATAACCAATACAAGCACATTATTAGAGAATTGAGCAAATACCGGAAGCTTTATTTGGTTGATATTTCATATTTCACATGTCATGGACTCTTTATTGTATTTACCAACCAAGGTTCTTATGTAATCTCGGCGCAAGGTCCTCCTGATGAGTAAATAAATCTAATTTTTAAACAATTTCATAAATACTTTTCACACTTACCCAAGCATATCATGCCTAGGCTTTAGAACATGATTTTTTTCATATCAATCATATAAGGGGGCAAAATATTTCTCAAGACTTAAATTGCAAGCAATTGCGTCAATATTTTAATTATTTATTTACTTGTGCAAGTCATTGATATAGAAAACGTTTAGACAAAGAATTGTGTCATTTTGTTATCCCATGATATTTTATTAATATCAATTGTATAAGGGGGCAAAATTTGCAAAATAACACATTTTTTAATATTAATTATTTAAATTGATAATATTTAGAATTTATTTGGGGTTTAGCATTTAAAAAAATAAAAAATAACGTCTATTTTATCACTTAAAGTTGTGTTTTCAAAAAATGATTTTAGCGGGATTTGATTGAATTTTAAGTGAGATAGTGTTTTTGAAACACAACTTCAGCACTAATCATTTTTTCAAAAACACAATTTAAAAAAGAGAGGATAGATTTATAAATAATTGTTATTTAGATAATATTATTTTGTAAATTTTGTCCATATAAGGATGTCAAAGGTTTTCACTTTTCATAAGTCATGGAATTGCTTTTGTTTGTTTGTTCACTTACAATAAGTGGGCAAGGGGAGTTGAACCCAAATTCTTGTTTACTTGAGAATTGGATTGTGCCATATTAAATTACAATAGGCTCATAGTAGATAATTGAATATTTCATTATTTCTATAGACATATTTCTATTTTTTTATTTATTTTTATAACTTAACAATAAAGTTAACAAGTTTGTTTTTTTAGGTAGACAAGAGAGAGGGAGAATGTGTGATCGATAGACCTTTTAGTTTTTAGTGTAAACAAATTTAGAACCTGAAGTACCTGAACTCTTGTTGGTTTTGTTTGGACTTTGCCACTTTTGGGAGTGAATTAACACAAGTACAAATAGAAGTAGCACAACCCATAAGAAAAATTGAGAGGTTACTTTCATCCCTAGATTGTATCACCAACACTTTCTCAGTCCAAATTAACAAATCCCAAATTGCCCAGATGCCCCCAATTTGATTTCCATACCAAACTAATACAACGCAAATTAGGGAAATGAAGAAGTTTATCCAAAAAAAAAATTAGAAAAAAAAAATGACAAAACTTAAGTATATTATTTTAAGTATTGTTTCTTAGATTCTTTTTAAAATTTAACAATATAATTTTTTTTTCTCCATAAAACTAAAGTATATGTTTAGTTAAAGTACTTTAACTAAGTTTGTCCGAAATGAAAAAACGAAATTGTGTCCTAAAAGCAAATGCAGATAACAATAGCAATGGGTCAACACACAATTGTGAAACGGAAACACACAATTTATTTGGCGTAAACAAAAAAAAAAAAAAAAAAAAAAAAAGGAAAGAAAACAAAAAAAAGAAGCATAACATTGTTATTACTCACTCTTTAACACAGACACATTGCTTCACACAACCTTTCACAAAAACTGAAAACCCTTCTTCTGTTTCTCTCTCTAGAAAAAAAGAAGGAAAGAAAGAAAGAAACACTCTTTCTCTCTCTAATGGAAGACGACGACGAGTTCGGAGATCTGTACACGGACGTGCTCAGACCTTTTGCTTCTTCGTCGTCGTTATCCTCTGCTTCGCAGCCTCACCAACCGTCGCCTGCGCCACCGTCTCTCCACCGTCCGATCGATCTCAACCTAAAGAGCATCAACGGCGACGATGGGATCGTTTTCGGAGCTCCTCACTCTAATTCCACTGCGCCTAATCAAACCCTAGCTCCTCAACCTAAGGAGCCTGTTCGCGAAGCCGTCAAGCTCGATTTGGCGCCGAATTCGATTGCTCGCGAGGATTCAGCTGGTGGTGCTAGGGTTTTGGAAGCCGGAGATGTTGAATTCCCGAGAAGGACTGGTCCGGAGGCTGGTGTTGTTGAATCGGAGGCTTTGAGCCGAGGAGGAGGTGAAGGAGGTGTGGATTTGATGGATAAAGATGTGAATTTTGATATTGAGGAGGGTAATACTGGAATTGACGATATTGGCTCGGAGCCAATCATTCCAGGACTCTCCGGTGGTGGCGGAAGCGGCAGTGACGCGATGGTGCGTGGTTTGACGGTGAATCTGGAAGCTTCTAGAAAGGACGATGCCAGCGGAGGCGGTGGCGGCAGCGGCGAGAATGATTGGGACAGTGATAGCGACGACGATTTGCAGATAGTGTTGAATGATAACAACCATGGGCCCATGGCAATGGAGAGAGGCGGAATTGGCGGCGAGGAAGATGATGACGATGAAGATGGGGACCCGCTGGTTATTGTGGCGGATGGGGAGCTGAATCAGGAGATGGAGGCGCAAGAATGGGGCGAGGATGCAGCGCAGGCGGCGGATGGAGAGAAGAAGGAGACTGGGGATGCCGGGAAGGTTATTGGTGGCGGTGTCCACGTAGGCACGGTGGTGCCGCCGAAAATTGGTTATAGCAATCATGGGTATCATCCATTTCATTCTCAGTTTAAGGTCAGTGAGTTATATGTTGTTGCTTGAAAATCGGGAACGATTTTGTGTATATTGGGGTTGTGTGTTTTCCCCTTATTTGATGAGAATTAGAGTGTAGTTATGGATTGTAATTTTTGTAAAATGAAGTGGAAAATTGATGCATTGGATTTGGATTTGTGTTATAGTTATCAGTTTTTTATTTTTATTTTTGGTTTATTGTGTTTGAAAAAGTAGAAAGGAGTGAGTGCCCAAAATGTATTTTTTTTTGTTCACCAATTCTGAGTAATGGAAATGAAAATTGGTTGCCTTAATAAGTGTTTGATGATTCTTACTGTTTGCTGAGATTTTATTTATACTTAAAGTAAAGGCAGCTGCTTTTAGCTGGCTGGTAAAATCATCTGGTTAAGAAAAGTTTCAGCCATGATTCATTTTTGGGATTTACGAGTAATGGAGGAGATCAAACTGATTTCTCTTCATTCTAATCACTTTGGTAAAATCCTCTACCTGGGTTTTGATTTGAAAGTCAAATTTGAGGACGGTAAATGGGGCCCTCTTCAATCTATAAGATATATTTTGTGTTTAGTGTTTAAATCTGTAGAAGAGTTCTGTGCATTGTGGGTTTTACGTGTCATACTGTTTATTTCCACGTCTAGTGTTAGGATTTGACCCTGTTTCTGAAGTAATTATGAAGAAATTTCACAATATTGTTCTGATGACCCCCTTTTTCTTGAGCAATCCTTCCATGGCATTAATGATGCAATAAAAAAAAAAATGCAACTGATCTATAGGGAACCTTTGAGATTAAACCTTATTAATGTTCAACACAATGTTGGCATTTTATGTTCCTATATTCGTCTCCATAAATGTCGTTATTGTTACTACCATCTATCTCTTTCAATGCTGCTTCTCTGATATGAAAGAAGAAAGATATGCTGTTAATACAATTTGGAATTATTTTTTTGAGAATCCTACAATTCAGAATTATGAGTGAGCAAACTTGTATTCTGGTTATGCCACAATGAATTTATATGTGGCATGCCTTCATTGATAATTGATCTATTGCATTTACCATTTACAGCAGTGTTGACATGATTGGATTGGTTGGGAAGGGGCAGCTATTCCTAGAGCAGTTTATTTACCTCCATATCATTTACTTTATGAGCAATTACAAATCCAGATGCATTTCTATTAAAAGTACATTTCTGGAACTGTGGACAGCAATACTATATTATGTATTTGAGAAAATGGATTTCTTGATTTGTAAATTAAAGGGAAAAATTACTTAAAAGTCCTTTTGAGGTGTGTTTCTTTCTAGTTAGTTTTTTTTTGGGAACTCTTGCCCCTGGTCTTCGCTTCAGTTGTTGTTATTTTGCAATGATTCATGGTTTATATACCAAAGATTGTGTGCTTGATACACCTCATAGTCTCTAATCCTGGATGCATTGTACCAAACCTTTTTTGTCTGGAAGTGGAAAATATAATAATCAAGCTTTACTTTATATTTTTCAGCCATAGTCTCCAGCCTGTGTTCTGACAAGTGGTTAATTCCATGTGGTGGTATGGTTATCTCAGGGGTTTTGTGTTTTGTGATGAGTATCATATGTACTTTCATGCTATTAGAAACAAATAATTTTAAATCTACAGTTGTTGCCATTTGCCTTGGCATTTGGCTTGAAAGACTAATTGTGATAGGACTATAAAGATTAAATTATATCTTCTTTGTATCTTTTTTCATCATTATCATTTCAAATTTTTAGAATTATGTCTTCTGTTTCTGACTTGAACTAAAATATAAACATGTTCTTAGAAATTTTTCAATATTCAAGCCTAGGAAGGTTGATCTTCCCCCTCTTAACTCTTCTCTTTACTGGTCAGCTTGTATCTTAATTCAACATAAGTAACAGTATGTGTCAATGATACTTTCAGAACTTCTCTTTTGGTATATAAGGAAAAATTCTGCTGTAGCTGCAATTGTTCTCTTTGTATGGCTAAAGCATATTTTAACTGTTGTCTTATACCTGTTTGTTTTTCCTGTCTTTGCACGTAAAACCTTATGTTTATTTTTTGTTAACCTGCAGTATGTTAGACCTGGTGCGGTGCCAATGTCTGGGGCAGCTACCTCCATTCCTGGAGGAGGCCCTGGTCAAGTTCGTCCACTTGTCAACATGGGTCCTATGGCTGGTCGTGGTAGAGGTGAATGGAGACCAACAGGAATTAAAAATGCTACTCCAATGCAGAAAGGTTTCCACTCGGGTTTTGGAATGCCCGCCTGGGGCAACAATATGGCGGGGCGAGGTTTTGGTGGTGGTGGTGGACTGGAATTCACGCTTCCTTCTCACAAGTAATTTTTGATTGGCTGCATATGCTGGTTGCTTGTTTTTCTTTCATGATCATCATATGTTATTGTTAGTTGTCTTGTTGTTAGCTTTATGAAAGGCCTTGGTTAGAGGTGGTTTCATTAACATTGTGTTGTAGAGGAAGGCTTTGGGATAAAATCCTAGGACACACGAGTGTCAACCTTTGATGTGTATGCAATTATTGCCTCTGAACACAAACACACACATATTGGAAGTTTGGGACGTCTTATGGAACTCTATAGTTCATCTAAATGGGATCTAACTGATGTAGGTTTGGTCAATGCTCTTTATTTTGTTAAATATTATTGTTTAGCTTGTTTGTGTTTCTGTGGGTTTAATCAGCTGATAATATATTAAAATAACTGTTGGATGATTTGCTAAGAAGCATGGACACGGCAAATGTCTCTGCATCTCCCACAAAAATATTATTATTAGGGTTTACTAACTTATTATTATTATTAATATTTAAAAAAAAAAAAATTGGATGAGACATGGCCAAGCTTTAAGTTGAAAATAAAATGTAAGGCCTGAAATTTTGGAAGAGCATGATGCATGATGGCCTACTATGAGATGTGGCCTGTTTTAATTCCAAGAGGAGGGAACTGGTGAGGACCGTGAGGAAGTGACCATATTGGTGGAGATCAAAGAATAAGAAGAAAAGATTTCAAGGCACAAGGCTAGGCAGCAGAGTTTAGAGGAACAGACTTTCTACCCAGCATCAGCTAGGAGTTCATCAATCTCAGAGCTTTGGTGGTGAATGAGGCCTAGCTACCTCTGCTCTGTGTGTGTGTGTGAGCGGTGATTCTTGAGGAAAGGCTTTTTTTTTTTTTTTTTTTTTTTTTTTTGGTTTAAAGTAAGGAAAGTGAGAAAAAGTTATAATTGAGTAGAACATAAGAGTATTCTGAGCCTGAAAAGAAAAAGTAGTAGTGGGCGGATTGAGCCAGTTGGCTCCATAAGATACTGGAACAAGGGCCTTATATATTGAAGGATGTGGGTTCCCTTTATACAGGAAAAAAGGGATTCATATAGAGAAATTATGTTTGCTAAATGGATTAATTAATTAGTAAATAAAGATTAACACACAAAATATATTGCATTTTAACCCTTAAATTATAATAAATTATACCTAAAAATATATTAAATAATGTTGCATCCGTAGCTTATTGTGTCCTAGTTTTTCAAGAATTGCACTGTTTGCAGTCCTTTCCTTTATGACGATGAGTCTGATTGCCATCTTCACATGTTGGATGATGAGAAAGAGATTTTGCTAAAATAACCAAGGAAACGACAGGCCTTCATTTTAGGGTTAGTTCCCTTTGATTCTCAAACCTTTACAGCTTGTGAACAACCAGAGTACAGCTTTGAGGCCCATCAAATGCTTTTTGGAAAAAAGAGGGTATTTGGTAGCAAGAACGGAAAGAACTTTTAAGCACCGTAAAGCTTTTTTGTAGTCTAATAGAAAAAGCTGAAATTTGGAGATTTTGGGAAAAAAAATTCTACTATATAGTATTTACTTTTAAGCTTTATAAATCCAGAGATTTAAAGCACTTTCAAGGGCATGGTGAAGACATATACAGTTTAAACTTTTGGTGGTATACTGTAGTATTCTTAATCTTGAGGTGGACCACCAAACAAATGTCTGTCTGTGATAGGTGTTGACCTGTGTTCTTAAATATCCTTTAAGCAGATATGTTTAGCTAATTGAATCATATAATGTCACATTGTTTGCAATAGGTAGGTGTCCCGCCTAATATGCTACTGTTCTAGTCAAAATAAGAGACAGCGAAAGTAATAACTAATAAATGGTTTTAATTCTGACATCCTTAACCCATTTAGGGATCGTATTGTAATCAGGTTTTTAGAATCCTTACTCTCTTTTATTGTTATGAGATGCCAACAATCTTGTCAGTCAAGAGGGGGAAGAAATCTTTTGTTCATTGCTAGATTGTTTTGACTATTGTGATGGAGTTTAGTGTTCATTATTAACATGCTAGTGTCGCGCTTGTGTCTACTATATAAATTCTATCATGTTCCAGCAGTGCAGAAAGTGAAAAAAGAGCCAATTTTTCTCGTTGCAGGATTCCTTTTTTCTCTACAATTTTGGATGTAGTGGTCCATCTTTTATATTTCTGCATTCTAGGGTTCTGTTAGAGAATTGAGTTTCCAATTTTTTTTTTTTTTTTTGGGTCATGATTTGCTCATGTAGCCCTCTTGAATATTTTCAGAACTATATTTGATGTTGACATTGAAAGTTTTGAGGAGAAACCATGGAAATATCCTGGCATTGATATATCAGACTTCTTCAATTTTGGTTTGAATGAGGAGAGCTGGAAAGATTATTGCAGGCAGCTGGTAACTTTATTAAGCCTTGAATCATAATGTTGGCCATGTAAATGAAAACTAAGTCCTTGCCTATTGATTTTTCAGGAACAACTCCGCCTTGAGTCTACCATGCAAAGCAAAATTCGTGTTTATGAAAGTGGGCGAACAGAGCAGGTAATGAGGTCGAGGTCTTTATGTATCTTGGGACTTGGAAAAGTTTATTGTGGTTTTCAATAGAATATTTGGCTTCTATGCTCAAGTTATTTTACCAGAAAAAATCTTTTATTGCTTTTATTTCCCCAGGAGTATGATCCAGATTTACCCCCAGAATTGGCAGCAGCCACTGGTGTTCATGATGTTCTGGCTGAAAATGCAAATTCTGGAAAGTTGGATGTTGGACAAAGTGATTTAGCAAAAGGATCTGCTCGTGTGCGGCCACCTATAGTACGTACAGCTGTTATGTTATGTTTTACATGAAGATTTGTAGACAACTATATTCTGCCATTAATTTTTACTCTTTATTTTCATATAGCTCTCTTCTTTTTCTTTGCCTTTCTAACTGTCACAATATTTAAACAGCTTTTAGCAATCATGGTAAAAAAAGCTGTATCTATGAGACAATTGCGTTTATTTGCTATATTAGCGTCCAGGCTCATCTATTTTTTTTCCCCTCCAGCCAACCGGGAGAGCGATACAGGTTGAAGGTGGTTATGGTGAGCGTCTCCCCTCCATTGACACTCGACCTCCTCGCATGCGTGATTCAGATGCAATTATTGAGGTATGTATTAATATTTGTCTTTAAGTACACTGATCTAATTGTGGGATTGGATGCTTCATTTCATATGCGGTGTAGATAACTGGGGTATTTCGGTGAACAGATTGTCTTGCAGGACTCTGTAGATGATGATTCCTCCACAGGAAATGCCCCAGAGCAACCAGACAATGAAACCCCCAGAGAGGATTTTAGGGGTGGGGATGTAGCTGAAGAAGATGCGGAGCAGGTGGACAGTGAATATTTTGATGGTTTTCCACAGGCTTTCAATGTTCGAAAGAGAGATCTTGGAAGAAGAATGCCATCTGTGAATTCTGGTCAAGATAACTTGAACGATGAGGATGGAATATCATCCTTACCTCCAGAAGCTCCAGTCCAGATTTCTGGTTTGAGGGGGCAGACTAGTGGGAAAGTTGGTACTCCTTATGATGAAAGGTATGAAATAAGTCTTGGAAATAGATGTAATGTCTGATATATGTTCATAGAAACCTATCAGTTATTCTGGTCAATTTGATAATTCTTTATTCTAACACATTCCTTTAAGTTAGGAAGAGAAGTCCACCTCAATGCAACAATCCTTAATTCCAAGTGCTTGCATTGGATTTGCAATCCTTGTCCCACCTTGTGCCTTTGCCTTGTGTTCTAGCTTAAGTTTTTACAGGCCATTTTTATACAAAAGCTTAGGATGTATTGTCTGAATGTGTGAATGCATGTAAATTGTAGAAGCAAATTAACTTGCATTTCACGTGTATTAGAGAATCATGGTAAAAGAATTCCAAACGATATATTGGATAACAAAGAATAAATGTAAAATTACTTATGATCTTCTTAGAAGGTGAGGGAAAAAATAGTTCCAAATTGATCATTCTTGCAGTTCTCAAAGTAATTGTCTGCTTTTTCTGTCCAATCAATAAAAGGGATTTGTCAGTATTCTCATTTGGAGGTTTTCAGTTGGCATATATACACTTTTGCCTTGTGTACTTCATCAGGTACAACTTATGATATTGTAGTTAGCTGTTACCCAGTTTTGTTCATATATTTAGCTGCATATAATATTTATTGACTGAAACATATTTGTTAAAATTGACTGAAACATATTTGTTAAAATGTTTAATCTTTAGCATATCTTTATTAGCCTGATCTGGAATTATTATTAACTTGTAAAATTGCATCAGACTCAACAAATGCATTTTAACTTGCGCCTTTTGAATACAGGCGGACACAGGAAAGAGAATGTGACCAATCCCCCCATATGGCTCCCAGTCGAAGTACACGTGATGGGAAATTTCATGATGATCAGAAGGAAGAATCAGTTGAAAGCTTGGATGGTAAACATAGTCCGCGGTTATCATCTCCTGTCACGGTTAGGGTTGCCAGAGAGTCAAGTGTTGAGCAGAAAGATGCTGAACATGATGAGCTCTTGCTAGCTGATGGAAGCCCTGTGATGGAAAAGGATGAAATGACTTTAAATACAATAGGCAAAAATGACAACCTCAAGGATGGAGTGTTAAATAAGCAAAAATTGAGTTCTCGTGTCGAACAACCTGTGCTCCAAGAATTTGATGAGGGTGAGGACTCAAAGGCTGCAAGAAGTAGTGAAAACAGCAAAGCTAGGTCAGGAAGCAGCAGGGACTATCAGAAGTGGCGGGATGGGGCTGATGAGGAAGTCATTCAAGAAGGACGTTCAACACGCACAGAGAGCATGAAAAGGCACCTTGATGACAATGAACAGGTTCTCCGAAGAAAGAATCGTGATGGAAGACAAGATATAGAAAGAAGTCGCATAGCAGTAAAAGGAACGGAAGATTACCCCTATAGAGACTGGGATCCTAGCTCAGGTCATCAGATGCATATGAAAGTTGATGGATTTAATAGGCGAAAGGAGAGGGACAATCCTGAAATTCCTTGGCAACGGCGAGATGATGATCCTTACAACAGAAGGATTAGAACTGAAGAAACAAGGAAGAGGGAGCGTGGTGAGGAAATGGGATCCAGGCATAGGGGTAAGGTTCGAGATGGCGAGAGGAGTGACAAAGATGACTTTCTCCATTCAAGGAAACAGTTAGATAATGGAAACTATAGGATTCCTTATGATAAGGAGGCTGGATCACGCCACAGGGAAAGAGATGATGGTCTGAAGAGTAGGTATGAAAATGTGGATGATTACCATGGTAAGAGAAGAAAGGATGAGGAATATCTGAGGAGGGACCATGCTGACAAAGAAGAAATCTTGCATGGCCACAGGGAAAGTACCAGTCGTCGAAAGCGAGAAAGGGATGAGGTTTTGGACCCACGGAAGAGAGATGACCAACTAAGACTTAGGGATAATCTTGAGGATCACCACTCTGTTAGGCACAAAGATGAGGGCTGGTTGCAGAGAGAAAGGGGTGAAAGGCAAAGAGAGAGGGAGGATTGGCACAGGTTAAAACAGTCTCATGAAGAAAATCTACCCAAGCGGGAAAGAGATGAAGGACGGGGTGCTCTAAGGGGTGGGCGTGGTCCAGAGGAAAAAGCATTGGCTGGCCATTCTAGGGCAAAGGAAGAGTACAAGGGATCTGATAAAGAATACCAATTCAAAGACACAGTGCGACACAGTGAACAGTCCAAGAGACGGGATCGAATTGAGGATGAAAATTCACATTATAGGGGACGCGAGGATGTTTACCCACGTGGAAATCAATTTAGTAATGATGAAAGAAGATCCAGGCAGGAGAGGTCAAGTACTCGTAATGATCGTGCTGTTAGTGCTTCTGATAACCAAAGAGTGCATGACAAAAAGCATAGAGAGAATACAAGGAAGAATAAAGAGTCTGAGGGTGGTGATCACAACGCTATAGGCCCTTCCAAGAGAAATCGAGAAGACCAAAGTGGTCAAATTAATGAGACGGTATGTTCCATGTTTAGACACAAGAATGTAGAATTCTGTCATGATAAGGAAAAAAATTTCCTTCATAGAAGTTGAGTTATTGGACAATGCCTTCACAAGAAGAACAAGTAGGTCACGAGCTTGAATTCATACAATTAAAGCATTGTTTACAAAAAGAAATTAAAAAAAGAAAAAGAAAAAAGAGAGAGAAATCTGGCTCAATCCCTCTTCCAGCAAGGCTTAGTTAAGCTCCTGTTTTCAGCTGGAATTCTAACCATGATATTTTTTTTGGTTGGGAGGGGTGGGGGGTGTTGGGTGGTGGGGATTGGACCCATTAAGCATCCTACTTCAAGGAACTGATTGTTGAAGCTCGTTATAATAACTGGTTACTGAATTTTCATTATTCAGGCATTGGACTAAGGTTGAAACCATGATTTCAGTGGAATAAAGAGTTGCTTCCAAAATTGAGTATTTTCTTTTAAAGATGCTAATTTCTGGGAAATGTACAGTTTAGCTTTCATTTAGGAATAATATAGGTCATCAGATGGGCTGACCAACTGTAGTTGTGTTGGTTAAGTGCTAATGTTATTGAAATAAATAAATATATAGACAAATAAACAGAAATGACACCATTCTGATAATCTTGCTTAGGCTAGTGTTTTGCAATATCAAGAATTGACTTTTTCCCCCTTAAATGTTGAGCGTTGTCAATCCTTGTTTACACTTCAAGGCCATTTTTCATGGATTGAGAAGTGACCTGGTTGTTTTAAGCTATTTACCTCCTGATGCAGGAGTCTAACGCAATAGATGGAAGATGTTGACATGGCATGGTGATGTGGCACGAGGGAGTGACATGGCACAAGGCAAGCCAAGCCTAAGGGCTGTCTTTCACATGTTCCATGTGATTATTGTAGCTAAATCCACATGTGCTAAGTTTGTTGTAGTATTTTAAAATTGGAGGGAAAATTAGTTAGAGGCACATACACATGCTAGATTTTAGAAGTTGTTAGGAAGTAGTAGTTATGTGCTTTATCAAATATTGCAAGTGATTATATATTACAAATGTAATATAGCATGTGGTAAATGTGAGTTGGTTATGGTTGATGTCATCACCAGTAACTAACCCCTAGGCTATAAGTATCCATGTATAGGCATTGTAATAGGGGTTCTTGTTAGTAAATGAAAATAATCCTTTGAGAGCTTTTCCTCAAGAACTTACCGTTCTTTGCAGGGGTGTCTAATCACCTATAAATCTGTTCTAAGCAACTGTCCCATTTAGTTCTAAACCATATTACATCCCATCACATTCCTTGCACCACCTCCATAGTATTTTATTCATATATGCCTCTGCTTGTAATTAGAGTAATTCATTAGGGTAAAGAAAGAGAAGATGCAGACAATTTTATTTCATAAAGCTGACCCGAAACACACTATAGATTTTGATGTTTGGAATGAATTTGAGATCATTGAAGTAAGTAGTTGACATAAAATTTGATTTTGAGGCCTGCAGACTAATTTTTAAACTGCTTTGCTTGTCTTTTCTTGTCTTGGTCAGATTGCCATCTCGTATTGGCATTTCCTATTATCATTTCATATTTTCTTTCTTCAATTCATCTGGGTTTTGATTGTGAATTTGAGATACTCTTTGTTATTACTAATAAGAGAGAGAGAGATACAATTTGCTGGGTCCATTGAGGTGTTCTTTTTTTGGTTCACTACTTAATTCTCAATGTAGGAAGTATCCCTGCAGGCTCGTGGTCACTTCTCATTATTGTTTTTTGGCTTTTGTACTTAAATATGGTAGGAAATGTTCAAATCTGTTTTTCCTTCTTGTTCCTTTATATAGGGCTTGAAAGGCTCCGGGGATCAAGGAAATGGTGAGCGGGAGATTCCAGTGCAGCATCATGTCTCCAGAAAACATAGGGAAGATGTTTCCTCAGAAGATGAACAAGTAGACTCAAAAAAAGGGCGCTCCAAGTTGGAACGTTGGACTAGCCATGCTGAGAGGGATTTCAGTATCAACAGTAGGCCATCATCTTCCTTGAAATTTAAGGAGAGTGATAGGAATATCAATGGTGCATCTTCAGAAGCCACCAAACCTCTGGATGAATCTGCTAACACAGTCGAGATTGTTGATAATCAACATCCATCAGCTGAAGAGAAAGATGCTGGTGATCTGGAAAGCAAGGATGCTGACACAAAACCTTTGGAGGAAAGGCACCTGGAGGATACAGTGGAGAAGTTGAAGAAGCGAAGTGAGCGGTTCAAGCTTCCACTGCCAAGTGAGAAAGAAGTCTTGGTGATTAAGAAGATAGAGAGTGAAGCACTGCCCTCTGCCAAAATTGAGACTCCTGTGGAGTCAGAGATCAAACCAGAGCGGCCTGCTAGGAAAAGAAGGTGGGTAAGTAATTAAATGTGAAATCAAGGGACCTGCATTATTTTGCTGAATTGCTCGTGATTTTGAGGGAAGTCTTGGCCTGATTCTGTAATTCTAGAACCCCGCCGGTTGAGTCATGCCCTTGGTTTTCAAATGGCATCTGTAGGGTTTTAGAGACGGCCATCTACCTCTTCAATACTCGTATCATCTTTTGTAACCATGCTGCAACCCTATACTTCTGATGTTTTGTATATACTAGTGAATGTAACATTAAACTGGTCACTGATGGTGGCACAGGAATTATTTTTTAGTGTTAATTCATATTATGACTCAGAATAATCTGGGTTGCCTGTCGTGGCAAGTCTGACCCTTGCAGAAGCCAATGCTATGGGAAGCCGGAACTAGTTTGATGCTGGCGTCTTCCAGTTGTGGCAGCTTTGATGTTTGAAGAAAAGAGCTGATGAGCAAAACAGGAGCAGCCAGATTTACTGGTGTTATAGACTTCTAGTTCTTACACTTGTATTTTGTATCTTGATTAGTTATCATTTTTTTTAACCTTCTTTTTTCGGCCAGAAGCCTGAAGTAGAAGTTCCTTTTGTACTTAAGGAACAAGTGAGTTTTAAGGAATGCGAAATTTAAAGATAAATAACAAGAAAAAAGAAATATTTTTAGTCATCTTCCGAGTTATCTATCCATTTTCCAAGTACTAACTGTTAAGTTCCACCAAATGAAATGGAATTTTATCATCCAAAGAGATACCGAGGGGAACTATCTTTCAACAGCAATCTTTTATTTAATAACAATAGTTGACTGACCCAGCGATTTGGTAAACTGATAATTTCAGCTTTTAAGCAAACTTCATCTGGTGTATTGGTTTTTATCATTTGATTAACTACGAAAAGAAAATTCTATATAATCAGCATCACAAGTTTGTGTCTAGTAGACTGAACAATTCAACTTTCATCACACTTTGTAACAATGTAGAGGTTTTCTTTGAGAGGTTGTTTGTTTATTTACACAATAAAATTCAGTTTATTTTCACCATCAACTATTCAATTTATGCATAACCTTTCTGAGTCTTGTAAAATAAATCAATTAAAATAAACTCTTTCAAGCTCACACTAAGATCAAAAGACAAATACTGGGATGAAAAACGGTTTACCATGACTCCATATGGCCCAAAAAAAAAAAAAAAAAACACACTCTCAACCCGGCTTCCATGTTTCATATCCATAACCAGTTTCGCATTCGTTAGTCTCACATCCCAAAGCTTAACCGTGTGATCGTATGACCCAGGAACACATGTTTTATGACTAATAGGTGAAACAACACAACACATCTTTTATGACCCTAAAGCTCTAAAAGTGAGGGTCTCATAAGCAACATCCCAGTACTTAACAATAGCATCATTGCTAGACCAAAGGGAGCTTCTCATGAAATGACTTCCTTTACGCATGAAGTAATAGTAATCTTTAAACCATGGAGCAATAGTAATTTTCAAAAAACTAAAAGAATCCATCTAACTTTGAAATGACAAAAAGCCATAAGAAACTCTTTGAATATCATTATTTACATATGTAGTGGAGTAGTGGTGTAGGAGCTTTACTAGGAAATAGACTTTGTCGGAAGAAACATGGCAAGGCCAAAGTATGAAAACATGACAAGACCAAAGTAAATAAAATTACTACTGATCCTTCTAGACAGAAAGTAAAATTCAAATTTGTTTCAAAGTTTGAGATTGATAATGATGATCCTTCAAATTACTATTGATAATGATTGATAATGCTTCAAAGTTTGAGCTTATCATGAAATATTGAAATATATATATATATATATATATGTATATACATATATCTCAATCAAGGCGATACTATTAGATAGGACAATGCAAATAATATCGCCTATCATTCATGACTAAATTAAAATGGTTAAGATTCTAAAAAATAAAATAAATAAAAATAAAATGGTTTAAATTTAGTCCTTTAATTTTAAATATAATTATCAAATTAGTTATTCATGTTAAAATTACTATCAGTTTAGTCCATTATTTAAAATAAAAAAAAAGGGTCAATCTAATTCTTTGTTTAAATATTTTAGTTAGCAGACTATATCATTTAAATGTTTTTTTACTATTAAAAAATTAACTAAAAACATTCATAAGATGCATTATTTAAAAGATCTTATTGTTTAGTATTAATTTAAAAAATGCTTAAATGACTTCATGTACTAATAGATTTGGACAAAATAATTAAATTAACTCATCTAGTTATTTGTTAATAGATTCAACAATTGAATAATTATTTACTTCCTTTCCAACATACAACCTACATATATTTATCAAAATATATAACATACAGAAGAAAGAATATATAGGAAGAACAATTAAAGTAGACTTAACCTCAAATGTGTGCCAAACTCCAGAATCATACCTAAATTGAAAAGGTCAAAGATTCACAACTAACAACACTTAACTCCATAATCGGTTTAGCCCAGCCAAAAACATACCCAACCCAAAACATATATCCAACTCCAAGACCATTTCCAAATTGAATATAATTATTAAAAAAAATTGGGGATAATAAAAGAGGCAAAAAAGTATCACAATAGTATGAAAGGCATGGACCAAATGGACCAAACTAGACTGAAATCATTGGATCAAAGTAGACCAATTAAACCGAAATAGACCAATAGGACCAAAGTAGACTGAAGTGGACCTATTGAACCAAATTAGACTACAATGGACTGAATGGACCGTAAGAGACCGATTGGACTGAATAGAACGAAGTGGACCTAAATAGACTGAAGTGGACCAATTAGAACAAACGGGCTGAAGTAGACTGAAATGGACCAATTGGACCGAAGGGGGGATGGACTGAAATAGACCAAATGAATCGAAGAAGACACAATTAGATTGAAGTGGATCGAAAATACTACGCTAATGTGGCTCAACGACAAGGCTGTACAAAAAATATGCATGACCTACCAACAGACCTAACCCATTTCGTGTGGGTCCATTAAGTGAGGTGAATTGAGTTCGGTAGCTTAGACAACTAGATAAGTAGGTTGGGTTGAATAGTGGGTTGAGATGCTTTTAACCAGCTACGACTCAACCTATCCACCTATATTATATCTATACAATATATATCCATTTTATTTCTCTTTTTACTTTTTTATTTTTTACATTTTAACCGTTCTTTTCTTAATGAGCTCTAGCTGCTATCTCTAAGATTTTGTTATTGATCTTAGTGTATGTACATGTTTAATTTAAAATTCTAAGATATTTTTCATTTCAGTGTGATAAAATTTTTTAGTTAGTTTTATTAAAAAACAATGTAGTATTTATAATTATTATCAATAAAAAATTGTGATTTTTTCTTTCCTTTTTTTTATTTAAGGGAGTAAACAATATTTGCTTTAGTCAATTGCATTTGGTAACCCTTTCAACTCGTTAAATTGAAATCACTAAGGGCCTGTTTGGTTGGTTAGTTTGAGTAATGTTGTTTAGGTATTTTTGATATACGTGTAGGTAAAAAAGTGTGTTAAAATGTGTGTAAAGTTATTTAAAATGTGTAAAAATATGTTAAAACTTAGCTGCCAAACAGCGCCTAAGACTTTTAGTTATCTCAACATATTAGAGATTGGTGAGTTGACATTAGAATTTTTCACTTGCCTAACTAAACCTGTGCATACTCCTACTCAACAAGAGTGTAATATATATATATATATATATATAAAACCGAAACTTTTAAAGCTTACATAATTTTCCACGTCAGCACAAAATAATATTTCAAAAATTAAAAATTAAATTAAAAACACTATTTTCAAAACCTAATACTTATCTTTTTTTTTCTTTTTTTTTTTTTGAAACTTATCTCCCTCTTCATGCAGCCGCTCATTCGTTTCTCTTTGGCTTAAACGTAGACTCGCAGAGCATCCCTCTTCTCTCAGCCATATTAAAAAAAAAAAAAAAAAAACTATTTCTAATTAAATTTTTTGCTTATGTTTTCCCGATAGGAGCCTCTTTGCCTTTGCCTCTCAATTATCAAAACCCTAAAAGTCTAAAACCAACCGTTCTCTCTGCCTTTCTAAGCCGTTCTCTCTCTATATCCTTGATAGTCTCCCACCCATGACTGAGCCGTTACCCATCATAGCCATCACAAAATCTCCAATGTCGTAGGCCTAGTTACGCAGGTGAGATGCTCTTAATATCATGTATCTAATCTTTCCCTCTCTCTTTCTCTTTCTAAATATTTGTTTTTTAATGTTCATTGGCTTTGCTTCTTTTTGTTGATTCCTAGACTGAATTACTGTTGTTGCGTAAGTAATATTTTGATTTTCTATTCAGTTCTTTTGCTAATATTGTTGTTGGGTATTGTTATCTGGGTTCATGTGGCTACCACTTAGAAACTTGATTTTAGCGTATAGTTTCTCTGTAGGCATTGATCTGTGAGCCTTTTAGTTCTAGATATAAATTCGAAATTCATTAGGAATTTTAAATTTTGATTCTTTGAGATTGTGTATTTGAAATTTTAGTGGAAATTGAGCTATGGGTTTGAATTTTTTATGATTTATATGTTAGATATTGGGATTGGTATTGATGGTGAGATAGGTTTATATAGTAGAAAGGAGATTAATTGAATCACAATGGTCTCTGAGATTATCAATTTGAAAGTTTAAGGGATATTGAGAAGTCGGTTTGATTTTTTATTGATTTATTTCATGGTAAGTTTGTGCATTGAGATTAGAGTTTGTGAATATGGGTCTAATTTGATTGGTTTTTAACTATCAAGAATAATTTGTGCATCATGTAGCTTAAAGTGGTTAATTAGGATCATATATAAAACTGTCTTTTTAATATATATATATATATATATATGGGAAGACTTCTGGGTATCATGGTCATAATTTCAAATCCATTCCTAATGATAGCTTAGTGGTTCAACAACCCCTGGTGAATGAGAGGAGAGTGGGAAAGCTTAAATCTTATTAAAAAACCCATAGGATATAAATGGAAAAGACCTGATGAATGTCAAAAATGGAAATAGGTACACCACTGTAAGTTATGGTAATTCTAATCTTGATTTTTAATCTACGAATTTTATTTGTTAGTTATGGTAAGGTTTGTACAGTTCACACACTAAAACCTGAAGAATGTCAACTTTGGTGTTTGTTTGCATCTTGATTCTTTTACAAAAAGTCCATTAATTTTTGGTTTGTTTATTTCTTTTTAATTCCTACTGCTTAGAATGGTCCTCAGCCACATGGTAAGGTTGTTTTTGCTCACTTGGTAGGGACTTAAAACTATTTGCTTCTTTACTTATACTGACCAAACTCTATTGTGTTAGTTGGCCTATTTTGAAAGTTCCTTCAGTCAATGTGTAATATATTATGTTATTTGTCTATTGAGCCAAGCTTGGTTTTGATGCAGGTAATGCAGCTAGAGCTGAATTTGAATATGAGGGTATAATTCCTATTAAAGAACTTTTTTTAATATGTCCAACGAGTTTGACTTATTGCAGTCAGCAATTTATTTATTTATTTTTAGAAACCATTTTGTAAGCAAGTTTGTGTATAACTGAGTGATGAAGGCAAATCTAAAATAGGGACATTTTTGGATCTTCACGGTCTACTAAAGAAAATAAGTCTCTACGGCCAAGTAATACATGATGAAACTCCATACTGAACCGCATGCTTCACTTTCTTTAACTCATCTTCATTAGCACCTGAAACAAAAACATGAAAACTAAATGAATACCTTGCAGTAGGTCTATCAAATCACATATACACTAATTTGCAAACTTACAGCATTTATTGTTAAGGTTTGTGGTAGAAATTTATTTGTTCTGTGAAGTCTCAAAATAGGCAAAGGAAAGTGCAATCTTCTAATCTTAATGTTTTTAGATTTCTATTTGTATTCAAATTAAAGATGTGCTTTTCAACATTTTATTAGGGACGTGCCTGGGAACCCAAAGATGGATGATTTTGTTGATGATAATTCAAGAATCTCATTTGGCCAGTTGATACTTATATTAGATGAACTCCATAAGGTATGCCACGTCTCATCTTGCTTCATTTGTTCTGTTCATTCTACTGCACATACCTAAGCTAGCATATAGATCATCTTTTAATTTGAATTAAACCATTCTAAATCAAAGTAATGTTTCATGCCTTTGTTAGAGGGTCTACCACTTTCTGATATGCTTAGATATATTCTTATTATTATTAATCCATGTGCCTGTGTGGTAACCTTTTCAGAATACTTTTTCTTTAGTAACAGCCTTTTCTTTTCCAAAAGCTGAAAAATAAGCTATACCAATTTGGCATGTAAGCATTTAAACATATTGTTATCCTTATTAAGTTGTATAAGCATTTGGACAATTTTGAAATTTTGCTATTACTGTTGCTGCTTCAAATAAACCTCATGTAAGTTTTGCATCTTGAAGATCAAGTAAAGAATACCTTAAGAGAAGATTTCTCGAAGAGAACTCCAATGAGAGTCTTCTTTTTGTAACAAATCCTGCATATTGGTGTTAGGTAAGCCTTTCCCTCTTTGTTTATGTGGGTATTTTTTTTTTTTTAATAACATATATAAATTTCCTTAACATTTTTCACATTACTTTTGTTGTTTTCTAAAATAAATTTGTTGTTTGGTGTTAATTTCCCTATTTGATGCAGAAAGCTTTGTTGTTTTGTAAAATAAATTTGATGTTTGGTGTTTATTTCCCTATTTGATGCAGAAAACAAAATATTATAAACAATTATTCTTTTTTCCTTCTATTCACTTATATGTTGTGCTTGGAAAGTCTTTTCCCTTTCATTTCAAAATGCATGACATCACCCCTCATCTTTGTGATAAGGTCATGATAGGATAGTAGTAATTTTTATTGTGAACATGATGTGATGATGCAATGATGAGTTTATTTTATTTTGGCTTCGGATAGTAGCCATTCTGTGAACAAGGTCACTGACCTGATCAAACTACTTTGCAACAAGTTTAGCCCTATACTGATCAATAAAACTGTTAACCTTATTAATTTGATGCTTCATTTGTTGCTGGAATTGTACTGGAAAAGAAATAAATGTGAACAATATTAAGGCTTTTAATATTGTTCTTATTTTAAATTATTCTATATAAAACCAATCACAGTATTTAGATTAATATATAACTCTCGCTTTTCTTTTCTTATCTAATAAAGAAATTTAAATCAACTAATAAAGATTTTTTTTTTTTTTTTTACTGAAATGATAGAATTAATAAAGAAATTTAAACTAATTACGTTCTACTAATAACTGATAAACCCAAAAAAAAAAAAAAATTATGTATAAAACTATTATTGTTATGAATTATTCCCTTTACATATTAATAACTTAATAATACTTATTTTACAGGTCCTATTCTCATCTTGTGCCCAAATCTGTGTTTGAAGCTATGACTTATGAGCTTTTGGAATGTTGATAATAATCTTTTGATTGCCATAGAGCAACCAAGGTGTGGCTTTTATGTGTTATGTGGAATATCCTACATTTGTAATCAAAGAACATGTTTTTTTTTTTTTTTTTTTTAACTATTTGTAATAGTTATTTAACTGATTATCTCATGCATCGCACAAGTTAGCGACTAGTAACAATAAATACTGAACTTCAACTTTTAGTATTAATATAAATATATAAATATCTTAATTTTTTATTACTAATATTTAAGTAGCCACTAAAAAGAAAAAAAAAAAAAAAAAAACAAACGCCATCTATTCTTCTTCCACATCAGAGACCCACCCAAAACCATTGTAAACAAACACCACATAGCCGCCAGATAGGCACAAATCCGACCCACCAAAAACCATTTACAAAGGCACTGCCGGAGCCTTACCAACCTCGTTAGAGCGGCGGCGATAGTTAACAGCACAAGCAGTCGAGACCTTCATTTCCGTTGTAGAGTAAGAAGGAACTCTACCATTCAAATCTCTCTCTCTCTCTCTTATTGCTTCACTTTTTCTAAAACTTTAAGCTTCTCATAATCCATGCCTTTAAGCTCTAAACCTCTAACAAATCCCTTTAGAATTAAATAAAAGTACACTATGTATTTAGTAACTAAAAACCATTCATTCTTCATTGGCCTTTCTCATTTCTAAGAATTCACAATTTTCTTAAACTTCATATTTGCTTTGGCTATGGCTTTATTGTTTGCTTTACTTTTCTTTTGTAGTAGAAATTCTCTATTGCTGATTAAACTTCTTTGCTATTGCTGGCTGCCCATTTACATTGCACTTCCCCTGCGCCCTTTCGTGGCACCAATTTTCCAAGTTCATGCTTTAGTTGGTGTTTGTTGTTACGAATTATCCACGCATAGTGTTGCACATGCCAACTGTTTGTAAAAATGCACCGCACTTTTAGTTCACTTATGATAGCTTATTTTCCAGTTTTTTGAAAATGGGCAGTTCAAAAAAGATGGATGAAGGACGCCTTTGGTTTTTGCTAAGTCTAATTTTATCTAAGAAGAATGGACACGAAGGCGAACGCTAACATAGACATGGGACATGACGATACAACAATTCATGAAAAAATTATGACATAGGACATGATGATTCAACAATTCTTGAAAAAATATGACACAACATGGTGTGAATATGATAATATACCCTTAGGTACATTGTATTAATTTGTAGGCATATTTTTTATTTAATCAAAGAATTTTTTTTAAAATACTCTTCCCAACAGTATGGGTTTTTGGAGTGTCCGAGCTTCTTAGGGTTTTATTTGTGTTAGCGAAACTCTGTACTCTTGTTATACCTTCACAGTTTACCTATACTGATTTTTTGTCTTTTGTTTGTTCCTCTTCTGCTGTAAATTTTCAAGCAGTTGGATTAAAGGGTTTATCTCAAATTTTATACTTCTTCAATGGACTTATCTTGCTGTCAATTTCATACAAGTCTGGCTTATACTAAGTACTGAGACTGGGTTTTGTTGGCTGCATTTTTTGCAGACAGCTAACACTCAAAAGGCTCTCCCCAACGTTGAAAATCTTATTGTTGCAGCAGTAATTTTGCTGTTTCCTAAAACTTCAATGTCTCTCAGAAAACCACCTATCCCACGTCTCCTCCTCAACAATGTCTCTTGCATGAGAAATGCCCAACAAATACTGCGACATGTAAATGTATCCCTTCACGACGGTGGAGCACTTGTGCTTACAGGCACCAATGGTTCAGGCAAGACCACTTTTCTCCGTATGTTAGCTGGATTTTCTAAACCTTCGGCTGGTCAGATCCTATGGAATGGTCATGACATTACACAATCAGGAGTGTTCCACCAGTACAAGCTTCAGCTCAATTGGCTCTCCCTGAAAGATGCCATCAAAGAGAAGTTTACAGTCCTTGACAATGTTCAATGGTTTGAAGTTCTTGAAGGTAAGCAAGGGAACTCTATGCCTGCATTGGAGCTGATGGGTCTTGGACGGTTGGCAAAGGAGAAGGCAAGATTGCTGTCAATGGGCCAGCGGAAAAGGCTGCAGCTTGCAAGGCTGCTGGCACTGGATCGGCCAATTTGGTTGCTCGATGAGCCTTCAGTTGCATTAGATGATGATGGGGTGAAGTTACTTGAGTATATCATTTCTGAGCATAGAAAGAAGGGTGGCATTGTTATTGTGGCAACACATCTGCCAATTAAGATGGAAGATGCCATGTATCTGCGGCTGCCACCAAGATTCCCGAGAAGGATTACATTGGTAGATATGCTTGATCGTGCAGACTTCTAATACCATCCCAATTTTGTTTCACAAAGACCCATAGAAGACACAGAAATTGCAGATATGAAAATGCATCTTTGGTTCTTTTTCTTCTTCATTATTAATTTGGATCTTTTCAAAGGTTGTGGGACCAGCGTAGAGTTGTAGCACTCTGATGGTCTGAATAACAAGAAATGAAATTGACAACAAAATTATCAGCACTCTGGGACTGGATCCAGGTTGAATTTCAATGTACTAATACTACGAATTTAACAACCAAATTATTTATTTTTTTGGGTTGAATAACAGTGAATGAAATTAATCAAATTACAAGCATGTTGGATGTTCTTCAACATATTTCCATAGTAAGTTGCAACCCGCACTTTGTATGTGTTTTTAGTTGTTTCCCATACCTTTCTGCGGGTTCTGGGCAAACGCATGACCTTTCTCTACAAGGAGGAGACCTTTCAGGATGTGCATGTACATCAAATAGAAAGTAAAGCACACCCAACCACACAAGTCTACAGGTTTTTTTTTTTTTTTTTTAATTACCAGACTGCAGTCACTTTATTGGCACATACTAGATTCTGGAATTATATTGAGAAAATGGTAATAGTTACACACTATATGTACAGGTGTGGTTAAGCTGAAATTGAGAACACACAAACTAACTGAAATCGAGTTTAAGTGTATATGGAAGTGTGTAACTTAGCAGTGGATTTGAACCTTGAACCCTAGATGTCGCTAATAGAAATTTCATGAAGTTCATTTAAGGTACAAGTTCTTCTTAGAGCAATTGCATCAGTCATTGCAAAAAATAGAAAGTGCAAAAATTTACACAAGCACAAAAAACACATGGATCAATCTTTCTAAATATAACCTTTCTAAATATACAAAAATGCTATAGTAACCGTGTAAATATACATGGTTACTATAACATTGTATACATTATTTTATTAATTTCTCTCTTTCTCTCTCTCTTCTTTGTCTGTGTCTGTCCCAGTTTGTTGCAAATCCACCCAACATCGCCCAACCACCACTCAATCACCACCATCACCACAACCCATCACAACTCATCACGACCCATAGTATTCCAATCACAAAATCAACCAAAAACAAAGAAAAATCAAACCAACAATCAATCCAAACCCAAAATCAACCTTCAATGGAAAACTCAACAACTTAGAACCCAAAATTGAACTTTCAACAAAAAACCCATCAACCCAAACCCAAATTGAAGCCATTGTCATCACCACTGCCATGGAGAGCTTGCTGCTGCCATGAGAGAGGAGAGAAACAAGTTCTTGAGAGCTACGGCAAAGGAAAAGATTTAAAAAAAAATGAAGAGAAAAGACTTTGGGAGGGGAAGTAGAAAAAAGATGTGATTTTGTGAGATTAAAAAAAAAAAAAAAAAACAAAACAAAAAAAAAAACCAAAAAAACAAAAAAAAAAAACAAAAAAACAAAAAAGAAAAGAGAGTAAGATATTATGTGGTGGGGGTTAAAAGTGAGTGGGAAATGAAGCTTCTTAGTTTGCAAATATCTCTACAATATGATTTAATTACAAAAGAATCATAATTAAGTTTTTTTTTTTTTTTTTTCAAACAAAGTTGATGATTTTATTTGGAATTTTATTAAAGTCTATATTAAAATTTTTAATTCAAATCAGTACTTTTTTTTTAACTCAAATTTTATATTAATCACCATACTAATAGTAAATAATATATATATATATATATATCTCTCAGGAGAATAACTCCAAAACATCACACCAAAATATTTCATTGATGGTAGTATGATGGTCGGAAACATCAATTTGTTGGTAGTCGCCAGGCCACTATTTTGGTGGTTTGGCCACCGGTGCTGGCAATACGGTGGGCAAAGATACTAATTCGACAGCGGTTGTCGAAACCACTATTTCGGTGGTTCGACCATTGAACCTCCGGCACAAGTGGCTCCAATGGTTGAGCCACCAATTTTATTAGTTTACTTGAAATATAAGTTTAAATTAATATATATATATATATAACCATTAGAGAAAAAAAATTAATGAAAAATGAATATTTTATTAAAATATCTTCTAAAATAGATTAATTAATGTGAATATTTTAGAAAAGTAGTTGTGTAAAATAAAAAAAGTAAGTTCTTATATTAAAAAGGATGAAAAATTTAAAAATTTTACTTACTTGATGGATGTGAATTCTTTTAATGATGTACTTGGTATTAAAAAGAAAAAAAGAAAAAAAAAATGTAGGTCCCAATTTGTTGCCTACGTAAGTATTGTGAAAGAAAAATAATATGTCTATCACATTTTTACAACATTTTTACAACAAATTCTAAGTGGCAGGTTGTTACTGGTTATTATTATTGGGGCAAAAAAGTAATCTCAGTGTTAGTTTTAAATTTGAACTAATAACAACTAACCACCTGTGATTTATTGTAAAAATATTGTAAAATTGTTATAAACGTAGCATCTCTTATTGTAAAGGGGTAAAAAGATACAACTTACATGTGTCCATGCCGTATCGGCCCAGATATGGACAGAAGCTTCTCCCAAGATAAAAGGGGTGTGAGCATGGTTTTAAAAAACTGGACCGGACGGTTCAACTAGTTTAACCGAGAACTGGATACTAATTCGGTCCTATGACTAAAAACTGAAAAATCATAAAAATTCGGAATAAACTGAAAACCGGCCGGTTAACCGTGAAAACTGGAAATCAGAACGACTCAACTGGTTTTTGAACAGTTCTGTTAAAATGCCAAAATGATCCCAAAGTCATAGTTGTTAAAGCAATTAGAGGCACTTTTGATCTTAGTTTTTGTTTTTTAATCTCTTGAAATAATTATAAATAGAAAGAAAAAAAAACATTTAGTCGAAACACTGGCAGCAAATCTACAGATTTTGACTTGCAAATCTTTATCATAGTTTTGAACTTTCAACTCCCTTTTGGAGGCACACCATAGATTTCATAGTGTGCCACAGTGCCAGTGTCGTCACTGCTGTGAGAGAGAACGAGAGAGAGAGAGAGAGAGAGAGAGAGAGAGAGAGAGAAATTTAGATTTGAAATCTAGAATTTAATTCAATGAGATAGCAAGTGGGCAGCTATGAAATCTGAGAAATTTATTAGATTTGCAAACCGTGAGAGGAAGAGAAATTTAGATGTTGTCTGAGAGTAAGTGGGCGGCTGGGCTGCATTTAGTATTTATTTGGGGCATTAGAGTTGTGGACTCTTTTTATTTTTTTTACCTTTTGTTTTATTTTTTATTATTTAAGGAAATGATATATATATATATATATATATATATATATTTTTTTTTGAGAATCTTAAGGAAATGATATTAGTTTGTCTGGTGGATAGTTTTGGTCCTTTTGCACGATTGGTAAAATAGCACAACTGCACAAGTAGGTCACGAGCACGAATTTTTTTTTTTTTTTTTTTTAATGTTTGTTTGCTTTTCTTTTTTAGGAGGATTATTTTTGTTAATCAAATGAAATAACTTAAAATTTACTACACTTCTCTTTAAAATGATTTCATAAAAAACCAATTACTATTTTCTTATATTAATAATTTTATAATATAATTTATGAGATCAACAACTACTCTTTTTTTGTTTTTTATTTTTATTTTTATAATCAACAATGACAATCTATGTCATAAAAGAAAATAAAAACTTCTATACAAGCTTTTAAATTTGCGTACAACTTTTTTTTTTTTATATTGATGACCGTCTATGCCGCTAATTATTTTTATTTGTTTTAAGGATGATATTATAATGTTAATATGTTTAGTTAAATTTTTATTTAATATAAAAGGTGAAAATTCACTTAATTTTTTTATAAGCAATTTATTATATATTATAACAATATATATTATTAGTCATAAACTTATTATATATTTTTGTAATTTTAAAATTATTTAATTAAATATTTATGACATCAACAGATAACTGAAACTCTGATCAGAGCACAAAACTGATAACTACTCTTTTTTTTTTTTTTTTTAAACATACCAATTTTTAAAACCATGGCGTAAGAAAACGGAAAAGTGATGGTACTGAAGACATGTAATGTCATGTCAAGTAGCAGTATAATATCGTCACCTCTGAACCTAGGACGGTCAAGATAATGAAGATGATAATTGGACGTGTGCTTAGCGATGCGGTCCCAAGGATTGTGACAGCATCTAGGAAACTCACTCAGTTTTGTCCTTAACCCCCGCTGGACACGCTGACATGAACAAGGACATCACATGCAGTCTTCTCAACAAACATACAATGATACAAACCTATGATTGCTCTTGCTAAAACGGAAACGAAACATCAAGCTAAACATTTTACAATTTTTTGCTTATTAATTAATTTTAGAAGGAGAGGTATATTCGAAAAGTTATTAATTCATTTGCTCATACTTCAATACTAGGTTTTATACTATACTATATATATATATATATATATATAAAACTTGATAAAATAATAAAATGCAAATTTTAACAATTTTTAAATAAGAATTATTATCTTTGGATTTATTTTATTCGAATATAGTAACTTCAAAGTTCAAACTAGAATTGGAGCTCATCATATTGGTTATAATACTCACTTCGGATTGGATGGACTTGTATTTACTATTTAGAGTACCTTCACCTGTTCATATTAAAAAACAAATGAAAACAGGTTGGTGTTCATTTTAGAACCTAGCTCTCAGAAGTATATAAACAACTTGATCTAGTAGTCATAAACCAATAACGTAAAGAACAGAGAATGTAGATAGATTGAAGATGAAGAAGCCATCTTGTTTTTGTACTATTTTCACACAGGTGTCTCTTTGCTTTGCTCTCTACCTTGCTCTCAACTTGGGTCAGCCTATTTACAGCAATAGAAGTGATAGTAGAGCTCTTGATCTTTACTTTATCAGTGTTAAAGGGGGTTTCAGACCTCTTAAGCAACAAACCCATCTTCTAAAACTGGTCAATCCCTCATTTTACCTCATTTAATTCTTTTGTTTCATGAATATATGTTATCTTATATGTCTTATGGTTTTTAAGATTTTGTGGGTATGGCATATTTGGTCTTTATTTGTTGAATAGTCGTCAATTTTGAGTGAGCTTTTGGGTCCAAAATGATAAATAAATTAATGAGCACAGTAAAAGTTTTTTTTGATACGACAAGTAAAAGTTTTGATTGTGCTTCTCTTGCTACTGAATCTTAGCAACCAACCCTGACTATATTGGTTTCCTGTTTACTTTATGAAAGATTTCATATTCCAAAAATAATATTGTTTTCATTGTCTCTGGGGAATGAATTTTGATTGTTTGTCAGTAGTGATTAAAGGGCCACTTTCTGTTAAATGCTAAAAGAATTCGTGTTTTCTCTGTCTATAGTCTTTGATTAGCTTTCTTACTTGAGTTGTAATGAAGCTACTTTGTTGATCCCATGATTAAGTTGATATTTTTCATCATCTATAAGTATACGTATGGTTTGATTCTGTTTATTGATCAATTTCTTGTTCTTTCTTTGTAAATCTGATTTCAATAGATTGCCGCTTCCTTCACTCTCTCTGTATTTCTCTAATTTGACTGTTCTGATTGTGTTCTTGTTGTCTATGAAGATGGAGAAAGTGTCAAAGGTTTACAATGTGAGTTTTGTGGTGAACACTAGTGAGCTGGGAGAAGACGATCCACTTATGCAGAATGTAAGATCTTTTTGTTTTTTTCCCACTAATTCAAAATGGAGGATATTATGCATCATTTCACCCTGAGCTGCATTGGTGTAGTTTGTTCATTCCCTGAATTAATTGGATGTATCGGCTTCAACTATTAACAATAATCTTACCTTAATTTTTTGCAGGGTACTATGCTTTTCCCATCACTGAAAGTTCCCTGGTATACCATTCTCTCTGCAATCAGTTCTCTGAACTGGGTACATTTGCATCACAAACAAATGTTTAAATTGCAATATTTTGGATTCTCATGTGATGTATAATAGTCACTGTTTTTAATTCAATCACTCTAGTCTTATAATAAATACTAACACTTGTAGGTTTACTACTAGAACATCTAAAGGACATGGAGAAAGTTACTTCCATGAGCAGATAAAGATACCTTTCGGGAATACTTTAGACATTATTGGTGTGGATACTGGATCATTACAGGTACATGTTTGTTGAATTTATAGAATCCTTTATCTATTGACCATTGAGTTCTCTAATCTCGTCCATTGTATGCATCTCCCTCACATAGGTGCTAATATTTCAGTAATGCAGAATATATTTTACTTGCTAGCTGACTGTTCCCTGTATATATTGGGCCAATTTTTGTGTTTACCTATTCAATTTCAAGGTACATGCAAACTATATCTCCCATAGGCTTTAGTTCTGGTGTTAAGGGGGTAAGATAGGGTTAGAGATTTCATAGGATTTTATCTTAATTGTATTTTCCCCAGATTTCTACTGCTGCAGATACAATTTAAGCTTCTTTCAAAAGGTGTTCAAGCCTTATATTGTTGCTTTTCAGGCAAAGGGCCAACCTCTCTCTTTATATTTCTTGAGAGAGAGAGAGAGAGAGCGAGGTGCAGGCGTGGAAGTGGGGGAATAAGTTTTTGCACATTGATGATTACTAATGTGTGAAATCTGAATTGATGCAGGACAAAACTAAACCTAAAAAGGGGGGTTCATGGGTAGTGTTCATGCGGTATTATAACACCTTAGTTTATTTTGGGTTATCTAAGGTTATTTGGTCTTTTGGTTTATTTTTATTATGTATGGCTGGGAGTAGTCTGAATTAATGGTCATCATTAATTGTTCCTAGGTTTTCTCTTCTTATAAATTGAAGATAATGAGGTTATTGTAACAGCTTTTCTTTTATGTTAAAAAAAAATTTGAGTCTTTGGCTTAATAATTCTCTTAAGTACATACTTTTTTTTTTTTTTTTTTTAAATTTTAAAAAAAGAAGTTCTCTAAAGAATTTAGGTTTGCTTAATTAAGCACCCAAGAAGAGGTTTCTCCTTTGTTTCTCTTTAAGAAACTTAGGCTTCTACAGAAGTAAATCATTGTCTCATTTCGCTCCAAATTGTCTCTATCATTTGATACACGAATGTGTACTTATTGCTTTTTGGTACACATAATTGCAACTAGGTTCTGGACTCCCATGGAGAGGTACATTATAATACGTATATGCTTTGACCCAAAAATCCTATAAAAGTTTGTTTGGATTGATTTGGCTCAATAGGGAATTATTGTCATGTGCTATTCTATATTTGCTCCTTGGTTGATGATAGTAGGAACAATGCAAATAATTTATGCAGCTTCAACATCTCCTGGTCAACATTTTTTCTTTTTTTAAAGCCTATTCCTCTGTATTGTATAAACTACAAATCTGTATATGTCTGTGTTGGAAGAAGCTTAACAAACAGTTGGAAAGTAAAAAATAAAAATTATTTTGGTAGCTTATTTCACAATCTTCCCTTGTCTACTCATTCATCATTATTCTAGGTTCTGAATAAACCCACCCAAATTGTAGCCCAGGGTGCAACAGACTTATGTCTGAGACACAAAATTGAAGCCTGCAAACTAATAAAATTGGTTGTATTTAGCACTTTTTGGGGAATAATCTGACATTTTAATCTAAAAAAACATATTAATTTTTATACAAGCGTGAAGCTAGCCCATTCAATTCATCATGGGTAAGAGATTCTGGAAGCTTGTGGATAAATCTCTGAACTGATTACCTATTTGGTTCTTTTAAATATAAGTTACATTCTTAAATTGCAATATTGATAAATTGAAGGTGAGACACAAGGAAAATTATTTGGATAAACTTAAAGTTTATATGAAATGCTGAGTGAAAATAATAAATAGAAGTAAAACATGATGGTGTTTATGAATTTGCAAGCTCAAGATGGTCACGTGCATGCAAAAAATGTCACTCTGTGGTGATAAAATGTGAGGTCAGTATGAAGATTAGGTGTGGTATCGAGTGGATTATGGTGCTGCTGAGCAAGGATTTAAAGTGGACTTTAGAAGTTGGGAGTTAATGGGGTGTGTTACTTTTGTTGTTATCATTATTCAGTCAATCTTAATAAAGGAAACGATGTTGCTGTGTTGTCTATTCATTTGCTAATCCTTGTTTCTTATTATTTTCTTCATACTATTTCCTACCACTCATCTGGTAACTCCAATTCAATCTTCAGCTCTGTAAAAATTTTCATCAAACTTGTGGTATACTATACTGTCAGCACACTTTGATTGTCTGAGTAGTACATTGGCAGTGTTGTCTAGCGGATGATAAACTATAAATTGCACAGAATTTTCATTTATTCTTCTTTTCTTTTCCCTTACGTTGGTGTTTTTTTTTTTTTTTTTGAAAGGATTCAATGCTTACAGGACCATCAAGGGAAATTGGACAAAATCAGTTACATTGGCTGACAAAGACACTAGAAGCAACCAGTAGTAACTGGTAAAATTCATGTTTGTTGTTTTGGCTGTTTATAGGCCTTGTGACCCTAAGAATTAGCAAGCTTTTGAATCAAAGCAGAAGCTATGAAATTTTGAAATGATTTTTCATTTTAAATCTTCCAAGATTAGCATTTTAAAAACAGTCGGCTTCTTCTTTCAGAAAACAACTTTTCATTATGATATTTACATAAAATGGGAATTTAGTATAATAACATTTTGAAACCTTAAGAATGAGTTCCCCATATGCGTCACCTCTTTCAATCACTGAATGTATCTTTTGCCCTTTGTGACTCTAGGCGTATGGCTGTTGGATTCCACCCGTTGGTTGTTTGTGAAGAGAACAAAGAGCAAGTGAAGGCAAAGCAATTTTATGAGCCTCTACACCATATTTTTGTGAAATTTGGAGTTGTAAGTATTTGATCATTATATTTAATGTTTCTATGTGTAGTTCTCCCAGATCCAATGTTCTGAATTTTTGTATCTGCATAATTCTGAATGTGATGGCATAGAACTGACTAGTAATTTATGTACTTTTTTTTTTTTTTTGATGGAGTAATTTATGTACTTTACTCTCCAGAATGTGTACCTAAGTGGGCAGGGTTGTTCTAAACATGCCAATCATGTTAATGTAGCTTACATTGGGAATCCAACCCCAAGAGAGAATGAATCATATTTTACATCTGTGAAGGGAAAGTCAGTCTTTAATGGGTACTCACCTCTTTCCTCAATTTCAATGTTGTTCTACATTTTACTCCGCAAATGCATACTTTTTCCTGACTTTTTCATTTTCTTCTGTTTCGCAGAGAATTGGTTAATGGGTTTCTTCTTCACAGAGTCAGCTCACTAGAGATTGTGGGTCTTCAATCTTTCTGCATTATGAATATATCTTTAAAATTTTGGGTAACTTTGGACAATTGGCAAGTTTGAATTAATCTTATTGTGTTCAAAATGGAATTTTGAACAACTAGTTGATAGTGTAACTTGCAAAAATGACAATAATCATTGAGCCACTTGTGGAGTACAGTGGACTAAGAAAAAAGAAAAAAGAATGTAGTGGACTAATTCAACATCCATCAAATGTCTAAATGCCTAATAATCCCTTCTAAAGCTTGTCCAAAGCACCAAATGATACATTTTTGTGTTGCAGGTAATCTACTTTATTAACTCGGCTGGGGAAGTTGTGCATAAAACTTTACTCCAGCAGACGGGTAAGGAGGTGATGTAAAATTTTTATTTGAAGCCATGATGAATTTGCTTCAATGTTTTTCCCCCACATTTACTTGAATTGTCCCCCAATCCGCAAAAATATTTCCCATGTAGATGCCTTTTGTCTTCAATAGGCTTTCAACCCTTTGACATTATAGGTGTAAGTGATAATTCAGCTTGAATTTTTTTTTCCTTGTTGGTGTAAACTTGCAATTTGTTTCTTATTATAAATAGAATCTATAGTAAGATGTATGGAAAGAGTAAATGACCCACTTGAGGGGAATCATGTGTTTAAGAGAGGAACCAACATGAGGATTTGTAAACTTTTCTCATAAAAAAAATGAGGTTCACACAACTAACAGGCATCCCTAATGAAAATTTTCAACTTTTCATGTTGACTAATACCAGCATAAACAAAGAAAAATTTTAGGAGAAGTTGTTTGGTTAAGTCTGAAAGGTTTTTCGGAAATGGTAATTTGTCATTTTTTATAAAACACTGGAATCTGCGGGGGGGATATTTGCTAAATTTAATGGTTAGAGAATGAGAAATGCTATTGGCGTAAGACAAAAGGAGTGAGCTATTTGGGATAGACTCGTGGGATTAGGGGTGGGAAGAAGATTATATTCATTCCAAATAAATTTATTTCACGATTCAAATTAGGGTAAATTCCATTTGCACCTTCTGAGGTTTGGGTTAATGCTAATTGTTGGGTTACTTTTCTTTACGCCTAATGTTATCTATTTATTTTCTTTTCAAATGTATTATTAGACATGCTTAAATATTTTTTCCAACTATCACTATATTAGCCCACAACCTTTTTCCCTTCTACCACAAAACGGGGCTATGCTATAGGGCCCAATACTTTCTTGTAAAAGCCCAAATTATTTAGTAAAGCATGATAAAATCTAATATTTTCTAAAGACCAAGAATACTTATGATTGGCAAGGTTTGAAAAGCCCACTATTCAAATCCATGGCGAGACTACTTTATCAATGGAATTCAAGTCTATAATCAAAACTCATGGTAATTTATCCAAAAGCCCAATTTTCATTGGCAATATTCAAAACCCAGTTCCCACTGGCAATATCAAAAGCCCAAGTCCCCATTGGCAACATCAAAACCCAATTTTCATTGATACTATTTTATCAAAGAAACCCAATATTATTAAACGCTTGGCAAGAGAGAAAAAAAATATATCATGGTATAATCATTGCCTAAATATTGCGATGACAATCGTCTTATAAAAAAACTCATTGGGAGTTATCTTGAAGATGACGTTATGAACCCATGAAGTACATGATCACCATTTGTGTCACGACATCAACACTCATGGTTAGTATTTAAACCCACAAGCTCAACATTTACATTATGATACAGTTATTAGAAACCATGAGCGTTATTTATAATATGGAATTTACAAGAGCATTTGGAAGCTTGTCCCATTGTTTCAAATATTACAACTAATTGCCTAAAGGCCCATTGCAAGTATCTATGAAAAAACCCGAAGTGTTCACTAACAAAAGTCTATGAGGAATGAAAGCCTACGACAAACACGCGTTGTTAATGTCCATTTTGTAGAATGCACACAACCTGGCCCAAAGGAACCAGCCCAGGTAAGCAAGCCCGATCCAAAAGGCACCGACAAGAGACAAAGGAGTGAGAGTGAACAACCAGCCCTTGTTCACCCCTAACCAAAAAAGCAACTAGAGACCCCTACAAGAGAACCAAGTCTTTAAGGATGAACTAGGGGCTGTTACATCAGTTTTCTGCCACCCTCTACCTGACAAGAACAGTGCCCAAGGGTTGTCATAACTGTTGAAACTTAAAGGATGATGGAACTCCATCACCTTCCTCAAGACTGCAGCTCCAATGGAAGGGGAGATGAAACCAAATTATCCATGCTTCAGCAAATTGATGCTATAAATGTTAAAAACGTTTAAGACATGATTCATGTCCTAAGCCCATAAATCCTAAAGGGGAAAAATTGGGAACATGTGGTTTAGAGAGCATAAAGGGATCTTTAGCGAAACCCCCTGAAGTAGGATTAGAACTTGACACCTGACCTGGGGTGTTGAATCTTACTTCTTGGGGGTCTAAATCTCAATTGCAGCTTTAGGATTTGCTCTTTATACATGCCTCAATCACATTGATTAAGCTCAGCCCCAGAAATCTTGGCATTTAATGCAAAACAATCTAAAATTGCATCATTACCTAAAGAAGCAAAACAGCCCATAAAGTAAACCTTCTACTTCTGACCAAAATCCTAGGAAGATTAGCCTTGGTTCCCCACCTTTGATTAACCCTATGTTTTTTGGATTCATGTTGATTAATGCTTCCTTAAAACTCCATTATAAAAACATAAGCATCTCAGCCCACAGGGGCAACTACTCCCTCTAAAACCCCTGGTCTATTTGTCATTTTGGTAGTAGTTTAGCTCTCTTTAAGCTCACTACTCATCCCCTTCAGCCCACACTTATCAAATCTTAGAACATTCGTCCCTTTCCTTTATACAATCACAGCTCACAAACGTCTCCCACTACTCACAAACAGCCCACTATTCACAAAAAACCTTAACCTCAGAGTTAATCTCATTCCACTTACTCAAAACAGCCTATATTGTCTCATTCATGGCTTATGAACACACACTCACCAAAATCTTAGTTTAATACTCACTACACTGAGCTGAGATCCCTCTCTCCCTTCACACCATGCCAATTAATCCTTTCCCTCTTCCCATTGAACCTTTAATTTTCACTTTTTATTTTATGGTTGAAGGATATAATGTATATGTAACAATTGAACTTTTCCCTTACATTGATGTAATGATGGCTGAAAGTACAATGAACTCTCCTGACCGAGACATGCAAGGACCCACAGGAGTTAACACATTCCTAAGCTTATTTAATTATTGACCATTGGACTGTTTAAATCTGTTTTTCTGAACTAAGTGTAATTTTATCCTTACCGCTTGAGATTTTATTTCACTTGAACTATTAGACCAGGATCACTAATGTACTAATTAAGTATTGTAATGTGTTTTTCATTTGGCTTTTGTTGCTGTTTTGTCAAGTGTAGCCTTTGTTTCTTGTTTGGATAGGTTTTGTCATCACACCGAAAGCCTTTGGGTACCATCTCAAGAGTCCATAGTCGAGTTTCAGCTTGGCTTCCCAACATCTTAGATAGAGGCATCAATTTCGCCCTTGACACTAACCAAGTTCAAGACTTTTCAAAACTAATTAGTTCCTAAAGCCAATTTAGTCCCTAAAACATTTGAGAAAAAATAACTAACTGTTTAGGGACCAAGTTGGCTTAGGGACCAAATTGGCTAGTTTTGAAAAATTTTGAACCTAGTTGGCATTAGTCCAAACCTGAAGATATGTTAGTGGAATTTACCGTTCAAATTAAATATTATATAATGCCTTGTAATACTATTAGATAAACTTAAAAAAAAAAAACACTAAAATCTTAATCTTCCAGTGAAATAGAGAAGTTTACTATACAATTGCATATTGGAAATAAGGGAGAAGTTAACGATGATGTGAATGTTTGGTTTAGGGAATAATTTTAGAAACTTTTTATTAAAAAAAAAAATTACTGATTTTTTTGATAACTTTTTATGAAAGTTTCTTAAAAATGCTCGATTAACAAATATTCTAAAAACAGTCATTAATCACGAATAAATTTTCATTCCACATCTTCTTCCATATTGTTCATTGAATTGATCATTTGACCAACCTCGTACTCTACACGAAAAAAAAAAAAATCTGAATCGTTTGGTTTGAGGTAGGAAATAATTCAGTGAAACCGCAATTAGAAATTCGTATTAGTGATTACTAAGGCCTCCTAATATTCACGAGATCTTGAATTCAAAATCTCTTGCCAACGTCTTGAGCTCCCTCTAATAGATTTCTCCCGGAATAGCTCGTTATGTGAGATAGGGAACTGCACTAAAAAGAAAGTATTAATTAACATTAGCTAAGTGCGAAACAACTAATGCAAATGAGAATGATGCTGATTGGCAATTAGGCATGAGTGACATTTATTGGTGGCTTCAAGCCTTCAACTTTCAAGAGAAAGAAACACAAAGAGACGACAACACCCACCTATTTTTTTTTTATACCCAAATTAACATTCAACCACAAACGTTTGGAAGTCGAAACAAAGGCCAAAAAGGGGAATGACTCAGTTCATGTCCCTAGTCTCTGTAAATAAATAACACACTGAGCCCCTAGTCAATGAATCTAAGGGCTTTGCTTCTCCTTCTTCTTCTTCACACTCTTTTCAGAAAGAGGGTTCAGGTTGTGTATGGTTGGGTGGTTGCCCCTCTCTGAACCCAATGATTTCACCAACTTAGCCCTTCAAATCAACCACCCATGACCCTTCTCTTCTAAACCCTATACCCAAAGATCAATATCAAAAACAAAAATAAAAAAAAATAAATATCATATCTCTCTCTCTCTCTCTCTCTCTCTCTCTCTGTGTTGCTGTGTTTGTGTTTGTGTTTGTATCTGTTTCTTTTTCTTCTTTCTTTTCAGATTCATGGCTCTCTCTTTCTCTCTCTCTCTCTCTCTCTCTCTCTCTGGATACATATAATGAAAGAGGCTGTGACGATGGCTTTGTTGATGTTAAGAGTGTGGAAGATTCGGGTATAGTTGAAAGGGGTCCGTTTTATTTGGCGGGGCGACCCGGATGGCCTCTTTGTGAATTTTTTTTATCACATCTAGGCAACCGGTTTTTGTTGCAGCCATGACGGTGTCTCTTTCGCTTGCCTGATCGGAGAGCCCAATCTGAGCCTCACCCATTTCCCCCATTTCTTTGTCTTTGCTTTTTTGTGCTTTTTTTTTTTTTGGGTGTAAAACCAGTAGATCTAGCTTCTTTTGTTTTTTGTTCTTTTCTGTTTGGCTACTGAGAAAATGAGGGAAAATGATGAACATTTTCTCATTTTCAATGAAGTGGAGAAGGTATTATTGGTCAAACCAAAGGCGCTACATTTTCTCATTTTCATGTTTATGTCGATGTGCATGTTTGCTTCTACATTTTTATTTTTATTTTTTAATTTTTTCAGTTACCGTTCTTTACCCTTTTTTTAGTGGTTTTTGGTTTTTGCTTTTGAGTTCCTTTCTCTTTCATTTAGCTTTATTGATCAAACCAAAGGCAGATATAGAGATTTGGAATTTTGGGATTGATGAAAGTAGCTCTTTATTTCGAGGATACAGGGTTAATTTTTAAGAGTTAAATGTTCATTTTACCCAAGTCTCTTTTCAAATCAAGAATTATTGAATTATAACCAAATTTTGAGAAGAAGATTTAAAAACCTGCATTTCTCTCTTCAAAACCTTAAAAGGAATTTGTTGAACTACAACATTTTACCATTAGTATTTCACTATTTTGTAGGAAGTGGGAGGATTAGTGTATGTGGTAAACCATTGGAATTATGATATATTTTTTTGGGTTAAAGGGTCACATTATATCATTAATTTTTATTTTGAAACATGAGTTAATCAACATCGTATTTGATTCAAAAAATAAAAATAATGTTTTATTGGTTCAGTAAATGAAAATGTAACTCAACGAACCAAAGGTTTTTTAATTGTCACCAAATATTGTTGTTTTATTCTTGATAAAAGGTAGTAGTATTTTTTTTGAGAAATTATTTTTTTATAAAAGGTTAGAACCAAATATTGCGGCTTGTTATCTTTAAAAATTCATTATTCTTTAACAGCGACTGACTTGCCTCACTTTCCACAATTTGTAATTTGAATTGAAGAGTTTCCTAAAGATTCATATCGATTTAGTTTCATTCAACCTAATTCAAGTCTTTCTGGGGAATAGGCTCCAGATCATGTGGTACAGCTTCTAGTCAAATATCAAAATCACGCCATAAAGTCAGAAATCACTAGCCATAAGAGCTCTTCTTGCCAAAAATCACTATGTGGTGAATTTTCAACTAAAGAGTGAGATTGATCTTACAAGAAAGCGTGACATTACCATCTTTATAAGCATTATTGTTCAAATCTTATATAGGATCAATAAGAGTGTTTCTCCAAATTAAATCATAGGATTGAATTGAGAATCATATTTTTCATGAATAAAAAAAAGTAAAAAATACCTCTTTAAACTATATCTATGGGGTCAAAGTTTGATGGGCAAGCATAAACTTTGCAGATTCAGCCCAATGAATCTCGAACAATGAATTTGTAGAGAATGGGTTAAACAGCTAGGCTGAAAATGGATTTAGCAACGATTCAGATAGACAAGTAAGAAAAAAATGAAGTTCAGACTAACATTCTGTAGGAATCCTCTTGAATCCAAAGAGGTTTAAGGTTTACAGACTTAAATGAATACAATTTCTTTCTCTTCCCATTCTGTGAGACCTATTCCCTTTATATATATTTCTTCCTCCTCATCTTCACCGTACACTTGTTATTCATGTAAGCATTCACTTAAGTACTAGTCACATTAGATGTTTGCTTTAGTCTGCCGTGAGTGGTAGTAGTTGAGGCTGCATTGTTCAGGCGTCTTCTCCACATAAATGCGGCCAGGAAAGTTACTGCAGTGCATTAAATACGGTGGTAGCAGCTTTTCCTTTTAAGATATTTTATGTTCTTCCCACCCGTAGGCGTGCCCAGATATCACTCTTTACCGTGGAATCTATTAGGAGGGTTGCTAGGGTCTTCAGTATATTTGCTTGATCAAGTTCTCTAGCAATCCGATGATTGGAACCTCTTCGGACCAACCGGTTTGTCTTCGGACATACTCTTCATCCCTGCTCGAATGTATTTTCACCAAACGAACTCAGAATTGATCCCTTTTACCTCTTCGGACAAACGATGATACTCAAATTGGGCCCCGGGCCCAATACGTAGTTTTGGGCTTTCTCACCCACAATATCCATTTTTACACTTATCACCTCTAAACTATAAGAATGTGTGTGTGTGTGTGTGTGTGTGTGTATAACACTTGCTCCTCCTAAACTACATACCTATATTCCTAAATCATTACTCATATGATGGAGTGCAAAGTGTTAAGGTAATAGTTTTTGAGGTAACTATGCATTCTCATAGTTTATAGGAGACAAGTGTCATGTGGGTAATAGTTTAGAGAGTATGTGTGCATTATTTGATTCTCATAATTTAATAAAATAAGTGTAAAATGTGGTATAATTTAGAAAAATAAAAAGTAATTTTTCTTAAAAACATATAATGGTAATAATAATGTATCAAGGCCAACTCAAATATTTAAAACAATTCCTCATCTGACTAAGATAAGTATAAAATGAGGGGAAAAGTTTTTCTTTTTATGTGGGGCCACCGAAAAAAGCTTGAAAGCTCAAAAAGGTGGTTTTATTTTTGGCTTGCCAAATGTACTAAAAAATGGCAAAGGGAGCCTTTAAGTTACAAACAGCTAAAAAGGCCCAATGATATATATATATATATATATATATTTTTTTTTTTTTTTTGGCCTCTTTGTTTATATTGATGAGAAATGGAAAAGATTTATAGCTTTTATGCCCTCTCAAACAAGAGTTAGTATTAGGTGTCGCGGTGATATGTAACTCTCCTCTTATATGGGGTAAAATTTTCTCCAACAACTGGATTATGGTTTATGAATAAGAGGAAGTGAATGTATACCTTCATATCATAATAGGCCATTTAACTAATTCATTTGTAGTGATCTTTGTTTTTCTAAAAACATGTGAGGCTGATCAAAATTGGTATTTAGACAAGATTACCAAAACTTCTCTTATAAGATCCATTGAATGCATACTTTTCAATGCTGTTCTACATTTTACTCCGCTAATGCATACTTTTTTTTTTTTTTTTTACTTTTTCATTGTCTTATATTTCTCAGAGAATTGGTTAATGGGTTTCTTCTTTCACTGGAGATTGTGGGTCTTCAATCTTTCTGCATTATGAATATATCTTTAAAAAATTGGGTATCTTTGGACAATTGGCAAGTTCGAATTAGTCTATCGTGTTCAACATGGAATTTTGAACACATAGTTGATAGTAACTTGGAAAAGAGTGACAATTAGGGGTGTCAATTTGAGTTAGCGTGTCGGGTTCGTGTCGTGTCGAGGTAGGGGTATTCAACTAAATGGCTCAACCTTAACCCGACCCATTTAATAATCGTGTCATGATCCTTTAACCCTAACCCTACTTGTTAATAAGGCAGGTTGACCTGACCTAATCCATTTGACACACTTAATAAACGAGTTGTGTTGGGTTGACATGAATGTAACACAACCCATTTCAACCTACATAATATCAAATATAACATTCATCTAGAAATAATTATTTTTACATCCTAAAAAGCAGTACATACACTTTAAGTTTTCAACCCACATTCAAAATAATATAGTTTAACAAAAATATAATATTCATCTAGAAATAAGTTTTTTACACTTCAAAAGAAGTGCATACACTTCAACCCAAATTCAAAATAACAAAGTTTCACAAAAATAAAATAACATAGTTCAACAAAAATTTAATATTCTTGGAATTCGCCAAAAGCTAAGTATCAATATTAAAAGAATTTGAGCAAATAGTAGACTAATCCTGACTATGACCACGATTATCATCCATAAATTCTTTGTTGATGTCCAAATTCATAACATTTTCCACAAGTTCATCCAATTTCATTTGTGTAAGTTTTATGCAAAAAAAAAAAAAAAAAAAAAAAAAAAAAAAAGTAGTTCTAAGGTCTGCAAAGTTTCAATTTCCAATTATATCCCTTGTAAATTTTTGTAATTATCCACTTTTCCTTTTAAATTTAAAATATATGTTGGATATAAAAGGTATTTGACAAATCTAAAATAAAGTAAATATTTATTTGTTATATGAGTTAAACGGATTGTGTTAAGTGGGTCATTTCGGGTTGACACAAATAAATTGACATGTCAAACGTATTTATTGCGAGTTATGCGGGTTGACCCATTTATGATCCATTTCTTATCATGTCGCTTTCGAATCAACCCGTTTATGACCCAAACCCATTAAGGCCTAATCCTAACCCGAAAAAACCCATATCGGGTTCATGTCATGTTCGCGGGTTGGGTCGAACATTGACACCCCTTGTGACAATAATCACTTAGCCACTTTGTGAAATACAATGGACTAAGAAAAAAGGGGGAAAAAAGGGAATATAGTGGACTAATTCAACTTCCATCAAATGTCTAAACGCCCAATAATCCCGTCTAAAGCTTATCCGCACCAAATGATAGATTTTTATGTTGCAAATAATCTACTTTATTAACTCGGCTGGGGAAGTTGTGCATAAAACTGTGCATCAAAAAAAAAAAAAAAAAAACTGTACTCCAACAGAGGGGTCAGGAGGTGATGTAAAATTTTTATTTGAAGCCATGATGAATTTGCTTCAATTTTGCCCCCAACATTTACTTGAATTTGTCCCCCAATCTGCAAAAATATTTCCCATGCATGCCTGTTGTCTTTAACAGTCCTTCAACCCTTTAACATTTATAGGTGTAAGTGATAATTCAGCTTGATTTTTTTTTTTTTTTTTTTTTTCCTTTTTGGTGTAAACTTGCAATTTATTTCTTATTATAAATAGTACCTATAGTAAGATGTATGGAAAGATTGAATGAGCATCTTGAGGGGAATCAAGTGTTTAAGAGAGAAACCAACCACCTGAGGATTTTTAAACTTTTCCCATAAAATAAATGAGGTTCACACAAATAACAGGCATCCCTAATGAAAATTTTCAACTTTTCATGTTGACTAATACCAGCATAAACAAAGAAAAATGTTAGGAGAAGTTGTTTAGTTTTAAGTTTGAAAGGTTTTTCAGAAATTCTACTTTTCATTCTTTATTAAAAAAACATGAATCTGCAGGAGATATTTGCAAAAAATTTTGGGTAGAGAATGAGTAATGCTATTGGTAAGACAAAAGGAGCAAGCTATTTAGGATAGGTTTGTGGGATTAAAAGTGGGAAGAAGATCATATTCATTCCAAATAAATTTATTTTACGATTCAAATTAAATATTAAATAGTGCCTATTTTATTAGATCCAAAAAACAAAAACACTAAAATCTTAATTGTCAAGTGAAATAGAAAAATTAAGTATGCAATTGCATATTGTAAAATAAGGGGAAAGTTAACGATGCCTGAAGATTTGAATTAAAAAATAATTTTAGAAACTTTTTATGGAAAAAAAAGTAATTGATTTTTTTATAATTTTTTGTATATATATTTTTTTTTTCATAAAAGTGGTATCAAAATTTTTCTAAAATACTCAATTAACAAATGTCCTAAGAATACCCATTAATTACAAATAAATTTTTATTCAACATCTTCTTTAATATTGCTCATTGAATTGATAATTTGACTAGCCTTGCACTCCACTAAAAAAAATATGAAACGTTTGGTTTGAGGAAGAAAAAAAAATCAAGTAAAATCACAATGAGAAATTTGTATTAGTGGTTTTTAAGGTTTCATGATTTTCATAAGATTTTGGGTTCGAAACTTTTTATTAGCATCTTAGAGCCACCTTAAAGAATTTCTTCTTGTAATTATCCAATGTGTGTGGGATGGGAGGATTGTACAAACTCAAAAAAAGTCAGGTACTCGTAAATGTTTTTTTTTTTTTTTTTTTTGAGAAAGAGTTGGATAACTTTGTTTGTAAAAAAAATCGTATTATTATTATTATTATTATTTTGATTGGAAAAATCGTATTAATTAACATTAGGCATGAGTAACATTTGTCGGTGGCTTCAACTTTCAGGAGAAGAAACACAAAAGACGACAACACCCAGCTTTTTTTCCCAAATTAACATCCGACTACAAACGTTTGAAAGTCTAAACAAAGGCCAAAAACGGAAAGTAATCAGTTCATGTGCCTAGTCCCTGTAAATAAATAACACACACAGGCCCTGAGTCAACGAATCAAAGGGTTTTGCTTCTCCTTCTTCTTCTTCACACTCTCAACAGTCTCAGAAAGAGGGTTTAGAGTGTGTATGGTTGGGTGGTTGCCCTTCTCTGAACCCAATGATTTCTATCAACTTCGCCCTTCAAATCGACCGCCCATTACCCTTCTCTCCTAAACCCCTATTCCCAAAGATCAATATCAAAACAACAACAACAACAACAATAAAAATAATAATAATAATAAATAGCATATCTCTCTTTCTCTCTCTCTCTCTGTTGCTGTGTTGGTGTTGGTGTTTGTATCTGTTTCTTTTTTTTTTTTTTTTTTTTTTTCAGATTCATGATCTCTCTCTCTCTCTCTCTCTGGACACATATAATGAAAGAGGCTGTGACGATGGCTTTGTTGATGTTAAGAGTGTGGAAGATCCGAGTACTGTTGAAAGGATCCGTTTTGTTTGGCGGGGCAACCCGGATGGTCTCTTTGTGAATTTTTTATCACATCTAGGCAACCGGTTTTTGTTGCAGCCATGACGGAGTCTCTTTCGCTTGCCTGATCGGAGAGCCCAATCTGAGCCTCACCCATTTCCCCCCCCCCCTTCTCTCTCTCTCTCTCTCTCTCTCTCTCTCTCTCTCTGTTTTTTAGATCTAGCATCGTTTATTTTTTGTTCTTTCCTGTTTGGCTAGCGAGAAAATGAGGGAAAATGATGAACATTTTGAATGAAACGCAGATTTTATTTATTATGTTTGTGCCTATGTGTGTTTTGCAGCTTTTGCTTCTACATTTTCTATTTTTCTTTACCGTTTTTTAATAAGAGTATTTTTGGCATTTGAGTTTTGAATTGCAATTCCGAATTCCATTTCTCTTTCATTTAGCTCAATCAAATCAACGGCAGCTGGAGATTTGGAATTTTGGGATTGAAGAAAGTAGCTCTTATTTTATTTATTTATTTTTTTTGAGAATCAAAAGTAGCTCTTTGTTACGAGGATATATGGTTTTTTTTTTTTTTTAATTTTATTTTATAAAGAGTTATATTTTTTGATAATCTTTTTATTAAAAAAAAAACACTCTTTATTTTTATAAAAAGTTATGTTGCATCCACATTTGTAGAGTAAAATTAATTTCATTTTACCCAGTTTCTTTTCAAATCAAGAATTATATAAATTGTGACCAAATTTTGAGAATAGGTTTTGAACCTACATTTCTCCCTTCAAAACATTAGAAGATTTTAGTATAATTTGTATTTTGTAGGAAGTGAAAGGATTAGTGGAGGGGTAAACCATCGGAAATATGAATTTTATTTTGAAACGTGAGTTAATTAACTTCTTTTTTTTTTTTTTTCTTTTTTTTTTTTCTCATAGGGTGTTTGAGTCAGCTTACGTACACCTCAACTAATCTTCGCTCGCAGTTAGAGCCTGCTGTTGGCCACAAGGTGTTGCAACTAATGGAACTCGAACGGGAAAGCACACCCAATCGAACCCACAACCTTACCTAGTAGTGAACAAACCATTGGGTCATGCTTGGTGGTTTTAACATTTTATTTGGTTCTTTAAAAAATTATTTTTTATTCATTAAGTAAAATGTCCATAATATTTTTATAATATTTTTACAATAAATCTTAAATGACATGTTGTTTTTGGTTGTTACTAGTGGGAAAAAAAAAATAGATTTGAGTTCAAATTAAAACTAATAATAACTTACCAGTTATAATTTATTGTAAAAATATTGTGAATGTAGCTCTTTATTACGAGGATATATGGTTTTTTTATTTATTTATAAAGAGTTATATTTTTTTGATAATCTTTTTATTAAAAAAAAAAAAACACTCTTTATTTTTATAAAGAGTTATGTTGCACCCACATTGGTAGAGTAAAATTAATTTCATTTTACCCAGTCTCTTTTCAAGTCAAGAATTATATGAATTGTGACCAAATTTTGAGAATAGGATTTGAACCTACATTAGAAGATTTTAGTATAATTTGTATTTTGTAGGAAGTGAAAGGATTAGTGGAGGGGTAAACCATCATAAATATGAATTTTATTTTGAAACGTGAGTTAATTAACATTTTATTTGGTTCTTTCTTTTTTATTACTTTTTTATTTGTTCAGTCATAATATTTTTATAACAAATCCAAGTGATATGTTGTTTTTTGTTGTTACTAGTGGACAAAAAAAAAAAAAAAATAGATGTAAGTTCAAATTAGTACTAATAGCAGCTTTCCACCTATGATTTATTGTAAAAATGTTGTGAATGTAGCACTTCTCTTGTTCTTTATAAGATTGACTGACCTCACCTTCCATAATTCGTAATTTGAATTAAAACATTTCCTAAAGTAAAAAGCTTTGCATCAAATTTGGCAATAAATCTATGAGGTGGGTTTTTTATTTTTATTTTTGAAAAAATAGGTAAGTAATTTCATTTAACCTAATTCGACTCTCTTGAGAGAGTAGGCTACACTACAGATCATGTGGTATAGCTTCTAGCCAAAAATCAAAATCACTAGCCATAAGAGCTCTTCTTGCAATCAAAATCACTATTAGTATTTGGTGGATTTTCAACTAAACAATAGGATTTATCTTTCCAGAAAGCGTGACATTACCATTATGGTGGGGGCTAAAATCTCGCTCCATCCCTACGACCACTTATGTAAGGTGCAAAAAATCCACGTGAGACAAAGCAAGGAGAGGCGGGTCAGGGTAAGGCGGGGCAAAATTGTCATCCTTACTTATATAGGATCAATAAAAGTGTTTCTTCAAATTAAATCATAGGATTGAATTTAGAATCAACGTTTTCATAAGTAAGAAAATTAAAGTGAAAAAAAAGTAAAAATTACATTTTGTTTCCTTAAACTATGCTAATTTATAAGAATGCACACTTATCCTCTTAAACTATACCCCATCTTACGCTTGTCCCCCCTAAATGATAAAAATGCACACTTTAACCCCTCAAAACACAATTCACTCCTAAACTATGAACATGTGCACTTCATTCCCTAAACTATTATCCATGGAATGGAATGCAAAGTGTTATAAGGGTAGTAATTTAGAGGGGGTAAGTGTGTTATCTCATAGTTTAAGAGGGGCAAGTGTTATGTGGATAATTATTTAGAGGTAAGTGTAAAAGGGGGTAATAGTTTAAGAAGTAAGTGTGCATTCCTATAATTTAAGAAGGTAAAGTGTAGTTTTTCTAAAGAAAACAAAAATTATGGTAATAATAATGTATCTAGGGGGCAATAGTTCAGAGGAAACATTTTTCTTCTTAATTTTTTTTTTAATTTTTTATGTGGGACTACCAAAATAAGCTTAAATGGTCAAAAAGTAGGTGTTTTTTTTGGCTTGACAAAAAAATGGCAAAGTAGATTTAAGTTACAAGTAGCTAAAAAGACTATTTATTTAATTTTTAAAAATTTTTTTTTATTTATATTGACGATAAATTGAAAATATTTGTGACTTTTTATGCCCAGTCAGGAGCTAGTATTAAGTGTCACGAGAATATATAACCCTCCTCTCATATGGGTTAGAACTTTCTCAGATTATAGAGCTATGAATAATAGGATATGAATAGATTATACTATATTATAACAAAAGGGCCATTTACCTATTCACTTGCAAGGATCTTTGCTTTTTCTGAAAACATGTTAGGCTAATCAAAATTGGTATTTAGACAAGATTACCAAAACTTCTCTGATGGGATCTATTGACTAGTTAGGAGTAGATGAAGGTGAGACTAAGGGTTGGATTGCATTCTATACGTCTCCTTTGATAATCATTTTTATCAAAACCCACCCTAATCATTTTTATCAAAACCTACCTTCGGCTGTGAGCTTAATCTTACTAGAAAAATTATTCAAGTTTATGCGAGGAATCCTCCCTGCCCTGTGTGGGATCTATTGTAGGGCTCACACCCTTTATGAAAAGAGGGAGTACTCTACATTTAAAAGCGAATAATTTCTTAGTTCACAGAGGATCATATTCGCCAAATATTTAAGACCATATAAAAGGGATTAGATCCTCTTAGTATCTATATACTATTATTATGCAAGATTTATTTTCTTTAGTTGCTGTCAAGCAAGTTTATTTTATATATTTTTTGGAATGAAATGAATTTACCTAAACTAAGGGTTAACTTGTTGATTCTCAATATATATATATATATATAGAATTGTTTATTATGTTCGCAAACCATAATATGGTCCTTTGGGGAATATATGATGATCCCACTTATTGTAATTAGACTATTAGAGTAATATCACTTACATCTGTTTATTTTTTCAGGTAAACTAATATAACTTTCACTTTTATTTGTTATTAATATCATTTTTATGTAAAAGAAAAATTTAACTGATGTCTTAAGGATACTAGTTTATGAAATATTTTTAAAAACTTTTTTTTATGAAAAAAAGAAGAATAATTAATTATTTGTAATGGTTTTTTTACACTTCTTATTAAGTAGTGTAAAAAATTTCCTAAAACATTTTATTAACAATTGTAGTAGGAACAACCTATAATTGACCTTACTTAAATATAGTTTAAAACACCAAAAATATATATATACTGAAAATTTCACATTGGATAATACTTACATAGTCCAAAGGCTCTCATATAAGAGATAGGCTCCACGAGTCCTACATGTGAGGTCCATCCTTTATACAAGAGCACGTAGTATTGCTTGAAGGATTATTTTTTAAGATAAAATTTAGATATAATATCTTAAGTATTATTTTTAAAATTTTTCATTTAAGATTGAGCTATGTGACTAATTAATTAAAAATTACACTTTTATTTTATAAAAAAAAATTTACATATCAAAATTTTAAGAAAAAAACCTAAATAACAATATCTAATTTTTCTTAATTATTTTGTTTTGTTTTGTTTTTTTTAGCAGAATTTTCACCATTGTTTAATTAATGTGGCATGTTTATTGGTGCACAAGGATCCAAGCACCAATACAAAATGAATGATGCGGATAGGCATGAGTGACATTTGTTGCCGGCTTGGCTTTTGAGAAAAATAACACAAAGACGACAACACCCTCCTTTTTTTCCCATTTAAACATTCTACAACAAACGTTTGAAATTTGAAACAAAGGCCAAAAACGGAAATTGGTCAGTGCCTGTTCCAACTCCCTGAAAGCAAATAAAGACAAACACAGGCCCCGAGTCAAAGAACCAAAAGGGCTTTGCTTCTCCTTCTTCTTCCTCACACTCTTAACAGTTTCAGAAGGAGGGTTCAGATTGTGCATGGTTGGGTGGTTGCCCCTCTCTGAGCCCAATGATTTCACCAATTTTGCCCTTCAAATCAACCACCCAAGTCCCTTCTCTTCCAAACCCAAAACCCAAAAAAAAAAGAAAAAGAAAAGAATATCTCATATCTCTCTCTCTCTCTCTCTCTCTCTCTCTCTCGGTGTGTGTGTGTGTGTATGTATATATGTATGTGTATCTGTTTCCTTTCTTCTTTTCTGATCTATGATTCTTTCTTTCTCTCTCTCTCTCTCTCTGGACACAATAATGAAAGAGGCTGTGACGATGGCTTTGTTGATGTTAAGAGTGTGGAAGTTTCGGGTATAGTTGAAAGGGTCCGTTTTACTTGGCGGGGCGACCCGGATGGCCTCTTTGTGAATTTTTATCACATCTAGGCAACCGGTTTTTGTTGCAGCCATGGCGGTGTCCCCTTTTTGCTTGCCTGATTGGAGAGCCCAATCTGAGCCTCATCCCCCTTTCCCCTCTTTCAGATCTCTCTCTCTCTCTTTTGTGTGTGTGCTTTTTTTTTTTTGGTTTGAAGCCCAGCGGATCTGGCTTTTATATTTTGATCTTCCCTGTTTGGTTACTGAGAAAGTGAGGGAGAAGCTCCCGATGAACGTTTTGACTAAGAAAAGTACAATAGTTTCACTTTGCATTCAAGAAAATGATAAACATTTTGACTGAAGTGGAAATTATATTATGTTTTGCTTTGCTTATGCATTTTCTAGTTTTCTTTACCGTTTTATCATGGTGTTTTTTGCCTGTGAGTTTTGGATTGGAATTCGGAATTCCCTTTATTATCTTTATCTTAGCTTCATCAATCAGAGGCAACTGGAGATTTGGAATTGATGAAAGTAGCTCTTTTTACGAGGAAATAGGAAATGTACACATTATTTTTTTTAAGAGGAAATGTACACATTATTCTTTATTTTGTTAATGTACACATTATTCATACATTGTGAGTGAGAGATTATGTGCATCAGAAATGTACATAATATACTTTTTTTGGCTTCAGGGTCTCATTCATTGCATCATTAGTTTTTATTCTTAGATTATCGACATTTTATTTGTTTAGTAAAAATGTAAGTGTAAATAATCAATGATCCCAAAATATTTTTGGATTGTCACCAAAAATTTGTAATTTTAAATTGAAATTTTTCCTTCAAGTTTCATATCACATTTGTCACAAAACCTATTTTGTGGATTTTCAACTGAAGAGTAGACCATTCAACTTGAATACGCTACATTGTATTGCACCCTAATTTGAGTAATGCTTTGTTACCCCAAAAAAAAAAAAAAAACTTACAACATTTTTCATAATAATTAAGATTCTGATTTGAGTTTACCACTAATATGGCATTGCTTTCTTTGGGTGTGAATTGCCCTAATCCACTAGCCGGACAATTTAAAACGGTAGTGTTTTTAAAAAACGAAAAAAAAAAAAAAAATTCAAACATGACATTGAGAAACGTATTTTTCATAAAAATTAATAAAGTGAAAATTATAGTAATAGTAATAATAAAATATAAATATAAGTTTTTAAAACTATACAACCTAATAGTAGCATCGAGATTTTCTTTTGAAAGCATGAATTTGATTAAATAGATGTTAATTAACTTTTTAAATTGTATTTCTTTTATTTTTCTAGTCGAAGATTTTAACAAACATGCTTAAACATTTAGATGTTCTTTGTTGATGCATATAAAATTACGATTTTTTTTTTTTGGGGGGTGGGGGGGACACCAAAATAAGCTCAAAGGCTCAAAGCCCCAAAAAGTTGGTTTTTTATTTTCTATTTTTTGGGCTTGCCAAACGCATTCAAATCAAAACGCTGAAAAAACAAAATGTTTAATTTGCAAGCAACCAAATGGATCCAATGACTTTCTGTTCATAAGGGGAAAAAATCCATGACCTTGAGCGCCTCAATCCCATGTATTTTCAATGCAAAATAGAAGTAGTGCGGTTTAAAGAGTATATAATAGACCTATTTGAGATTATTTATGAACTTAAACTTGAACCCCCACAAAGTGAGCTTGGAACACTACATAAGTTGAAGGTCCATGATAAGGCCAATGCGATGGCCACAAACACAAAACTAAACACTGATTAGAGATGCTGTATTTGCCACAAAATTTGAATGGTTAACCTAAATTAAAACAAATAGGTTGGCTGCATCTAAGGCATACTAACCACATTCAACAAATTCAACAGGTTTCCAAGGGGATTGTTTCCCTTCAGCAAAGTTCAAAATTTGGGATTGGTCAAATGTTTGCCCAAAATAATCATTAAAACAGTCAATCCTATTATCCAACTAAAAACAAAACTCAAAGTTGCCATTTTTTCCCCTAAAATCCAACAATCAAAAACCTTAGTTCTTATGGAAAGATGTATAATAAGAGATTTCTTAATCCATTATAAACTCCCAAAGAATGAGGCAAGAATAGATCAACTTCCAACATCCAATTTTACACTATTTTGAATTGGGGTAAATCCAGTAGCTTGAAAATAGTGTTTGTGCGTGCTTCTTTAGGCCACACAAAAAGAGTAGACCCTAATGGTATTTATATGCTGTTGTCAAGCAAGACTTAGTCAAGGTTTTTACATACCAACCAACGAATTTATTTAAGGTCTGTTTGGATACCACTTATTTTGTTGAAATTGAAAACTTATTGTTGAAAGTACTATAAATAAAAGTAAAAGTTGATTGAAATAGTACAGTGAGGTTAATAAATAGTACAAAAAATGCAGTGAGGCTCATAAATAGTAGCAAAAATAAGTTGAATAATGAAATAATTTTTATTTTTCATTGGTATTCAAATGGAGGCTTAACCTGCAGGTAGATAGAATTGCTTGTTTTGTTCCCAAACTAGGACATAGTCATTTGGGGAATAGATGATGCTATTGAGAAGGGGATAAAAAAAAAAAAAGAATAAAGTTAGGGACACACCAGTTTTCACATTATTAATTTATTTTATAATTGTTGATATAGTTTTTTTATTTTTTTTTTATTTTTTGTACATGATAGAAATTCTACTCTAATCTAATTTAAGTGTATATGTGTGTGAAACTTATTCCTAGAGACTTAAGCTCCGACTCTTATAATTGTTAATATAGTTTGTTGTAAATAGATTAATACCACTCTTACTCAAGTCCATCATTGATACTAATTTTATTATGCATTAATTACAATAGAGTTAGTGTTAATTATTTCTTAAAGAGAAATGCTATGTCTACAATATTTCTACAACATTTTTACAACATTTCCTAAGTGGCAGATTGTTATTGGTTATTATTGTTGGGGCAAAAAAGTAATCTTAGTGTTAGTTTCAAATTTGAACCAATAACAACTAACCACCTGTGATTTGTTGTAAAAATATTATAAAATTGTTGTAGACGTAGTATCTCTTTTTCTTAAAAAGTAAGTGTACTCCTTAACTTTTTACGTTTGTAAATTTAATAATAAAAGAAAAAAAAAAAAAACTAGGAAAAACAATAGTATAATACAACAACTTTTTAAAATTACCATCATATCCCCTACCTCGCAAGAATCCAAGGATATGCATTGACAAGAACACCCTCCTCTTCCACACCACGCCGGCCTCAAAGGATGAAGAAGTAAGGGTAAAAATGGAATAAAAGTACAAAACCAAAACAAATGTAAAAGTATATGGGTACAAAGAAAAAAAATATAAATAGAGGATGGAGGCAGAAAAGTAGGGTTCACTCTCATTAGTTTAAGAATGAGGCTCTGCTCTCAGAGAGGCCGCGGCGTTCTGAGGGTGGTTGCCCTTCTCTGAATGCTGCCGGAGCCGATGATTATCTTATCTAGCCTCTGTTACGAAACCGCCCTCCTCTCACACACACACACACAAACAAACATATATACATATATATATATATATCTCTACTCTCTCTCTCTCTCTCTCTCTCTCTCTAATCTCTGTCTCTCTATCTCTCTATCTCTTTCATTATGAGGCGGTGATGATTTTTTCAACTTGATAACCAGACGATGGGAAGAAAATGGGTACCCGTTTCTTGGCGGGGCGACTCCGAGTTCGAGCTACTGTGGGAAAATGACTTTTATGCCCTTTTCCCACAGAGCTTGTCTCTTTGTTGCAGCCATGGCGGTGTGCCTTCTTTTTTCTCTCTTGTCTGACAAAAGGCGAATCTGAGCCTCCCTCCCCTCCCCCCTCCACCCATTTTGATTTTTCTTAAAAATTGATTTATTATTATTATTATTTTTGGCTGATCTCGTATTTTTCTTTTATGGGTTTTTAAAAAAAAAAAAAAAAAAAAACTAATTAGGATATGTTTGTTTTAGCTTCAATTCAATAGTTTTTTTTTTTTTTTTTTTTTTTTTTTTTTTTTTTTGTGGAAAATGAAGTTAATGGTATTGAAATCTTTGAAGTCTTGAATTAGGCTGATTCGAAGTCCAAACACGCTCTTAAAATGGATCTGATGTGTACATACTGACTTATCTGATGAAAACAAAATTGCTGGAGAAATAGAATTTAATTGTACACTATTTGTGTTTTATTGGGTAATGCAATAAGGGGCTGAATTCAATTGAAAAACCTAATGAGCTGTGCCTGAGTTGAATACAATTATATTTACTTTAAAATGTAAGTTGATATACCAGAAAACTTGGAGATAACAACATTTTTAGTGAACTTTTAGAAGGACTAGTAGACATTGATTTCACTCTCAGGAGTAAAATTTACCTAGTCAAATGCCAAGAGATTTTATAGCTTAATTGGGTTGAAATTCCTCCTCCCCATTTCCAAATTATGATAAGAAATAAAATTATGGGTTGCTCATATAAAAGACAGATTAGGTGTGTGGAATGAGGCTGCATTTTGCAACATTCAAACTAGGAGAATTGTCATGGCGAGTGTGTCTATTAGTTGGCTGCATGCAATGAGGAGAAAGGTAAAGTAGTTGAGATGGCTTTCTAAGAAATGTAATGGCTTTCAAATTCAAATGGATACATCCAATGCATGTCTCTTTCTTTTTTTAATTTTAATGTAATGAAATTGCAGACAAAAGCCACTGGTTTTTGTTATTGTAAGATGTGGCTCCTTATCTATTATTATCGCCAAAGAGAGAAGCTATCAAATTGTAAAGATTTGGATAAGATAGAAGTAATAAAATCTGATTCTTAGTGATAGAATTTGTTTGTAATTCAAATTCATCTTCTCATATTAATTCAAATGTTGTAAATACTACCTTACCCGGTGACAAGCTTGAAGTTCAATTTTTATTCTAGTTGTATATTCTTACCATCATAGACCAACAAAATCAGTGAAGCAGAGAGTTCACCTTGGAGGTGACAAAGATAAGCATCCAAAGATGGCGGGTGATGAAGAAGAGCAGAGAGCTCCAGTTAACAGAGCTGTAACTTGACTTTTGGTATAAATCATGGTGATTTTATTAGGATTTCCAGTTATAATTGGAACTTCTGTAATTGAACAGTGATAGTTTAATTATCTTGATTGATATGTAGGTAGAGATAAAGATTCTAAAGAACAAAGATGGAGAAAGTAGGCAAGATCACCATTTAGCAATTGCGCACAATTGCCACTGAAAAGCTGCCAGATTCAAATTGCACAAGTATAGAATTGGCATTGAGAGTTATATAGCAGGGATGGTAGCTAACATGGGAATTAATATTGACCCTCCTGTTCTTGAACCCAAAAAGAAGGAACTTGTTTGTAGATCCCTCTGTTATATATTTTAGTCGCAGATCATGTGATGCATGAGAATATATAATTATTTTAAGAGGTGGTATAATTTATAATTTATTTTCTAAATTTTATTGTAGATAATTTACTTTCTCTAAAAATTAAAAAAAATTTAAAAGTAATTTCTATCTCTCTATTTTTACAAATATATAATTTTATCATTTTTTTATTGATATATATTTTATAAGTAGTCCATATTCTCCTAACTATTGTTATTAACGTTATATATTTTCTAATTTATTTTGGTACAATTAAAATTTTTAAGTGTCAAATTTCTTATTTTCTTAAGGAGATTATCATAATAATAAAAATTTATCATATAATTATAATTGATTTTACTCAAATAATTGATAATGTTCTCAACCCAAACCACTTCTTTTCCTATTCTTAAGTAAGTATACCAAAGTAGATTGAACTAGACCAAATGGACCGAATGGATTGAATTGAACAAAATAGACCACATGTACCGAATAGATTGAATTGGATCGAAAATAGACCAAATGGACCAAAGTGGACCGAATTGAATCGAAGTGGATTGAATGGATTGAATTAGACAAAAATGAACCAAAATAGATCATATAAACTGAACTAGATCAAAAAGAATTGAATTGGACTGAAATTGACCAAATTACGCCGAACTATAATTAGTAAACATAACTCAAAAAATTAATAATAATCACAATAATGAAGCGATATGAAACCTTGATATAAGTAATGAATTTTAATGTAATGGAAGTGTTTTGTTCTAGAAGTCACATCAATCTGTTTTGTTATCACATTAATATTTTAAACTAAATTATTATGCATGCATTTATAATTCTAGGTGCTTGTGGATAGTTTTATTCAAGTTGAAATCGATACCATGTAGAGAAAGTTGGTACACCACAAAATAGCATATTAGGAAAACCACTTGCATGTAATATTTTAATATTTTATACAAAAAGAAAAAAAAATGGAAAAAGAAAAAAAAAAACCTTTGTTAAGGGCTTTATTATCTCTAACTCTTGAAATTTATGAAAATGACATATGATTCTCTAAGAGGGACCAGAATTGGACCCTTCAACCTGATATTGAATACTACATTAGCATACAAATATGAATATATTAGTGGAATGAGATTTTTTTTGGGGTGAGTATTAACTAAAAATTAATAACTAATGTCTCCGTCCATAGTGTTTGTCCATAGTGTCCATCCATAGTGGCGGCTCTAGGATTTTTTTTTTTTCTAGGGGTTCAATAGTGTTGTAATTTTTGTGAGCTAAAAGTGGTGTAATTTTTCGCTAATGAAGAAGAAGAGTGTAGGGAAAAACAATTTCATTCTGCGACCAATTGCAAAGTAAGCCAGAGTTTGGAGAGAATGTTTATTTATTTATTTTTAAAAACGAAGTAGCAATTTCAAGAGAAGAGCTACTGACACAACACTTTCACAATAAAATATAGGTGGCAAGTTATTAAAGATATATAAAAAAAAAATGACGTCATTTGTAGGTCTAGATAAAAACCAATTAAAACTTACCACTTAACCTTTATTGTAAAATTATTGTAAAAATAGTATTAAGATGATCATATTCAAGCTCATTTCAACTAGGGTTAAACAAAATTTAGGATTAGGGTGTTTAAAATTTTATTTTAGGGGTAAAAAAAAATTATATATAATTTTTGTTTTTTGGCCAGGTCTTTGAACCCCTTTGGGTTGGCTGTAGAGTTGCTCTGTCCATGCAAGGTGTTTATATTACACGTATTTTTTTATTATAAGTTACATTTAGATTAAAAAATGTGTAAAGTTATGGTAGTGAAAAGTGATGATCATATCATGGTTGATAAGTTATAATTAGTTTTGAGAATCAGTAAAGACATTAATGGAATATTGCATACTTTAGCATTTATAATTTTATATACATAGTTTTAAAAGAAATGATGGAAAGAAAATGATGACACGACTGTTAATGTGTCACAACAAAAATGTAATAACAATAAATGTGAATGAGTAAAGACATTAATGGATTATTGCATACTTTAGTATTTATAATTTTTTATATATAGTTTTAAAAGAAATGATAGAAATAAAATGATGACACGGCTGTTTATGTGACTCAATAAAAGTGTAATAATAATAAATGTTGCGCTTTAACTTTATATATATATATATATATATAAAGACTCGATTTGAACTCTTAGCCCAAAAGGTGTATGAACTCAAGCTCAAAAAGCCCAAAATAATAAATTTGTAGAGAATGGGTTGGAAAATTGGGTTTTAGTGAATTAAGCAACAAGTCAATGGATTTTGATGACAAAGGGAGAAAGATTATAGACGTTCTCTAAAGAAAATCATCCTCAGCCAAGTCCGAGGAGACCGATTCTTCTATATTGCTTTTGAAGCGTTATTACAAGTTTGGTTCTAAATCACTACAGTGTTTCTTTATTGATTTTTCGATCCTCCTCCCTTCAGGGGTCTCTTCCATTATATATCTCCCTCCTGATGATCTTGGCCTTCCACTTGTTGATCATCCAAGCCACCACTTGAGTGCCCGTCCCATTAGACACCCCTTTTGGCTTTCTGTGAGTTGTGGTAGCCAATGCAGCACTGTTTAGGGGTCTTTTCCACATAAATGCGACCAAAAAAGTAGCTATAATGCATAAATGCGGTGGTAACAGTTTTTCCTTAGGTACCTCATAGCTTACACTTTTTGGTACACTCGAGATGTACATTCCTGAAACTGGAACTTCCTAGAAGGTTGTTTTGATCAATGGAATCCATATTTGGTTTGTGTTTAGCTTGTCCGAGGAGGTATTACTCCTCATACCACCTTCCCAATCATATTATGTTCATGAAGGTCTGAGCTTAAACCACTAGCTACTGTTTAATTGTCCTCGGATCACCCATGTTCTTAACCAAGGCCCAAGGCCCAATACCGAATTTGAGCCTTTATCCTTACAATAGCCCCTAAAAATTCCAATTTTCCCCTCTTATCCGAGGAGAAAATTGGGGTTTTGATTTTAAAAGATAGCATCATCTAATTCCTCGATTCACACGTGCGGGAGTGCTGTTCTGCGCGTCCCATAATTGTTTTTGACGCTCCAGAGTCTGCGAGGCGTCATTAATTGCTCTAGGCGGCACTTTGTTCCCCAAATCTAACGGTGAGACGCAAATCTAACGGTTGATATTTCTTTTGGAGTTTCGAGCAGGGTAACTCCCACTCATTTCACCCTCTATATAAAGCGTATAGGAAAATCATTTCTCCATTTCACAAGCCTTTAAGCACTCCAGATATATCAAACACTCATACTCTCAAAACTCTCTAAGTCTCCAAACTTCTCACAACTGCTCGTCAGAAAATATTTTGAAAACCTTTCTAAAGGTATCAGAGACTAGCGCACGCTTTAGTTCCTGTAAGTTTACATTCTTTTAAACATTTCTTGTTCTCCTCGGCCACTCTCCTCGGCCTTCCAGTTCTTGTTTCCTCACTTACAAATTCCAGTCACTTCTTTTTAGGTTGTCCACATGGGTAGATTCGCAAATCTAGTAGACTCCTCTGCCAAAATAGAAGTCTTTAAAGATAAGTACCATATACCTTAGGAAGTTGGCCTGCAATATTGTTCCTCGAAACAAATAGTGACGCATAGAGAAAAGGGGGAAGTTGTCATCCCCATGATAGCTTTCATAGAAGGGGGAATGACTTTCCCCATGGATAGGATAACACGAGACTACCTCCTTAACCATAGGATATGCTCCCACCAGTACGCGCCCAACCTATTTAGGGTCTTGGGTCTGCAGCTCACCTGGCACGATGTGGTCCACAAATATGAGTGTCACTCCTAAAAAAACTGCGGGGTATTATCTCAAATCCTGATCTGACGTTGTAAGACTAGTATCGTGTCTGCCTAAGTCCAACAAGGGCATGAAAGACGATTATCTTATAGCTTCAAGAGCATGGCATGATGGCCTTCACTGCCCCGTCTGAGAGGGAGAGCCAGGTGGGGTGCCTTAGGATTAGATTCCTTAGCAAGAGATTTGGACTCTTTAACTCTAACTGTGTTTTGCTCCTTTTCAGTTTTGCTTTCCTTTAACGCTAGATTTTGATTCTCTAACCATGTTTTGCTCCTCGGCTATTTCTGCAGATAAGAGGCAAGTAGCTCCTTGGCTTAGCCTGACCAACGTTGCTGCTCTTAATTACTTGCTGAGATACGAAATCTTCATAAGTGAGGACAAGCAGCTGCGAGCCGTCCAACTGATTCTGGATTTAAAGCCTATATCGAAGATAAGTTGAACACGCCATTAGAGCAGGTGACCCACGGTTGGCCAGGATTAATGTATGAAGACCAGATTTCCTTGCCTAATACAACCTTCCTCCAGTTGCATTGCCAATCCAGCCAAACCCTCCACCATTCGTAGTACCACTCCCATAGGTTCCGCCCCAAGCCGCAGTAATAGAAGAGGAGATAGCATCCTCTTGTTTATCTATTGAAGAAGAGATAGACAACTTCCATTTTGAAGAGGAAGGAGTACCTAGTAGGCTAGTGGATCTCTCGGATTCCGAGACTGAGTCCGATAAGCTTTCCATAACTCTCCTGCCTAAGTTAATTGTTGCCTGTGTTGACACAAGTTCAGAGGAAGAGGAAAGGATGGACCCGTAGAAGGGTAACAGTCTAAAGGGCCTACTGGCCAATAGGAACAAAGGGCAACCTTTGAAAGAAGCCCCCAAGTCCTAAGTACCACCCATTCTTCCCCCTCCTCCACCATTTCCCCCCCTTACTGACTTCGAATTGCACACCATGAAAGATTTAAAGAAGAAAAGACTAGTTGAAGATCTAGAGGAAGGGGAGGTGGGACCTTAAAAGGGGGCCAAACAACAGAGGAAAGCAAAGGACTCGAAGGACAAGAGGGCCTCCTCTGTGGATAACTGGGAGGAAGTTGAAGTGCGTCGAGGGTCGCGTACATGGACTCTTCGGCTAGAGTTGGATGGTGCTCTCATCTTTTGGGATGCCACGATTTGGGAATCTCAAAGAGGGCACGCCACCTATCTTGCCGAGGCCTCGGAGCAGCCTTTTCTCCCCCCTAGAGACATGGAGGGCCTCAGGCGTACTAGGCAACCTGACCTCTTCATGTCATTGAAAAGGGACCTTGCAATGGTAAGTCGGACAACTTTTTTTTTTTTTTTTTATAACCCCTACGCTACTTTCATGCAGGTTACCCAGCAAATTTATGTGGCTGAGGAGTGGGCCACGAATGCCCATGACGAGGTTAAGGCTGAGGCTCAGTCCTGCCTTAAGGTTGAGAAGGCTCCTAGAGCCCTTAAAGCAAAACATGCAAAATTGGCCGATAAGCTAACCATCTCAGAGAGGGAACGCTCAAGCGCCCTGGCTAGTTTGAAGACTGCTGAAGCCCAGGTCGTGGATCAACGCAAGCTGCTTTATACAACAGAGCTGAACTTGGCCACCCAGAAGCAGTTGGTTCTGGATCTCAAGACCGAGTTGCAGAAGGCTAAAGAGGCAGCTCAGCTGGCCAAAAAGGTGGTAAAAGCTGAAAAGCAAGCAGCCTACACCCTCAACATGGAGGAAACGCAGACCAGGCTCACTGAGAAGCTAGCCGAGGCATGTAGGGATTACTGTAATGTAACATGGGCAGAAGCCCTCATCATTGCAGGAGTCCCTATGGACTCGGAGTGGAGGTAACCAAGAAGGACATATTATCATCCTGACATCTATGAAATCCTGGGTGCCCTCCCATCTCCTTCTGCCCAAGCTCTTGAGTTTTCAGAGCATCCTCTAATTGTCCAAATTGCTGTCTCTCTCCCTGAGGCTCAAAAGGGATCCAGCCATGTTGGTGATCAAGGCTAAGGGGCTGGGGGGACCGAAGATAAGGGTAAGGGCAAGGAGAAAAAGCCCTCCTTAGGAGTCAAAAACACTGCCGAGGACAAGGAAGCTACAGCCAGGGCAAAGGTGGCAGAGGCCAGGACAAAATAAGCTGACCTTAAGGCCAAGGATGCTCCCACCTTACAGCCGAGCCAACAACAAGATCCCTCCAAGGCCAAGTAGTACTTAGGATTTAATTTGCAATTTCTTTTGTAGTAGTTTTTTTTTTTTTTTAAATGACATTTTGTCAATGTGTATAATGTATTCCCCCTTTTCTTTCAGTTAATGAATGGACTTTCCTTTCTATCTCTTGTGTTTTTGCTTTTCATGCTTTCAAGCTTACTGTCATTACAAATGAACTTAACCTATTGCCACTTTGGTTTTAATAAAAACTAACAACAATATCCTGCCACTAGTATAAGTAATTTGACTAAGTACTAACAATGAAGAGATTTATCCTATATTTACACTGTGAGTTGCTCTTTCTGTAATGAGGGCTGAATCTAACAAAGACAAGTAATAAACTTACACTTTGATAAATAATTAAGGATTTTAATTTACTCAGAGCTACCAATCTGAGGAGTTGGCTATGATTTTAGATCTGTCTTGACACTTAGTGAAAAAACAAATAGATATCAAGGAGTGTTAATTTCCCCCAAGTGTGTGGTTTGAAGAAGCGTACACAACTAAGGTTCTATTTAAACACTTACAAAGATGTCACAAAGCGTTAATTTCCCCAAAGCATCTGGTCCAAAGACTTCAGGCATGACTAAGGTTCTGTTTAAACACTTATAAAAGATGTCATAGTGTATTAATTTTCCAAAAACATCTGGTTCGAGGACTTCAGGCATGACTAAGGTTCTGTTTAAACACTTAAAAAATGTCATAGTGTATTAATTTTCCCAAAGCACCGAGTCTGAGGACTTCAGGCATGACTAAAGTTCCGTTTAAACACTTATAAAAAATGTCAGTGTATTAATTTCCCCAAAGCATCTGGTTCGAGGACTTCATGCATGACTAAGATTCTGTTTAAACACTTATAAAAAATGTCAGTGTATTAATTTCCCCAAAGAATCTGGTCCTAGAATTTCAGGCATGACTAAGGTTCTGTTTAAACACTTATAAAAAATGTCATAGTGTATTAATTTCCTCAAAACATCTAGTCAGAGGACTTCAGGCATGACTGAGGTTCTGTTTAAACACTTCTAAAGAAAGAACAATGGAAAGAACAATGCCTTTATATAACGAATGAACATATTGATAAAAGAAACTTTTATTAATAATAATACTTTTCAAGGTTGTTTACGTTACAAGGGCGTGGTATTACATGCTCATTTAAGTCTTCTAGAAAATACGCTCCTATACTAGCCACCGAGGTGATGCGATATGGTCCTTCGCCCTAACTTTCCCCAAGTCGGGTTCTTTGTAGTACTTAGAACTTTTCTCAACACCAAATCACTAGGTGCTAGCGGTCTTAGCTTCACATTGGCATCATAACCTTACTTGAGCTTGTGTTGATAATATGTCAATTGGACCATAGCATTTTCTCTTCTTTCCTTGATCAAGTCTAAGCTTTTCTCTAGCAATCTGTTGTTACTGCTTGGGTCAAAAGAGCTTGTTTTCAGCGTTGGAAAGCCAGTTTCTAAGGGGATAACAGCTTCAGCTCCATAAGTCATTGAGAAGGGGGTTTACCCTGTTGATCTGCGAGGTGTGGTTCGGTACGTCCACAAGACATGTGGCAGTTCATCCACCCACTTTCCCTTAGCATCGTCCAACCTCTTCTTGAGTCCACTTACTATGACCTTATTAACAGCCTCAGCTTGTTCGTTCCCTTGGGGATAGGGTAGGGTAGAATTCATATTTATGATTCTCAAGTCACAACAGTATCTCCTAAAAGACTTGATATCAAATTGGAGGCCATTGTCTAAAATGAGGGTGCGAAGGACTCCGAACCGTGCGACGATGTTTTTCTAGACAAATTTTTTGGCATCTACGTCTCTGATGTTCACCAAGGGCTCGACTTCAACCCATTTAGTGAAGTAGTCTGTGCCGACTAGTAGATACCTCTTGTTTCTTGCTGCTTTGGGGAAAGGGCCTACAATGTTTAAATCCCATTGAGCGAACGGCCAAGGGCTGGATAGAGGATTAAGGACTCCTCCTAGTAGGTGTATGTTCGGTGCGAATCTTTTACATTGGTTGCACTTCTTAACGTATTCTTGTGCTTTCCTTTGTATGTTCAGCCATCAATAGCCTTGAGTGATGGCTCTGTGTGCCAAAAATCTGCCTCCGGTGTGGCTTCCATAAATCCCTTCGTGTAACTCCTTAAGGAGTAATTTCGTTGCCTCGGGGTGTATGCGTAGCGGGTATGGTCCAGAAAATGAGCGTTTATACAATTTTTGGTCATCGGACAGCCAGAACCAAGGAGCCTTTCTTTGTATCTTAGCAGCCTTTGACTTCTCCTCGGGCAGGGTATCCTCCTTCAAGAACAGTACTATAGGGTACATCCAGCTAGGTCCCATTTCTAACTTGGTGGACATGAACTACCTCCCTGTTCACCTCTGTGGGCTTACACAAGTCTTCCACCAAGATGACTTGGGGTAAACTTTGTGCCGAGGAGGTTACAAGTGTGGCCAGGGAATCAACATGTGTTTTTCCACTTCTAGGGATATGCAATAGGTTGAAAAATTCGAAGCTTGACTATAAGTGTCTGACCTGGCTCAAGTACCCCTGCATTCTTTTATCTCTCGCTTCAAATTTTCCTTTCACTTGGCCAACGACTAATTTGGAATCCGAGAACATCTCTATTGCTTTTCTACCTATTCTTTGAACCATGGCCATTCCCATCAGTAAGGCCTCATATTCAGTTTCGTTATTTGTGGCCGTGAAGTCTAGCTTCAATGACTTCTCACTAATGATCCTTTCCGGTGATACTAGTACTAGCTCCACTCCGAAACCCTTCTAATTTGCTGCACCATAAACGTACACCTTCCAGGATAAGGGACCTTGTTGAGAGATCATGCTAACCGATTTTTCATCCATATGTTGTGTTTCTGCCCATTCTTCCAACGGGGATTCAGCAAACTTAGCTACCAAATCTGCAAGGACTTGACCTTTGACAGAGGTACAAGGTATGTATTTGATGTCGAAAGCCCCCAACATTGTCCCCTATTTGGTAATCTTCCTCGTATAATCAGCACTTCGGAGCAGGGCTCTGAAAGGGAGCTGAGTTAGGACAACTACTGTATGTGCCTAGAAGTAGTGGGGGAGTTTACGAGTAGCATGTACCATTGCTAAGATGGTTTTCTCTAGTGGCAGATAATGGACCTCAGTCTTGTGCAGTGACTTGCTTACATAATAAACTGGCTTTTGTATGCCGCTATCAACTTGTATCAAGACTAGGCTTACGGCATGAAGGGCTCAAGACTGGACATGATAGGTGGCCGCGGGAGATAATCTTTAAGCTACTGGAAGGCTAAAGCACACTCCTCAGTCCACTCAAATCCCTTTCATTTATTCATTAATAGGAAGAAAGGTTTACATATGTCCGCTGACCGAGAGATAAATCGATTTAAGGCAGCAGTCATTCTGGTGAACTTCTGGACTTCCTTAGGATTCCAAGGTGATTGTAAGCTGTTTATTACTTTAATCTGATTGGGGTTAACTTCAATTCCGCGATGTGTGACCATGTACTCCAAGAACTTCCCCGATCCAACCCCAAAAGAACACTTAGAAGCATTGAGTCGCAGTTTATGTTTCCTCAGGATCTTAAAAATGTTGCCGAGGTCTCCAAGGAGCTCAGATGCCACCTTACTCTTCACCACCATATCATCTATATAGACCTCAATGCTCTTGCCCAACTGTGGTTCAAATATCTTAGTCATCATCCTTTGATAGGTAGATCTTGTATTTTTCAAATCGAAAAACATCACTTTGTAATGGTAGTTTCCAGTGAGAGTGACGAAAGCAGTTTTTTCCTGATCTTCTAGGGCCAATGGTATCTAGTGGTACCCTTGAAAGGCATTTAAAAAGCTCATCCAAGGATGGCCTACGGTTGCATCCACCAGCTGGTCGATTCTAGGCATAGGGAAAAGATCTTTCAAGTAGGCCTTATTCAAATCTGTGAAGTCTACACGGACTCACCATTTCCTACTCTTCTTTTTAACCACCACGGTATTGGCTAACCACTAAGGTTAGAAAACTTCCTTGATAGCTTGGTTGACTTTTCGTATTCCAAACACACACTACTATATATAGACCCTTATACCCATGAAATGTAGAGAGCTTCCAGAGTGAATTTTGTGAGAGAAACTCTAGAGAAAAATAAGATTGATTCATCCACAGTCTTTACCTTAAAGACTCTTCAAATTCCTTTACTCTCTTCTTCTCCATTGTTATACCCTTGAGAGATCCTTAGCCAAATCCTTTTCTCACCATACCCATATCCGTGAGAAGGTTTATTTGGTGTTTTGGGAAGCAGTTAGGAAGGAACCAATGTCCATTGGTTGTTACTATGGTTTATAGCGGAATCCGGTAAGCTAAAGAAAAAATAGGTTCGGCGCAACCTCGTTGGAGCAAGAAGCTTGGAGGGCTTAGGTACACTGGGTAAATTAGGCTTGGAGAGTCTTCTGCTGTTCATGTATCTCAACTACATTCTTTAGTGGATTATTTACCGCTTGGAAGGCGGCGGAGAGGTTTTACATCGAGGGCTTTGGTTTCCTCTTCGATAACACATCGTTTGTTGTCCGTGTGTTTGCATCTTCATTTCCTTTATCTTTGCCATTTATTTACTGCTGTAGATGTATTTATATTTGGTTTAGATTGTTTATCAATTCTGTGTTTGGCTTATATTCATGTTCCGCACATTAATTGTTTGATAATAAGTTTGAATTGATAATTTGTAATTTGGGTTCTAAACGTTCAAGGGTGTTTCATACCCATTTTGAACATTCAATTGGTATCAGAGCGGGTGCATTCTTAGTGGTTTCATTACCTAGGTGCGATCCCTGACCCCTTGTTGAGATGGATAGGTCTCAATCTCTTAATGTACCACCATTTTTTATGGTAATAATTATGCTTTTTGGAAGGTCCGAATGAGGGCGTTTCTTTGCTCTATCGATGATACTATGTGGGATGCAGTTGAAGTGGGTTGGATACGGCCGGAGGCTGCCAAGTCCACTTGGGATAAGGCTGCACTTGCGGCGACCAATGCAAATAGCAAAGCATTGAATGCTATCTTCTGTGGTGTCTCTCCAGAAGAATTTCACCAGATTTCACATATTACCATTGCTAAGGAAGTATGGGAGATTCTGGAGACAACCTATGAAGGGACTAAGAAAGTGAAGGACACCAAAATACAAATGTTAATCACTCGCTTTGAAGAGCTAAAGATGAGTGAGGACGAGTCCTTTGACTCTTTTTACAGTAAACTGAACGAAGTAGTTGTCGGCAAATTCAATTTGGGAGAAAAGACAGAGGATTCAAGAATAGTAAAGAAGATTCTTCGGTCACTGCCAGAAAGTTTCCACGCCAAAGTAACAGCCATTGAAGAGAGTAAGGATCTTGACGACATTAAGGTTCAAGAGCTGGTTGGTTCCCTGCAGATATATGAATTTTCGCTGCCCACGTAGAGGAAGAGCAAATCCCTTACTCTTAAAACAATTGATGAGAGAGTAGTATCTCATGACTCTACGGATGAGGATACAGTAGATAAAGATGTGGCATATCTTGTGAAGAATTTTTGGAAATTCCTAAAACTGAAGAACGGTGGAAAATCCAGTGACAAAGGAAAATTTCAGAGTTTTGGAAAGGAGAAGAAAGATTTCAGAAGAAAAGAGGGTAGAGATTCCCAATCTTCACAGAGAATTACGTGCTTTGAATGTAATGGATATGGACACTTCAAAAAGGAATGTCCCAACTATTTAAACTCGAAGGGCAAGGTCTATGCCACTACTCTAAGTGACTTGGACTCATCAAATTCTAACTCTGAGGACAGCTGTGATGGAGAATGAAACTACTTCGCATTTATGGCTATTGAACATATTGAGTTCTCGGAGGACCTGAATCAACTTGTACAAGAACTTGGAGAACACAACGATGATGAATCTTTAGGGATTGTTGAGGAATCAGATACTGAAGAGGATAAAAATACAGCTAGTTTTTAAGAGAATTACACCTTACTTCTTGAAAAGTCGGGAGAGTATGCAGGGGTAGCAAAGGCGGCTGTGAAGAAAATGAAGAAAGCTGAAAAAGACTACAAAAGTCTTCTGGTCAGATATAAGGAGGTAAAGTGTGAGATTGAGACACTAAATGATGAGCTATCTGAAACTTATACGAAAGTGAGATTTCTTGAGCAAGAGGTAGTGCAAGCACATGCCAAGATAGATAGGGTCTCCTCCAAGAAGCTGGAAGATATTATTTCATCTCAAAAACACTTTTCAGATAAGTCCGGGTTGGGTTATACCGGAGGGAGTAGCTCATCGGCCAATGTCACCAAAGAAGTGAAATTTGTGAAGGCTAAAGAGACGGTTGTAGAAGAGCCTATTACTGAGAAAGTTAAGGTTGGACATAAAAAGAAGGTGGTTGATCAACGGGTGTTAAACAAGTCCTGTAATCAATCTGAAACCAGATTTGAAGCTAGAGGAAGATCACTGCCAAGACCACAACGGGGTCCTAGAACGAATTATGTTTGTCACCATTGCAGATTGCAAGGACATACCAAACCCAACTGCCACAAGCTGAGAGCATTGAACAATGCAAGCACTCCCCGGTCACGAGAAAGAAGAAATGACAGGAAGTCTTGGGGTGGTGAGCAACCAAGAAATCAAAACTGTGATTCAGGAATGAGGGACGTGATGAAGATGATCGGTGCCTTCACTAATTGCTTGGAAAGCTTCACACGAAGGTTTGAAAATCCTAACTCCTGTACCCAATCTGTCAAGGATATCACCCTAAACGCATATGACGTGTGGGTGACAAAGGATACTCATGCATAAGCATTATAACATGTCTATGCATTAATACTTCCCATGTTTTGCATATGCTTGGTTGTGTGTTTCTTGCAAGTTTCACATATTATCTGTTTGGTTGTTTTTGTCTTTTTGTTTCAAATGTTTTTACATTGTTGTTTTTTATCAACCTTCGTTTTACTTTTGTATCAAAAATCCAAAAATATATAAAAAGTAGAAAATCCAAAAAGTTTGATCGACTTTGTTGAGTTTTGTCTCAAAGCATGTTTTGCCTTGTATCTTTGTACTAATAGCTTTATGCATCCACAAGCTTAGCTTGTCTCTATTGCACTCATATCATTATGGGAGAAATCTTGAAATCTATGTGATTGTTGTAAATAGATCTTCAACCTTGTCATGAATGATTAGTGAATGGTTTTGTTGATCTTGAGACATGCATAGACTTGTATCTATATATCTTCCCACTCTATATTTTAATGTTTTTGCTTAAAAGAGCTCACCAAATTTAAATCTTCAAATGAAAGAGATATTGAGCTGTAAAATCTTGTTGCATATACTAGTATTTGACTAGAAAAAAGGGAAAGCGACCAAATATAAAATGTTTGATGCCCAAAAAGCCAAAGGCTGAATCATCAATTGAAATATCAAAAATTTCAGGCATCTATCTCACAATGAGATGTATCGAATCAAAAAGATCAAATGATATGTTGTATATGGAGCCAAATGAAAAGCTCCAAAGTTTTGCTATCAAGTGTTGTGGGAGGTCATATATGCATATTTCTATAATTGATATTGGTCACATTATCTAGTGCTAGTTGTGTATGACTTGATTGAATTGATCATTGAATCTTCACATTGGACTAAAGACTATCTCATTTTTTATACCCACACACATCACACAAGTATATGCTCAATGAATGCCATATTCATTTGTGTGATTGTACTTGATTAAATGTGTTTTCACATGCTCAATTTTTGTTGATCAAACACAAAAAGATTTTTGAGTATTTTTAGTTATTTTTGGAAAGTGTTTTGTGTTTACAAAAATTTCAAAAACTCTTTTGTCCTATTTTGGCGACTCAGTCACGGGTGGACCCAGTCGCATGCTTGTGGGTTAGTTTTGGCAACTTGTTCGCGGATGAAAGGTCCAGTCGCGAGGGCATACAGTGATTTTCGCGGCTCAGCTCACAACTCCCTCATGGGTAGACCTTCCAGTCGCGAAAAACACTTAGAAAAAATTTTCAAAATTTTCTCTTTTGAATGTTTTGGCAACTAACCCTGGCGGCTTGGATGCGACTTGTTCTAGTCGCGAAAAACGCGTGTTTTGCTTTTTCAAGTCAGTTTTAAAATTTTTTAGTTTTTCCCTCGAATTTTTGTGACTGTTCATTGTCTTCCCCATTTCTCCCTCTGAAACTCACCGTGTTCACTTTTGAAAAACCTCCATTTTTGCATCATTTCTTCTTAAATCTTCAAGAAAAAGGTATGGGTTTTCTCTGTCTCACTTCATACTTACTGATTTGATCTTTATTTTCTTGATTTGTGAGTTGCCATTTTGTTTTGAGAAATATCATGTTCGTACATGAGGTTGTTCTATTTTGCTAAATGTTGGTGTTTTTGAGTGTCATCTATTTATATTCCTATTGTTTTTATGGAGTATGCGTTCTATGGTGTGTTCCATGGCTATATTGATTTGTGCGTATCATTCTCATGTTAGTATGTCACAATGACAGTTATTTGTGACTTTGTGATATTTAGTGTTCACTTAACACTGAGTTGTATCTGGTCAATCACCATTTTTGTTCCCCTACTTCTGTCATTACTTCATTGTTGCTTATGACGATGTTTGGTACTGCCCTGGTTCATGTTTGTGATTGTATATGATTTCACTGGTTCACATTCCTATATCTAAATCTAATCAAGTTACTGTTTATACTTTGTGGTGTTGCATTTGGTTCTTTGCTATGTGTTTGTTTCTCTTATAGATGACTCGTCGTTCCCCTAAAGGCAAAGACATTGCAATCGATGATCCATCAACTCCGGTTGCTAAACGGACACGACTCTCATCTCAGTCATCTAGAGACTCTACCGCTGAGAGATTCAGAACACCTATTGACTCAAAGACCTACACAGACATCTTTAGAGAGGCTACTTCCATTGTGGAACGAATAGTCAAATTTGATACTCTGAGGACAACGTTTATCCCTAAGATTTTTGAAGCAAGAGATTGGGTTGATTTGTTTGGGAATTTTGAAGATCTGACTGAAGAATTGGTTAAGGAATTTTATTCCAATGCCAGATACACGGGGGTAGAGTTGAAATGCTGGGTACGAGGAATGGAATTTACCATCAATGCAGACTACATTGCTAAAGTTCTTCGCATCACCAGACTAGTAAATGTAGATCGAACTCCGTCTGCTGACAGAGTACTTCACGTACAAGACATTCTTCAAGTTCTTGGAAATGAACATGAATTGGGAAGCAAAGGATCATCCATAGGCACTGCAAAATTTACGCCTGAACTGACAACTCTAAAGCTGATTATGTTCTCCAACCTATACCCACTGTCAAACACTGCCTACATCAATCTTGGAAGAGCTCAATTCTGTGTGATCTTATTACCGAAATTCCAATTGACATCTGTGCACACATATTTCAGATCATTGGAAAAACAGCGGCTCGATCAGCAGCACGAACAAATCTTCCTTTTTGTAGTCTCATCATGAAGTTCATACTTCGTGAAGGTATTAGTCCTCCATCAGATGAAAAAGTCCTGCCTCGTCCTTGACCAATAACCATATACACTCTCCAAGCAAGTAAGAGCCACTCCTCTAAAACACCTAAGAGTGAACAAGTCACTCCATCTGGTCAGACTTCAGCTACACCTGTGCAATCAACTGGTACTCCATCTGTTCTCCCTGGATTTCAAATGCCCAAACAAAGCCACTTGATTGAAAATGTGGTTGATCGGATCTCTGATCTACAACGGCTTATCTACTCAACTAACAACCAAGTTCAAATGCGTCTCACGGCCATTGAAGCACAGTTGGATGCTATTTAGTAGAAGTTGAAAGAGAGCCTTTAGCTATTCGTGACAAAAAGGGGGAGAGTGATAGCACATAGTAAGGGGAAGAGCGACACAGGAAGGAGAAGTATGTATACTGAAAGGGGGAGATATGTGATCTTGAAGAAGAAGTTGATACACATTACATTACATACTTTTGGATAGACTAACAAGTTTATGATTTTTGTTTATATATATTTGTGTGGTTTGAATGGTACATTTCTACCCATGTTGCTTTTGTAAGCTTTTAGGGTTTGTTTCCATGCATTTTGTAGGCTTTTATGGTTTGTACCATGCTTATGCAGCCTTTATGCTTTGTGGCTTAAGTACTTAATGTTAAATGTCATGCTTTTTTCTTTTGTACTTCACTCTTGTACTCTTGTAGGATTGTTCCTAGATGCATATATGTTTTATGCATTGGTTGAATGGTAGACATGCAAATGATACTCTGCAAATGAGCTTATCAGCTTGCATGTTTGGATGTTCATTCCTTGTGAGGATGAGCATTGTGATCACTTTTGTATAGTGATTGCTTGTTTTGGTCAAGCCATGATTTATTGCTTAATTGCTTAAGTCCATTTTTGCTTGATCATATTATGCTTACTCCATATGCATTTCAAGTTTTTCTGCATACAATGATATTGTTGTGTTGTTGTGTTTCAGGAGATACTTGTTCATATGTTTCAAGAGCTTATCAGAATCTAGAGTTAAGTGTGAGTGAATTTTGCTCAACTATTCCCAATTCACGCGTTAAGTTTAGAGTCTGTTGTAGGGTTTTGTCACGGAATAGCCAAAGGGGGAGATTGTAAGGTTGAATTTAATCAACCATCTTGTTGGCTTTATTCCGTGCCAAATTTGCTTGTATTTCAGCAATTAATAACCCTGTATTTAGGTGGGATTCTTGTAAGGGTAGTGTGTGAGAAGATGTGAAGAAAAGCTCAAGTTTATGCAAGGAGGCAGAGTCTTGCGGCTGACTCGTGACTAGCAAGCCGCCAACTGCAGCACACGTGAGAAGCATGCGGGGAGTTGAAGGGTCACGCCAGCTGTTGCACTACAGGACAAAAGTCCCAGGCTGGCCAGGCCGTTAACTCGCGGCTGGAACTCACGACTCAGACCAGTCGCGGGGCCAAGCGGCCAGAACACCCTGTTTAGGAAAAACTGACTCTTTACATTCCAAACACACACCACTATATAGAGACCCTTATACCCACGAAATGTAAAGAGCTTCTAGAGAGAATTTTGTGAGAGAAACCCTAGAGGAAAACAATATTGATTCATCCACAAACTTTACCTTAGAGACTCTTCAAATTCTTCTACTTTCTTCCTCTCCATTGTTATACCCTTGAGAGGTCCTTAGCCAAATCATTTTCTCACCATACCCATATCCGCGAGAATGTTTATTTGGTACTTTGGGAAGCAGTTAGGAAGGAACCAATGTCCATTAGTTGTTGATATGGTTTATAGCGGAATCTGGTAAGCTAAAGAAGAAATAGGTTCGGCGCATCCTTGTTAGAGCAAAAAGCTTGAAGGGCTTAGGTACACTGGGTAGATTAGGCTTGGAGGGTCTTTTACTGTTCATGTATCCAAACTACATTCTTAGTGGATTATTTATCGCTTGGAGGGTGGCAGAGAGGTTTTACGCTGAGAGTTTCGGTTTCCTCTTCGATAACACATTATGTGTTGTCCGTGGGTTTGCATCTTCCTTTCCTTTATCTTTGCTATTTTATTTACTACTGTGGATGTGTTTATATTTGGCTTAGATTGTTTATCAATTCTGTGTTTGACTTATGTTCATATTCCGCACATTAATTGTTTGATAATAAGCTTGTCCATTGGTTGTTGCTATGGTTTATAGCGGAATCTGGTAAGCTAAAGAAGAAATAGGTTCGGCGCAACCTCGTTGGAGCAAGAAGCTTGGAGGGCTTAGATACACTGGGTAGATTACGCTTGGAGGGTCTTTTACTGTTGTTCATGTATCCAAACTACATTTTTTAGTGGATTATTTACTGCTTAGAGGGCGGCAGAGAGGTTTTACGCCGAGAGCTTCGGTTTTTTCTTCGATAACACATTGTGTGTTGTCTGTGTGTTTGCATCTTCCTTTCCTTTATCTTTGCCATTTATTTACTGCTGTGGATGTGTTTATATTTGGTTTAGATTGTTTATCAATTCTGTGTTTGACTTATGTTCATGTTTTGCATATTAATTGTTTGATAATAAGCTTGAATTGATAATTTGTAATTTGGGGTCTAAACGTTTAAAGGTGTTTCATACCCATTTTGAACATTTAGCTCCCAACGATTTCTTCAACTCAGCCGTTCGACTGATATTTCACCTTTTAGTGCAGGGTAGAAGAGACGGCTCCTAGCGCATGTAGCCAAGGCCTAGCCACAATTGCCATGTAGGAGGAATAAGTGTCCACCACGATGAAGTCTACCTTCACCACTTCTGAACCAGTCTACACAGGCAGTCTAATCTGGCCCTTGGAAATGACAACCTTCCTATCGAAACTTACTAGGGGTGAATCATAGACTGTTAGGTCTTCGGGTCTTAAGTTCAGCCCACTGTACAGGTCGGAGTACATTATCTCAGTGCCACTTACTTGGTCTACCATCACCCTCTTCATGTCATACCCCTCAATCTTGAGCGCTACCACCAAAGCATCTTCATGTGGTTATATGGTTCCAATCTTATCCTCTTCCAAAAAACCTAGTGTAGGTTGGGTATTCACCCTAGTCTTTTTCGACTTCGGATTGGTGTCCTCGGTGGTCAGTCGAGCCACCGACATCACTCTGGAAGGACAAGAACTGGTTCTCCCTAGAGCGGCAAAGATGACATTTATTGTGCCCAAATAAGGCCTTGAGGAAGTATTCCTCCGGGGTTCTGGATTGGTCTATCCCTGCAGACCACTGGAGTGATGCAAAAACTGCTTCAGCCTTCCCTCTCGGACCAGCTGGTCCCATAAATTTCTATAGTCTTCTGTAGTATGTCCCTGGTCCTTATGATACTAGCAATAGAGGTTCTGATTGCGCCTCATAGGGTTTCCTGCCATCTTATTTGGCCATTTGAAGAATGGCTCATTCTTAATCTTCTCCAGAACCTGGTGCACCGGTTCCTAAAACACTGCATTAACCGCCTGAGTATTGGCAGACCCTAACTGCTCAGCAAAGTCCCTCTTAGGCCGGTTGTTGTTGTATCAGCCCGACCTGAAATCTCTTATCTCCTAAGGGATAACTTTATCCTTTCCTTTCCCATGCTACTGGTTTTCCTCAACCCTTTTATACTTATCAATCCGGTCCATGAGTTGGCGCACACTGGTAACAGGTTTGCCAGTCAAAGACTTCCTCAGACCGTGCTCAGTTGGGAAGCCAGCCTTGAAAGTACTGATGGCCACATCATTAAAGTCACCATCAATCTCATGTACATCTCCTAATATCTATTTGAATACGTTTTCAGGGTCTCCCCTTCTCGCATGGATAAGGATATCAGGGAGCTTATGGGCCGAGGAACTCTGTTGCATGTGACAAAGCGAGAGTCAAATGCCTGGGTGAGCTCCTCGAAAGAACCTATGGAACCCGCCCTTAAGCCATCAAACCAGCTCATTGCCACAGGCCCCAAACTGGAGGGGAACACTCTGCACATCAAGGCCTCGTCCTTAGAATGGACAGCCATTCTTTGGTTGAAATGGCTCACATGCTCCACTGGGTTTGTCCAACTATTATAGATAGTGAACGTTGGCTAACTGAATCGCCAAGGAAGTTTTGCCTTTTTAATCCTGTGCGTGAAAGGTGATCGAGAAATCTGTTTCAGTGCCTTGGTCATAGCATCCTCTCTTAGGCCTTTGTGAGGCAGGCTCTTATACCTACACTTGTGATGTTGCTCCTCCTCGTAGGAGAAAGACTCTTGGGTGGGGTCCTCGACCTTCGTCTATAACTGACATCCTTTCCGTCATCAGAGGAAACATCGGAGCTGGAGGGTGTTTGCTTTCGCTATGCATGGTGCAGCTTTCTTTTCAGAAGGTCAGCCTCCAGTTGCAGGGCTTTGGTATCTTCCTCACGAGAGAGACGACTCTTTCCCTGGGATTGACTCTTACTAGACTGGACAGTATGCAAAACACTGCGTTAACTGCGTGAGTATTGGCAGACCCTCACTGCTCAGCAAAGTCCTTCCTAGGCCGGTTGTTGTTGCATCGATCTGACCTGAACCCCTCCTCTCCTAAAGGATAACCTTATCATTTCCTTTCCCTTGCTGCTAGTCTTCCTCAACCCTTTTATACTAATCAATCTGGTCGATGAGTTGGCGTACATTGGTGACAAGTTTACCAGTCAAAGACTTCCTCAGACCGTGCTTGGTTGGGAGGCCGGCCTTGAAAGTACTAATGGCGACGTTATCAAATTCACCATTAATCTCATTGTACATCTCCCAGTATCTATTTGAATACGTTTTCAGGGTCTCCCCTTCTCGCATGGATAAGGATAGCAGGGAGCCTATGGGCTGAGGAACTCTACTGCATGTGACAAAGCGAGAGCCAAATGCTTGGGTGAGCTTCTCGAAAAAACCTATGGAACCCACTCTTAAGCTATCAAATCATCTCATTGCCACGGGTCCCAAACTGGAGGGGAACACTTTGCACATCAAGATCTCGTTCTTAGAATGGACAGCCATTTTTTGGTTGAAATGACTCACATGCGCCACTGGGTCTATCCGACCATTGTAGATAGTGAACGTTGGCTAATTGAATCGCCGAGGAAGTTTTGCCCCTTCAATCCTACGCGTGAAAGGTGATCGGGAAATCTGTTTCAGCACCTTGCTTATAACGTCCCCTCCCAAGCCTTTGCAAGGTGGGCTTTATACCTACGCTTGTGATGTTGCTCCTCCTCGTAAGAGAAAGACTCGTTGGGTGGGGTCCTCGGCCTCATCCATAATTGACATCCTCTCCTTCATCAGAGGAAACGTCGAAGCTGGAGAGGGTTCGCTTTCGCTGTGCATGGCGCAACTTTCTCTTCAGATGGTAACCTCTAGTTGCAAGACTTTGGTATCTTCCTCACGAGAGAAATGACTCTTACCTCGAGACTGACTCTTACTGGACTGGACAGTATGCACGCTCCCCTCACAATCCCTTCTACATTCAAGGTTGACAAAAGGATTTTTACGTTTAAATCCTACGGATTCTTCCTGGGGTGGACCTGAACCTACCATGGTCGAACATTGCACTCATTAGCACCCAAATAATCTTCCCACAAACGGTGCCAATTGTAAGGATTTAATTTGAACTCTTAACCCAAAAAGTATATGGACTTAAGCCCAAAAAGCCCAAAATAATAAATTTGTAGAGAATGGGTTGGAAAATTGGGTTTTAGTGAATTAAGCAACAAGTCAATGGATTTTGATGACAAAGGGAGAAAGATTATAGACGTTCTCTAAAGAAAATCATCCTCGGCCAAGTCCGAGGAGACTAATTCTTCTATATTGCTTTTGAAGTGTTATTACAAGTTTGGTTCTAAATCGCTACAGTGTTTCTTTCTTGATTTTCGGATCCCCCTCCTGTTAGGGGTCTCTTCCATTATATATCTCCCTCCTGGTGATCTTGGCCTTCCACTTATTGATCATCCAAGCCACCACTTGAGTGCCTGTCCCATCAGACACATCTTCTGGCTTTCTGTGAGTTGTGGTAGCCAAGGTAGCACTGTTCAGAGGTCTTCTCCACATAAATGCGGCCGAAAAAGCAATTGTAGTGCATTAAATGCGGTGGTAACAGTTTTTCCTTAGGTACCTCCTAGCTTCCACTTTTTGGTATACTCGAGATGTACATTCCTGTCACTAGAGCTTCTTAGAAGATCGTTTTGATTAATGGGATCCATATCTGGTCCGTGTTTAGCTTGTCCAAGGAGGTATTCCTCCTTAGACCACCTTCCCAGTCATATCATGTTCATGAAGGTCTGAGCTTAAATCACTAGCTACTGTTTAATTGTCCTTGGATCATCCATGTTCTCGGCCAAAGCCCAAGGCTCAATACCGGATTTGGGCCTTTACCCTTATAATATATATATATATATATAAGGTTGGGTTCAAATTACACCTGATGTAACTTTAAGTAATATTACACAACTCAATAGCTTGTTATAGAATTTATATTTTGAAAATCTTACTGTTGAATTACATGTTCTATATGTTCTTAACATTCGTGCCAATTTTTATATCAATTGGATGTTATTTACCATTCGATTCGTAAACTCATTTTTTATGCATTATTTTAAACTACAAGAACTTGAATTTAAACAATAGATTGATAACCTGACTATTAATCTTTGAACACCTTAAAATTTTGCAAGCATAGAGAATATACAAAGATAATATAATCTAACGGTGGATTTGTTAAAATTTACATCAAATTAAAAAATACTGAGTAGTGTTGTAGGGTATGAATTTCGTGGACTACGCAATTACTTCCCGTATTGTTAGCCCAACAAATCCCCAACAATGAATTTGTAGAGAATGGGTTAAACAGCTGGGCTGAATATGGATTTAGCAACGGTTCATGCAAGCAAGACAAAAGAAAAAAGGACTCAGGCGATAATTTAATGAAAGTCTCTTTCTGATCCGAAGAGAATTTTTGCCTTTCTTTTTACCTCCTCCAAAATTCGTCCCCTTCCATGTTGGACGTGTTTCTTTATATATAAACCTTTTTCCCTCATCCTCACCGCACACTTGTCATTCATCTAAGCATTCACTCGAGTACTAGTCACATCAGGAGTTTGCTTTAATCTACAGTGAGCGGTAGTGGCTGAGGTTTCACTGTTTAGGTGTCTTCTCCACATAAATGCGGCCAGAAAAGTTGTTGCAGTGCATTAAATGCGGTGATGACAGCTTTATGTGTAAGATATTTCAAGATACCTCCGAGCTTATGGATGCCCAGCACCTCCCTCTGAGGAATCTTTTATTTGATCAAGTTCTTTGGAGGTCCGACGAGCGGAATTTCTTCGGACATGTCAGATTGTCTTCGGACGCAATAATAATCCTTCCTTGGTTGAATGTCTGCCAGGACGACAAAACACTGTTCCTTTCAATCTCTTCGGACAGGAAATTATATTTAAATTGGGCCGCAGGCCCAACATGTGGCGTTGGGCTTACTCACCCACAAGTGTAATATTATTTAAAGTTACACTAGGTATGACTTGAATTCAACTCATATATATATATATATATATATATAAAGGAAGATAGAAGGTGATTGCTTTACGTATGCCCTTCACCATTAAAATTTCGGCTGAAATTAAGAAGGCTTAGGCCAACACTTTAAATCTCTTTTAAACATTTTCTTGAAGTCTAATTCGTGATCTCATATTGGGTTTACTTAGATGATGTAGGTCTTTGTTTGTGTCTAATTGTGCTGGTTAAGGCCTGAGTTTTTTTTTTTTTTTGGTAAACAATGGGAGGAAAATAACATTAAACAACCAGTCTATTACAAAATTACTCAGCTTTGTCAAAAGTTGGCACATTTTTCACCACAGACAGTGGTTCATACAAAATTTGGAAGCCAGAAACAAGGTCTACTTCCATTCTAGCCATAATATCCGCACATTTGTTAGCTTCCCAAAAAATGTGGGACACAGTGTAGTTAGGCTTCGAGTTGATCAAGATCCTGTAATCATTTAAGAGAGGTTCCAGCATCATATTAATAGAATTTGGGTCTGAGAGTAAATGAACAATAAATTTAAGCATCCAGATCAATGTTGATATTCCGGATATTTAATTGTTTAGCCAGTAAAAACCCATCCTTAAGAGCCCAGAAAGGCCTGAGTTTGACTTGATCTGATTGTTTTTCATCTTGGAATTTCACAATATATCAGAAACACATGATGCATCTATATAAAGTTTTCTTACTAACTATAATGATATGATGATTGAAAACAATCTCATTCCAACAGCTTCTCAAAATACGAATTAAAAAAAAAAAAAATGCAACAGAAGAAAATAAAACAATTATTTTAAAGCGTAATAAGACAGTTTTCCCGTGCATGCTATGGTTCTAACAAAACAAGAAGTTTCATTAAAAAAATTAAAAAACAAACAAACAAACAAATAAACATATCATAAAGGAAAAAAACCCTAGACCCATGTCATATCTAGGTCAGACGACCAATATACATAGCTGCTTCATTCAGTTTGGAGGGCTGTACTTATGAATATGACCCTGAACTTGATGTGAAGAATTAGGATTCAACCACTGTTTTAGTTCATGAGCTGATTTCATTCTTCTGATCTTACCAAGAAGTCTTTTTGTTTTTCGGGGTAATTTAAACTTATTAATGGTCAGAATTGCTGAAGGAAGGAGATGCATTGCTTCTGAACTTGAATCAATTCCCAACAACATCCTCATGGTCCTCCTTGCTGCAATCTTCTCAACATTTCGAAGTCCAAACTCCAACATCTTCTGCCTGTTTTGAAAGTAGTGAATATAGGCTGAACAAACAGGATCATCTGGGTGCACAAAAATGTGCGGAACCCAATTAGATAATGCATCGAAAGCGTCGTTTGCTTGAGCCTCCGGATCTGCTTCAAAACTGCTGACGATTAACTTGACAAAATTCTTTGTAAGCTGGATCCAAAAGTTCACAGATCTACTCTTGATCCGCCCCGTTATGAGGTCAGAGCAGAATAGTGGATTGAACAGATATGTTTCAAGAAAGTGACCCTCCTTGCACATTTGCTTTCCCACAAGCAACGCAATAGCTGCCCCCAGGGAATGTCCAGCCAGACACACACTTGCACCGCTAGCTCTAGAAGTAACCATTTTACGAACAGAGTTCATTGCATGTTGAAGGCGGGAACTATTGTGAGTTGTGTTCGCCATGCACTTAGCGTCTAGCTTGATGTCCTGTACCCATGTCTCTGATTTGAGTTTTGTGCCCCGAAAGGCTATGACAAATTGTGGGATGTATGAAAGAGATTTGCCTTTGTATTCAAAAATGGCACCAAATATGGACTTGTCATTTTCGTCTATGAGCTTATCAATTAATTTGAAACCGAAGTCGTCCAAACAAGGTAGAGCAGGATCCTGAGATCCCTCGGGCTCATAGCGAAGAATGTACACTGCGTCAACCAAGCGAGCAATAGCAGAAATTGCGTGACATTTGTTGTCCCTGCAAAGAGATTGTAAAATTAGACTCAGTTCAAATATAGTTTGAGGCATAAGGCAAAAAAGTTATGCAAGGCCTTTTATATTTAGGATAAAACTTAGATTTACCAAGGGCAATTAAATTCAAGCATTCAAGTGTTTGAATTCAATTGGAGGATCTAATTTACTCTACTTAAAATATTGTACCTAAGCTTTACTATTATATTTATTAAATAAATTTATTTAATACTAACCAAATCAATGTTAATTTGGATATTTGAATACATTACTTAATGAAACTAACCAAACCAAGGTTAATTTCACAAATCAAATGGTGAGGAAAACAATATTTTAGAGGATAACAAACAACTCTGAGATGCATCTGGTGTAATCAACCTACCACCGGTACTTGTACCCCATCATTTTTCATGGGCCAAAATCCGAATGAGTTAAAAGAATGCACCAGATTTCAACATCAACCCAGCAAAAATGACCAACCTTTTTTTACTCAGAAATGGGCTTTCAGGGGACACCAAAAAAAGGGGAAAAGAAAAAAAAAGAGGAATCAAAAGAAGAGAGAGATTAGACTGATGAGATGATTAGGTCAAAGAATAAGCCTCGCGACACTCCTTTCACAACTTGTTGAGATGACAAATTGTAAGTGGTTAACAATAAAAGTATTGTTAGTGGTGGAATTAACAAGAGTAATTTGTTTTTGTTATACCAAACAGATTTTACAAACAAACAACATTAAAATGATCAAGAAACTCATGTTTTAACGGTTTTTTTTTTTTTTTTTTAAATTTAAATAAATAAAAATTTCTATCTGCATGCTAGCTAGTTGTATCACTTTCATTTACATCAACCTCTTATTCTCTAAAAGCATATTTTCCTCCTAATTAATTGTGAGTCAAATATGAGCAAAGTCAGTTATCTATTCTCTCCTGGGAGGTGCAAATAATATCGAACCACTAGGCTGTGGCAATACAGATTTTTAGTTCACTCAGGTGATTAAAATCAAAGATTGGCCTAGCCTGTATGTTCAGAAAAATGAAACCATGAACAAGGTATGCTATTTTGGATGGGTTAATGAACTATTGTGAATAAGAACAGCCACAAATGAGTATATCAGCCAATTTTGATAATTTTTTACCGAACACAGGTTACAATACGTTTAAGAGAGAGTTTTGACCAGTGGTCAAAGTGAAAATCATATACTCAAGATGCATTGGAAATCCCCTAGCAGTTGATAACACCCTGTTGGTGAAGTATTGGTTAATGGTACCATTTAAAATCTTCGATACGTGGTGGTTCTGACGGTTCTGATTCTTCTGAATGGTCAACAATTTGCTTCTTAGAAGGCATTACTCCTTATGTTCCTTTCTTCTTGATTTCCTTTGAAACAAGCTACCATGGGAGAAGCAAAAACACAGGGTTGAAATAGTTTAAGAAGCCAATTTATGTTCAATATAATTAGACATGTATGAGTCAATTGCTAATTGAATATAACATGTTTTATAAGCACCAAGTCAAACATTACAAAATGTCCTCCCTTTTATTTTATTTAATTTCTATATGTTCGATTCTGAATGAAGGGAGAATTTGTTCAAATTAATACTAGAGCATTGTGTTGTACAAGCATTTGAAGTATATATGAGATATGCGTTGTAAGAAAAACAAGGCATTCTTACTTTGTGAAGCATGACAAGATCAAATTAAAACATGACTTCAAATAGGAGATTTTGTCATATCTTAAGTCATTTATAAGTACCAATACTTGTATAGTGAATGAACATTTTCATCTTCCTGTGTATGTATGTCATTGTATATAAGCAAAGGCATGGACTCTATGTCAGATAATCTCATCTATGTTCTGTACATTATTACAGCAGATGTCGGGAAATTATTCTCTGATTAAACTTAGATTTAACAAAAGCATTGCATTCCATTTCAAGAATCTTGCTTTGCCATTATACTGCTGTAGAGGCTACCTCTTTTTTGTACTACCCGCTCCCATTTTAGCCTCTACCTCATCATTGTTATTATAAAGGGGAAAGTATATTAATTTTGCTCCTCAAACTATTCTCCTTTTTCATTTACACCATAAACTATGAGAATGTATATTTACCTCCTTCTAAACTATTATTTGTGTAACACTTGTCTCTCTAAATTATGAGAATGCACACTTACAAAATTATTACCAGTGTAACACTTTGCACCTTCTCTCATAGGTAATTATTTAGGGAAGTAAGTGTGTATTCTCATAGTTTAGGGGGGTAAGTGTAAAATGGGTATAAGATAGGGAAGTAAGAGTTTCTTTATGTGACTAACTAGGATTAGCAAAAAATGATAAGATATTGTCTAATTATTTGATAGAGTGATTTAGGTCTATTATAAATTTTATTACAGTTTGGTTAAAGGCTAATGATTTAAGGTGGATACACAACATAATATTTACAAACATTTTGAGAATTATTCTACAATAATAAGGGGTTAACATAGTTGGCCATAAACTCATTAGGGCTTAAGTATTTTGGGTAAAGCGGTGTCTTTATATGTTATACTAACTACTCACTTGGAGGAGCTAGTAAAACTTGTTTGTGGCCAACAAAGAGGCATGGACTTACACATAAGGAAGAGATTGTTGGGAATAGATGTATAAGTGAAACCCTACATTAAATATGAATATCAAGAGGAAGTAGTTGATATAGCATAGTTGGGCCTAAACTCATAAGAGCTTAAGCCTTTTGGGTTAGATGGTATCCCTATATATTATATTAACTACTCACTTAGAGGCTCCCTAAGGTGTTATCCCCTTAGCACTTTCCTAAAAACAAAATCCATGGAGTTGCCCATGTATGAAGACAGGGAGAAACAAAAGAAAAAGAATATCTAAAGAATTCTTTCAATTTTCTGACAAAACTTTCTTAAAATTACACTTGCAAAACATTCACATACGTTTTAGAAAAACAATTTTGCTAAATATTGTGATCTTTTAAGGTTCTTTTCCAAACATAATTCTAATAGGATAAAACTTAGAATAAGTTCCTTAGGCGTTGTACATTAGGTTAATTAAATTCAAACATGTAATTGCATTGTTCAATGAAGCACAAAACATGTTTAATTGCATTTTTCAAGCAAAATCAAATGCCGACTTGCACAATCACCATAGTTACAAAATTATTAACGTCATCTAATTTTTCTAAGCATATTATGTAGCAAAATTTTGCAACTAAACTATAATGATATGATGATTGAAGCAATCTGCAACTCAACAACATCTCAAAATATAAAGATTAAATAACTGAAGAATTTTTCAGATCCCGTTCTTAATAGTTTTTTCAAGCATCACATGGATTTGCAACTAGTAATGTATATCACCCAACTCAGATGGCATTTCCCCTCATGTTCAAAGCTAAGATTAGTTGAAATTATCAATCTCACGTCTTGCTGCATTTCTCAATTTCAAACTTGAGAATGAGCTATCAAGTTTTTAAATAGCTAACTACTTACGAGCAGATCTAGGCCAGACTGGAGCAATCTGGAGCCTCAATGAAATCATTAACTCACATAGGTTGAGGTAACAGAGCATCTATTGGGGTCCATATACAAAAATTTGAAGAATTGAAACTACAAATTTTGTTTTCCCATCCTATCTTATCTACCAAATGTATGACGACTTTACAAGCATAAACTGTGTAGCTCAAAACAGAATCAAACAGCAAAGTAAAAAATAAATAAATAAATAAGCATTAGTGATCTCAAAACAAATAAAAATAGAATGAGAAAATACCTTAGAAATCTTTGAGCCTTTGGGATTTAAGTCCTTTGGTAGGCTGAATATCTTAAAACATCCCTAAAATTACAAGAAAATAACCTAAAAAGAATCAGCAAGAAACAATCAATGAACTTAAAATTAAAAAAAAAAAAAAAAAATAGGGGTTAGGGTTACCAAAGAGAGAGCTACAAAGTGGAAGAACGGAGATGACAGAGACTGGGGTCCGTTTGGATTGAACTTATTGTTGCTGAAACTGAAAACTGAAAACACTGTAGTAAAATAATTTTTAAACGTGTGAATAGTATTGTGAAGTCCATTTTTAATGTTTTTAAATTCGTGAACAATGCATGCACTGAATAGTGCATGCACTGTTCACAACAGTAAATTTTGCCACTAAAGTCAACATAAGTGGCCTAAAAAAAAAAAAAAAAAAAAAGGAGGCAAAACGCGAAACAAGAAAGACGCAGACGCCGAACGTGGAAACCAAACGCTCACTGATTTCGTAAGACTCCATAGGAAGTTTATCTGTGTGCCAGAGAGCGAGTCTAAGGCTATGAGACTTGAGAGAGAGTGACACCGAGTAGACATCATATTAATCAGTGGCAAGTTTAGGTGAGAGGGGGAGAACTTAGGGTTTGTTAGGTGAAAAGAGACAACTTGTTTTTTGGCTGGTGGGGTTGGGGAGAAGAAAGGAGAATGAGTCAAATACTAATTGAATATACCATGTTTTATGCGCATCAAGTCATTGAATCTATACTGCGTGATTATTGATTTGCCAAAGTGCTACACCGGATTTCTTTATGCGCATCAAGTCAAACATTACAAAATGTCACCCTTTTTTATTTATTATTTCTATATGTTGGATTCTGAATGAGGGGGATAATTTATTCAAATACTAAAGCATTGTGTTGTACAAGCATTTGAAATATATACGGGATATGCGCTGTTCAAAAGCAAGGCATTATTACTTTGTGAAGCATGACAAGATCAAATTAAAACAAAAGCATTATTACAGTAGATGTCAGGAAAATATTCTCTGATTCAACTTAGATTTAACAAAAACATTGCACTCCACTTCAAGAATCTTGCTTTGCCATTATACTGCTGGCGAGGCTACCTCCTTTTCTTACTACACCTACATTTTAGCATCTACCTCATCCTTGTTATAATAAAAGAAATTTGCTAGTTTTAGTTGTGATTTACCAAAAAAATATCCAAAAAAAATTAATGACACTAGTAAGAAAAGGACTGCACCGTATATACAGAAGACCTTGAATAATGCTGCCAAAATTCCCTCACGGCTTTACCCATCCATTTATCCAACTTGAGCTTCTATATGTGATCCGAGAGAGGGAGGAGCATGAGTAATTTAATAAACACAAGTTGCCGTGTTTTCTAGCTTGTTTTGTAATGAGAAAAAAAAAATGAAGCACTATATTAAATGGACTTAAATTAAATATGCCTTAAAATGGAGAGATGAAAAGTGAGACTATATAAGAGTCTGTTTGGGAAGATGAAAAAAATGAAGAGATAAAAAATAAAATTGATATAAATTTATAATTATGTTTCTATTAATTAAAACAAAAGGTAATACATTTTTTTAATTAAAAAATTATGTATGGACACCTCAAAAAAAAAATTTTAACATAACCCAAAGACAAAAATCAAAGAAAAAAAGAAAACTGAAACAGATGGGCATAACCAAAAAATGACAACAAAAAAAAAAAATGAAAAGAAAAAGCCACATGCACATAGATCAACATTTTTTCTCCCCAATTTTCTAGTGGATAACACGTTTTGGAGCCCACCAGTCTTTCCTCATTTTATCTTTCTAACTAAACACTAAAATAAAAAATAAAAAAAATAAAAACTATTTTCTCTTTCACTTTTTTCTTCTCTTTTTCCGTCCTCTTCAAAGGAAGTGTTCATGAGTCCCAGTCCACCTGTTGGGTAATTAATAAAATCTCGTTTGATATGCAAGTTTAAAGACATATTTTTAGTTTTTAGATAACATTACACATATTTTTACATATATTTTCAACCACACATATTTTCAAAATAACTAAAAATTATTTTTTAAACACACTTACCAAATGAGCCTTGAATATCACATTTTGCTTTGCTTAAATAATTAAGATAAGAAGAAGTAGTTTTGTAATTGGACCTCGTACTAGTCAACTTGTTGGATAATTGTCATATTTAGCTTTGCTTAAATAAATTTTTTCTAGTTTTTACCTACTCCGCTCCTACAATTATTATTATATAAACATTTTATACTCTCCACAATTTCTCTTTCTTCAATCCCATCATAGCTTTCCTTGATTTTCGGCAAGTATACTTACATTACGCGTGCTGGTCGTGAAGAACAGAAATATCAAATGACCTTATGGCAAGACCAAGAATAGGATCCCCTAGTCCCATTCCATTCAAAATTCTTTTATTCTCTCTCAATTTTATTTTGATAAGCTTCCAAAAGAAATGATAACAAATGCTTTAAGAATATTAGTTAAAAATATATTTTATAAAAAAGAAAAAAATTAATTTTTTAATAATTTTACATTTTCTTTTATAAAAATAGTGTAAAAATTTTCTTAGACTTTTAGCAAAAGAATTATATATACATTTTTTTAGTAAAAGAATTATATATACATTTTTCTATCTTGAGAAGGGAGAGATCCCATTCTCATCAAAAAAAAAAAAAAAAAAAAAAAAAAAAAAAAAAAAAAAAAAAAAAAAAAAAAGAGGGAGAGATCCCATTATTCCCATGTCACATAAAAATCAATTTATAGCAAGACCTGACCAACCGGCGCAGCACCTAGGGCTTCTGAAATTTACCTGCTACTTTTTATTTGCGGGCCCCTCAAAACAGCCATTTTAATTATAAACACTTAGAGCATTCACAGCAGTGGAGCTAAAAATTTAGCTTTTTAGCTTCACCAAAAGTTACTTTATCTATTATAACTACACACTTGCTGCAGCAGTGGATCTATTTTAACTATCAACACAATAAAATAATATAAACATCACAATAAAATAATATACCCCTACAATAAAATAATATATCCTACAGCCCAAAAAACTTCCCAACACCGACCACATAGAGCCACAGCCACAGCCACAGCCACAGCCACCGCTACCACCACCACCACCAACACAGACACAACCAAACCCACAAACAAAATAAAAAACAAAACAACCATCATAGTCACCAATCCACCACCACAGCCACCAAGCCCACAGGAAAAAAAAAAAATCAAACACCGTACCACCAAACCATAGCCACAACAACCACCATTGCCACCACCACAGCCATCAAACCCGCAGAAGAAAAAAAAAATCAAACATCAAGTCACCACCACAGCCATCAAACCCACAGAAGAAGAAAAAATCAAACATCATCCCATCACTACAGCCATCAAACCCATAGAAGAAATCAAAAATCAAACATCATCCCACAGAAAAAATCAAAAATCAAACATCATCCCATCACGACGGCGTGGGTCTGGTGGAGAGGATCAACGGCATGGGTTTGGCCGCGAGGGTCTGGTGGAGAGGATCAACGGCATGGGTCTAGCCGCAAGGATCGACAGCGTGGGTCTGGTGGCAAGGATCGACGGCGTGGGTCTGACGACGTGGGCTTGGGCTGGCAGCGGTGAGAGAGTTGAGAGAGAGAGAAGTGAGCTGAACAGAGATGAGAGAGAGCTGAAAGAGTTGAGAGAGAGAGCTGAGATGATCTGAGTGATTTGGGAGAGAAAGAGAGGCACGGAGTGAGAGAGAGAAAGAAATAATTTTTTAACGGTGGGAAGAATAAAATAATATTTTTTTTTTAGCTTTGATGAACAGTGCACATTTATTTATAAATGTGCACTGTAGCAATGGAGCTAAAATTTTTAGATTTAGCTCCATTGCTGCAGCAACCTTTTTGTGATTTTGGAGCTAAATTTTAGCATTATGCCTATATAGCACCACTGCTGTGAGTGCTCTTATGACCAAAAAATAAAAGGGCAATAGAGTGCGGACACCTGAATAATAATGATAGTCAAATTATTTTATAAAAAAATTTACAAACTGTTGATGTGGTGAGTGATTATTGGTAAATGATAAAGTAATATTAATAATAGGTCTAGATAAAAACCAATAAGAAACTGGTCACATTAACATTTTGTAAAAATATTATAAAATAATTTATATTTGTAGCATTACTTGGAGACACATATACAATATAGCAAACTATTTAATTTTGATCAATTGTCATTTTCATTCACTTAATTTAAATTTTTTTTTTTGTCCATCAACTTTGATAGAATCGTCACTTGAGTCCTTCCACCCATTAGGGCCATTACCAGTTGTGGGCACAAGGGAAAAAGCATATGGAGGAGTCGCCACTTAGTTATATGGTCTAGGAATTATGAATATAGCATCCTTTCGAGAAAGAAACTTTGATCTTACTATCAAAGTTTGGGTTCAGGTACGCTTTTGGGGAGGTGTTAGGCATCTAAGATCACCCAACCATAAGGTTGGCCTCCCATCATTGTGTTCTATATCTTAACCATATTAAAAACTATTTAAATACTTTTATTCTAGACTCACACACACTAACACTCATCAAACATATAAAAAACCTATCATACATTTAAAACAAAGCAACAACTTAAACATGGCAACAAACATATCATCAAACAAACATATCAAAAATGTTAACACATTAGAAAACCTAAACCCTAACACAAATGCATGAATATTGCTAATGCATGACTTACCCTTTACTTACCTCTCAGCAGCACAACACCTATGGCATTAATGCAAGAACATATAAATGAATGGCATTAAAACTAAGAAAACCCTAAACTAAACCCTAATCTAGACATGTGATAACAAAAAAGAATATTAAAAGATGAGCAAGCATTTTATGAGGCTTAAAGACATTGGGAAAAGAGGCTATGCAGACAAACATGTAAAGGCAGAATCAAAATAAACAAAAAATTAGGGTTTTTGGGTAACGGCATCACGCACATTAAATGAGTGGCATTAAAACTAAGAAAACCCTAAACTAAACCCTAATCTAGACATGTGATAACAAAAAAGAATATTAAAAGATGAGCAAGCATTTTATGAGGCTTAAAGACATTGGGAAAAGAGGCTATGCAGACAAACATGTAAAGGCAGAATCAAAATAAACAAAAAATTAGAGTTTCTGGGTAACGACATCACGCACGTTAGAACAAGTCTATGTACGCATGAGTTTAGCTTGCGTGCAAGCTAGATCATCCGTACATAGATCCTTACCTAGAAAACTTAATTACACAAAAACAGAGCAGAAACCAAACAAGACATAAAGCGTAAAATCTAACAACCTAATACGCTTAAAGATATGAAGAAAACTTAGAACTAACCTAAACAAACATGTGTAAGCACAAACGAAACAAGAGAAACAAATCAAAACAAAGATTAAAGATAGAAAAGGAAGAAAAAAGTTTAAAAGAATACCTTAAAGCAAAAGCTCCTAGGCTTGATTTTTGACAATTCCCCTTAGTCAAATTTATCACAATTCAATAAAATAATAATTAGAAATCTTAAACTCAAAGGATTGGGGCCAGAAAAGGTCCCAATCAAATAAAAATGACTTAAGGGCATTTTGTGAAAAACTCCCTTTTGATTCACTGTTTTCTAGTAAATCTTAGGTTTTTCCCATGGGATTTCTGTGTGTTTTGAAATGTACCATGTAAGACTTTATATAATGAAAAGAATAGGGTTTGAAACGGTTCCTAAACAATGTGGGATTCGTTCTAAACCTCAGCCATTATTGTAAAAAAACTTGTCTTTCTTATGCTTTTGAAACCCTAACTATGTACACAAGAATGTGCTTTCGTACGCAGTGTGGGATTCGTTCTAAACTTCAGCCATTATTGTAAAAAGCTTGTTTTTTTTATACTTTTGAAACCCGAATTGCGTACACAAGAATGTGCTTGCGTATGCAAGCTGCGACCCGCTTACATAAGCTGTGAGCTACTTTGGTCATTTTATTTTCAAAAATAGATTTTTGCTCATTTAAAAGGCTATATTTTCCATTTTAACACTTCTCAAGTCAATTTAATATTTGATTAGGCTCTAAACTGGCTTTAGGCTTTAGAGTTCGAGCATCATCAGGGAACGAGGGCCCAAGTTGTAAAGAATATAAAATGTGGTGTCTACAGATACCCATCTTTTTTGATTCGTGAGCTTCGCTAACGGAATCAAAAGAATAAGAGACAAAAACATTTTGTTTTGTCGTACGACTCGGGCCCAATTCACGCTCACGACACACATCACGCATACATGGGGTGGGGTACAACTACGAAGAGTTGCATGGGATTCATATGTCCAAAGTCTCACATTTATTGCTCGGGAAACGAGCAACCACAGGTTCACTATCACAGAACCTGTTTTGCCACTTGCAAGTTAATGGCGAGTGACTCACTATCCTAAAGTCACTAAAAAGAAAAAAGAAAACAAACAAATGGTGCTCTTACGAGTTAACCCAACACACAATAAAAGGATATATTCTCTATGGTGTCCATCTGAGGCTCTTGCCTCAAACTTCTTCGGGTGACTTATTTCTCTTGTCTTCTTCACTTCTTTCTCTACCTTTTCTATGAGGCTCTTGCCTTGGGTTGGCTTTGGCCTCTTTCTTTATCATTGTCTCTACATTTTTCTATAATGTCTGCATGTTCAATTCCCGAAGAATATGTGCACAAGTAGAATCCACTAGGGATGGTGAAAAACTCACTGAGGAGTGGATGTGCATAGGGAGGAATCTTTTGCCTCTCACAACTTGCTTAGAGATAAGAAACTTGCTGAGGAGTAGTGTAGATGTGTGATCCACTAGGGAAGAATCTTCTGCTTCCTTCATGGTTCATGGAGGTTTTTGAAGAAGAATCTTCTACTTCCTTTCTGAGGATTATTCAGTGTATGAGACTCATTGGGGAAGAATCTTCTACTTCTTTACTGGGGGGTACTTTAGGGGAAGAATCTTCTGCTTCTTTACTGGGGTCTTGCTTTGGTGTACTAGGGTCCATCGAGGAAGAGTCTTCTGCTTCCTCTATGGGTATAATGCTTGATATGCTTGAATTTTTAGGGAAGAGTCTTCTGTTTCCTCTATGGGGATCATATTTGATATGTTCGGGGAAGAATCTTCTGCTTTCTCACTAGGGATTTGGTTGAGATACTTGAAATATTGAGGAAGAGTCTTCTGCTTCCTCCATGAGGATGATATTTAATACATTTGATCCATTTGAGGAAGAATCTTCTACTTTCTTCACTGGGGATATTTTTCTTGAAATGCTTGAAATATCGAGGAAGAGTCTTCTACTTCCTTACTGAGGATGATGTTTGGTAGGTTTAATTCATTGGAGATGATTCTTAATGTGCTTGATCCACTGGGGAGTTTTCTGATGATAATTTGTGTTTAATTGTGAGAGTCTTGAAATATCCCTCATTTGAAAGAAAGGATTTTTTTTTTTTACCATTCATGACTAAACTACATGGAGTTTAGTGTTAGTAGTAAGGTCTAAACTACACGTAGTTTAGCCATCAAGTGTGTTCCTGCCTTTTCATTTTCTCCGACGGTTACCAACCGTTTCTTTTCTTCTTCTTCGTTCTCTTCATCTCCCTCACCTCTTCACATTCTTCATAACTCCTCTCTCTTTTCTCTCTACAAAAACCTCCCTCCCTTCTTTCTTTTTCTCACACCTTCTGACTCCCTCTTTCTCTCAAACTCTCTCATTTTCTCTCTTTCTCTCATCATCTCCTTCAATGCATCCAAGGCCAAGAAATCCTCCTATATCCTATCTTCTGATGCCTCCACCATTAACATATTGGCTAGGGAATCACATTCCCATGGGTGAACCTGTAAGTTTTTCATTTTTTTCTCATTTTCAAATTCCTCTCTGATCTTTGGTTTAAATGTGTTTTTGGCTATGTGAATGCTTGAGTTTTACTGTGGGATGGGTTTAGATGAAAACCTGATGGCTTAGAAGGGTAGGAACATGTTTAGGATGATTTTGGATGATGCTCATTTGAAAATGTCGAAGAACTGCTTCTGTCTGTGTTCTTGTGTGCGTGGGCTCGGGCTTGCGTACGCAACTTGTATTCATGCGTACATAGTTCTGTTCTTGCATACGTAAGTATGTTCTTGAGGTTCTGCGTACGTGGGAATGGACCTGCATATGCTGGATCTTGTCTACATGCGTGAGCTTTGACCCGTGTACGTGAGACGCCTGGTAGAAGCCTTGCTTTGCCCATTTTTACTCCTTTTTAAACCTTTTCACTTCCATATGCAATTCTAACACTCCTTTTTGTCATTTTTGTATCTGAATATCACCGTATCATTCTTTTCATCTTCACTCTCGCATCAAAACACCAATTCGTTGAATTTCACTTGAATCATGAATCTAACGACATTTTCTTTTTGTAGTCATCATCCCCTTATGCTGGTATAGGAAGCACCAATAAGGTGGTGGAATGGTTCAACCTACTTGCCCCCGAAACCAAAGGTTATATCTAGGAGGCAGGCTTTGAGCCTATCGTTAGTCTCTTTTTAAAGTAGTTTGCGAGTGCCACCCTGGTGCAATGTCTCATTGAGAGGTGGTGGGATACTGCTCACACCTTTCATATCACCAGTGGGAGATGACAGTGACTCCCTATGACTTTTATCGCATGACCGACCTTAGCTTCGAGGGGGCCATCATCAGTTTGGACAACGTTTCGGGCATGCAGCTGGGCATTGACATGTTAGGGAGGAAGTATTCCACTAAAATCATCCGCTACTTCAACTTGGTGTCGGATTACATGTTCCTCCCATAGAGGACCATGGAGGAGTGTGTTCGTATAACTAGGGCTTTCCTTTTCCACTTGTTGGAGGCTTACCTCTTTGCCAATGGTGGGCAAATAGTGTCTTTGAGGTGGCTAGGGCTTTCCTTCTCCACCTGGCTTAATAGTTTCACTAATTTAGACAACCTTGAAATACATTATGTTTGGGAATATATAGAGAATTTTTTGGCTACACATTGCACATCTTTGAATTTTTTTAGTTGGGTAAGAACTTTTGGCTTCCTTAATGAGAAATTTAGTTGAACACTATGTTGGCATCTTTGCAAATCTGTGCAGCATTAGTTGAAACTTAAAAAGAGCTAGCAATCTTGAGTATGGATTATGGAATCTAATGAAAAACATGAAGTCCATCTTTTGGTACGTAATATTCAAATTGCATCTATGAGCAACGATCTACATTAGCACACTAGCAGTGTAGCGCTCCACTTTCACTAATTGAAGCTAATTAAATTCCAATATTTCATTCTTTTATTTATTTTTATAAATATATTTTCCTTTATACTATATAGAAATGGAGTGACAGAGCATTGTCTTGTCACATTGTCGTCTATTGTGACTTTTTAAAATTATAAAAAAAATTCCATTAAACATTGAGACATAAGATTTGATTGATCGTTTGTATCAAAAAAAAAAAAAAAGAAAAAAAAAGAAAAAGAAAAAGAAGATGTGATTGTTAAATATGAGCAGCTGGGTTGAACATGGAAAGACTTAAAGCATTCACATCAGATCAGTTAAACTCTTCTAAAATAGATGTACAGTGCAAATTTTACACATTTTGAGCAAAAAAACACCCATATCAATGGGTGTAAAAATGTGTAAAATCATGTATATATTTCCATGAGCTACAGTACCCGTATAAATATACACGAAATGTAGCTCGTGTATTTATTATTTTAATGATTTCCGTTCGCACCACTTTTTCTCTCTCTTCTCTGATGCATAACTACCTCAGAAACTCATCTTCTTTTTCTCAGATGCACCCACACACAAACACATCCACACAAACACACCCACACATAAACAAACCCACATAGACAAACCAACGGAGAGATAGATCGGTGCTTGTGATGCTTGGTTCGTGGATCGGCCAGTGAAGACACGATCTGGGTCGCCGGAGCTTGGTTCTGGGTCGTCGGACCTTGGTTCTAGGTCTATGGAGCTTGGTTCGTGGATCGACGGGTGAGACACGATCTGGGTCGCCAGAGCTTGGTTCTGGGTCGCCGAAGCTTGGTTCGGCTGTTTGTGGAGCTTGGTTCGTGGGTTGCCGGAGCTTGGTTCGTGGATTGGCGAATGGGACATGATCTGGGTCGCCGGAGCTTGGTTCGGCCGTCTGTGAAGCTTGGTTCATGGGTCGCCAGAGCTTGGTTCGGCCGGTGAAGTAAGGACCCGTGAAGAACTGATCTGGGTTGTAGTTTTTGAGAAAGAATGAGAGAAGGTAGAAGAAAGAGAGAGAGAGTTGTTCAGAAAAAATGAATAGAGAGAGAGAGAGAGAGAGAGCAATAACACGCGTATATAGGGAAGTCAGTTAAGGAAATAATAAAAAAAATGGAGAAGAATGAATATTTTATTCAAATATCTTGTATAATAAATAAACTGATGTGAGTGTTTTGTAAAAGTGATAGTATAAAATAGAAAGATGAGGTTTTTTCGTGTAAAATAGACAAAAAATTTAGAAGAACTGATGTGAATGCTCTTATGAGTTCAACTTGGTTCTCATTCACCTTTTTCTCTATTGCTCTTGGATGTGTATGGTCTGGAAGCATGGACGCGACATTTGGGCTGTTGTGCTTGTGTACGAACACATACTGGACATGGGAAATGCGTTGGACATGGCAACATGTGTGTCCCAACTATTTTTTTTCTTTAAATGAATGACTCAGTGGAGACATGGTTGAGAAATGGCTTGTACCAAAAAAAAAGAAAGAAGAAAAAAGTTGAAACGCACTACCTATCACGTTGATCTCTTCTCACTTCTTCCTCTCACGCCGATCTTCTTCTTCTTCTTTCTCTCATGCTGATAGCCAATCTTATTTTTCTTCTTCTTCTCCTTCCACTCCGATATCTTCTTCTTCTTCTTCTTGAACTTTATTTATTTCTCTTTTACAATTCCCCCCTTTTTCCATTTTTTCTTGTTTCGTTCTTGTGTCTTTTTGTTGTTTTGTGTCACACATGAAGAGTTCTTTTATCTCTAGTCACCCATGTGAACAAAAGATGTGTAAATTAGTACTTCTTTTCAAATTTTTGTTTTTTATGAATTAAAGTTCGCCGTCAAGTAGTTAACTTTTCACAATTCTTTTTCATTATCTAGGTAGACAGCAAACACACACACACATATTATTATTCGTGACTTGGTTTTAATATCCTTCTAAAAGAATTTTTAACAATTATTTAAAAACAAATAATATTTTTTGCTATAAATTTTTTTTATAAGTTTTAAAAATTATAATTTATTAATTAATTAATATACATATTCCTGCCATACTATTGTCATAATTTTTAAAAAGTTACCTTGTCGCCATATCATATTCGTGCTCATATATGTTTTTGTACTTCCTAGGTCATGGTGGAAATTGGAGCTCCTAGTTATTTCTAAACTTGACTTTGAGGGGGTAGTAATTAGCCTTTGCAACAAGATGCTGCTTTATTAATGTATGGATCATGTGATGTAACCTAGCTTTGATTACTGGAAGAAAAACAAAATTTTGAGTTGACTTTGCTAAACTACCTCCATTCTCTCTCAAATGAATTATGATTGCATGTTTCAATTATAATTATTTATATTGTGTAGCTCTACTCAATTTAGACAATTATATATTACTTTGCTCATTTTTTTTTTCTATTTTTCTCTCTTGGTTTGGCTGCTACTTGCTAGGAAATTGTGGGAAAAAAGAAGAGGGATAGAATTGGGCCGACAGAAAATTGTGAGATAGGAGAAAGAGAAGATTGTGATTTTAGTATTTAAGGTTATTCAATATTCGAGTCATTCATTTTTGTAAATCTACACACAATTTGGTAAAATCCAATTACGAGATCATTAGATAGCTTATGTTAATTACTTTTAGTATGATTTGTTTTCAGCTCAACAATCTTAATTTTTTTTAATTATTATTTTCAGTTGCGGTGACACAATAGTGTGCCACACAACATAAATTTAGCTTCCCGTCCCTACTTCCACTTTGAGCCTTATGGTCGAGATATCTATGCAAGGTACCCCTAATTAAATTGACTTTACTCAAATCTTCCCATGGATGTTTTAGATTGTGATGTAGCCCAAAATTATATATATATATATATATATATGTGTGTGTGTGTGTGTGTGTGTGTGGGGACGAAGGCCCAAAATGGGGTATTGGGCCTTAGACTTATCCAAGGACATTGACGTGTCCGAGGAGGGGTAACTAGTTGAGGGATTCATTGCGTTGACACAATAGTGTGCCACACAACATAAATTTAGCTTCCCGTCCCTACTTCCACTTTGAGCCTTATGGTCGAGATATCTATGCAAGGTACCCCTAATTAAATTGACTTTACTCAAATCTTCCTATGGATGTTTTAGATTGTGATGTAGCCCAAAATTTTATATATATATATATATATATGTGTGTGTGTGTGTGTGTGTGTGTGTGGGGGGGGGGGGGGGGGGGACGAGGGCCCAAAATGGGGTATTGGGCCTTAGACTTATCCGAGGACATTGACGTGTCCGAGGAGGGGTAACTAGTTGAGGGATTCAAGTTCAGAAGTCCAATAAACAAGGGAGGAGCAGAAAGAGGTCTGAGGAGGAATCCCTCTTCAGCTGCGATTAGAATAATTCAAATACGAATTATAGCATTGAGACTGATGTCCATAAGAACTCCAGTGTCAGGAGCATGCCTTACAAACGCCTGAAGAGGAAGAGAACCCCGAAATGTCTAAGGGAAGGCTGCCACCTCTACATTAAATGCACTACAGCTACTTTTCTAGCCGCATTTATGTGGAAAAGACCTCTGAACAGTGTCTCTTTGGCCACCGCAACTCACAAAAGGCCAGAAGGGGTGTCTGATGGGACAGGTACTCAAGTAGTGGTCTAGATGATCGACAAGTGAAATACCAAGATCACTAAAAGGGACCTATATAATGTGAGAGACCCTTCATGAAAAGGGGATCGAAGAACTGAAAAAAGAACACTGTATTAGAGAGAATAGCACTTATAATCCGTCCCTTCAATCTATAAGAATATTGGCCTCCTTAGACAATACGTAAACTGAACCTTGTATGCACTTTTCTTGCATGACTGTCTTACAAACCCATCTTAACCGTTGTAATACTGACTAGAGCCCAATTCTTTAACCCACTCTCTACAAATTCATTGTATTGGGCTTACTAACCCACAACCCCATACCTGTTGGGCTTGGGCCGCCAAAACGTGACCCTACAATATATATATATATATATATTCATTCTAATATGAGTGTTAGTTTCACTTTCAAATGAAAGATCAATTTATCAAGTGGAGGAGATGATAATTCTACTTAATTAGAAAGATCTGATAATGCAAGCAATATAAATTCACATCTACAACTATAGAGAGTAAACAATTATAGATTTACTATAGAATTGGATTTAATTTCAGAGTAACAAACGAAGAAAGAGGCAAAAAATAAAATAAAATAAATCTAGCATAATTCTCAAAAAATAATTATGTTTTTTTGATAATTTAATAGATGCAACAGGGTAAGAAATTTGAATTTTAGATGTCTATATATATAAAAACACAAAGATATGTCAGTTGAGTTACAAGATTTTTGGTTTAAAAATTACACTTACAATAATGGTTTTGTAATATGAACAATATATTATGAAACATTCACATACATTTAGAGAAACAAATTTGTTAAAACATTGTAGTTCTTTATGGTACTTTTCTACTATAATTGCCATATTTTGTGTTTTATTTTAATATAATTTATATGATTTTTCAATTTTTTTTTTCATTTAAGTGATATCTTGCAAAATGCTACATTTAGTATTTATTATAACTTCGTGTAGGGGCCTTTTTTGTATTTGGGCTGAGCTGCCTCCTGCGGTGATGGGCCCGAATGTTATTTCTGAGTAGGGAAGTTGAGACCGGCCCAACTGTAACTCACTTTGGGCCAGCTTGGCACAAACCTAGCCTTATCTGCCAGGAATACCCTTACGGCAAGTAAAGCTATTACAATAAGATTACGGCAGGCAGATATAATGACAATAAAAAGAAAACAGAGTGCAGTAGCTTTTCAACAATAATAATGACCGAATATCACAATAGTAATAGTGGTAATAATAATAATGACTTTTAAAAGAAAGAACAATGGATTGAACAATGATGGAAGTTTAATCAAAAATAAACATCCAGCCAAAACCGAGTCTGTAATGGCAACCGTTCAAAGAGGAAGAACGCTTCCTCTCAATGAAACTAACCTCCCAGGAGAATATCCTGCCGTGGGGATTAATGACTTTGAGGGAATCGGACCTAAATGATGGATGCTTGAAGAAAAGTTTTTACTGCTTAATTATTCCTTAGAGAGTGGGATTTTGAGGGGGAGAGGAAAGAAAAGATCTATTGGTGCATGCCCATTATCCTCACAACTTGTTTTCTTATCTTTCCTTCTTTTCTTTTTCTTTTTCTCTTAGTTTTCTTTCTATGTTTTTTCTTCCTCTGTTTTTCGGTCCCTTTTACAGGGCACGGCAAGGATCCTTTTATAGGGCCTGCCGTGATGGTTTTTTATCATTTCACCCCTTAACGGCCTTTGTCTGGTCTGGGCATGCTTGCCGACCACCGTCTGCACACTGCTTACCCTCGCCAAACAAAAATAGGTTGGTGTTGTTTCTGTCCGCCGTGGCACTGTCCTTTGTTGTGGCTTAAATGCTCTCTCTCTCTTCCTATGGCATGCACCCAACGTTCCCTCCCCAATCTTACCTCTTTTAGGCGGTCTATCATCCCAACAGGACGTACCTTCCAAAAGGGTTTGGACAGGGAACGTAAAATAAACCTTTTCCCCCCTCCCCACCACCAAACTGCACCCCCCTTTACCTCTTTCCACTGACCCATGGCCCCACCACGACCCATATTGGCTGGGTACAGGCTGGTGGCACATGGGCTTTGCGCATGCTTTCCTGTTACGTACGTTTGAAAAGCTCGCCCGCGGCCCATGTGTTTGTTGTGCTCTGGAGTTTTGCTTGCATTCGTCTGCCATACTTCTTCGTTCTTTCATGTGGACCATCCTGTACTTTCACTACTTCCCTTTGGGATTGGGCTCTTCTTAATACTGGGTTTCACATCTCTCTTGGCCCATTTCTTGATTTATATTCATGTCTTGTTTCATTACTTAGCATTTCCTGCCGTGACGATATGTTCCTGCTAGGCCTCTTTCAAGCCTGCCGTTCCATTCTTTCCCCCAGTGACTCAAGAGAGTCTACTGGTGTTCTTACTTATGAGCTCTATTGTCCCTTTCTTTTTTCCCTTTGGGCCTGCGGCCCTTTTACTTTCCTTGGGCTTCCTCAACCCATTTACTGACTTTGCTTTCCCATGGGCTTTTACTAACTTGATTGGGTTTCCCCGGCCCAATCTCCTCATACTCATCCTTGGGGTTCATGGATTTGCCATCAACCCCTACTTTCTTTGTTTACATTGCCTTGGGTCTACCGCGGCCCATTCTTGCTTTTTTATACCATACATTGCCCATGGGTGTCATTTCTCTCTTTCCGGGCCCTTTGGGCCCATTTGCTTTCTCAAGACCCATTCATCCATGTCGTGGACCTGTGTTCCATTCTTCCTACTGCTTGGGCCTAATAGTCTTATCCTGTGCCTGCCACTCTTATTGCCTGCTTTGCTGGGTTGGGCTGGCTTTACAAAAATGACCCTCAACACTTCGTTTAGGGTTTCTAATCATATTATGCATCTATACAAAGTTTTCTTACTAACCATAATGATAAGATGATTGAAACAATCTCATTCCAACAACTTCTCAAACTACAAAAAACATGCAACAGAAGAAAAGAAAACAATGATTTTAAAGCAAAAAAGGAAAGTTTTCCCGTGCATATTGGTAGCACTAACAAAAAAAGAAGCAAAAGGACCCTAGGCCCACATCTGGGTCAGATGAAAGCTCCACCACGACCCATTCTTCGGAACTGTATTGGTTATTCTTTTGGGCATATTTACTCTTGATGATGACCCACTAAGTTCTGTATTTATGTTTACTCACTTTTATTTATTGCAATAATCATAAATATCTTAGACATTGTACTTGATGTGTGCATTTTTGCATTATGCAGACTGGGGATATGCTGTCTTGGTTTTGAATAGTGGAAATATAATTATTTGGACTATCTAATATGTTCATTCCCACACCTTTTGATTTATGTTTGGATTGTGCATTCTTGGTTTTATGCTACATTCTAATTTTAGAAATTTTCTTGAAATTAATAATTTTTAAGATTTTTTTTTCCAATTTGTGGGTTATTGGTTTATAAATTAATATAAGTCATGTTAGATGTCAAAACTCATGTTCAAATTAGTCCTCAAATCAGTTGGTTACATCCTAAATGTAATTCCTCATTATTCAAGTTGGCTTGGGTTACCTATATATATATATATATTTGGATTTAGAAAAATGCAAGGGTGTTTAGTGGCGAAGTATTATTAGAGGAGGCTATGCTATATCTGTTCAATTGTAAAGTGTTTAGTTTGTCATGGGTGTAATTTTTGGGTGGATTCAAGTTGTAGTAATTTCATTACTATTTTATCAAAAAGTTGTTCTCTTCTCAAGTTTCTGTTTTCTTTTTATATTAAGTCATGTTTTTCTCTTTATGTTGTTAGGCATAAAGAAAATGCAAGTTAAATTCTACTGCAAGTCTCTAATATGTCAATAGACCTTCACATTGCTATGCTTTCTGTTGTTGGCTTCACTAACATAACAAAGCTGTTTGGAAGTAATCTTTAAGTTATGATATGATGAGTGGAATCCTATTTTACATTCAAAGATGTTTTTTTGCCACTCTTCACGTGCATCATTTGATCAACTTGAACTAAAATTCTTGTTTGCTTAATGTTGATTTTTATTGACTACAAGCATAAAATAAAGGACAACATGGTCCATCCTAGAAGGTTGCCATTGTAGCTCTTTCTAAATAAATAAATAAAAAACACATTTTCTCTTTTAATTTTCCCCCCATAAAATCTGAAATATCTATGATAAGAAAAATTAGACAATACATGTGATTGATGATAGTATTAACAACTATGTGTGATATATGGTACCTCTAATGCGTAATGAATGAATATTAAAACTTCATTTTCATGGGAGTATTGGTACATTTGCAATTTAATATTGTTGATGACAATACAATATCACTTTTCTTCTAATGCATGCATAAGTTTAGTTTCCATGTATAATATATTTTAGATTGTGTTTGGCAAGGAATGATGAAAAATTAACTGTTTTCAAGGATCGTGGAGCTAATGTTTGCATCAATTATAAGATGGAGGATTTTGTTAAAAGGGTCAAGGAAGAAACCAGTGGAAAGTGTATTTTTTTTCTAATATTAAAACCTCACTTTTCTTTAACTATGGATTAGTGAAACTAAATAATATGATTATTATTTTGTTAAGTGGACATTTTCATAAGGAGGTCTTTTTTATTGTTTGTTATTGTCAAGGAAGTTAATAAGTTATTTTCTTTTTCAAGGCATATAAGCTGCACTTTTGGGAGTATCTAGGGTACCATGGAAAAGAAAGAACATTGCTAAGGGCCTAAAAACAACTTTTTGTTGCTGTCTGGGGCCATGTTTAACTTTACATTGAGGTGAAAAATGAGACTACATCATACAAAAATACAATTCCTTTGTAGAATGTACAGCAATATAGAGATACGACCGTATATAGTGATGGAGATTTCCATCTATGAGAAGTGGAAGCATACAAGCATAAACAAATTATTTTCGTATTTATTTGTATGTGGGTTTTTGTTGTTATATTATTGTAATTTTAATATGAAAATTGTTTTATGAACCTATGAAATAACCCTAAAGTTACTATTAACCTTGATTTATTTGTTCATATATACTCTAGAGATAAAATATATAATATTATATCATGTTAATATGAAATTGACATTTTTTAATTTATTAGTACTTAATAAAGAAAACAAATATGTATAATAATAAAAATAAAATTGTCAAACTTTCTCGTGCATAGTATAAGTTAGCAATTAGTTGGTTCTAATTTGATCCTCTTACAGAAATCACGTTTTTTGCAAACTTATGATAATGGCCTTATAAATTTTTGTGAAAGTATGATAGAAATATCAATATGAAAAATGTATTAAAAATACAATAAAGTTTGCATTGACTACCCCCCTCGAAAAAAAAAGTCTGCATTGACTAAACTAACCCCTTACCCATCGGCACTATCGCAGCTTAAAGGAGGGGTAATGACGGAAGATGGCCAACAAGAGAGGCTAGTAGGCAAATATAGATAAGGTCCAAAAAACAACCCAAGCGTCCTCAATGAGGTTCTGCTCTCAGGGGAAGGGAGAGGGGTGGAGATCTCTCTGAAATCTGTAACCCCTCTTTTCTCTCTGAATGCATGTGGAGCCGATGATTTTTTTATGTTTCAATCATCTTCATCTTCTTCTTCTTCATCATCATCATCATCTTCTCTCTTCTTTGTCAAAATAATAATAATAATAATAATAATGAGGCGGTGATGATATTTCAGGCGGTGTAATCGGACAACGAGAAAGGTCGGCTCGTTTCTTGGCTCGGCGACTCAGAAAGAAACTGTGTGGGTGGAAAATGACTGTTATGCCCTTTTCCTCACGCAGCTCCTCTCTCTTTGTCGCAGCCATGGCGGTCCCTCTTTTTCTTCTCCGAGAATACCCCTAACCCTGAGCCTCTCTCACACACACACACATTTTTTTATTTATTTCTGGATGTAGCTCTATTTTTTGCTATGATTTTTACTTATTATGAGTTATGACTCTTGGAAAACATAGAAAAATTAAGGAGGAAAATAAATAAACCCTCTTCCCCTAATTTCAAATTAGTCCTAAATTTTTTTGGGGTGTTAAAAATGTAGGGATTTCAAAATTTTATCCGATAAAAATTTATTAGGTGAGTACAATATTTTCTATTTCATCGTTAACAAAAATCAAGATTTTGGGAATTGTTAAAATTTGATTTTGAATTGAATGATTAAGTCCTGTTTAATTAGAGAACAATTAACCCTTTACCCATAGTGAGCCGGAGGTGTAATTAATTGAGGGCTTGAAGGTTAAGTAGAGGAAGTAAAGTGAAAGTCTGTGCACTTGGTAGGACTGTTATTGTCTTCTATTAATATGATGAACCCAAAAACCCAACACGGTTATTGGAGAAATTGTGGATCAAAAATTGATATAAATATTTTCCATTCAAATCAATCTCTTATCTTATGGTATGAGCTAAATGTCAGTCAATATTTACTACAGTATAGACTCAAGATAAAAAAATAAAAAATAAAACCCCCAAAATAAGCTGGGAGAAACTGAAAGTTACAGGCACATGCCAGACTAAAAATTGATCATCATCTTTAGTTTAACATAGATAGTAAACTAAGCACCATGATTGCCATCAGAGAAAGATCCATCTTAGCAACATTGGCAAATGATATACTTGCACTTGGCTGAGGTGCCCCAGCAACAGGTGAACTAGCAGTACTGATGTTGGCCACAGGAGGAAGAGGTGGGTCAACAACATCTGCAGAATCCAGCGGTGGAAGAGGTGCCGCTGCCGGTGGCTGTACTTCGGGGGGAGCCAAGCTTAGCAGGGAACCAGCTTCAACTGGTAGGATGTTGTATTCGGGTTTATCTGTATTGGTACATGGGCTTCCTGCAATACCAAAAATGGTAATATGTTAAGCAATGCATGCACCATCAGAGAAATGCGTATCTCCAATGCATGAGATACCTTCATACTGCATATAGAATTACATTATTTACTAGCACCCACTAGCCTCATGACCTAGTGGTATAAAGATGCATTTGTGAGAAACTCTAGATGTGTTACAGAAGCATAAGATTAAGAATCCCCCAAATGAAGATGGTATGAAATGAATAGAATTTAAGGTTGTAGGAGCACTTACTGATATAATTACTGGCAGTTCCTGGGTACTCAGTTATGATCCCATCAACTCCGATTCCAGTAACAAAAGTAGCAATCTCCACAATAGGATCTGAGAAATAGTCAAATGCGAGTGTGATGTACTCGTTCCTCAAAACATAGACATAGACCGAGATATTTGCTTTCTGAAACTCCTCAACAACACTTGTGAAATCCGTGGTGAAGTAACCGGTAACTTCGATGATGGTTGCTCTTGTTACGGCAACTGCATCAGCATACTTCTTGATTTCCTCCACCGACTGTTTTGGTGCGTTACCTACTTTCTCTTCGATATACAAAACCCTTTGGTAAGTTGGAACACTTTTAAACTTGGACAACACTGAAGTGTCATCGGATTGGATCAGGACTGATTGGGTGGATTGCTTGTCAAAGGTGGCATTGCTCAAGGCAGCGGTAACAGAACCTACAATGTCAAGCCCCTTCTTTGATGCTAAGTAGGCAGCATTCTGAGAAAGACAGGTAGGTGTTGGTATAAAATATATAAATAGAACTATAGAGCTGAAACATGATAGGGAATAGGCTACATATATATGGCTTTGGATTGAGGTGAAATAATGAACAATGATGCTTATGCAGAAGCCTATAGTTAGAGCAGAATAAAAAATTTTCTCAAAAGGGAAAAAAGAAGCTTACCTGAATGTTGATCAAAATTCCAGATGCTCCCTTTGCTTTAGCGAACTCCAGAAATTCAGCAAGGGTCACAAATTTACCAGAATTCTTATATGCTGGGTTTCTTGGGAAGTCCTTGAAAACAGTAGCTATTTGAGCTGCAATATGAGAGTTTTTAAGTGTAAGTGGTATCAAAAGCTTATAAAACTTGAAATTTGAGAAAATACGAAAAAGTTCAGAAGAAGTTTACGTTTCAAGGTTTGAATCTCGCTCCATGTGAGATCGAATGAAAAAACTCCAGCATTAGGTTGAATTTCTTGGACAACAGTCGACCTAGAAATGAAAGAAGCTATCACATTGGTTGCTCCCATAAGGTCTGCCGAATCCAAGCAGAAGGCAACTCCATCTTTTGACATTTGAACTGAGCAGTCTATTATGTCTGCGCCATCATCCACTGCTTGTTGATAAGCAAGATCAGTGGCGCCAGGGTAAATCCCACTTGCTCCATTTTTAGTTATGATCAAAGGATTTCCTGAAAAGGCACAAATTTTTTTTTTGCAAAATTAAAGCTTGTTCTTCCTTTAACTTATCTATAAACTTTTAAAGGCTGTAGCATGTGCTTAGAGAAAGATTTAAGGTAAGTATCACACCTTTGGCAGGCTTAACCTGCTTGTTATTGGCAAAGCATCCTACGGCAGAAAGAGCAAAGGCAGGGTCAGATCAGAACCGAAAAAACATTAGAATAAGAATTTATATCCTGCTCTAGTGATTTGAATTACCATCACTGGATTTTCAATTTTGATGAGTAAATATCTTCTAGATATATATATATATATATATTATTTGTCTGTTTAGTAACAACATTCTCTTTTTAGCTTTTTAACTTATTTACTAGTGTATAGGTTTTTAAAACCTTGCCTTTTCCAAGTACAACTATACTATAACCAATTTCCAGCAAAGCAACTTTCAGCACAAAGCTACATTCAATCGCACTCTAGATTTAGTATTGGGTTTGTATAGCACTTCAAAGAAAATGGGGGAGAAAAATATAGTGATGGCATATGATAGTTGGTCCTCACCAATGGCTTCTGATGCTGTAGGTGGGAAATCAGTAAGCACCCCGTCAACAGAGAACTGAGAATTATCAATAAAATGCAGGTATTCCTGTGATGGATCATAGCTATAATTATAGCTTGAGATTAAATCATTTGAAAAACCAGAAGCATATACTTCTAGTCCTTGTTTATGAGCATCAGATACAAGGGTAGTAGGAGCCCCCAAATACTTGTCTGCCTTAATTGACAATATGTATTCTTTGGGGACAAGGATCCCAGATGCATATGACTTGATGGAGGCAAGATCCTCCAGCAGTGAACTGTACTTTTTGTTGGTTGTAGGTTCAATCTCATCTGCACCGAGGACCTGGAAGATGAGCTTTGTCTTGACTTTGTTCACTTTCCCAACCATGCTCTTCAAGAAACCAACCTCAGGAGATGAAATGTAATTGATACCCATAAATCTCAGTGCCCTTTGAACAAATGTTGCTGGGCTGTGTTTGTGTTGGGTGTAGAATGTATCATACTGCATACCAAACACCAAAGCTATTTTAGAAAATAATGAATGATGCTCGTGGATTTCATGTTTGAATGAAAGAGAGAATTTTCATTCCCTAAAGGAAATAGGTTACGAATAATTAGTTTAGAGAGAGACCTGAACATTCAACCAAAACTGGGCCGGTTTAATTCCTGTGACATCTTCAACAGTAGATATAGGTGCTAGCAAATCGAACATACTTGATCGAGAGAGTACACTCTGAACCACTGTTAAAAAAGATCATTACAAAGCAAATATATATATATATATATATATATGTATGTATTTTTTTTAAAGGTCACTTTTGAAGCTATAGATTAAGTTCTTTATTGCTACAAGCTTTTCATTTGATTCATTATGAAAGATATCATGTATTCTGTTTTTCTGTTGATTCTTCCTACTTCTGAAAAAGCCATCAATTGTAGTAATTGTGTTTCTGCATAGCGTGGACAGTGTGAAGTAGATTTGACTTGTTAGGAGGAATTGCAAAAGGTAATTGTAAATTTGAGTTTCTTTTTTAATAAGTACAGGTGTTAAATTGCCAATTGTCCCAAAAACTTAAACCATTAAAAAATAGTAAATTTAATTATTTAATCACATACTTCTAACAACAAGAATAAACATTTTTCACAACTTCTAACATGGCATGCAATTGGTGCATAAAAAAAATGGTGTTAGTGATAACTTAGATGAAAATGATGTTATTTCAATGATAATGTTTCCTCCATTCTAAGCAATTGTTCAAAAAGATTGATTAAAACTAAGATAATGTGATATGCATCATCTATATAACTATGTTTCTAAAAAGGAAGTACCAGAAGCTAAACCCCTCATTATTATCATTATCATACAAGGAAATAGGAGAAAGACAAGGTGTTTGGAGACTTACATGATACATTGCTGAATAGCTGATCACTAGTATAATCCAAAGAAAACCACCCCGACACTTCCTTTCCATTGACAGTGTAGTTCTTTTTTCCTTTAGGGAATACAAGGTTTATATTTGTTGAATTATCAAGTGTGACACCCGAGAGGCATATACCAACGCCATCTTTTGTTAGTTGTAGATTGCAGAGCGTAGCCGTATCTGGCAAACTTAAAGTCTGTGTCATTTGATTCGCAAATGAGCTGGACTCAGGAAACATTCCTGTGAACCCGCCTCTCGCTATCACAAGGGGCCGTTTACCTGGTAAAAGAATCACGGATGTATCACAAATTCAACCTGGCATGAACTATATAGAATATAAATATGCATGATAGTGAACATAACCAATGAGTTTTAGATCAAATGACATTTTCTAGTGTTTCCAAGAGATATGTCTCGGTTCAAACCCTACTTCCTTAGAAACATAACTTTGTCTAAAAGTCTTGGGGCTAAGTAACACAACTTTTGCCATTCTTCACAATAAAAACATACTGTTTTCAATTTAATTAGTATAGATTCCTTTTTCTTTTTTCAAATTTTCGCAAGTTGCTACAGCCATTGATTAGTTTGAGCCTCAAAGATGAATTTTGCAATTACAAAGATCCTTCATTTTCTAGAAATACAGATCTTGGAACTTGCTACATTGATCCTATTTCCTATTAATGGATTGTACCTTTTCTTCTTTCTTAGATTGTAGCCTTTTTTTTTTTCTTTTTTTTTTTTTTTTTTTAACATAGCACCAAAATCAAATAAGAGAATTCGTAAATATCAAATCCTTACCACTTAAAGTCAGCCATTTCTTTGATGTAGAATTCTGCCCTAAAGCTGAATGTATCAACAAGGAAATGAAAAACAAGCACCTGATCATCTTGTTCTGGTTCTGTCATAGATCCAAAAGTTAGAGTTGATGAATGAACAACATCATAAAGAAAGATAAAAAACAAGAATAGAAAAAAAGAAAAGAAAAAGAAAGTGATATGATAATGACTAACACATTACATTTTCACAAGTTGGTAGAGTAAATTTGTGTGTTAGAACACAAGGACGTTAATTTAGCATCCTTAATAGTAACGTTTAAGGTTTATTACATATTAATGCAGTCAGTTTTAATTACTTCTGTTTAAGTTTGTTTATTTATTGGCTTCACAAAACCCCCACAAAGCTTATGGTGGATAATATCACCTATGATAATTCAACACCACAATGCATCAATATCTTACATGTTTCCCCTATATTAGAATGGACTAAAAATATTCAAAACACCAAGACTTCCAAAAAAAATTGTTTAGTACTTCTCACAAAAGATAACATTGAATATATCTGAATTCCATCATTCAAAAACACATTTACCCTTTTAATTTCTTTCATGGTTTCCTTTTTTCTAAGGCTTTAATCAAATTAGTTAACAATTTTTTTTTATAAGTACATTAATTAACAAAAATTAAATAAACGAAAAAAAGACAGACATACACACAGACAGACAAACAAAACAATGTAAAGCAGACCCAGTTGAACTTACTTGAATGCTGTAGATTATATGGAGGAAATAAACATTCCCTGTCAAGTTTCAGAGGAAAAACTCTCAAGGGAATGTAATAATTATGTAATAGAATTAGAAGAGAGGAGAGAAGGAGGTAAAAAATAACATGAATAGTTAAGAGAATTTCTACTTCTCAAAGTAATTCTTGTTTCTAAAAACTCCCATACAGTTCCCGAATTACTAGCTTTTTTGGCTAGGATTTGATCTTAAAAGGAGGTCGACCCGTTTTTACTCTGAAGTCCTTATTAATTTGCTATTCTTGTTCCTCCTTTTTAGAGACTAGGTTGTTTTTACTTCTTGTTTCGCGGGAAAAGAGACAGCTCAAAACCTTAACGGCTTAAATGGTTTTTTTTTTAAATATATTTATTAATAAAACCCCCTAAACGTTGTGTAAATGTCTAAATGAGTCTAATGTCTGGTGACTGGTTCGGGCCTTCGCCGCAATTTCCTCATGGTTAAATGTGGATTTGTTTTTGCTAGTTTTTGAGTAACCAAGTGAAAGATATATTCGATTAATGCTATAAATGCATGACAATAAATCTTAAGTAACAGGCTTTTGCTTGCTATTATTGGTGGGTAAAAAAATAATTTTAATGATGGGTTCAAATTAAAACTAAAAAATGTTACGTTTATAATATTTTGACAACAAATTTTAAGTAACAAGTTGTTACTAACTGTTATTAGTGAGCAAAAAAAGTAATTTAAGTTGTGAGTTTAAATTAAAACTATTAACAATTTTGTCCTAGTGATAGCTTATCTATTTTTTTAATAGATTAATTCCATGATTGTAAAAACCAAACTCCACAAAGGATTAAAAAAAAAAAAAATGGGAAGAGTTTTCAGTTTGATATAATTAAGTAGAATAAATACATTGTTTTACATTTTATCTTGGGATGTCCTAACTCCTTAAAATTTTTTACAAAGATCCTTAGAAGAAATTTATAAAACTTACCTCTTATTGATTATCATGTAAATTCTAAACGTGGGACATTTGTGATTTGTTAAAGACAATCTTAATATCGTTTTATTTTTTAAATATGGTACTGGTTGTTTTGTGATAAAGATTTTTTAGGTCGTAATTAGAAAAAGGACCCACACTTTGGCTAGATGGACAATTAACTCGCCCGGTTTAAATGTCTTGATGGAAAATGTACCACCAAATATCCTTCATGTAGTTTAGGCTGATTTAGCCTCTATTGATTAATATAAGGAAGAATTTCATTCTCAAAAAGAAAAAGAAAAAGGAAAGAGGATGTTAGACCACCTCCTCTTTGAATGTTAGACTCACTCCTTCAAGAATTTCAAGCATGAATGTACGGCTTAGCTTTTATATGTGCCTACCATTCTTTAGTTCAATATTGTATTTTGTGTTTGACTATTTATTTAGTTATTTATTTCAATGTTAGGCTAAGGATCTGTTTGGATATCACTTATTTTACTGAAACTGAAAACTTATTGCTAAAAATACTGTAGATAATGGTAAAAATTAGCTGAAATAGTACAGTAGGCCTATGAATAGTACCAAAAAGTGCTGGGACCCATAAATAGTAGTAAAAATAAACTGAATAGTGAAATAATTTTTATTTTTCATTACTATCTAAACGGAGGCTAAGTGTACAAGTCTTGTTGAGATGACAAGTGACATTCATTAAAAGCAAAATACGTAAGGGGTTTGAGGTAAAGTTACCTATCATCACAACCTCTCACAAATCACATAAAATGACATAGCTTGTGTTAAACGCATTAATGCACTAGACACGTTAAGATATGAATATGTGTCTGCATCTTAATGTATCTAGTGCAATTGATGCACTGAATACAATCTTAACCCAGATAAAAGTGAAAGCTTTGTACATTGGGTCTTATTTTTTGTTTTTTATTTTTAAATTATGTTTAGGCTAGCTTTTGTGTGGGGCTACCGTTTTTTTTTATAAATTTTTTTGGGTTTGGTCTTGGATAAGTACATAAAAATTAGTAATTAAAAGTGGGTTAACTCCGGAATTAGAATTGGTTTTGATGATTGAAATTGAATTGTCAATTTGATCTATTTTGACTTAATTTAACTTCTTCTTTTTTGTTTTTTGTTTTTTTTTTTTTTTTTTTTTTTTTTTTTTTTTTTTGTTTTTTGTTTTCTAATGTGGGCTGGACTAGACTAGGTCTCGGTTTTGAATTAGCCAAACAGGTCGATTTAGTCAATATGAACCCCTTAGTTTTTGAGGACGATCCTTGAGTCACAATTTGCAAAACAGGCACTACCTAAATCCAAATATGCCTTACTACACTCAGAAGAAGACCGATAAAAAAAGCGAACTCTAGCTACCCTTAAATGGTATAAGCTGTCTCACAGATTTTCTCTATAAAAAAAAAGGGGGATTAAACTCTTCTTTTGTGCTTCTCATTTTTGTTTGTTTGTTTTTGTTTTCTCTTTTTCTAGTGGTTTGTGAAATGTTTATTATTTTTAAATATGTGAATAAGCTAGGGTATTCTTCTTAATTTTACTAGACTTTAGATTGAAAATGATATTTGGATCAAACAATGTGAGTGTCTAATACATTCTCTATCCTTACATCTCATCTACGAACTTTTTCCAAAAAATTAAAAAAGAATCTCTGAACTTAGAAATGTTGACTTTGACTTAGAAGTCAAAAGCCAATTATTGGATTGTAAAACCAAGTGGCGACTCCAATTTCTTCACTTTAGTCTATGAGACTTGTAGTGTACTTTCAAGCTCACTTTTATGTAGGGTTTACACATGTATTCAAAGTGCCACTTGCATTACTTGGTAGTGTCCGATTTGAGCAAATGGGATAGAACACTCACGTATATCAATGCGATTTATTAAATCATGGCAAAAAATCTAATAGTCTTAGAAATCCATAATACTATCACAAATTGGAAAGAATACGAGAGTTCCAATTGAGTTAGATGTTTTGACAACTCAAGTAGAATCTGATTCTTTGGAGATTGATAAAAGATGATTCCTATTCCATAAATCAATGGATCATTTGAAATGAAGGGAAATGAGAGGAGTAGAAGGAAAGAAGACTCAAATATACTAAATTACTAATTCAGTTACCTTTCCCTCTACTACCACTTCATCCAAATATGGGATAAGGAAAGATGAATATTTCACTTTGATTTGTGCCCATTTAATGAATTAAACGGCCACTACTCTTTGAAAAGTAAGAATATAAGTCCTACAAGACGATGAAACTAGACTAAAACTTTAAGTTCCTCAACTTTTTAAGGGCAGTTTCATTTTGGAATTAAAATTGTTTTGTGTTAATTATCCTTATTCTTTATAAATAAGTTTTAATGTGAATGGATATTTGAATCTTAAATGTTTACGTTGAAAACATCAAAAGATATCAATTGAACTACAAAACGACTTTTTCTTTTTTAATAAAACCTACAAGCCTCTTGGTAGCTAACAAATTGGTTATGTGTTACTTAATAACAATAACAATATTTAACAGTGTTAATAAAGGCACATAGCAACTTAAGTGGCATTTTTGTTTTGTTTTATATTTTTTTTCCTCTTTCTTCTACTTTTCCTTCCAATTTTTATTTTATGGGATTCCTTCCAAATTCTTGATAACTAAACAAAGAATTAAAAACACAAAACAAATTTCAAAGCCTACAATCAAATGGCAATCAATCTTCAAACTCAATCAAATGGTATAAACATCTTAAATCTCACGGAATCGCTTAAAACCCATCAAGCCAGCCAGTTATAACCGAATTGCCTCCCTCATTCAAATGGAAACGCACCCAACTCTTCAAGTAGAGTGCTATATTAATAGCCTTTTGAGTGACTCTTTTTCTTTTTTAATAATTGTCTTTTGAGTGACACGTAAGTTATTTGTTCCTTTTCACTAACATCAGCATTTTCTATCAGTAATTTGAGCTAGATGACAATAAGATTCACGTTGAAATGTGTTTAAAAAGAGTATGGACAAAAATGAAATGATTTTTTTTAGAGGAACCAAAATGAAATTGCCATAACTTACAAACCAAAAGCATATATAAGCCGATATTTTTTTCTAGGGGTCTTTTGTTTTTCAATTGATAGCTTTTAATTATGACACCTAAACAATCATCATAAAGGGAATATTATAAGTTGAAATTATATCATATTTATCGGAAAAAATTATGACACCTATTTTTGGAACACCAGCCAGATGAGGGACTCCATTGTTCCTTGCCCCTAACGAGAGAGAGAGAGAGTTAAAAATAAAGAAAATTTTCCTTTTAATAAGTTGTTTTTCTTTTAAAATGTTTTTTTATTAAAAAAATACGTAAAATTTCAACATATAGCATCCGCTTTATAATGATTCATTTTTATTATCAAGCCAAGATACCAATTAGTTTTTTGTGCATATAAGGTTTAGAATAAAGTTTAGTTACAAAATTAGTTGTAGCCTAAGGCTACAACCTTACTCAATAAAATAAAAATTACTACATATTTTAAAATTCTAACCGTTGAATTGCATGTTCTTTACGCTCTTAATACACATGTCAAATTTTGTCTCAATCGTATATTATTTACTATATGATCTATAAGCTTATATTTTATGCATAATTTTAAATTAAAAAAATTTGTAATTTAAACAATTTATTGATGACATAACTATTGATCTTTAATTTTCTAGAAATTTTGCAAGCATGAAAGATATAAGAAGGAAATATAATCCAATGGTGGATTTGTCAAAATTCACCTCTAATAAAAATATATTAAATAAGGTTTAAGGTTGTAGCTTAAGGCTACAACCAATTTTGTAGCTAAACTTTGTCCTAAGGTTTAAACTTCAAATATATTATTCGACAATAAGAGGCTTTACCAATTGAGGTAACTAAAACCATCCTTTAAAAATTTTTGTTTGAAACTAAAAATTAGCACACTAATGTTAAAACTATGGTCAAAATCTATACTGTTTAGTGGGCTTTAATCAGTCCTAATTTAATTTTCTGAAGGACAAAATTTAACTACAAAATCGATTGTAGCCTTAGACTACAAACTCACTCAATATCTTTTTATTGGATGTAAATTTTGACAAATCTGCCATTAGATTGCATCTGCTTTTTATATCCTCCATGTTTGCAAAATTTCAAGAAAATTAAAGATCAATACCTATGTCATCAATAAATTTTTAAATTGTAAGTTTTTGTAACTTAAAATTATGCACAAAATATAAGATTATAGATTATATAGTAAATGATATCCGATCGACACAAAAATTGACATGTGCATTAAGAGCGTAAAGAACATGTAATTCAACGGTTAGATTTTCAAAATATGCAGTAATATTTATTTTATTAAGTGAGTTTGTAGCCTAAGGCTACAACCAATTTTGTAGCTAAACTTTGTCATTTTCTGAATATTTTGTTTGTTTTGTCTGAAAATATTTTTATATGAAAAAAATTTCTAAAAAAAAAAATTGTTTTTTTTTTTTTTATGTGTTTCATTGTGACTCATGAATTAATAAAAATTTTTATATCATTTGGCTTGCACTGAAAATTATTAATATTTTATGTAGATGCAGTAATGGCGGCCCTAGACAAAGTGATGTGGTGATGGTGGTGGTGGCAAATGTGATGGCAGTGGTGGTAGCGGTGTGCTAATGGTGCTTTGTATTAGTTGATTTTGCAGTGAACTAATACAGAGCAAATCATCTTGAAGTAAAGTAAATTTCAGGAAATATAACTAATTCAAACCTTATTGATTACTCTAACACTAAATTGATTAAAAGCAGGAAAATTAATTGCTAAATATTGCATCAAATTTGAAAAATACTTGCTTGAAAAGATCACAGGTACAAAAGAAATAAACTTACAAGCATAAAGTCTTCTACAAAACCTAAGGACTGCTTGAGTGCTTAAGAATTACTAGATCTTCTAAGAATCTAAGTACAATTGATCTCTCTATTTTCTTTTTATTTGTGCATGGTGTCCTTTTCTTGTAGAATTATCCTTTATTTATACTTGAGTCTTTGATAGTTATGTATGGTTCCTCTTGTCATATATCGCTTTTTCATGGTATATCTATTGCCAAATGTCTTGCCAATAACAAGGCTCAATAACCTCTCTTAACTGTTTGAAGGCAACTGTCGCCCGATTGCTTTTGATTACTGAATACGTGTCTTCATATTTGACACTTTAAGTAACTACTTTAAGTAACTGTTCGCCACCTCTTCAAGATAACTACCTATTTTCTCTTCAATTACTAAGGAATTACATTTAAATTAATGCCACTTGTCATTTATTTGGCTTTAATCCCTAATTAAATTACTTATGACTTGGCAATTACACTAAAGCTCCCTGCATCACTTTCCCTTACTTTGTCAAGTGTCTTGTAAATAAATAAATTGGTCCAATAACCCAAAAATATAGTAATAATATATATATATATATGTATAAATTGTCAAGATACAAAAAGAAAAGTAAAATTAAGTATTAATTAAAGTTAAGCTCCCTTATTCCAGAAGCTGTCCTTCCAGAGTAACCTCACATTGTTTCCCTAAACTTGCCCCTTTTCCACTTTTTTTTTAGCGGTGGGGAATATGGAATAATATTTCATTGGTTAAAATTTGAATATTTCATTACAATGAATTGGTTTCTTTTGGAGAGTGACACAACATTCAATTAAAAAGTACTGTATTTATATTTATTTAGTTTTATTACTATCCAATGCAATGAATCAACTAAATACAATACATACGCACAATTGAGCACCCTTCCCCCTTTTATTTTTTTTGGAGAAATTAAAAAATAAAAAGTTAAAAGGAGGGGATGATGAGGGTGGATGATGTCGGCAAGGCATATAGTACATAGTATAGTCTGAATCGCAGCAGATCTAAACTTTAATAAAACTATTATTCTCCTTCCTTCCCCCTTAGCTTTCCTTTTTCCTTTCCTTTTCCTCTTTCAGCGATCCCATTCCCATTCTCATTCTCAACCCCACAGAGAGAGAGAGAGAGAGAGAGAGACTGTTACAAACAACTACACGCAATCACAGAGAGAGAGAGAGAGAGAGAGATGAAGATCACGGCGCTATTGGTATTGAAGTGCAACCCGGAGGGCACAGATCCGGTGATATTAGCAAACGCCTTGGACGTCAGCCACTTCGGCTATTTCCAGAGGTCCAGCGTCAAAGAATTCATCGTCTTCGTCGCTCGCACCGTCGCCAGCCGTACCCCTCCCTCCCAACGCCAATCCGTCCAGCACGAAGGTGATCTCTTCATTTCCTCTTCTTCATTTTCTTTCTATTAGGTTTTTTTCTTGGAATTGGAATTCCCGTGGGTTTTTATATGATTATGATTCTGGATTTATTTGCATGCGGTGAAATTGGATTCGATTTCCAATTTCTATGCTCCAATTCTATTATACCAAACACACACACACACCTGAAACCTGGTTCTTTTGAAATTGAATTACGGAAATGTTCTTATGCTTTGCGTGTTAGAAAGTAGCATGCATAATTTATCTTCATTTGTTTATCAAGATTTTGAGGCATTACATTCCTTCTTGGTTTTTTGTATTTTTATGGTTAATGACCATTTTCTTTTGTTTTCTGTATTTAATAGAGTACAAGGTGCATGCTTACAACAGGAATGGCATTTGTGCTTTGGGTTTTATGGATGATCACTACCCGGTTCGGAGCGCTTTTTCTCTGCTCAACCAGGTACACACTATCTAATTTTTTCTTGTGTGTGTGTTGTGTTTTTTTTCTTCAGGAGCTAAAAATTTGGACCTTATAAGTTTTAGATGTTGATTTTTCGTTTGGGCTTTGCTTTTGTATACATTTTGTAAGCCTTTTTTTTTTACTTATAAAAAAAAAAAGGGTGTATCAATGAGTTAGATAATTGTTCGCCGTGCTAAAGTTTGTTTTTTGTTTTGGTAGAAGTTTACACTGGTTGAATTTTAGAGCTTGGCTGCTAATTTGATTTAATGTTCTATGAGATACAAATATATTGGCTTAAATATTAAAATTATTTAATTGGGAACTTCAATCTTGTTTTAATTTTTTTGTAATGTGAAGAACTCGTTAGTATTTCAGAAATTAATAAGTAGTTCGAGTAGGTTCAGTTTCGATTCTTATGAAGCAGAGGAAAAAAAGGCCATAGGCTTGATAGTTGCAATGAGCTTATTACTGTTGTATTGTTGTTGGGTATGCGATCTGAAGTTTCCTTTACCGTTACTACGTTACAAACACTATCTATGTACATGAACATTGTAGAAGACTAGGTAGTACATTTGCTGTCAAATTTTTAGAAGTTTCATGGTTGTTTAAAGTAGAAACATTTTATGCTATGCTTTAATATTGTCCTTAAGGTGGAAGGGAAAAGATTTGGAGATGGTCAGAGAAGTAAAAAAACTGGCATACTAGGATCATTATTCTTGTTGCCCTTGATGGCCACCTTCATAACCATGGTTGTTCTGAAGTGTCTGTTTGGATGTAAAGGCTTGACGATTTGTGTGCATGTGCGTGTGTGTGAGAGGGAGAGAGATAGGACTGGTGAAATATTGATACTTGATTTCTGCTTGAGTTAACATATAGATGATGATTTCAATGTTTTCCAGGTGCTAGATGAGTATCAGAAAATTTTTGGTGATACGTGGAAGACTGTGCAAGCAGATAGTACCCAACCATGGCCCTATCTGAATGAAGCTTTAGCGAAATTCCAGGTATTATTATTTTTCATTTTTCCTTATTGTTTAAGATTGGGTCATTAGGCAGAAAATAGATTGGGTTTTTCTTTTTCTTTTTCATTTCTGTTTTTGTTAATTGTTGAAGCTTCAAAAGTAATTAGTTACAACTAAAAGAACTTTTTTTTTCCACCTATTCTTATTTAACTCTTCAGGACCCTGCGGAGGCTGATAAGTTGTTGAAAATTCAGAGGGAGTTGGATGAAACTAAAATTATCCTCGTAAGTATAGAGTTATTGCTACAGTCGTTAGTTTACAGCTATATCTATGAATAATTGAATTATGTTCCTTTTATCTTCATGATTGTTGATTTTAGATAGTCATTTTCTATTTTGATATATCATTTTTTTTTTTTGGCAACCTTTAATGTTATCTTTTTATTAGCTTGCTAATTCTTGGTTCAGTGGTTTATGCTTAAGTTTTGGCAGACATATGGTGGTTTTAAAATTTAACAGGGTTTGATTCAATGATTTCTTCTCCTTATGTATTTTATTCAAAGAAAAGTTGAGTTGTAGGAAGTGCTGATCGAATACAGACAGAAGCATGTCATTTGGGGGTTATAGTAAAAGAAGAATATATCAGACAAATTGTTGACTTATGGACCCATTCCTTCCATGTTTGGTAGAAAAGTGGGTGGTTAGGGGTGGGTTGGAAGGATTTTGTCATCCCTAATAAGGTGGATTTGACATCAACAAAGTAGAGATGAAAAAGAAAGGAGAGAGGCAATTGTGATTGTGTTAAAAGAGAGAAAAAGTAAGTATTTTGGGGTAGGGTAATAGATTATGTAAAAAAAAAAAAACTATGTATTAAATGAAAACGTGTATCAATAGACATTTGGGGCAGGGGGAGTGAAAATCGTCCTTGCCTTGTCACCTCTTTGGGGAGGGGAAAGCCTGTGCAGGGCAGGGTGGGTCAAGCGGGGTGGGAATTTTTTTTATCCCGAACTCTCTGTTCATATTTTTGCTACAAAGTTTCAACCAGAATATTTAGTGAAATTTTGAAGGAATATATCTTGTTTGACTTGGTTTTGGATTTCTAATAACATGTTGATTTGATCCTTTTTTTCTTATGGCAAACTGTTTGCTATGTCAGAATCCTCTCTCTCTCTCTCTCTCTCTCTCATAAGTGTCTCTTTCTTTCACACAGCATAAGACTATTGACAGTGTACTTGCACGAGGTGAGAAACTGGACAGTTTAGTAGAGAAGAGTTCAGATCTCAGTGCAGCATCGCAGGTACGTAGAGAAGATTTTTGTTGCCATTATGCATTTGCCCTGATATGTAAACACCCATGCGCTCACACTTTTTTACATAGCCAATTGGTTTAACTATATCTGTTGCTTATACTTCTAATCACCTGGCTATTGAATGCTTTGTAGAAGTTTTGACTTTTTTTTTTGGTGTGGTATTTTTGGCTGGCTTATACTGTTGCCTAGTTTTTAGTTTATCTTCTTAGTCTCTGAGAATAACTGTGTATGCTAATGGGGTGGCAGGTTCATGTGTGTAAGTTAAAACTTCAACTATATTCATTGGAAAGACTTAGCTCGTATGTTGAATGTCTGTGTTTGGACAAGAGCATCTTAATTCTTACCCATAGAGGATTTTGAAACAAAGCTTGAGTTGGCATTTTAGAAAAATAATGGAAGACTCATGCTTGTGTTCACAAGCAGGTCTGGAAGTCTTGAGGAGTTTATCTATGGTAATTTAAAGGGATTTGGGTTGTAGGGGGGTCAGTCAGGCTTCTTGGTTCTAGCATACACAAGGTAGTCAAAGTTGATAGGCAACCTTAAGGCGCCAAGGCTTGTATCACTCAATTTGTGAGGCTACAAAAAGGGGTTAGCCTGATTGAAGCGAGTCACCAAATTCTAAATATAACTATTATTCATATAGAACTTAAATAATATGTATCTAGTGTGGTGAAATATTATAATCAAGTGTGTTGCATGAAGTATTAGGTTTATTAATTGATTTCAAAATAGGCGTAATACGGTTTAGGATTTATTAATTATTTTAACAACAAGTTTCTCAAGAAGATTATATAAATTAATTAATCTAAAGCTTCTAAAAAAAACAGAGAGAGAACTATCAAAGCCAAATTCTATATGATTGAAATATATATATATATATATATATAAATAAAGAGGTGATATAGAGAAAGGAGAGGGACTGGGGGTGGGGAAGAGATGAAATAGAGCTACCTGAGAGGTCAGAGGTAGAGACAGAATAGGGAAAAAAAATAATTTTTGAGGCCCTCACCTTAGCACCTTCAACATGGTTTAAGGCCCTTGCATTGCTCGTCTAGCCTCTAAGGCAAGCGCCTCACTAAAGGCACCTAGGCAAGCACCCAACTTGCCTTTGACCATCATGAACATACCATTTTCCTTTCTGTTTACTCTTCTATCTATTTTGACCTATGAAGAATTAGAGTTTTTTCATTATGGAATCACAAATTATTATCATTTAATCAATGAGTTATATACGCATCTTATGAGTTTTGAACTCGTAACCTCGCCCTTCACATACTGCTCCTAAGGGGAGGAGGTGCCAGATCATTGGAAAGTCATATGACAACTTTATTTGAAGTCCATGTGCTTTTAATGGTCAATTCTAGATATCTGAATTATGAAAGTGGTTGTATTCTTTATCCTCTTTTCCTTCTTCCTTCCCTTTCAAGCAAGATGCTTTTCATTAAAATTACCCATGCAATTATTTGACACTGGAATCAGTTGTATATGATGGCAATGATGATATGGAGACTTCACATCTTAGTGATACACATTTCATCAAAGAGCATAATAATCTCTCTCTCTCTCTCTCTCTCTCTCTCTCTCTCTCATTACTATAGCACCAATTTGGTTCCATCTAATTTCATCTACCAACATGTATCAATATTTTGATCTTAATTGAGTTTGACAATTATTGGAAACTTAATATGATAATAAATTTATTATTATTATTATTTTAAAGCTTGAAGCCAAAATCTTTATAGCTCAACTAGTACCTTTTGGTGTTTTCGATGGAGACATCCAAAATTCAAATCCCTCCTCCCTCGTTGTGACTATTGAATTATCAAAAATTTGTTTTAATACTAGAAAAAAAAAAAAAAAAAATTGTGTTTGAAAGCTTTGAAATTCAAAATATGTATTAATAGAAATTCAAAAGTGTTTATGCCCCAAGTATTAAAAAATTTGTTTTAATAATAGAAAGCTTTGAAATTCATTTGTGTTTGATCGCATCTAATATCATGAAATTAAGTCCTTTCAACTTCCCTTCCAGGATTGTTTTTTGGGTTTTCCTTAAAAGCATCTAAGGCAAATGGTGGTTTGGGTGTAAGGAAAATAACCACTTTCAACAAAGCCTTATTAGGAAAATGGTTATGGCGGTTTGGGGTTGAGGAGAACCGTCTTTGGAGGAGGGTTGTAGTTTCGAAGTTTGGGGAAGAGTGGGGGGGTTGGTCTTCTAAGCTGGGTAGGGGTGCATATGGGTGTGGTTTATGGAGAAGTATTCGAAAAGGTTGGGAGGTGTTTAGTAAATGCATTCAGTTTGAAGTAGGGGTGGGGGATAGAGTGAAGTTTTGGACAGATAGGTGGTGTGGGGACTTTCCACTCCATCGATGCTTCCCATTGGTGTATGGGATTGTTGCTAATAGAGAGGCATCGGTGGCCTTGTCTCTCAAAAGGTTGGGGATGGAGGCTCAGAGAAGCTGGAATGTTCGCTTGTTAAGGGATCCAAATGATTGGGAGATGGGTGAGGTGGATGAATTCCTCCGTACCTTGGGTTCTAATTTGCCTCGTTCTGAGCTTGGAGACCATATGAGGTGGATGTTGACAAAGAAAGGGGATTTTGACATCCGCTCTTTCTACAACAAGCTTTGTTGTCCTTTGCCTATTATCTTTCCTGGGAAAGGTATTTGGAAGGTTAAGGCTCCTCCGCGCGTCTTTTTCTTTGTTTGGACTGCAACTTGGGAGAAGATTCTTACAAGAGACATTCTGAGGCGTAGAGGAGTGGTTTTTGTTGACCGGTGCATTATGTGTCGTAGCAATGGGGAGACGGTGAATCATCTGCTTCTTTATTGTGAAAAAGTTTATTTGCTGTGGAGCTTGGTTTTTAGAACTTTTGGGACCTCTTGGGTTTTGCCAAGATCGGTAGCAGATATGCTTTTTGGTTGGTGGAATTGGTTTGGAAAGCATTCTTCTAGCATTTGGAATTTAGCTCCCTTTGTGTCTGATGTGGTGTATCTGGAGGGAGCGGAACTGGCAAACCTTTGAAGATACGGACAAATCCGATAATCAGTTGCTCGCTTTCTTTAGTGGTTCTCTTTTTGATTGGAATAGGGCTTGGGGAATCACCTCTAGTGACTCTCTCCCTTTGTTCCTTAATTCTTTGCTCTGTACTTAGTTCTTATGTTGGCTTATGTTTGTTTTGTTGTTTTTTCTTGTTGTTTGTTTCCTTCTCTGTACTCCTTGCTCTACCTTTTGTTTTCTTGAGGTAGCACTTTTAATATACATCTTTTTACTTATCAAAAAAAAAATGATCTACTTTGAATATGGTTTATAGGGAAGTTTGGAACTGCATCATGGACTTAACTTTTTCCTCAAGTTCAATGGTTAATGGATGATCTACTCATCTTTTGTCTGTTTTAGTTTTGATATTTTAAACAAATTGGTTCTGTGAGACCCAAACATTGTTCCAACAACGTCAACAATATTCAAACGTTTGTATGCATGTTAATAAATCAGGGATCATGACATAATTTAGTTAAGGTCCTATTTACTTGCACAAACCGGTATGTTTTGTTAAGAGTTCAAAGAGATCCATTTTATCCTTTTGAAATTAACCATGGACTTAAAACTAGTTGCTAATATGAGAACCTGTTGATGACGGTTGAAACAGATGTTCTACAAGCAAGCAAAAAAGACAAATCAGTGTTGTACCATACTCTAAAGCTTCTGAGGCAAGTGGCTATCCTGTAATGGGCTTGACATTTTCAAATGTGGAAGCTGATGAATGGCAAAATAGTGATTGTAATATGTTTATATCGTTTATCAATTGTTTGCTTGGCAAAACTCTCTGGATTTTTCTCCATATTTTCTAGACTGAAGAAAGAAAGGAAATTGTGGATTGGCAGCAGATCTTTCTATTATAGTATTAATATGCCTATTGACATGCTTAATTCATATGTTGTATTATGATTTATCCATTGTGATTACATATTTATATATACAGGTTGGTTTGTTCCTTGAAAGCAATTCCATTCTCTGAAATTGGAGGTATATTCATACTATAACGCGTGGTATTGAATTATTGATATGCTTGGAGAATGGGTGTTTTTACAATTTAAACACAGTATCATAGTGTAGCAGTGAACTCTCTTTCTTTCGTTTCTTCCTGAGTGTGCTTTGGCCATAAAATAAAAAGTCTCTTCTGAGTTGCTATTTTAGGAACAGATACCATATTGAATTCCCACAATTTTTGCAAAAAAAAAAAAATAAATAACTTTCTGCGTTCAAACACAAGTGAATTACAGATTCGCGTATTAATAAAACGGATTTACCTAAGTTCTGTGTTGAGAAGTGCACAAGATAAAGGAGGACCTACGATTTTATTTTTGGGTGATGCTATTTCATAGCATTAAAATCACTAGAATATTCCTACATGTTCTCAAATTTAACGTATCTCAAAAAAAAAAAAAAAAAAAAAAAAAAAAGAAAAAGAATGTTCTAAAATTAATTGAAGACTGTTGAAGGCTTTGATACAGGAATGGTAGAAGTGTCTGGTTAGAGCAAGAATTATGTAATCTCTACTCTCCTAGTAAAATATCTCAACTCATGAGATGAGAGATAAAAAGGGTCCTACATGTAACAGAGAAGTCACAATCAATTGATAACGCCACCAACCGGATAAGTTCCAAGGATTCCAATGGTCAAACGCCTCGGATTCTCTTGTAGGAAGCATCTTTAAAATAGTTCAAAATATGAGTTATAAATCTAGTGACTCTAGCGGCACATAAAATTTTGACAAGTGGAGGGGTTAGTTATAAATCAAAATAAAATAAGAGTATGTTGTGACTCATCATTTTTTTTAATAATTTGATAGTTAATAGATGGGAGATTTGAACTTTCAAAATTCTTGACAAAATTTATCACAATTTAAAATAAGAGTGTTGAAAAAATGTTGTAAGATTTTAGGTTAAAATGCAAAATTTGTCCTCTAAGATTTACTATTTTTCATTTCAGTCTTATAAGTTTAGGTTTTGTCATTTCAATTTTTTAAGTTTCATTCCTTCTCAATTAAGTCCCCATTAATATGCTGTTAGTTTCTACTGTTAACTTCATTTATTTTTATTTAATTTTTAATTTTAGAAAAAACGTAGTAACCATGAAGAACCACAATTACTCTGCACTATGAATGGTTATGAGGCTGCATTCCAACCGATTTCCATTTTTTCTTTTTCTTTTTTAAATTTCACTTAATGTTTTTTCTAAAATTAAAAAATAAAAGTTAACAGCAGAAACTAACAACACATTAACAAAAGACTTAATTGAAAATAAATGAAATTTAAAGAATTGAAATGACAAAACCTAAATTTATAGAATTGAAATGAAAAATGGTGAAATTTAGAAGGTGAGTTTTGGATTTTAGCCAATATTTTATTATATCAATTTCAGTGTTCAATAAACCATACATTTATTAATCTTTAACAAAAAATATTTAACTAAAAAACTTACTTAACAAAATATTTAACTAAAAAAATCCCTCAACAAAATGTTAATATCAAATGTAAATAGTGTTAATTAACCTAAATTGTGCTAATTAATATAAATTTTTGAAGTTAGCTATAAATACTTAATAGATTAGTTATAATTGACCACATTTATTGTTTTTCTTATTAATTTACTTTTTCTATTATTACTTGTGGGGGATTTTTCCCGCCGCAAGCTTGTTTGTCCGCTTTGGGGAGCCAAGCCCGCACTGTTTTGTTCTCAAACAACGCGGGAGTTCAGAATTTTCACCTCACCAAGGGCTGACTTTGTAGTGGAAGGCTTGACACCTTAATCCCACATCGGCAAGATATGCACCTCACTCATACTTTATAAGCCCTTGGAGCAAGTATGAGTGTACCACTACTACACGTGTGTAGTAGTGGTAGAGGCGTGCCCTTCGAGGTAACAAAACCGTGCGGGATATGCAGCAGGAAGTTGTATAAGCATGCCACCCAAAGGGTTGAACATTGCAAAAACATGCCCAAAGCCTGCCCCAAAACGAACAATACCTTTGATGTGCACTGCCCTTAAAAGCACCTTTTTGTGGGAGATTTTTCCCGCCGCAAGCTTGTTTGTCTACTTTGAGGAGCCAAGCCAGCACGGTTTTGTTCTCAAGCGACATGGAAAGCATGCTTATGTGTAATGTCCGTCCCACATCGACAAGAGATGCGTCTCACTTATGCTTTATAAGTACTTCGAGCAAGCATGAGTGTACCATTCCTCACATTACTTTTTTGCTTAAATTTGAATACAACTAATAATTTTATGTTTGACTTATTTTCAGTACTTTTTTAAAATGACATATCATTTTATTTTAAATATATAATAATAAGTGATAATTTTAAACTCTACATTTTATTTAATTAGTGAATGTGTGACAATTTTTCATTAAAATAAAAAGATATTCTAAATAAAAAAGTACTTGAAAAAAAACCAAACCCATAATTTTGAACATCTATATTGAATAAAATTTCCTCCTCAAATAAATATCTCTACTAATCATAACCTGCTGCATATCCATTTTGTTTTCCTTAATCAAAGTCTAAATAAAAGATTTCTATATTACTTTATTCTTTTCCTTATCTTTTTCTTCTTTATTACCTTTGCTCATATTTCTATAAGTCACAGCGTGTCTAGTGACAATAACTTTGCAATCCCAACCCAAAAAAAAAAAAATTTGAGACAGTAAAAAATTAAAATGTAAGCTGTACAAAGTAGTGAAATCATCATTGAAAATTTTTATCTAACTTTCAAATTAAAGCAAACTCAAAACGGCCCCAATGAAATATAAGGACATTTTTCAGAACTTCAACTTCATAGTTTAGGCTTTACAGTCCCACCAAAAAAAAAAATTCAAAGTCTAGGGCCTAGGCACCCAACATATTACATATACCTGTTTAGCCAAAAATATATATATATATATATATATATTACATATACCCATTCTTGCTCTACAAAAACTAAAATAGCCAGCAAAAAATAACACATATATATCCCTAATCTGGATGCTGCGGTCAGGGGTGGTTTTGATCTTTATTTATGTATATATTGGAAACAGTCAAACCACAATATATATACAAACGCTATTCTCCCTATTTTCCCAGAAGGGATTTAAAATACCAAAAACCTTTGGTGTCCTTAGGGCCTTCCTCTTCCGATGGTGGAGGATCACTCTGTGGTGTCTTGTGGAGCTTGCTAACATCATAGCCCTCATCTGTGGCCTTCTGAAGTAGCTGATTGTAAATCTCTTCATCTAGGTGGGTTTGCCTGCATAATATCTAAGGAAAAACCACCAAAAAAAGAAATAGAATTAATTGATTCTGATTTGTGATACCATTTATGCCTAGAAAAAATCTGAAGAAAACACAAAATTTTAGAATATTTATGGAAAATTTTGACAATTGGGTATCTTTTAAAATTGAGAAAATTTTCATATGCAAGTGTAAACTTGTAAGTTGTAACAAGCCAACTATTGATTTTATTATCAAGGAATCATCCAACTAAGTTACAACTCTTAACTCTTTCTCCAAAGAAAAAAGAAAAAAAAAAAAAGGTTTATTAACCCTTAACTCCCCTTATAAACAAGCATTCTTTTTTCTTTTTTATGAATAAAATAATTAACAATGAAGAGAGAACGGAATTCATAGGCCTAATAGTAAGCCAACCTCAAAATGCAAATACGCAAAAAGTAGGAACAAATACTGAACAAATTTCACTACTAGTGAATTGTGATTAGTGTAACATCATTTTCGCATTCAACCATGGCCTAACTCATTTTTATTATACCACCTCCATATATAGTTTGTAATCGTAAAATATGTTGTGAAATTTATTGTAGCCTCATACTATCAAGGAACAAGTAATTGAAATTGTACAAAACCAAATAAAACCAAGCTTATCAAAAAAGAAATAAATAAATAAATAAAATCAAGAACTAATGAATCTAAAAGATCACAAATTGACATTAAAAAAAATAGATGAAAAGGTTGAAAGGCATACCCAAAGAGACTTCCTGGTAGGCTGGCCAATCAAGGCATACTGATAATCATCATCAAGGTACAAAACCCAGTAGTCCCCAACCACAGGGATGATGGGCAGGAATGGAGGGACATAGAATTTGACTTTGAGCTTAGCCTCATCACTGTTGGGATCAGCCTTGTATGCACTGCCCTCTATGTACCCTCTTTTCCCATCAGTCCAGGTCTCATTCAGCACATTCACAGTCCCATCCTCTCTCAGAGTGTATGTAGCCCTTGTGTTCACACCATTCTTGGGCTGAAACCTTGATGGCAATGAAGCTATCTCATACCACCGTCCCATGTACCTGTTTAGGTCCACACCCTTCACCACTTCCATCTCTTTGTTGGCCATAATTGCTTGTGTTGTGTGTCACAGTTGTTGCCGAAGAGAGACACCGAGAAAGTTTTAATTTGAGCTCTTTTGCTTTCTGGGATTGTGAGGTTTTTGATGTTGTAGGCTGGTCACCTTTTGATAAGGTCGAAGTGATCGATACGTGGAGGCCTATGAACCTAACGTCTGTGGCTTGTACTAATCTGGGAGTTTCTAGTACATTTGGGGTCTTCTTCTTTTTTTCTTTTTTCTTTTTTCTTTTCTCTTTTTTTTTTTTTTAATTTATTGGATAAGAGTTTTCTGAAAATTCGTGATTGTTTTTGACTTTTTTTTTTTTTTTTTGGTAATTTGAGAAAGAGTCCCAAACTTGGTGAGTAAGTTTCTGTTTGCTAAGAAACAACAAACGAAAGACTTGGTGATGAAGAAAAAACATGGGGCCGAATGTGTCAACATCCAGATCAAGACTTTGAAGGTATTGAGAAAACTTGAGATTGGGCGTATAATGGTCCCACGGGGAACAGGACTGGAAAAGAGAAAATTTTGATAGTAACTTATTAAATGAGATTTTTGATACTATGAAAAGAGGATGATTAATATTTTCCTATTCTGGACTATTCTTTGAGCATTAATCAGGTTTGTCGGCAATACATGCCCCTATTATTAATATCACTTTTTTTATTTATCAATAATCATTCACTATATTAATAGTTTATAAAATTTTTTTGTAAAATAATTTGTATCTTTAATATTATTCTTAAGAGTAATGTTATAGTTACAAACTATTTCACAACATTTTTATAACTGTTGATGTAGCTAATTTCTTTTTTATTTACTAATAATTACTCACCACATCAGCAGTTTGTAAGATTTTTTTGTAAACAAGTTTGTATCTCTAGCACTACTCGCATTAGTTTAAGAATAAGAGTAATGATAGAGATACAATTTTATTTACAAAAATTTTTACAAACTATTGATGTGGTGAATGATTATTGGTAAATAAAAAAATGATGTTAATGGTGGACCTAGATAAAAACCAATAAGAAATTGTTACATCAATAGTTGTAAAAATGTTGTAAAATAATTTGTGACGTTAGCATTACTCAACCAATGCAAGGAGATTATGCTTACCCGTTTAATTTGCATTAACTTCAGATTCTTTATTTCGGGAAATTATTGTGTACTCTTAGAGTATCATAAATGCGTACTCTCTTCTTTCACATAAATGGTAGGTTCCACTAATTAAATTCATGGTAGAACCTACCATTCATGTAGAAGAGGGTATACATTTATAGTATTTCGAAAGTACTTAATAATTTTCCCTTTATTTCATTCTTTTTGCCCAAGTTTCATTAAAACAACCAGACCACATCCCCATCCCCAAACATAAAATATCATAACCTTATCCGCCATATTGAGGGATAAGATTTACACACACAACAAGTTTGGTGGACCTTGTAACTAGCAAGGCGCCAAATACTAGACAAAACATGCACAATAGATGAAGATGTTCACTAATTATTGACGGTTGTAGATAGCCATGATATTATAAATAAACATGTACTATAAGGACACTTTTTTTTAGATATATAAGAGACGTCATTCTTTGTAAAGAAGATCTACATTTTTTTTTTCTTTTGATCAAAGAAATAATTACCCCCATTGTTTTTTAGTTTTATGCTTAAAGCCTTAATCAACTCTTTGTATTAAAGGGAAAACATAATGCATTTCATTAAAAAAAAAACTCTTTTTTATTTATACGGACTATGTTCATGCCCCATTCAAATTCTAAGCCTTGCATCATTGGGCTTAGCAATGAATAATGCCCAGTTAACTTATGTTTTTGTTTATACTTAGGCCCAAATAAATTGATTATTTGGTTTTTTTTCCAAGGCCTACTATTATTTAAGCCCAAGTTTTTTTTTTTTTAAATTTCATTTTCCCTTGGTTCCAATTTCCACTTATTGAAGCCCATTTATCATGTTTGCTTTCTTCCCTCATATGGACTTTGACCCTAGTTTCATTCTTTTTAAGCTTAGTTCATTTACATAGCCCTCATCCTGCTCACTTGTGACAGGCTTAAGAAAAAAGGTTTATGGACTCAAAATTTTTCTTTACATATTTATTTACTTCATTGGGCTTCCTTTGTGGGCTTGCCCATATTCTTGGGAGTGTAAGGATTTCAAAAGTTCCCGAAGGTATGGATAAGGTTTATTTTGGCATACCCATATCATACTCATGGTTTGACCCTTCCTTTAAAAGAGATTTTGGATATGCCTAAACTTATAGCATGACATGAACTTGTCGTTTGGTTTCTTATTGTCTTTTGCTTCTTGTTTGTTTGTTTTTTCCCTTTATATTATGTTTACATCTATCTTATGCATGATAAACTTGTAAAACAAGTGATACACAATATGGGCTTTTCTACAGCTCCTATATAAGTGTAGTACTGATAGTCCTATCAGCACTCAGCAGTTAAACACCAGACAGCTGCTAGCTGAGCGTAGCAGTAGGCGATGCAAGAATTTCCATAATAAAGCAGAGAGAGAGAGAGAGATGTAATTTGCAATCGAACCAATACAGATGTAAGGAAAAATGCTCCTTCATCTCGGATTGGATACAACCATGAACTACAACTTTTTATCTCATCGTGGTGTGCTTTATTCTGGCATTTTCTTGCATTGCTTCGCCTACTGCTACTTTCAGCTGGCAACTCATAACCATTATGGTACAAAAGTTCTGAACCATATGACTATATCACAAGTCTAAAAAGCCAAAGACGTCTCTCCTTTCAGAAAGAAGAGAGAGAAAGAGCAGAAACTAGAAGGTGAAAAAATAATAAAAAAATAATAAAAACTGCTTTTTTTTTTGGTTTCTCACAGTCTTTTCTCAAGGCTTTCAACCAGAGACTAATTACTGTTCACACCGGGTAAGCCCACGAAAGGGTGAAGCGCTGATTCAAGAAATTATTTTCAAAGTGCAGGTAGCAGGACTTGAACTGGAGAGTACACCCAGTCGAGGCCAATACAAGCACCTTGAAACCAAGAGCCCAACCAACTCGGCCTACCCCCTGGTTAAAGCTGCTTCTTTTGCTCTTCTATTATTTCCACTCTTCACCATACTTGTAACATCAACAAGTTCAATGCATACTTTTTTCCCAGCGGCAGCGTATCATTTTACTTCACTAAGCCAAGTCAATTCCCTAAAGCCAAACATCTCGTACAAGACCCAATTCTTCCCTCAGCTACTAGCTAGACCACTTCACCTTCCAAGTTCCAACCAAATAGCTACAAAATCTTCTATTAAAAGTACCTCGATCATCAACAACCACAACTGGCAACATGGAGCTCCCATCGGTGCCTATACTGGCTGGACATTGCCCCCAAATTCCAAGCTATCAGTTTTCATCGAAGTACTGTTTCTAAAAACACAAAAAGAACTTTCTGGGTGATTCTCACATATAATCTGGTTGTTAAATACGCGATCTTGGTTTTCTTTAAAGCAGAAATTAAACAACAGTCCTAGTACTTCTTAGTAATTAAAAAAAAACATGAAATTATTAGTTTTAATAATGAAATACAAAAAGCACTCTTCTAGGTGTTACCCAAAGCACAAGATCACTATCTCGGTGTTCATCAAAATACCCAAAAAAAAAAATCTTAAAATTGTGATGTTATGATTCTAGCTGTAATGAGTTTGTTTCAATGTATTTTTTTAACATAAATATTATATATGAGAATCAATGCCATTTGGAAAGGACTCTTACAAGTCTGCAGATACACTGGGGTACTTAAATTCACAACAAACATTGGCTGATTTTGCAATTTTGATTAGGAGCTTGAAGCAAAATCTACCATATGAAGCATCCCCAATTGCGGTCTTTGGTGGGTCTTATATATATATGGAGGAAGTAATAAGTTCAAACTTCCCCAGATTAGCAACAAAAAAAAAAAAAACAAAAAAAAGTTCAGACTTCCCCACTTGGCTTTGGATGATTTTGTTTATAACTAATTTTATTTTAATCAAATTGAAATGATGTGAAGTAGTGGGAGTTGCTTTCTTGATTTTGAAACATAGTATTCAGATGTCACTTTCAAAGGTTTCAATTAATTGGATGTGGATCACACTAGGTTTAGTAGTTTCAGCTTTCAGGTATTTTTGTCATTAGTGGAACGACTATTAATACCTTTTGTTGGTAGATGTCAACTTGAAATTTTATCGAATAGTCCATTTGGTAAATTTGTTTTATTTCTTCGCATTAATGAATTACTACTCTCTTCCAGTGTTGACAACCCGGTTTAGATTGACATACTCGCAAATGGCTATTGTAGCTTTGGTATCTTCAGCCCCTATTTTGCATTTTGATGACAGTATTCCACTGGCAAGCTTTTATGATGCTGTTACCTAGGACTTCATCTCTCCCTTCATGTTTGTTTGTGTGTCACATATGTTTGCGTGTTTGAGGATGAGAGATTTTTTTTTTTTTTTTTTTTTTTCTCTCCTCCTTTTGCTTATATTTACATTCTAATTGCATATGGCAAGATGCAAGCTTGAATTGCTTTGAAGTGATAAAAGGGAGCTGGGCAAAGTTGGAGGCACTGTCAGGTCAGAAAGAAGGCTTGGCTGAACTAAGCAGAACTTTCAGAATTTGCAAGTTAAATTCATATTTCACCCACAATTTTGGGTGGAGAGTGGCGGTGCCATGTTCAGTCCAGGGACCTCCCTGACCTGGAAAAAAAAAAAATATATATATATATATATAATAATTTAAATTTTTTATTTGTTTACCCTTTAAAAAAAAAATATGAACACTCTCAAATAAAATCAGGAACACCCTCAAATAAAAATAAATTTATTTGTTCTACTTTCAAGCAAAAAAAAAAAAAAAATCCCAAAAAAAATTTTTTGAACTAAAATCTGAAAATAAATAAATGTAACAGAGCAAGCCCACTACCCACCCAGGGAAAAAAAAAGCCAAATATCAATCCTAAATAACAGATGGGAAAGCAAACTCAATCTAAAGAAAAAAAACAACATATGGCAAATCCACAGATTCTCAAAAAAAAAAAAAAAAAAAAAAAAAACAAACAAACAAACAAACAAACAAAAAAACAAACAAACAAACAAACCAAAACCCAGTATGCGCGTCCGCCGATTCATCAAGTAAAGTAAAAATAGAAATTAGAAACGGAGAAACCTAACCTAAAGAAAAAAAACCTCATCAGTCATCAACGACCAACGGACGGCACCTCCGTCTCAAACTCGAGCAACAGAGCTCATCGGTCATCGCCAGTCGCCTCAACAGAGCTCATCGCCAGTCACCTCGCCGATTGGATTGAAGATTCCTTCCTCGCTAGTCGCCTCGACGTGCTACCCGACGGCGCCGCCCCTCAGCCTCAAGCCTCCCTACTCCCTCAACGTCAAGGTATTTCATCTTTACTTTACACTTTACTTCTCTCTGACTCTCTCTTTGTCTATCTTACATGTACGGATTAATGGGTTTTCTCTCTTACTTCTCTCTGTCTCTCTCTCTCTCTTTTATCTCAAAACTGAAAATGAAATGAATGTCTCTCTCTCTTTAAGACTTTATTTGACTGACTGATTCTCTTTGAACTGTAATTGCTTAGCTTTATTGTAACTTTATTAATATTTGCCCTTGTTTTGATTTTATCCACTGGTGTTGGTGTTGGTGTTGGTGTAGGTGAGTTATGAATGTTCAATAAGTGTGTAAAACATTATGAACGTTTAGACCCCAATTTACAAAATACCAATTCAAGCTTAATATCAAACAATATATGTACGGAAAATGAACATAAACTTATAACAGAATTGATAAGCAATCTAAACCAAATAAAATCATATCCACATCAGAAATTAAATGGCAAAGATTAAGAGAAGAGAAATGCAAACACAAGGACAACACACGATGTGTTATCGAAGAGGAAACCGAAGCTCTAGCGTAAAACCTCTTCGCCACTCTCCAAGTAGTCAATAATCCACTAGAAAATGTAGTTGGGATACATAAACAGCAATAGACCCTCCAAGCCTAATCTACTCAATGTACCTAAGTCCTCCAAGCTTCTTGCTCCAACGAGGTTATGCCAAATCTTTGTCTTTTCTAACTTACCAGATTCCACTATAGCCCATAATATCAACCAATATGAATTGGTCCCTTCCTAACTGCTTCCCAAAGCACCAAAAAGCCTTCTCACAAATGTGGGTATGGTGAGAAAAGGATTTGGCTAAGAACCTCTCAATGATATAACAATGGAGAGGATGAAAGTAGAGAAATTTGAAGAGTCTCTATGTGAAGATTTTGGATAAGTCAATCTTGTTTTTCTCTAAGGTTTTTCTCTCAAAATTCTCTCTAGAAACTCTCTACATTTCGTGAGTATAAGAGTCTATATATGGTAGTGTGTGTTTGGAATGCAAAGAGTCATTTTTTCAAAATAGAGCTAGCTGGTGACTTGGCCTTACGGCTTAACTGAGTCGCGAGTTCAAACCGCGAGCTAACTAAATAGCCAGTCTGGACTTTTTGTCCTGTAGTGCAATAGCTAGCACGACGCTTCAGCTACTCTGCATGCTTCACTTGTGTGCATATTCTAGAGGGTTACAAGTCGCGACTCACTCACGAGATCTAGCCGTGAGTCCTTGCTTCACTGCACAATCTTAAGCATTTTTTCACACTCTCTCACACACTACCCTTACATGATTCCCATCTAAATACAGGGTTTCTAAATATTAAATTATAAGCAAATTTGGCACGGAATAAAACCAACAAAATGATTGATTAAATTCAACCTTACAAGTTACTGAGTTTGTCTTTTAGTGTATTGTGATTTGTGATTATGAATTTATCATCTGATTGGCTCATGATTAGGGCCATCAGGCTTGTTTGTTAAGTGGGGGGTGGATGGGGCCAGGTGGGATATTTAAATTGAGGGAAGTAAAGACATGAGAGGCAGTTAGCCTAATTTACCAATAAAAGACAAAATTAAATTATGTTAGAACTTAGGCACTAGGCAGGCAGTGGGTTGACTGTGGATAATGCACATGAGGTGTGTGCTAGTGCACAATAGGTGTGTGCTAATAGTTAGTAAAAAAAAAATAATAATAAAACAACTAATAAACAATTATTAATAATTTAATCAACCAATACATTATAAAAGACAAACAAATTAAATTAGTGGGGGGTGGATGGGGCTAGGTGGGATATTTAAATTGAGGGAAGTAAAGACATGAGAGGCAGTTAGCCTAATTTATCAATAAAAGGCAAAATTAAATTATGTTAGAACTTAGGCACTAGGCAGGCAGTGGGTTGACTCTGGATAATGCACATGAGGTGTGTGCTAGTGCACAGTGGGTGAGTGCTAATAGTTAGTAAAAAAAAATAATAATAAAACAACTAATAAACAATTATTAATAATTTAATCAATCAATACATTATAAAAGACAAGCAAATTAAATTATATTACACTAAACAACAATTAATAATTTTATAATTAATAAAACAATAATATAACAAATTATAGTTTATAAAAGACAAACAAATTAATAAAATACCGTGAGAAATTATGCTTCTTAAGAAATATCCTGAGAAAAATTCATAGAGCCACCACTGGTTGAGAACTATGTAAAGAGTTTGCTTTGAACTTATTGATGGTGAGAGAAAAAGCGGTAGTGTGCAACATGAACTGTCAAGGAGATTGACAATGATAAGAAAAATAATGCGACTTTGAGGCATGTTGAAAACATATTTAACTGAACTGCACTGCTAGTCCTATAATTTGATTCATATAATAGAAGTATTTGGACTTCTTTCATTCAATCTCATGCATCATTTTGGTAATGGAGCTACAAAAGTTAAGAGAAGAGAATGCAAAACCTGAATAACTTTGTTTTTCTGAAGGAGTCGTCATTTTCTGTCAGGAACGCTATTTCATTTACAACCCCGGCGTATTTCGGATCCAGCAACGGTTTTGGGAGTAAGGACTTGTTGGCATAGTTGTTTACCTAAGCTAGTTTCTACTTGTGGAAATTTTTTTTATGTATTATGTTGCAATTTCTCACGCTTACTCGATTTCATTCTTCACTCGATATACTCAGGTTGGGACTATTTACTGTCAGCTTTCATTTATACGGCCATGGTGAATTACCCAACGGAAGCCAATTTTCTGAAGCCACTACCAACCGATCCTGGGACTAGTATGCATACAACTCAAATTTCAAAATTTTAAAATTCAAGGATCTATTGATGATTTTATTTTCCTTTCTTTTTTCTTTTGGCCATGAAGATGTGCAATATTCCTGTGCCTTGGTCAAAAGCATTAGCCCAATGATATATATATATATATATATATAGAGAAATGCTATATCTACAACATTTCTACAACATTTTTACAACATTTCCTAAGTGGCAGGTTGTTATTGGTTATTATTGTTGGGACAAAAAAGTAATCTTAGTGTTTTGACCAAAAAATTTATGATGAAAAAAAGAAAAATATTAAAATAATGATATATAGTCTTTTATTAGGCTGAAAGAAGATTTTAGGAATTTTTCTTAAGATGGCCATTTAAAATCTTAAATAGAAAATTAGGATTTTTTTTTTTTTTTTTTAATTTTTGGGAATGGGTTGAAGCCTTGAAGGAATCATTGAATTATTGAAAGGGTTTTTTATTTTTTGTTTTTGAAAGGCTAAAAAAATGGCATTTTTATTAATTATTTTGTTGTTGTTCAACTTAATCTCGTTGGTGTTTAGAATATTTTTACTATTATTTGGACAAATTTTTGTTGTTGTTATTTGAGGTTTTTACTTTTATCTAAAGGGTTAGAGAGATTTTATATGAGGGCCAAGTGGGCATCTTAAGTCAAGAAGTGTTCAATATTTTATTTGAGGATAGACAAAATAAGCAGTTTAAAAAGAATTTTTTTTTTTTTTTATACTATATTTTAAGAAATCGTTCAATGTTATGAACTCCCCAGCAAACAAGCAGTGGAATTGCCACTAATTTAGGTCCCACTTTGGTTTCGGGAAAGTTTTCCATCATTAACAGTAAAAAAAAAATTAAAAATATAAATTGAATAAACATAATTAAAAAAGGTGTACATAATCAAATAAACTAGAACAAATTAAAAAAAATTATATCAAACTAAAACATAATCTTATTCTTTCTTAAAACTAAAATAGAAATATTATTTCTACAGTATTTTTACACTAAATTTTAGTTATAAGTTGTTACTTACGGCTATTAGTAGATTAAAAGATAACTTCAATAATAAATCTAAATTAAAATCAATAATAACTTATTATTTATAATTTATTATAAAATTATTATAAAATAAATTTTGTTAATAGCTGAATATTGCTTAAAATTATTTTTAAAAAAACCTTTGCCAAACACATCGGCTCAAATCTCTTACCCAGGAAACTTCTCAACAAAAACGAAGGGTAAGTCCCATGGTCAAAAAGAATAAACAGAAATATTAACAAATATTTTAAGAAAATTTTTATGAAAAAATTAAAAAAATAACTAACTTTTTAAAAATTTTTTTTATAAAAATAGTATAAATACTTCCTTAAAATAGTATATTAACAAAAGCTTAAATAACTGTTAACTGGACCCAACAATAAATAAATTGGAATCCGTAGACGTAAATAAATTGGGATCCTACAAATAACCCAATTGCAGAAATCTACTACACATTTTAGATCAGAATATCATGAGAAAAACTGGTATGCAAAAATTTTACAGCTTCTCGATGTGAAGACACCGACTTCTTCAAATTTCAAGAAAAAAAAAAGTACATATTAAAAACATGAAAACGAGTATGCATTCATAGAACTTAACCAGTACTGCATTGGATCTCACTTTCTCTCACACACACAGACACTGAGACAGAGACAGAGACAGAGACACACAAGTCACAGAGAGAGAAATGTCAAGGCGATCTACCGCATGCTTGCGGTGTTGTCTGGTTGTGTTTGCAGTAGTATCAGCTTTAGTAGTGTGTGGTCCGGCTCTGTATTGGAGATTGAAGGAGAGTTTAAAGCTTGGTGGCTCTTCCAAACCTTCTTGTCCTCTTTGCACGTGTGAATGCCCTCCTCCTCTCTCCCTTCTCAAGATTGCTCCTGGTATAAACACCCTTCTCTTCTCTTTCTATCTGGGTTTTCTTTTTTGATTGATTTGGGTGCTTGGATGCTGTAAATTTCTGATTTTGATTGATTATATGTTGATTCGAGTGAAATTAAGCAATACCCAGATCACGAATTTGTGTTTTTGATTCGATGTGGTGGCTGATTTAGTGAATTAGTTTGAGAAACTGAAACCCAATTCAGGTTTGGATTTGTTTTACTGCTCTGTTTTGGTTATGAGCTGAATTGTATGAGATTAAGGCGGTGCCCAATTCGTCGATTTGGAATCTGATCTTTCCTGTTTGGCCTTTTAGAACAGTTAAATTCCAGTTCAGGCTTAGATTTATAGTGAAACTAAGAGTTACTTTATATTTGCCATTTCAAGATTTTTTTATTTGGAGTAATTTCTAGTTTTGGATTCTAATTTGTGAACTTTTTATTTCTATTTGGGTTTAACTAACTTATTGAAATAAAAGGAAACCCATTTCAGTTTCTGGGTGTTATATATGTATTGAATGGAACTAAACGGAGCCCACTTTGTGTTTGAGAGATCTCCACTTGATGGTTTTAAATTTCTTCCTTGATCTCATAGATGTGTCCATGCATCTGTAGGAAAGTCATGCGTATCTGACCTTGTCTTATTTTACATCCTCTATTCACATGACAGACTTTTTTTTCCCCTTGATTTTTTCCATAAACTACTGCTATTTAGCGTATCTTAAGAGGAGCTGCAAGTCTGCAACCAAGCTTTATTTGGGCTCTATGAAGTCCTTTCTAGATCTGAGTTCACACATGATCATGCACTCAGTTTTGTGGCAGAAAGATTTATTATTGCCTTTATTAAGAAGCCTCTGGCCTTTTACTAGTGGTGACTTAAATAACCATCTTTTTAACTCCATGGGTACTCAGAAATGTCTGAATATGGAATAGTTAATTGACCAACCATAAGATGGCTAGTCAAACACCATACCAATATCGATGTTCACCCACCCCCAAGCCTAGAAAAGAGAAAAGAAAAAAGGTAAATGGAAATCTGCATGAAACTGTTTCTCTTAAACAATCCAAGTAGAATTTTGACGCAGGACAAGACCAAAACTGGTGCAACACCAAAATTGAAGAATAATAAAAATAATATTGGAATCAAGACGTAGGCTTGAATGGAATCGGCAACTAGTAAGAGAGAAGATAAACCTAGGAATCTGCACCTAGGGTTGCTTGGAATCAGTACCAAGTTATTGAAGGAAAAACTCCAACAATAAGTTTCATTACTCAAGCAAACTGTAAAACAATACTTAACCCTGTTCTTTAAAATATATTACGAAAATTATAAAAATTCCTAAACCAAGTAAAAAAATTAACTAATTCTACGAACATATATTAAGAAAAGGAATTTAATTCCTAAACCAAGTAAGAAAAGAAAATAGTTTAAATTCCTAAACCAAGTACTTAGAAAGATAGAATCTCACTGCATGAACATAACATTAAGTTACGAATGTAACTCCGGTGCTCCTATGAACAAAAGTTCTCTGCCTTACTATATTTAGAATAGTGGTTGATAAAATAAATACTAGAAATTAATTGATTAGGCCTTAGGCCCAACTGAAAGCAAGCTCCATTCATAAGGCCACTGATTAGGCTATCTTCTTCTTACATCTACATCTATAAGTATGAGTGATTGGGGATTTGTACCTTGTATACACCCAGAAGTTTTGCAAGTTGCATTATTTCGTTATATTTGTTTACACTAGTGGTATGAATACAATACCTTAACAGATATTTGTCACGTTGTACTTAAGTATGGTGGTAAGTTGGTGTCTTTAATGAGGTACAAATTTCTATTGACTTGCCATTTGACATGGTGATTCAACCACTGTTGCACTTGATCCTATAAACTCAAAAATGAATTTGAGAACGTAGGAAGCATTTCAAGTTAGAATGAAAATAGATGAGACCTTATGCGTTCGTTATATCAGTGAGCAAAACTCATATTTTATCCTGAATAATTTGGGACTTGGTCAAATTAGGGCACATATGTGGCTTCACAATACTTGATAAATAAGCTGAATTTTGTTCTGGAGATCTACAATAAGTTGAGAAATGCTGTCCAGTGCTGTTGTACCAATGATCTTGCCTTTTGTTTGGTTCAAATTATGGCACCGAAGTTGGAGTATACAAGAACACCATTATAATGAGAGGGGAACCCAAAAACCCAATTCATGATATACAAATGAACCCTACTTTTCCACTGATATGGCTGCCGTGCCCATCCTGTGACTTTGACCTTAATGGTTGTGAGTCAAGGGGATACATTTTATAAGGATTTACTGTACATATGTGTTTTGAAAAGTTTTGTTGACTGATTTGTGTCAACCAGTATTTTCCTGAACCATTTATATCATTCAGTAATTAAAACAATGTTCATAGTTATTTGGTTTGATTCAGACTATCCCATCCTTTCCTTCTAATTTTGGTATTTGTATGCTTTCATTTGTAAATAGTGGAATAGGGTTATTACCCAGATCTGGTCCCACCTAAGTGGATCCTACCTAGGTGCTTTCATAGTGAATAATTTATAAAATATGAAATGATCTGCCTGAAATACTTCACGTTTCAGCTGAGCCCATATGTGATCTCATGATTTTGATGTTTCTTTTGACATATGACTGTGACTTGTATTTAGGCCTCTTTGTGCTTGGTGATGCTTCTTCATTGTTAAACTTAAAAAGAATTGACTGGCTATTTTTCTGGGTGTTAAGGATATGTCATAGGGCAACCTGCCTATTACCGTCCGGCTATTATGATGATGAAAGCACAAGGGTGGGCTGAAAGAATTAAATAAAATCCAAATGTTTGCTATTAGAATATATGAAGATAACCATTTGTTTGGTAAAAGTTAATTATAGATTTTGTGCTTTCGCTTCTCAATGTTCTCATGGTTATTTCATGGGCTGATGGCAATTTAATTTCTTGGGGTGTTATCTGCACCTATAGTTTATCAGGAAGGTTTTCTACATGCTTCTATATGTCTTCTTTTACATCTGCTTTCATACATTAATTTGGATTTAGTCGTATGCAGCTTTCTTATTCCTGGTTTTGCACAAATGAATTTGGCTATTGAAATTGCATGTAGATCTGGGATGTCCTTTGCTGATTTCCTTATCTTTTCTACTTTATTTCTTGTTACACAGACTCTCTTTTGAATTTCGAACTTCCAAGTTTTCCCTAATCTGAGATATTTTGTTGTATATATACTAATATTGGCCATCTCTGGGCTTTTTCAATTCTCTTGCAGGGCTAGCGAATCTCTCTGTCACAGGTTAGAATTCATCCTTCTGACTCAATTTGGTGAAGAAATTACTGTGTTAACATAGTTTACATTCATCTATATTCTGTTAATTTGGTCAAGAAATTCCTATGCTACTCAATATTCATTACGTTCATCTTTATTCTGTTGAAAATGAAGGATCAAAGTCCATCTTTTATCTTTCTTTCTCTGCTTCTTTCCTTTAAAAGGAATTGTGACTTGACTATTTTCTCTGGTTTTGTAGACTTTTTGTGCATACGTTTGGACCATGCATACTATGTCTTTTCCGCTGTCCATCCACAGATTAGATTGCATTTTTATTTTCTAGGTTGAAATGTGGATATAACATAAGAACCATATTCTTTCTAAGTTTTGTCAACACTGAGTTGGGTTGTACTGATAAAAGATTTTAACTAATCTGTTGTTGTAAATTTGCATTTCTAGTACATTTAATATTTGTTAGGAACTAGTGTTGCCATAAAGTTGATTTTGCCAACTATGGAGCTCTAACGTTTACCATGTCCTTTTGTCTGGGCTCTTACTCAATCGTTCCCTTTCATCAGTTGATTCTTCATGCTATTTCTTTATAAAGTATAAAATCTAAAGTACCTTTTTATAACATACCTTAAATTATGCCATAACCAGAATAAAATTTTGGAAATTCTTCTGGTTGTTGGCCTGGTGGGGCCTAATTTAAAACCTTTGCATGAGGATCAATTTAGGTTTTGTCATGACATTCTCAGCCACCAAATGTTTCCTGCTTCTACCATCTGGAAAGCCTAAACTCTTGCTTTTCCCTATTCCTCACTGGTTCATCTTTCTAGTTATTTGCTCATTTATGTGATGTTCATTATGCTGATGAACAGATTGTGGAGGTAATGACCCGGATCTCAAGCAGGAGATGGAGAAGCAATTTGTGGACCTTCTAACAGAGGAGTTGAAACTGCAAGAGGCTGTTTCTGAGGAGCGTGTTCGCCATATGAACATTACCTTTGCTGAAGCTAAAAGGGCGGCTTCCCAGTACCAGAGGGAGGCAGAAAAATGCAATGCTGCCACTGAAACCTGTGAGGAGGCCAGAGAGCGGTCTGAGGCACTGCTGATCAAGGAGAGAAAAGTGACTTCGTTGTGGGAGCATAGAGCCCGTCAAATGGGCTGGGAAGGGGAGTAGGACTGTAAAATTTGGTATTATCTTTTCATATGAAGCAGTGAATTGTTCTATCCGTGGTTATTATACAAGCAAGCAAGCAAAGTGCTAGTTGACACCTTGTTGAGGCAGAAACTCTCTCTCTCAGATGTCATGTATGCCAATCATTAAATTATAAAAGATGTTGTAATGGATCTCTCAGCTCTACCATTTACTACTACATGCTGATATGATGTATCTGGTAATGCATTACTTGTTACAAGCATTTCCTTGCTGGTTAGGAGCCCAATTTCAGCCTGTTTGTTATGTGTATGTAATTTCAGCTGATATTTAACCAGTTCAACCAAATTGGCTTCCACTTTGAGAACTTGATATTTAAATATCATATACATACAGAATTATGAATCTTTTTATTACGCAGAAGAATGATGACTTCCATCATCAATTAGGTAAACCATTTTTCTTTAAAATCCTTTATATTGAATATGTGTGATACATTCATCACATCCATCATCCTGTCCATACCCATACGAAACTTTCACAGAAGTCTCATGAATATTTAAGTCTGAGAAACCTTTGGATATTATTATCATTATACTTAAATGAATGTATATCAGATTAAGCTTTCTCAAATATTAATGCAGATGATTTGTTCAATGAGGCTCTAAGAGTGACATTGACCTAATTTCTAGCACCATATGTTTAGTGTCGGTTTGGTATTGCTATTAGAAGTAGAGCTTTAATAGTAGAGCTTTTGCAATATAGAGCTTTAACCGAAAAGCTCTTATTAGCGTCAATCATAGTGAACAATGTTTTTAAAATTCGGAATTTATAAAACAAGAATATTGAATTGTAGAGTTTTTTCACATAAAGTTCTTAACTTCAGCTTTAGTCATCAGTATTTAAAGTTGTTTTTAGTTTGAACGACCTCTTCAAAACTCTTTAGCTTTTTGGAAATTATCAAATGTTTGGCAATTCAAATTGTACTAAAAACAGAACAGTTTGAGGCTCTTAAAGCACTTTTGTGATCGGACCCAGACTAACATCCAAGGCCAATGGTACATTTTCAGACTATCCAAACAGGAACTGAACTATAATATCCTAAGCCAAACAATAACGTCAAGAAATCAGATACGTGGGGTCGTTGCTGTCGGTTGGAACTCAACTAAACTGTCAGCGGTCAGCCATTTGACTTTCTTTATAGGAAAAAGACAATCAAAATATATCAAAGCAAATAGGTTCTTACATGACTCTCATGAGTCCCACAAAAAGAAACCAAAAACGCGGTTTCAACTTTCAACGTAACATGCACTCACACGATGCAATACACACTAATACAGCTGTGATCTTCAATTATATACCCTCCATACACGCACATATATAATTTAAATATATATACTTCAATTTTTTTATAATAAAATAATGAGAAAAACCTTTATTTAGATCTGTCTTAATGGACTCAACCGATAGATATTTCATTCAGTACCCAGATCCAGAAATTTCCATAAAAAGCAGCTTTTTGTTTTTTGGGTTTGATATTTGAGGCTTAGAGTTGTGTTGTTGCTTCTTCTGTGAAGCTTCTTGGTAACAAACTAACAATCTTATTGGGTTTCTAAATTTGGAAATTATAGTAAAACCATTGCTTGGATTGGATAAGCTTTCATATATGGAAAGTTCAAGAAACAATAGAGTGGACAAGAGAGGGTATGAGCAGGATGTGGAGGATGATGCGGAGCACGTGCCTGGATCGAAGAAGCCAAAGTTGCCTGCTTTAGCGAGGTTTGTTTCGTTTAATTTCTTCATTGAGTAATGAATATATTGGGTTTTTGTTGATGGGTGCTTTTGTTTTATTTTTAAAAATGGTTAAAGTTTTCTGCTTTTGCTTTTGGATAGTCTTTGTGCACATAAGCTCTGGAATAGTTTTATGGATTTGAATCAGTTTCTCCATTAATACTAGTTTATAATCTGATTGCATTTTCACATTAGAATGTTTGTTTACTTTAGAATGTCTTTTCCGGAATAAAAATTCTTTATTCCAATCTATTATTTCACTTTATACTCCACCAATCATGATCGGTCTCTTGCCATTGTAATTTGAAATTACTCAAATATGAACTCAATCACATGATAGTATATAGGAAACATTGGATAGTTCTTCAAAAATATAAACTTTCTTTTTTTTTGAGAAACATAAAATAAATACTTGATAAGCAAGAAAAGGATGGTTAAATTTACTACTGACCCATGTTTCTTAGATAGTATGGAATTAATAGATGGCTATTAATGAGAGGTGAGGCAAAGGGGGTATAACTTTGTATGTATGTACTAAAGGTTTTGATTTCCTTAAACTTCTCCAGAAATTTGATCAACAGTATAGTTCAATATCACGTGGTATTTCTTTTTTTTCTTTTCTTTTTTACATTTTTGCTTAACGTACTCTATGCAAGTTTTCAGTTTCAGTTTTGTGAGTCCACTTCAATGATTGTACAGTTCAATCTATGTGCAGTGTAATTGTGGAAGCTTTGAAGGTGGATAGTCTGCAAAGACTTTGCTCATCTTTGGAGCCTCTTCTTCGCAGAATTGTAAGTCGTACACTTACTTTTCCCAAGTGAGTTACTGCAAAATTGGAGAATCATTCTTTTATTTTGACCAGCCCTCTTTCAGCTGATAACAATTGCTGAGCTTTGGATAATTTTCCTTGCTCAACAATAAAATTTGCATATTGGTTCAGTTTGTGGAAATGATTAAACTTCATTTTGTTATCTTAAAATGTTCATATCTTGAAAATTACTTTTACTTTTAAGTTTTGCAAATGACAATTCATAACAATAGATAACTAATGTGGCTCTTTTGCTACTTTTTGAAGTCCACCTACAAAATAGTGAAAGGAATTAATCATATTACTTTATTTCTATCATCCATTATGCATTCCCACGTATAGAACATATTGCATCTTTTCTATAGGCTTTTGAAAGATATATATATATATATTAATCAGTAGCAAAGCATAAATTCATCGAGGTCTTCTATTGTTAATTCTGCCATTTTCATTAATAACAGGTCAGTGAAGAAGTGGAGCGTGCCTTGACAAAGTTAGGCCAATCTGATCTGCCTGGAAGGTGAGTTCCAACATTAATATTAGATGCTGGCAATCAGCATCCCTTTTTCATTTTCAGCCAGAGATCTTATGATGCTGACAAAAGATTAAAGACAAATGACAATATTTTTGCAGCATTAAGTAATCCTTTCTGGTATGAGGCATACTGACTTGATTAGAGAGTCTGCTACTTCTAATGAGTCTCCTTAGGAATACATCATTAAGAAATATTAAACATCAGAGTTAACATAATTCCCAAGCTGTTGTAGACTTGTAGTTCATAGAATGTTTATCTATAAGGTTAAATGAAGTGGCAAAGGGAGATTCTAGATATGCCTTTTCAGGGAATGATTGATGAAGAACATTATATTACATAAAAAAGGAGGATGTTGTACACCCCAGGGGAAATGTAATTTCAAAGGCAATAAAATTTTCTTGGAACTTCTGTGGTTTAGCAAATAAAGTGGTTATGCAAATAAAGCATGGAACGTGCTTTAATCATTTTTTTCCTATAGTTATATCCTAGAAGATGATGTAAGTGGTCATGGTTGAGTTTCTATGCAAGAATGGTAACATATGAAGAAATTTATTATTCTGTCACACAAACAGACTTGTAGAGATGGAGGATGTCAATGGATAAAAGAGTGTCTCATTCTTTTATTTCCTGTATGTGGACTTAATTGACCTTATTGTGGTCTTTATGAGTCTGGACACAGGTTTATGAAATACTAGTTCTTGTATGAACTTCTAAATGCATTCTAGCTAATCCTAGTAGGCAATGAGATGGAATTGAATGCTTCGTTGATAATTGCATGTGGCTTAATTAAAGCAGACATAATTAGGACTCAAAAATGGAGTTTGAGTTTCTTCATTGCATGTATGAACCACCAGATTAAGAATAAATAGTAAAGTTGTAACAGATTGCTTCCTAGTTTGTGTCTTAATTATCATGATCAACAGATTATAGACTAACAATTAAATTTTCATCTATAATAGGTCTCCACCTCCAAGAATACAAGGCCCAGATGGAAAATGTCTGCAACTTCATTTCAAAACAAGAATGCCACCTCACCTATTCACAGGTGGAAAGGTTGAGGGAGAGCAAGGAGCAGCAATCCATGTTGTGTTGCTAGATCTAAATACAGGCAGTGTTGTGCAAACTGGACTAGAATCAGCAGCCAAATTGAATGTTGTGGTGCTTGAAGGAGACTTCAATGAGGAAGCTGATGAAGATTGGAAAAAAGAGCACTTTGAAAGCCATGAGGTTAAGGAACGTGAGGGGAAAAGACCACTTTTGACTGGGGATCTACAGGTGATCCTCAAGGAAGGAGTTGGAACTCTTGGAGATCTCACTTTCACTGACAACTCTAGCTGGATAAGGAGCAGGAAGTTCAGGCTTGGTGTTAAGGTTGCCTCTGGATATTGTGAGGAAATTCGCGTTCGTGAGGCTAAAACAGAAGCTTTTGCTGTAAAAGATCATAGGGGTGAATGTGAGTTTTCAGAATGTTGCTACTGTTTCTTATGATAGAACAATTTGCATTATAGTAGTTAGTAAGAATATCAAGCAAAAAGAAAAAGTTGCTAGTAAGAACAGAGGGTAAGCCTTTTTTTTTTTCCTTCCTTTTCATGAATAGGCATAGAAGTTTTTCCAATTGCATGCATGAGTGTAACTTTATATGAGTTTTTCTACGGTACTTTTTTCTACAATCGTTACTATAATAGGTGCCATGAAGCAATTCAGTCAAATTGCTCATGACCCTCACTCTGGTGAAACAAGGCATTCTTTTCTGATATAATCTGGCAACGTGGCTGGTAAAGGCTTTTTATTATAGAAGCTTGAGATTCAAACATCACCTTATATTGTCTTTTTCAAATGCAAATTACTATAGCTTGAGTACAGAATTTCTGCAGATTGTTTGATTAAGATACCAACCATCAGAATTTCTTGGATACAGCATCCTTTTTTTTGGGTGTCTATTCAGCTCATTTTCTGTGAGTTGGATGGTGTTAGTCCTAGGTCAATTCATATGTATAGGCTCTTTAGATATAAAATTTTGTGAAATTCAAATTATTTTCTGTAATTGCAGTATACAAAAAACATTACCCTCCAGTGTTGCATGACGAAGTTTGGAGATTGGATAGAATAGCAAAGGATGGAGCACTGCACAAAAAGTTGATTAAGGCTGACATTGTGACTGTTGAAGATTTCCTCCGCATTCTTGTTAAGGATGCACAAAGATTAAGAAGTGTAAGGATTTCTTCTGTTTTAATTCATTCACAAACTCCTTTCTCTTTTCTATTTATTCATATTCTTTCCCTGAGTTCAATTTGTTATTATTTTCTGCTCTTAATTTGTTGTTCATGATATAGATCCTTGGGAGTGGAATGTCCAACAGGATGTGGGAGAACACAGTGGAGCATGCAAAGACATGTGTCTTAGGCGGGAAGCTTTATGTTTACTATACCGATGAGACTCATGGCACGGGTGTTGTTTTCAACCATATTTATGAGCTCAGTGGCCTTATTGCTGAAGGACAGTTCCTCTCTCTCGAATCACTTTCCCATAGCCAAAAGGTTAGATACTTATTACTTGGGAACATTGTTCACCAAGACTAATCTATCAATCTAGCCAGATTTACTTTATGGTTCTAAAAATATCTGCACGCATAGTTTTTTGAAAGGCAGTACTAAAATTATACAACTAGATAATTACAAAACTACATTAAAATACTACTTGGACGTTTATACATCAAACCCTCACGAAAAAGAAAGGCATCAAATAGTTAAGAACAATTAAGGCACAGAATCTGCTAAGGTCACAGGAAGTGGCAAACAGCTGTAAATTTTTATTATAGATTGAGATTAATAATATATATATATATATATATATTTTTTTTTTTTTGATAAGTAAGATTAATAATATGATGAATTATAATGATTATTGATTTTCTCCACACTTGGTGTTCTGCGAATAGAACTAATTGTGCAGTCATAAATCATAGCTACTCCTCTGGCTTAAGGGATTGCACAAACTGAATAAGAGCAGCTTGGCTGTTCTGCTTCTGTGCTTGATTTTTTGAAATATTTCTTTCGGTGGTTGAACTATTGCAGCCTTTGATGACAAAACATCTTTTTTTCTAGTTTGATAAGCATTCATTTGATACTTGTCTCTTTAGTAAATCTGCTCATTCATTTGAAACTTCATACAGATTTCAGTGGATACCTTGGTGAAGAGAGCTTATGATAATTGGCAAAATGTTATAGAATATGATAGCAAAGTCCTAAACCCCCTTGCAAGTACTAAGAAGGGGATGAGAGCCTCAGCTGCACCTATAGCTCATCACAGCTATGCCACAGATCACATTATAACAAATGTTCAAAACAGGCAGCAGTATATCTCTGAACTGGGCACACAATGCCAATATAACCACCAATCAGTTCCACAATTAATTGAATTTCCATTTGTGAGGTCCGATCAAATGGCAGTTATGACATTGAATAACCCACAAGCAGCATTATCAGGCAGCACAGATTACATGTCAGTTGGGACTCCTGCAGATATTTCAGGAGATTGGTCTCAACAAAGAATTGGGCAGGGATCAGGAGACCCTTTTGCTGAGGAAATCCGGCTGAGGAGTTCAGAGATGTTGGAGACTGATGATATGCAAAGACTGCTGAAGACATTTGGTATGGGAGTTGGTGTTGGAATGGGGTCTGGTTTTACTCATCCTGATGAGGCTTGTTTCTCTTACAGTGTTCAATATGAGCCTCAGATGGATAGGAAATTTGGACATGAGCGTGGCCGAAGCTCAGGGAAAGCAGTTGTTGGATGGCTTAAACTTAAAGCCGCTTTAAGGTGGGGTATATTTATAAGGAAGAGAGCTGCAGAAAGGAGAGCTCAGCTTACTGAGTTAGATTGACTTAATTGCTTGGATCTATTTTAGTCTCAGGTTTTAGTGAGATCATATAAATTGATGCCTTGAAATTGAACCATATGATTGGCCAGAAGATGGAGATAATGAAATGAAAAACTGGAATTAGGATTGCAGGGCTATGCATGCTTTCAGTTTTCCTCGTGACTCCCTTGACCCTCAAGAGTGTACATGAAAAGAGATGAGAATGAATAGTCATGTATCAAGTTTGCTGATATTTTTCACCTCAATTTACTTGTTCCAAACATCTTTCTTTTCTTTTCCTTCCCTGATGAATTTCCACTTATGTAATATTACTATTTCTTTTTTCCATTGTCATTCACGATGTAGATTTATTCAATCAGAATCTTTTTTGTGTGTGCGCGTGCATAGATCTTAGATGAACTTTTTTTTTTACAAGTCTCAAATTAAAAATTCAACATTAAGTTGTTATGTGGCTTCTAGTTTAAATTAATTGTTAAAGTCTATTGTCCTTAAATAAGATAACTTGTGTCCAAATCATGCTTACACCAAAAAGAATTATAAGTCTCAAGTTATTTATTATGATTATTTTTTTCCTTAACCATTTAACTTCTAAATATTTGTGGTAAACAATTATGTTCTCTCTAACTAAACAAAATGGGCACACAAAATTTATTAGTATAATCTTACAATGTAAGTATGTTTTTTATTTATGTTAATTAAGAAGTTTTTGTAGGTTTTAGTCAAATCAAATAGTAAGTCCCACTCCTTTGCCATCAAATAAAGGACATATAATCAACTCCTGCTACACTAAAAGGAAATTTTTCCGTGTCCTGTTTTGATGGGAAAAAGTAATTATTATAGAACAAATGTCACTCGTAGGTTCAAACTATGATGTATTTATCTAACTTTAATCATATTGAATTGTATTTATTATTTTTTTTTTTTAAAAAGGTAATTAGCCTTTTCTCAAAAAAATTATTAGGTGTAAAACTGTCTACCAATTACCTCTCTTAAACTTTCCAATATAAGTTTTGTGCAGGAATACTATCGTGTTGTAGTTATAAATAAAAATAAATAAATAGAGATGCTTTCTGACACAACATTAATAAAGTGAGGAACCACTTTTAGTAATTTATAATCACACATTAGTTGTGGCTTTTAGTATTATCAAAAAATAAGCTATAGCTTTCATAATTGTTAAAGAAATTTTTAGGTTTTAGGGTGAAAGACGTCGCTTTTAAAAGTCCAGTAATTGCCTTGACTAATAATTTCTATCTTTTGGATGTGCATTGGCGTTAAGAGTAGGTTTTGGACCAAAAGATCCATAGCTTAGAAACCACCATTGTGACTTTGAAACCCTAATTGAGCCTGCTCTAAATTTCCCGCCACCTAATGGACCCTCATTGTATGAGATCAGTTGACAATTAGCCACTGCCAAAGTTCCCAACATTTCTATGACCAAATATAGCAAACTACAACAATATATGATTTCCAAGATACTTGTTTACTCTTCTTCTTATTACTTGAAAAATAAGAATAAAGTGTGGGGCTTTGTTCAGCTCATCCCAAAGGTTCAAGGTGCTCATAACTTTGGGCAGTTCAGACCTATCAGCTTATGCAACTTTTGTTACAAAGTCATTTCAAGAATTCTGGTGGCAAGATTGAGACCGCTGCTCGATAAGATTATTGACCCAGCACAAATAGCCTTTGTTCCTAACAGAAATATAGCTGAGAATGTTTTGTTGGCCCAAGAAGTAGTGCACTCTTTCTCCACCACAAAGAAGAAAAAAGGGTTTGTGGGTTTGAAGCTGGACTTCCAAAAGGCTTATGATAGATTAGAATGGCCTTTCCTAATCCAGGTATTAAAAAATTTTGGATTCCACCAGAAGTTCATTCACCTCATATACCAATGTATATCTACTGTGAGTTTTACTCTTTTGCTAAATGGGGGAAAGGGCCCTAGAATCATGCCTTCGAGAGGCCTAAGACAGGGGGATCCCTTATCCCCGTATCTTTTCATTATTGGAAGCGAAGTTCTTGCCAGAATGATCAATAGATGCTCGGCTCAAAGATTAATAAATGGCATTAAGATTGCACCATCAACCCCTGGAATCTCAAAACTTTTCTATGCAGATGATGCTTTAGTGATCTGCAAGGCAAAACATTCAGAGATTAATGAGATCATGAACATCCTAGGAAAATATTGTGATTGGTCAGGCCAGCAAATTAATTTTGAGAAATCTGGGGTCTTTGCCTCAAAAGGGGTTCACTCGCAATTCCTGAATCAGCTTAGGAATCAAAGAGGTTTAAAGAAGCTTTCCCAAGGCAAAAAATATTTGGGTGTCCCTCTTTTTCTCTCAAGCAGCAAGAAGAAGGACTTTGCTTATCTTAAAGAATCTCTGGAATCTAAGGTAAGCTGCTGGAAGTGCAAATCCTTATCTTGGATGGGTAGAGCAACTCTAGTGAAATCTATAGCCTTGGCTTCTCCGCTATACACTATGTCTTGCTTTCTCATTCCAAAAAGTTTATGTGAAGAGATGGATAGTATGCTAAAAAAATTCTGGTGGAGCCCATCAAAGAATTCAAATCGTTATTTCACTCCTCTTGCTTGGGACAATCTTTGCCTACCTAAATTTCTAGGTGGCCTTGGTTTTAGGCACTTCTCAGATATTAATTTGGCCCTCCTATCCAAAGTTGCTTGGTGGATTTTAAATCAGTCAAACAAACCATGTGTGCAAGCACTCATTGCCAAATACAAGGTGAGAAGAAATTGGCTCGATGTGGATCCACCCAAGAAGGCTTCTTGGTCATGGAGAAGTGTGGAATCAGCTAAGTCTATTCTTGTGGCTGGTGCTTGTAAGCAAGTCAACAATGGGGAAAGCATTCTCACGTGGGATGATCCTTGGGTCCCTGACCTTCCCAACTATAAACCGGTTCCTTTGTTTCCTGAAATGCAGTCGAGATGCTTGGTGGTGTCACAGATTCTAACACCAGATAAATCAAGTTGGGATGAGTCGAAACTCTATGAATTATTCACTGAAGAATCTGCCAAGGCTATTAAAAAAATTCCAGTCAAAGTGAGTCAAAGGGAGGACAAATGGCTATGGCTAAAATCCCATAATGGCAAGCTCTCAGTGAAGTCGGCTTACAAGGAACTTCTTGATCATTCTGAGCCTAATGAATCTGACCAGGTGAAGTTAAAAATATGGAAATCAAAAATTCATGATAGACTTAAGATGTTCTTATGGAGAGTGGCCTCAGATATTCTACCAACCAAGGAAAAATTGACAAGATTCTTTCCAGCCATGGATCCTAAGTGTCCCCTATGTGATGCCTCATCGGAATCTTCCTTACATCTATTTGTTTACTGTCATGTTGCAAGATTTTTGTGGGCTGGTAATGAGTGGGGCTGCAGACCAGATGCCATACAGTTTGACTGCCCAGGTCAGTTAATCAATTTTCTTTTATCTCCCCAAGCATCTTTCCATGGCCCTTCTGACAGGGGGGGATTCTTTTTATTTGGGGCTTTGGTGTTGGAACATTTGTGGTTTATTAGAAATCAAGCTATTCATAAAGAAACTATATTCTCCCCAAATAAAGAACTCCAAGTAGTCTTAAAAAAATTCTATGAACACAGAAATGTGATCTCTGTCGCCCCTTCAGTGCTGTATAGACCCTGTATCTCTTGGATAAGGCCTGAGCATGGAGCTGTTAAAATTAATTGCGATGCAGCGGTGGGGTTAGATCATTCATTCATTGCCATTGTGGCAAGAGATTGGAAGGGGGATCTGATTTTTTCCATGTCCAAACAGGTGGAAACCATCCTCCCTATCCAAGCAGAAGCTGAAGCCATTAATTTGGCAACCTGCGTTGCTGTTGTTCGTGGGTTTGAGTTTGTAGTGGTTGAGAGCGATTCCAAAGCTTGTATTGATGCTCTTAAAGCCCCCTTTGATGAAGTGCCTTGGAGAATCTCATCCATAACTGCGGATACCCTATCGTGGGCTTTCAGTGGCCAGCAGTTTGTTTTCAGGTGGAGTCCTAGAGATTCAAACAAAGCAGCCCATGTTTTAGCTTCTTGGTGTTTAAGGAAAAAATTAGCTGGTTGTTTTGGTCAGGGGTATGCTCCTAGCCCTTTTATGGATGTAATTAATGCTGAACTCTTATCTGATGTAGCTGCTGCTTAGTTCTTTGTTCTTTTGTCTTTCAATAAAATTTTCCGTTTATCAAAAAAAGAACTAACCAACGTGAATGTATATGAGACTTGGAACTTTTAGACAACACAGACAAAAGAACATGTCATGTTGCCAACAGGTTTTACAACCTCTCCAAGTAACAAAATCCTCAAAAGCTGGAAAATCCTACCAAATTACCAAGAATTTCAGTTGCAGTTGTAATATAAAAAGAGCCTAGGCCTTATGGCTCGTAGATCTGTATAAAATTAAGAAATTTCAATACATCTTACACACTTTTTATTTATCATATAAAAATGAGAGACGTTTTGAAAGCCAAGAACTTCTCATGCCAATTATTCCATCGACAAAGAAAAGAAGACGAGTAAAAGGAATTAAATAAGAAAAAAGTCTCATGTTAACAATTCCATACAGGGAATAAAATTTTGTAGCAAAGAGGAAAAAAAGAAGTAAATACATAAAAGATGAAGAAAATAGATAATGATACAAGCTCCTCTAGGTAGAGTAAATTTGCCACTTCGATGCCCTTCAATTCTCTAGGAATGACAAGTCTCATATACATGATCCAAGAGAGTAAGCATTTATTCCAAATTCCCCATCGCTCAACACTGTCTGATTTTGTTCCTGCATCAGGATCCCATCATAAAAAGCTCACGAGGTATAGAAACATAAGTTATCTTTATAAAAGACCATGAATACAACAGAGATTCATATTGCAATGAACAAAGGTTATCTTACAAGAAATAAATAGACACCAGATTACTTTAGCAGATACAAATGGTATGTATCAGTATTCGTGGTTCGTATGACAACTTAAAATCTTCCTTTCAACTTCCACTTGTACTGAAATAATTGTAAAACTACACTGGAATTCATTGTTTATCTGGTATTCAAATGACTATATGTCCCAGCAATAAAAGTAATATAATAATGGTATATCATGCCATAATCAGCCTATTTAAGGTTTTTTAATTCATACATGTATTTTCTTTAATGTTTTTTTAGTTCTATGTCATACAAATATTTAACTCATTTGAATTCAGCCCTAGTCTTAGCTGATAATGATCAGGTACACGAATTCTTCATTACAAACTAATTGGGCTACGCTACATGGATTGTTTTTTTCACCATTCAACCCTATCAACGACCACATTCCCTGCTAAATCTTCAATGAGCATATCTTCAATAACAACTGTGAATGATCATTTTCATCTCTGCTACATATTTATATACAAATGTACCTACCAAAATAATAAAAGAATTCCCTACGACTAAACTAAAAAGGTTTTGCTTCATTTGAGTGATCTTTAAGATAAATTATCCCAACTAATTACGTTACATTTAAGTTACTTATATTACATATGTAATGCATATGGTCATCATTAATTTTCAAATACACGGCACGGGAGCTAGAACTTGAGTTGATTTTACGCATGTAATCTATATATCAAGTATTTATGTGCAAGATTATTGTGAATCAATTTCCAGTAGCATGGCATGATCAGTTCATATTTCAAGAGAACAATCTTTCCACAAATAAAATCCAACGATAACTAAACAGAGGGCAGAAAAACATAACAATTACAATTCCTTTGAAAGAACTTCACTTGTGAAGTCAGAATTCTTTGTGAAGCAAGGAAACAGAAGACATTTTTTGTCTGGAATAACAAACCAGAATTATAACTAATTAGAATTTTACCCATACAATTCACTGAATCTGACAATTATCTTTAGAGAAAGACACCTATTTAAAATCAAATTTTGGACAGAAAATGCACTAATATGACATATCAAGAATTAAAAAGCCACAGAAAAAGTAGGATGTTTAATCATACCCGTTTCATCATTGCATTCATTATATCATCCAAAGACTCATAACCATTTTGAATGAAACCATCCTGTGACTTTGTTTGCCCCAGGAAGCAGTCCTCATTGGACTTTATTTTTGCTTCCATAGTAGAATTTTCAAACTCACTGTGCTGAGCATTTGACAGAGCACCACCATTTAATTGGCCAATCAAAGACACATCAAAGCTTCTGCCGCAGATTGCACTATTTTGGTCCAAACTCCGGCCTAAGGGACTCACTATTCCATTGTTAGAAACCATAGAATTTATGTCACTGAAACTATGATTCATGTTTGGATTGTAATCTTGTTTATATTCTTCCCATCTCTGCTTTGATGTGTAAGTCAAATTATGAACAACATTACCAATCAAGCCTTCTTGACATACATCTCCTGAATCCTCAAGACGACCTGAAACTACATTTGTTGAAGGAAATTCAATAGGGCTGTTCCCAATATGAGGGCTGGTAGAAGATATACCCAAGTTATTAGAAGCCATTTGATCATGATTAAAAGGCTCACTCAATGGCAAAGCATTTGATGAAAATCTGGATAACTGAACCGCACCCTGCCAGCTTTCATCACTTCGATTATGATTCACAAAATTAGATGAACCACCAATGCTTAGGTCAAAAGATTCTGGATTCAGTGAACCCACTCCAAGAGAAGATTGATTTCCAAATGGTCCCCTATTATGTGTTTGTTGTGAGTTCCCTTGTAACATCAAAGGATTGCTTGAGGCCCTGGATAATAAACTACTTGAGCAACCAACAGTCACTCTATTGTCAGGGAAACTACCAGAGACAGTAAAACCTGTTGAATCCTTAATGGGATCAAAATCTCCAATGCCCGTAGCGCACTTGCTCTGTTGCAACTGGTTAAGCTCTAATGACGTTGGAATCCCTTGATATAAACCTGCACTTTGGTTTGAAGGCAATAAAGTTGGCTGGAGCTTCCCAAAAGTATTGATGGAGCTGGACAAGTTTTGACCGCTCGGTTGTATTAGTCCAGAAGAAGTAATTCCTCGAAGGTTCAAACCAGCAGGGGAGTTGAGTCTACCAAACATCCCACTTGGTGCATATGATGATAGAGTTGAGCTAGAGAGCCTTCCAGATCCAGCCAAGTTGCGAAACTCTCCAAATCCATCTAGTGAGGCCATGCGCAGGTAAGAAGAATCTTTACCCCCCAATGCAGCAACCATGTTAGCTTGCTGAGTTGCCACACTACTGATTCTTTTCAGGTAGAGCCTATATTTCTGCAACATCAGAAAAGATAGTAAGATTAAAAGATGCCACTGCAATGTAAATCATTATATTTTCTTAGATGTCCAAAATAAAGTGAGTTGTATCCATTAGGGTATATGTAAACCAATTTTTTCTTTTTTTCTTTTTTTTTTTTGGGTGAAAATATGTAAACCAATTTTTTCCATGCAAGCTGAGCACCTCCCCAGCTATTTGGGACAGCCAATCAATTACTAAATTCCCAAATTGCACAGACTACAGCTGATACAAAATTAATCACTCTTATCTTTGATAAAGTAAGGAATTCCCTCAGTTACAAAATCAAACATCAAAATTCTCCTAATCCACCTATGTTTTGTACCACGCAAAAAAATCTAAACGGACTCTCCAACTCTTCAGTTAAAAAGGAGGGTTTTATTTTATCATAGCAGGGTTTAGGGGTTCCAAACAGCTGCTTATTGAAAATATTACAAATAATTTGAATAAGAATCAGTATAGCTTAACAGGAAACGTGTTCCTTTTTCAGATTCATTTTTGAAAGGTTTCCAAATGGTCAAATCTTTGACAATAGTAACAGCCTTCAAGTTAAACACAATACTAATTTATCTAACCAAAATCCAATGTTGCTACTAAGCTCAAAAAGTTTTCTAAGTCAAGAATTTCTCAATGAAAAGGCATAATGATATTAGATTTGTTCTTAAACATGAGGAAGAGAAGAGAAAGATCTGTGCCTGCAGATGGCTTGCCACATTTTCCCTTGTAAGTCCTTCAACATCCATCAGGTCAAGAATTTTCTTAGGAACAGCCTCTGCATTAGAATTAAAAGACATCAGGCATGATTCGTTAGTCAGGAAATTTAAATTATTACTTTCTTGTAGCAGAGACTCACTTTCAAGTCCCAATTGATTTACAGCTGCCACAAACTTTCTGTGCAGCTCTACAGACCAAACTACCCGTGGCTTCTTCTGGCTCGATGGGTCTTCACTGTCATTTCCATTTTCATCACCTTCTTCTTCCTCGTCTTCATTTTGGTCCTTCCGCTTCCTACTGTTTTTCCCATTCTGATCTGCATTACCCAATGATGAGGCCCCTTGTCCACTCTCGCTGTTACCATGACGAGCCTTATCTTCATTGGGGGACTTGTTTTGGTCCTTGGGGTCGAATTTTTTTCTCCGGATTACATGTTGCCATATGTTTTTGAGCTCTTCAATCCGAACAGGTTTCAACAAATAGTCAACAGCACCATGAGTAATTCCCTTCATCACAAGCTTCGTATCACTATGAGCTGACAACACTGGAACCACATGGAAAGCCAAAATTAAGCCAATTAACCAAAATTCTGAAACAACAAGTATCTATTTCTCACATTGAGTGCTAAATGATAACCAGGTCACAAGAAAAATCGTTCCACTTCAACTAGAAGCCTTTGACTTTATATCTATTACAAAATTCAACACAGGTTTTGGGGACACAAAACCAATTTACTCTAGAGTTATATCTCAAAGAACAAATAAGAAGATGATGCTTACTGATAACAGGAAGGTCCATTTCAAGGCCCACTAGCTCAAGGAGCTTGAAACCATCCATGTCTGGCATATTCACATCACTGATAACCAGGTCAAACTTGTCTCTATTCTCCCTCAACATTTCCAGTGCTATGACCGCTTGATTGGCCGTTGTAACTGCAAAAAACAAGATATCAGATATAAAAGAAAGCACCCAAAATAAAAAAAGGTGAAACCCAGATTCTATAATCAAACAAGACACATTGATATGCATCCTACAAGCAAAAACATAATCTGCATAACAGAAACAGTATACAACAGTAAATAACCGCCCAATAAAAACAAAGAGAAACCAGAATTATATTTAAATACTCAAACTTCAAATAGGGAATTAAAATCGAGTAAATATTCAATACTTTGGAGCAATACTTCCTCCTCTCACGTAATAGTAGGTCCAAAGGATTAAAAGCAATATGGGATCTACACTTTATGTTAGGTTCTACAACAATCCCATTAAACATAATCTCTTAAATATTCCTCCTCAAAATGCAAAAATGGATTGTAACATAGTAGCAGATTAACAAAACTACTTAAAAATTGATACACACAGCACCTATATAGAAAACTGGTCAACATAATTACATTCAGTTTCCCCTAAAAAAAAAAAAAGAAGCAAACACACAAGTTATGCAAAATTTCAAAAACAGCAAACGACTCCAGCAAGACCCACATGTTGCAAAAAAAAAACTCAAAATTCAAACCCAACTTCATAAAAATTGAAAACAATTAAAAGAGAATGGAAACAGACCCTGATATTGGCATTTTCGAAGCAGAGTGTCCAGCAATTTGAGGCAAATAGGGTCGTCATCTACAGCCAAAACTCGCATACCCACTGGAAACTTGTCATAATGACTCACATCTTTACTCACCACGCCACCCCTTTGGTCCTCCACAGTCATTGTGAACCAACAACTCTACGAAAAGACCCAGATGAGAAACAGAGCACCCAAAACAGAGATCACAGAACAAAGTTTCAATTTTGAATGTTGAGACTCGGTTTTCCAAGTCCTTTTCACCAAACCCAGTTCAAAAATACATAAGCAAGAGACTTTGAGAGAAAGAGAGAGAGAGAGAGAGAGAGAGATCAAAAAAAGGCACTGAGAAAGTGGCTAGAGAGAGAGAGAGAGAGAGAAAAATAGAATGTGGAGGAGTAAGTAAAGGCTGTACAAAATGGACAATGATGGTGATGGCAAGAACAGAGTGAAAGGATTCAACCCAACAAAACAGAAATCTTTTTAGTATTTTAGTGAAAGACTTTCTCTCTTTCTCTCTCTCTCTCTTCTCTGTTGAATTGTTCTCTCTCTACTGTATATTTTGTCTTTAGCTTTTTTCTTCCCAACAGAACAGAAAAGCCTTTTCTTTTTTAAATTATTTTGATTGATGGATGGGTATTATTATTATAATACACCTCTCTCTCTCTCTCTCTCTCTCTCTCAAACCCTTTTTCAGTGTTTCTTTTTGGGTAAACTCTCTCTCTGTCTTTCTTTCTCTGGTCTCTATATGAAGTAAAACAATGCAAGACCCTTTTGGTTTGATAATATACATGTCATGTCCACAACAACTTGATAGACCCTTAACCCCTTTACTTAAAAAAACAAAAATACTAAATACTAGTAATAGTTCTTTGTAGGTCAAATGTACTTTCTGAGTCTATTAAATAATAGTCAGCGAAAATCAATGGGTCCTCCCTCCATATGGCTAAAATTTTATAGCACCAATGATTTAATCATGTCTATCATAAGTATGCTTTTGATGTAGAAATTATATGGTGATAAGGGTTATAAGGTTATTAAAGTTTATAAATATTACTATTAATTCCAAATAATGACTCATTTTTCAAAAAAAAATATTTTAATGACTCCTTAATTTTTATTTTATTTCTTAATATTACCAGATTTGAAAAGAATTTAACATGTGTAAAAAATGTCATGGTCAATCATGGAACATTCTGCTAAGTTATTACTTGGCAGAAATGGTCATTATTTAGGCCTTAAATGTTAATGATCTTCGAATATCCCCATTCTGGAAATATACTTACTGCTCCTAACAAAAAAAATCTTATTGATTGTGAGGGACCCGTGACTTGAGGCCATCCTTAAATAATTTCGTCCCATTTCAACTAGTAACATTGGAAGATTAAGAAAAAAAATAATAATAATAATAATTTGGACTTTGGAAGACAATTTACTTTTGTAAGGTGCATTATCGTCTTTTTATCTGTTTCTTTGCTGACATTGCTGTAAGCTTGATGTTTTTAGTTTTCACTAAAGAAGGAAAAAAAATCCATGATTAAAGAAAAAAAATCTTTAAAAAAAAAAATTATGACTCTTGAAAATTTTGTTATTAATGGTCTAAGCTTGTAGTCAAATTATATTTAGCTCATCTTTAAGAAGGTGGTCAAGTGTTGAATCATTCTGGAATATGAAACTGAAGGGAATTGATTGGATTAGAATTTTTTTAGAATTATTGCTTGTCCTCAGTTGGTTTTGGTGTTGTCATTCGCAATCATTTGGGATTGGTATTAGCTTCTATGACAAACATGGATACTCTACCTCCCTCAATTGACACGGTGGAATGCATGACGGCTGTCAGAGTTCTTCGTTTTGCTAGTGATTGTGGCTTCTCCTCTGTGATCTTGGAGGGAGATTCTGATATCATGTTTAAAGCCCTTAGTTGTGACAATGTATCCCTCTCCTTGTTTAGTAATTTGGTAGATGAAATTAAGTCTCTTGCAAAGACTTTTAGGATTGTCACTTTTTCCCAAACGCGTAGGCAAAATAACTCTATAACTCACAACCTAGCTAAGCGTGCTAGACATGTTAGCGGTTTACAAGTATAAATGAAGAATGTTTCTCTACACCTAGTCTTTGTAATTTTAGCCGATTTTGGCTGAGCCTATTTTCTTTTAATGGATGCAGTTTTCTTCTAAGAAAAAGAATTTTTTATTTAAAAAAAAAAAAAAAAAACTCACTTACATGGAAGTAATAATACCTAGAAAATTCTATAATATATATATATATATAATACTTAGTAAAATAATTATGATGTTATTACTTTTCCTTATAATTAAAATTATATTTTAAAAATGTCAAGAGTCTTGTAACTTAATGATATTATTTGCTCTCATTAACGAGGATAATTAGTGTTTGAATAAATCCTCCCTTTTCAAACTATCAAATTATTAAGAAAATAAATGAATTATTTAATGTTGTTTTATAGTGATATTAAGCTAAATTATCTAATTTCTTAAAAAAAAGACAATTACCAAATGAATTCTCTTTTTTTTCAAGGAAAAAGAAATGAAATACCATAAATGTGCATAAACCATGGCAAGTTCACCCATCGTTCAATGGGGTGCATGTAAGTAATGTTTGGAACTCCATCATTCCAAATTTTATCAATTTTCAAAATTGTGAGGTGTAACACACAATGCTTCCTCTTATGCCAAAAACAAAAAAACAAAAACAAATAAACCATGCTTGCTTTGGTTAAAAAATAAATATTAGAGGAAAGGGAACACAAAAATAAAATAAAAATAAAAATAATCTAATAGAAATTTTTTTTTTTTTTTGATACGATAATCTAATAGAAATTATTCCATATACAACACACTTTACTACATTTTCCTCTTATATAAATGATTCTTACACGCATATATTTTAATTTTATTTTTTAGCTCAAGTTTCTCTTTCTCTTTTCTCTTGTATAGTTGTATGTGTCTAAATTTCTTTCTCACCATAATCTTAATGCTAGATATAGTACACAGCGTGAAGCTGTGTACAGTGGCAAAGATGGTAGGTTACAGCCAGAAAGAGTACGTTATGCTAGAAATATAGCCAATTAGCCATGCCAGCCAAAAATTCAACAAAACAGAAGCGTTTACAGAGAGATGAAATAGCATGGGTACTTGTCCTTTCATTACATTTAAAGCAATCTCTAAACTGCAAGCAATGTCATCCAAACTGATATAAAGTCTTTCTCTCTTTTATTTTTTGTCTTCTACGTTGTCTATTTTTCCAAATTTTCACATTCTTGCCTTTTGAGTAATGGATGAGCTTTTACTTCAAAAAAGAAAAAGAAAAAAGAGATGAGCTTCGTGTTAACTATTTTCCCAAATTGGGTACTCTACCCCTAAATTTGTCCCATTAGAGCATTCTCATTAAGATGGGTATATGTTATAAATGCTAAAATTTAACCAGTCAAATGCTAAAAACACTAAAAAACATGCTCCATCAAAACTCTTATATCTTATTTATTTTACAATACCTCTACAGTGGGCTGCTAACTCTAGCAGCCCACTGTAGCAAGATTGTAAAAAAAAAAAATCATTTTATATTAACTCTTTGTCTTCTTTCTCCAGACTTTCTTTGCTCTCTCTCTCATTTCCGTTTCTTCCATTTCTCATTCTTGCTCCCATTTCTCTGCTCTCTCTCTCCCTCAGCTCGACGTCTCTGCCTCCCTCTCCGACGAAACCCAGGCCGGCGCAAGCCAAGCCGATCTCTATCGCATGGTTTTTTTTTTTTTTTTTTCTTTTAAGTTTGTGATTTGATGTTAGATTTGGCAATGGTTGTGTGGATTATGGATTTGGCGTTTTGGGTCGCGGTCTGATGTGCTCCGGCGATGTGCTCCGGCGATTTTGTGGGGTCTGGGTTTGTGGGTTTGAGTTCATGGGTTTGGGTTCGTGGGTTTGGGTTCGTTGATCATCGACGTGACCGGCGTGGATCGTCGAGTTGACCGGCGTGGATCGTCGACTTGATCGGTCTCGTCGGCGTGGGTCATCGAGAGGGAGAGAGGGAGACACGGTGAGACCGAGAGGGAGAGAGCGACACGGTGAGACCGAGAGGGAGAGAAAGTGAGGATGAAAAAAATAAAAACAAAAAAGAATAAAAAATTATAAAAAAATAATATTTAAATGAAATTGTAAAAAAAATAGAAGTTTTGATGTATGGTATATTGTAAAATGGAGTGTTAAAATAGAAAAAGTAGTGTTTTAAGATTGTAAATGCTAAATTTTTTGCAATTGTTGATGGGAATGCTCTTACGGGGAAAGTAGTAACTACAATGTCTTTTGTCATTTCATAACACCTCAATTTCTTAGTGTGTGTATTACTTAAAGTACAATAATGCCAATTTTCTTTACAAGGTATACTTTTTATTTTTGATAATTGGATACTTACTATAAAGGGGAGGGATAATTATCTTGGTTTTATAATAAAGGAGAGCAAGTTATACCACTCAACTTCAAATTCTTGGCAAGGGTTGCATTATTTGACATGACCTATGAATATGACACAAATTTGACATAGTCTTTTACAATTAGTGTTTAGTTCAAATGAATTCATGTTTGAGCGGATTGACACGCTTTAAAAGAGTCAATTTTATGTTCACTTGCTTAGCCTTCAATCAACCTAAAATGACTCCATTCATACTAATAAGTGTCATTTTTATATAACATAAATTTGAATTCTAAATATAATTTAGTAAGTAAAAAAATTATAATGGTTAATTGATAAAATCTTAATTGAAACTCTATAGTCCCTAACCCTTTTAATCAAAATAAATAAAGGGAGAAAAAACTCTATTTTTGCTTTATTTTTCTTAGATTATGTATTAAACACATTGAAATGGGTCATGTCCTGTTAACCCACTATATAAGCAGGTTATGTTAGGGTGAGCTATGTATTTGAATATTTTTGACACAACATGACACATCACAAATACAACTTGCTAACATGAATTGTCATCACTACTTGATATTTACAAGGCAAAATTTTGAATCTAAGGGAAAATAAACCCGTTATAATTACTTCTAGTTTCATATATAAAAGCATCCACAGTAATAGATGTAAATTTTTAGCTTTTTAGCACTACAAAAAGTTAGTTTATCTATTTTAACTTACCATTTCACAAAACACCCAACATCAATGAATCTATTTTTTTAACTACTTCATTTAAATATATATATATATATATATATTTTCTTTTACCTCCTTTTCCCTTCCTTCTTTTTCTCAACTTTCTCCGTTTCTCTCCTCCTCATTTTTTTCTTCTTTTTCTCAACACCTTCTCTGTTTCTCTCTTTCAACTTCTTTGTTTCTCTTTTTTTTTTTTTTTTTTCCCCTCTCCACTCTTCTTCGTGGGTTATGTGGCTTTTGTGGGTCGGTTTGTTGCTGGTGGGTCACTTATTGCAGGCAGTGGCAGTGGCGGTGGTGGTGGTGGTGGGCGTTCTGTCGTTGGTGGTGGTGGTGGGTTGTTGGGATGAGTTTAATGATTTGTGGGTTTGGTGGATTGGCGTTGCTTCGGTGGCAGTGGTCCGATCTAGTGTTACTTCTGGTGGCTGGGTGTCTGATCTGGTGGGTTTTTATATGAATTTTATAAGCACCATCGCGATCTACGAGTTGGCCAACAAAGCAGAGAGGAGAAGAGGGAGGCGTTAGAGAGAAAAAAAAATGGGAAGGAAAAAAAAGAAGAAAGAAGAGAAGCCGAAGAGAAAGAGAAAGAAAGAAAAAGAGAAAATATTTTTTAAATGAGAGAAGAGAGAGAAGTTTAATAATATATATATATATATTAGCTTTTTACTACAGTGCACAACCATTTATGGCTGTGACTATAGCAAGAAGCTAAAAAATTTAAGTTATGACACTATTAGTGTAGCATGCTTTTTAAGTATTAATGGTACTAAAAATAGTAATATAGCTATTTAGCATCACTATTGTGGATACTCTAAGAAAGTGGTGTCCTAACCTTTATCTAAAATATTCCACTCCCTACCATTGAGACATCTTGAAAACCCACCATGAACCAATAATGAGACAGATTAAACATGAAACCTTTAAGTTTATATCACAACATAGACCAATGAGTCCACCACTCAGGTATCCTCGTGGGGTTTGATTTAGGTCAATAGTGATTATTTGCTAGAGTACTACCGATAGAACAAAGATAGAACAAAAATATACGAAAATTTTACCATATGCTCAAATTAACTTACCATCTCACACATAAACCATTAAAAAAAATTAAGTTGATAATTATGGTGAGCTCATGTGTGAGTTGCTAGGCTAATATGAAAATGTTGTAAATTTTTATGGTGTCCCTAACTTTATTGTATTTGCAAAGTAATAATAAATGAAAGTTGCGGTGATTGCTCACTAGTTTAATCTAACTATTCTTCTTAAAAAAAATAAAAATAAAAGTTTAATCTAACTAATGAGGGAAAACCCTTTTGTGATTAATAGCATAAGAAAGAGGGGGGAGTTGAACCATTATTAATTAGCCAAAAGAAAAAAGAAAATTTCTCTTTCAAAATTGGGGAGGCTTTTGGAAAATACTTAAAACGATTTTGACATCATTCATCAAATATGCAGGCCTTGGCATATTGTTTCATCAAATTAAAATTGTTTGTTAATTCATTTTTGCCTCGTTATTCATATTTGTGACAAAATAAATGAACCATTCATCTAGATTCAAAAATTTACCGCAAATCCCAACACATAAAAAGCAAATATTTCATATCATTCCCAATAGTATTGTACTGCTGCAATTATAAGATATTATTCTTCTAATGTATAGCTTCCTTTTCTATCTTTTTTCATTGTGTATCTGACATTGTTCCAAGTTCCAACTCACTAATCACTATATCATGTTCTGCCGAAAACTTGTGCTCATATTATATCCACACACACAAAAAAGAAAGAAAAACCTGTTGATAACACAAATTATTGTCCCATCAAAAAAACAAAAAAAAAAAACACAAATTATTGTAGGAGGACTGTGTTTGTCACGCTCCTAAAAAAAGAGGTGGACGATTGTTATAAGAATTAGGTCAGCTTGGCCATAACCATAAAAGTACCAAAAAAGGTACAATTCTTCATGTGAACTGCTTTCCCACTAGCCACGTATCGACCTCTCATTGGCTGCTCACTATTCCCAACGTATGCGGAAAGAGATGCAGCAGCCTTTTCACCAATGACACGTCTGTACTTTGATACACTGAAATGAGGATCTCTTCTATGTTTGGACGCAAGGAAAAAAAAAGGAGGGAAAAGAAAATAAAGGGAATCTCCCTCGTATGTCCGGGTCCACTATTTTTTTTTTTTTTTTTTTTTTTCTAGCATTGTGAGAAAAAATAAAAATAAAAATAAAAATAAAAATAAAAAGAGAAAGACTAAGAGGGTGTAACTATAATATTAAATTATTTGGATTACACTCCTTTTTTTTTCCTCCAAAGAATATGATATTTCCTTCTTTTTTTTTTTTTTTTTTATAAGTATTTCCTTTCTTTTTTTATTAATGCTATATTCTTTCAAGAAAATTATAGGAGAAACGCATGAATTTAATCATTTAATCAATATTTTTATAAAAGAATCATTTAATATTTTCTAATTGTCCTCCTTCATATGTGATTCTATTTAAATCTTTAAAAAATAAAAAATGTGAATCTATTTAATAGCTCAACACTTGAGATTTTTATTTTTTATTTTTTCAAATGGGGAGGTTGGATGGAAACAATGTTCAATTTTAGAACGTGCATGTGTGAGCTGCATCCGGCTGAAAAAGATAGTTATTCTACCTCTTTTCTTTTTTAGGAAAATCATATTATGCAATAATCACAAATATATCAACATTTATTTAGCTAGCTAATTGGGTTGTTTCTCAAAAAAAAAAAAAAAGAAAAAAAAAAAAGAAGAAGAAGCTAGCTAGTTGGGTTCCTTAGTTGGGTTGGACTTATTTCAATGTTTGTTTTTGCACACTATACTTAACTAGCTTGTAACCCCATGCATATGCATGGATTCACTTAAAGATATATAATAAGATATATAATATAATTTATATATATATATATATATAATTTAAATATTATTGATAGTTATTTTTTATATTTTATTAACTTTTTAAAAAAATATGTAAGGATATTATTAGGTATAAAATGTAAATTGCCCATGTTATTTTTTTAAAAAAATTATTGTGAAGCACTTTTTTTTTTTTTTTTTTTTTTACGATTCATTTATTCTAAACTTTTTGGTTTTTGTACTTAATAACTCATGTGGATGAATATTTATGATATAGTTCCACATTTGATTCTAAAATTAAGAAATAAAACTCTTTAAAAATAAATAATTTAAAACCATAACGCAAATTGAAATTCTAATTTTGAATTTTAATTTGAGTTTCTCTCAGCTTCACTTATTATTTTTAATTATATATATATATATATATATACATACATTTCGAACCAATATGTCTATTGGTAATTGCACATTTTTTGAACCGGTGTGAGTTTGTAACAATATGTTTATTCACAATTGCATCTATTCCAAGCTAGTGTCAGTGTGCCTATAAATAAGCTTCCCCTTTTTCATTTGAGGAAGTTAATTAATTTTTTCATTCATTCATAAGAGTCTTTAGAAAAGTTAATTAGTTTTTTCATTCATTCATAATAGTCTTTAGAAAGAGAGAGACAGTTCTATTCGTTATGCATGGAAATTGTAATGTTTCTTATGCATGTTGTTGATCATTGTATCTTGGGAGGTAGACATATGAGAGACTTAAAACATCATTGAATAGTGTGAGGGGCAAAATTTGTGTTAAAGACATAATGTCAAACACTAGCTTTAATCAATTTTGTATCAACCATTCTGCATTCATTTGGTTTGTAAGTTTTACTTTATTTTCTCTTATAAATTCATACACACAGATTTGTGTATATATTATTTATTAGTCCATAAGTTTTACTTTATTTTATCTTGTTCACAAAATCACAAAAGTAAATTATTTGTGGAATAATTCCCACAAAATTTTTCTAATGGTATCTGTTCCTCTAAGTCTGCCAAAGATTTGTTACAAAATCAAGTACAAGGAATTTCATTTGGAAATTTGATTTCCTCAAACAATATGACTTGCTATGTATTTGGCCTGCTTTTCGTGATAGATTTGCCACGAATTCTGACAGATTTGCTAGAAAATTTTGTCATTCAGATACTTGGTAAAGATGCGGATTTTTGAAAGAGGATGCTTTTTCTATCACATGTACTATTGAAACTGTTTCAAATCTAAACAAATCTGGAATAGTCTTGGGCTCAATCTTGATCATCCTAGCTGCCCCCCCTTGACACTTGGGTTTAGAGCTAATAGTCAAGATACCACTGACATATTTTTTTTCTCCATCACTCCTTTGGTGCCATATTTCAAAGCTATAAATACAATTCATCCATTAGGAAAACTAGGAATAAAGGGGCTTTGATTGTATATCCTTCCAACCATATGAAACATTAAATGTGGCTACTAAAGATTTAGTAATGTACAGACTACTGTGTAGTTCTGTTTCATACTTCACATGCAACCTTAGTACTTACTCCATTACTAGGTCCAAAATATGATTCTCAAAAAAAAAGAAAAAAAAAAAAGGGGTATCCCCGTTTACAAAGAAATTATCATTGATTCAGACTCATTGACAATTCTCTCTCATCTGAATAGTATCCTTGTAAAAAATTGTAAGATATTCTTTGAGTTTTGACGGGGTATGACTCATGATTATTCTCAAAGTTTAGTTTTATTGTTACTAATTCTTTAGAGATGTAAATTTAGGGCAATTCTTACTTAGTCTCGGATCACATACTATTTTGGGCCCTCGCAGGTGCTCCGACACTATCTAAGATGTTCATTTGATCTTTCTCTTTACCTCCTTAAGTCTCACCAAATCCACCCATGTTCGGCTTGTAAATCTAATTGACATGCATGTAACATTAAAAAAAATTACATTTTCGTCTTAATCAGTTGTCTAACATGGCATAATTGTCACCATCATTGAAGAACTTTCGCCAATAGGGTCTCAATGTATAGGAAAATGAAAGATTTAACATAGTGAATAGTCTTTTTGTTTTTGGATAGTAGTGAATGAGTCCTTTTTTTTTTTTTTTGTGGAGAACTTAGTGAATGAGTCTTTTTTTTTTGGGTAGAAACCTAGTGAATGAGTCCTTAGTTACAGGCAATGGATGAAAATCCTGTTTGTTGACTTCTTGCTCCAGCAATTACATTATCTTGATTATGCTATTTTTATTTAATTTTTGCCTCATGATTTTCAAGACAATAATGACCCTCTTTTGTTCGAACAGAAAAAAGAATAATGATCATTTTTTCAGAAAGGTTGAATGAGAAGAATTCTTCTCCACAGTGATTGCCTATACCATATATTTCCTAATCTGGGGGTACCCAAAAAGCTATTGTAGAAAGTGACATTGTTTGTTCCATGCAGGTGACCACAACGTTGGAAAGGTGCAATGCTATTCATATTTATATATGCAATATATTGTTGCTTAGTTGTTTGGACTTTGGATAGAGTTTATCCATGTGACTATACATGAATTTTGTAAAAATGTTGGGCATGGATAAATGAAAATCCAGAGTGGATATCACATGCAAAAAATTTCTTTAAAAAATAAGAGGGACACAACTGAAATGACTTAGACAATTTGGGATTTATTTATAGATACTTTGTACCCCTTTCATGTAGAGTTGCACCCTCTTTGAAGGATTGTAACTCCAAGAATAAATTCAACTCCTTGCAACTTGCAAGAGTCACATACATTCTCTATTAGAAATAATCATCACTTTTCTAGGAGACAAAATAGGATATCTTGTGTGAGTGGGTCCACCATTATTACGGTGTGATCACCTCCTACAATATTAACATCTTCCACTCTTTAAGAAGATGATAAACTACACACACATGCACAAAAATATTGGTACCAATTAGCAGGTCACATCCTAACTCCCACCTATGACTCATTTTATTTAAGAAACACGACACATAAACGGTAAGGTATAATACAGTGACATGACAATTTTTGAAAAAATAAAACAGGAGCATAACAGGACATATCTGTTAAATAAATATTAAATATATTTTTATTTATTTTTTTATATATTATTAAGCACTTATTTCTTATATAATATTCTGTATTAAATATAATCAAATTAAGAGTAATGATTAATAAAAAAGTAAATCTATGACCATTAAAGAATTTTTGAAAATTAGAATACAAACCAAAATAAAGATATTTGTTGATTTTCAAATGCATTATTACTATTCAAAGCATGAATGCTCTTTTTTATTTTGTGAAAATGTTTTTGATTCTTCTTATTCTTGTGTCCCACTTGTATCTTGCATTTTTTTTTAAAATGACATAATTAGGACATGCATGCAAAAAATATTCTAGGCATACAACACAAATAGGGCACCCAAATAAAGTGTCCTAGCCTCCTAGCTCATTATATCTCAACATCAATCAGTGATAGAGGCCGTATATGCTCACACTTCTATGTTCCATCACTTCAGCTTGCGCCCTTTCTAATTTACTATCTTTTCCAGTAACATTTCTTGAATGTTTTACGATTCACTATCAAGTGCTCGACATCAGCTGTACTCCGCAAACTATTTGTTAACCTGCGCTGAAATTTTGTCAAAGTACTTCCTCTAAGGCTTGGTCCTGAAGGTTTTCCTCGATCACCTTATTAGTGACTTTGGCACAGTTCAATCATAGATATAACCCAGTTTCATTGTAATGCTAGTACTGGACTTCACATCCATGTGATCGGTGGCTTCTGTATGTCTTCAATGTGATTTTCCTCCGAACTAATTTAGAGAGAGAGAGAAAAAACTATTATATATATTCTTTCATTTATATTCCCTTTCATTTGTATTGTCACATTGAGCTTGTCATTGGATTGCACCCATTGTACATAATATGAAAATACAAGGATATATAAACTCATTATGCATCACTTGATGTCAAACATATATCATAGGAGAAAAATGTAGGGTGGAAATTAATGCTAAAGAAATTAATGGTAGTTGGCAAATGACAACTTTGTCAGCGACAAAACGTACGAAATTAGAAATATATTAGAGAAATGCTATGTCTACAACATTTCTACAACATTTTTACAACATTTCCTAAGTGGCAGGTTGTTATTGGTTGTTATTGTTGGGGCAAAAAAGTAATCTTAGTGTTAGTTTTAAATTTGAACCAATAACAACTAACCACCTGTGATTTGTTGTAAAAATGTTGTAAAATTGTTGTAGACGTAGCATCTCTCAATATATTAACATGATAGATTAAGTTTCATAGAAATCAATTAATACATTTAAGTTAATTAAGATGCAAGACAGTGGCCAGCTCAGTTCATTCCCAATGTGTTGAACATTTGGGACAATGTTGTCTGGAAAGATGTCCTATATTCAATATCACATGTCATTCTAGTCTAGGAAAATTGATAAATACAAAACGCGTCTAAATGAGGGAATTAATATGGTAATATTGAGAGACAAATGCAAGGGAGTTGAGAGACAAGTGCAAGCAGAAATCAATATTCAATATATATACTATATTTTTATATATAAAAGTAGAGACCATGGGAGAGTATAAGATTTTGTCATGTGCTTTATTCCTTAAAGATTTTTTGTATTTCGGATTCTATTTTAACAAAGTTTGCATTTATATCAAATTAAAGTATTAATTCATTGAATTAGCCAATGGAGTAAATATATTAATTATATATAGTTGTACATTAATTATTTATATTAAAGGAATTTATATGATTATTTCTAAAAAAATTATATAAGAAACTATTTTTATTTAGAATAATAATAATAAATTTAAAATATGACATTCTTTCTCATGTTTAGTTTTTTAATTTTAAAGAATTTTGACAACAATTGAAATGAAAGTCATAAAAAATTAAATATTTGTAAATTCAATAAATTAATTGTAACCATTTAGATTTCCTAACTCTTTTAAGTGACATGTAAAATTAATATATGTAGGGTTCGAATTCGTTGGGCCTGATGCCAACTCTGTGTTGTGAGCCCAACAAATGCCCAACAATAAATTTGTAGAGAATGGGTTAAACAGCTGGGCTGGGTTATGATTTAGCAACGATTCATGCAGGATGACACAATGGTAAACTGGTGTTTTATATATGCTTCTCTTCGGTCCGAAGAGGCTTTATATCTGAAAACTTTCCCTTATCCAAAAGAATCCCCCCCCTTCTTTGTGAGGCCTGCTATCCTTATATAGACCCCCTTTTCTCATCCTCACCGCACACTTGTCCCTCATCTAGGCGCCTACTTGAGTACTGGTCACATCAGCCGTTTGCTTTAACCTGCAGTGAGTGGTGGCAGGTGAAGATTCACTGTTCAGGTGTCTTCTCCACATAAATGCGGCCAGGAAAGTTGCTGCAGTGCATTAAATGTGGCGGTGGCAGCTTTATTGGCAGGATATTTCATGATAGCTCCGCAGTTAGGCATGCTTGGGGCTCAGCTTCCGCAGGAAGATCTTCAGCATAGCTCCCTGGTCAAGTTCTGGGCAGGCCCGTTGGGGATGGTCTCTTCGGCCCGAAAAGGTTGTCTTCGGACGGACCATTTGTCCCTCATTGGCCGTGCTCTTACCAGGATGGCAAAACATTGATGTTTTTATCCTCTTCGGACAGAGACCCTTGTCTGGATTGGGCCTCTGGCCCAACATACGACACTGGACTTTCTTACCCACAATAGCCCCTCAAAACTTCACTTTTTCCTCGCATCCGAAGAGAAAAAAGTGGGGTTTTGACCTTTTGCCAAGTGTGGGCACAGAACTTTGACTCCGCGCGTGGGTTTGGGCGCCTTCTTTATAACCGCTGCTGTCGCGCCGTTTCCGAGGCGTCATTGATTACTCCAGGCGGCGTCTTGTCCTTGAAATCTAGCGGTCCATTTCAAATCAACGGACGAGATTCTCCTCGAAATTTTTGGGCGGGCTAAGTTTCACCACTTCACCTACCACTATATAAAGTTCCAGATGAGATTGTCTCCTCATTTTGCAAACTTCAGAACTCCCGGCGAACTCAAACGCTCAGACTCTCAAAGTCCTTCCTGTAATCCGCTTCAACCAGTTCCAGAATCCGTTACGATCTCTCTGCGAGACCAAAGCTCATCCGCCGATTTCATTCTTCGTAAGTTCTCTCCCCGAGATTTTCGTATTGCATTGAGATTGCCTCTTCGGCCCGTGGTGGCTTATCCCAGTCGCCGTTTCGTGTCTCCCTTCCTCTGACCTTGTTAACCATGGGTAGATTTGAGTATCTAGTGAACAGCCCCACCCAGATAGAAGATTTTAGGGCGACATATCGCATTCCTCAGGAAGTGGGCTTAAGGTATTGCTCCACAGAGGGGTTGCTACTAGACAGGGAAGAGGGCGAAGTCATTATCCCCATTATCGCCTTCTTGGAGGGGGGAATGACCATTCCCATGGGTCCAGTCACCAGAAGCTACCTTACCGCCCATAGGCTTAGTCCTGACCAGTGCGCACCCAACACATTTAGAGTCTTAGGTGCAGTCGATGACCTAAACCGTCACTTAGGCTTGGGGTTAACCTGGCACGACGTGGTACATATGTATGAATGTCGTACCAAGAAAGGGGCGGGATACTATTTAAGGTCCCGATCCGATGTCGTTAGACTCCTCTCCGGTCTTCCCAAGTCCAACAAAGGGATGAAGGACGATTTTCTGATCGTCTCGGGTGCCTGGCATGACGGGGTTCATTGCCCAACCACGCCAGGAACGCCAGGTGGGATACTCCCCCTTGAGCTTTTCTGACTCTCTTGTTTCTAGCTATTCGGACTTCCTTTTGACATGTTACATTCCACTGACAGTTTTATCGCCCTCTTTGCAGATAGGAGGTACGTGTCTCCTCGGCTGAGCCTCACAAATACTGCGGCCTTGAACTACCTTCTTCGGTCGGAGATTTTTGCCAGCGAAGACGGACAGCTCAGGTTCGTTCCCCTTATCCTCGGCTATATCCCAAAGACTGAACTCCAGCCGAGAGGCAACGCCATAACACTTGGGGATCGCCGCCTAAACCGTATTGACGTGGCAAGGAAAACCTTTTTGGCCTCTTTTGATCTCGCCCCGGTGCCCCATCCCAATCCGCAGGGCATTCCACCACTAGTTCAACCCATTCAAGTGCCATTTCAACCAGTAGCCGAGGAAAGAGTCGCCTCTTCTACCCCTTCGCTTGACGAACAGATCGATCAGTTCAAGTTCGAAGAGGAAGACTCGGGGGAGGTCCAAATCTTGTCCTCCGAAGAGGCCCCAGACGGACATTCAACCGCCCCACTCCTGAATATAGCTTTGCCAGAAGATACTGACGAGGAGGACATGCAGACTCTTGGTCAGCTGATGAAGAATAGGAGGTCGACGACTGCGGCTAAGGGCACTGGCACGTCCCAGCCCACAGCCAATCTCCCACCACCGCCTCCCCCTCCTCCGGCCCCAAAGGATCCAAGTTTGAAACCGTTGCCCGATTTGAAGAAGAAAAGGGTATTGACAGACGTGACTGACATTGAGGAGGGGGAAGTGGTTCCTCCGAAGGGACCTAAGCAGCAGAAGAAGACCCAAGATACCAGGAACAAACGGGCTTCTTCTACAGAGAATAGGGAAGAAAATTTGACTGTCGAAGTGCGGCGAGGGACCAATGACTGGTCCCCGAAGCTTACCCTGGATGGCGCAGCCATCCCTCTCGACGCCTCCCTCAGAAACTATGCTGGAGGGAAGGCCGGGTACATAGCAGAAGCGCTAGAGCAGCCCCTTCTTCTTCCGAAGGATATGGATTCCTATCGGCGTTTCAGTGAAAAAGAGCTCTTTCTGTCCCTTAAACGAGATTTAGGCATGGTAAGACAACTGGTGCCCTTTCGCAGTTCTTTCGTAGCCCTTGTGTATTCATATTTTTCGTAACATTCTCTGGTTGCCATGCAGATTGCCCAGCAAATCTACGTGGCTGAAGAGTGGGTTCAGAAGAAGGAGGTTGACGTGCTAGCTGAGATCCGGTCCAGGGAGGACGTTGAAAAAGCACTGGGCAAGGCCAAGGATGAAAGCGCCCGTCTCTCCGATCAACTGAAGGAGGAGGTAAAGGCAAGAAGAAATGCAGATGCGGGCCTTAAAACCGCAGAGAAGCAAGCCGAAGACCAACGTCAGCAGCTGCACACGGCTGAAATCAATTTGGAAACGGAGAGGGTGTTGGTAAAAGAGCTTCGGCTTGAGCTGCAAATGGCCAGGGACGCTGCTAAGTTGGCCAAGGAAGATGCGCAATTGGCCAAGGAGGCAGTTGAGGCCGAGAAGAAAGCTGCCCATCTGCTGGGTGTGGAGGAGACCCAAAAAAGGCTGACCGAGGAGTTCGCCAAGGTCTGCAGGGAATACTGTGCCGTTACATGGAACAAGTGCCTCGACGCAGCTGGAGTACCTGCGGAATCAGCCTTAAGGCAGCCTGGCAGCATCTATTTTGATCCTGACATATGTGATGCGCCTGAAACCTCGGAGGCACCCTCAGCGGATCAGAATCCTCCAGCACCAGCCGAAACGAGTCAGGCCCCTCCGGTGCCTCAAGACAAAATTCAGGATGTTTAGTTTATGTTACGGCCAGGACCCTTTGTCGTCCATTTTGTAACTAAATTATCTTTTTAAGGAATGAAATAAGTTCTTTTTTGCTCCTTGTTGATTCTGCGGTGTTTGTTAAGTTGTTATCATGGCTAACAATGATATACTAATAACTAAAACCAGAGTGACCATTTAAGCGCTGCTCAACAAAGCTTCGAAGTAATAAAAGTTAAAGTAATTTGGCTTAAGTTTAAACGTCTGTGCACGGAATGTAAACTAACTCAAGTCATCTGGTCCGAGGACTACAGGCATGATTGAATTTAAGTTTAAACACTTGAAAAAGATCGTAATGTAGTGTTAACTAACCCAAATCATCTGGTCCGAGGACTACAGGCATGATTGAATTTAAGTTTAAACACTTGCAAGAGATCGCAATGGAGTGTTAACTAACCCAAATCATCTGGTCCGAGGACTACAGGCATGATTGAATTTAAGTTTAAACACTTGAAAAAGATCGTAATGTAGTGTTAACTAACCCAAATCATCTGGTCCGAGGACTACAGGCATGATTGAATTTAAGTTTAAACACTTGAAAGAGATCGGAATGTAGTGTTAACTAACCCAAATCATCTGGTCCGAGGACTACAGGCATGATTGAATTTAAGTTTAAACACTTGCAAGAGATCGCAATGGAGTGTTAACTAACCCAAATCATCTGGTCCGAGGACTACAGGCATGATTGAATTTAAGTTTAAACACTTGAAAAAGATCGGAATGTAGTGTTAACTAACCCAAATCATCTGGTCCGAGGACTACAGGCATGATTGAATTTAAGTTTAAACACTTGCAAGAGATCGCAATGGAGTGTTAACTAACCCAAATCATCTGGTCCGAGGACTACAGGCATGATTGAATTTAAGTTTAAACACTTGAAAAAGATCGGAATGTAGTGTTATGGAGTGTTAACTAACCCAAATCATCTGGTCCGAGGACTACAGGCATGATTGAATTTAAGTTTAAACACTTGAAAAAGATCGTAATGTAGTGTTAACTAACCCAAATCATCTGGTCCGAGGACTACAGGCATGATTGAATTTAAGTTTAAACACTTGAAAGAGATCGTAATGTAGTGTTAACTAACCCAAATCATCTGGTCCGAGGACTACAGGCATGATTGAATTTAAGTTTAAACACTTGAAAGAGATTAGTATAGCAAAAATGTACTCATAACTGAAAGAAGAATTCTTTTAATAGTAGTACCTTTTGAGGTTATTTACATTCCATGGCCGGGGCACTACATGATTATCCAGGTCTTCCAGGAAGTATGCTCCCACGCCGGCCCTCGAAGTGATGCGATATGGACCTTCCCAGTTCGGCCCCAGTTTTCCCCATGCCGGGTTCTTTGCATTACCTACCACCTTCCTTAGGACCAGATCACCAGGCTCAAGGGGTCTCAACCTCACATTGGTGTCATAGCCCTGTTTCAGCTTCTGCTGGTAGTGCGCCAACCGGACCATTGCGTTTTCCCTTCGTTCTTCAATCAGATCCAAACCCTTTTCTAGCTGCCTGTCGTTGTTGGTTGGGTCAAAAGAGCTAGTTCTGTAGGTTGGGAATTCAGTCTCGAGAGGTATAACGGCTTCAGCTCCGTAGGTCATTGAAAAAGGGGTTTCACCGGTGGACCTGCGAGGCGTGGTTCTATATGCCCATAGCACGTGGGGTAGTTCTTCTACCCACCTACCCTTCGCATCGTCTAGCCTCTTCTTTAGCCCGTTAACTATGACTTTATTGGTGGCTTCGGCCTGCCCATTCCCTTGAGGATAGGCGGGGGTGGAGTATCTATTTGTGATTCCCAGTTCGTTGCAATAGCTTCTAAAAGCCTTGCTATCGAATTGAAGCCCGTTATCCGAGATGAGGGTATGTGGAACTCCAAATCTGGTGACGATGTTTTTCCAAACGAACTTCTTCACGTCTACATCCCTGATATTTGCTAGAGGCTCAGCTTCCACCCACTTGGTGAAATAGTCCGTTCCGACCAATAAGAACTTCCTGTTTCCTGCTGCCTTAGGGAAAGGGCCAACGATATCCAACCCCCACTGAGCAAAAGGCCACGGGCTGGATAGTGGATTAAGGGTACCACCAGGTTGATGTATGCTCGGCGCAAAACGTTGGCACTGGTCACACTTTTTAGCGTACTCATGCGCCTCTCTTTGCATGTTTGGCCACCAATAGCCTTGGGTAATGGCTCGGTGAGCTAGGGATCTTCCACCAGTATGGCTTCCACAGATTCCTTCATGCAGTTCTTCCAACAGTGATTCAGCCGCCTCGGGGTGCATGCACAGCAAATACGGGCCAGAATAGGATCGTTTGTACAGTTTGTGATCTTCGGACAGCCAGAACCTTGCAGCTTTTCTCCGTATTTTGTCCGCTTCCCCCCTCTCTTCGGGCAACACATTATTCCTCAAAAACTTGATGATGGGGTCCATCCAGCATGGGTTGGTTCCGATACAGTGGACTTGGGGTGGCTTTTTCCTTAACTCCGTGGGTCTCTGCACGTCCTCAATCAGGATAACCCTTGGTAATTCCTGCGCCGATGAGGTGGCGAGCGTAGCTAAGGAGTCAGCATGCGTGTTGCCACCCCTAGGGATGTGCCGTAGGGTAAAACATTCAAACTCTGACTGTAGGGACTTGACCAGGTTTAGATATCCCTGCATCCTCTCATCTTTCGCTTCAAACTCCCCCAGCACCTGGCCGACGACCAACCTTGAGTCTGAGGATATCTCGACGGATATTCCTCCCAACCTTCGCACCATCTTCATCCCCATCAGTAGAGCCTCATACTCCGCCTCGTTATTCGTTGCCAGGAAGTCTAGCCTTAAGGCTTTTTCAATGACGATTCTCTCGGGGGATATCAACACTAGCCCTACGCCTGAGCCCCTCTGATTCGATGCGCCGTCTACATACACCTGCCAGGGCAATGTGTTTTGTGACGCAATCGTGCTGACTTGCCTTCCTACCGCGCCTAGAGTTTGTGCTGCTTCCTCTAAATGTGGTTCTGTGAACTCGGCGACCAGGTCTGCAAGCACCTGGCCCTTCACTGATGTGCGCGGCATGTACTTGATGTCAAAAGCCCCTAGCATCGTCCCCCATTTAGCAATTCTACCAGTGTAGTCGGCGCTTCGGAGCACGGCTCTGAGTGGGAGCTGAGTAAGGACTATAACGGTGTGAGCTTGAAAATAATGGGGCAGCTTCTTAGTACCCAGCACAACGGCCAGAATGGCTTTCTCCAATGGCAAATAGCGGATTTCAGCCTCTTGTAGCGACTTGCTCACGTAGTAAACTGGCTTTTGCACTCCACAGTCCGTTCGGATCAGCACCAAGCTCACAGCATTAGGGGCCACGGCGATGTAAGCAAACAAGACTTCGTCTGGCTGGGGACTGGACATGATGGGAGGCTTAGCCAGGTAATCTTTAAGTTGCTGGAAGGCAATAGCGCATTCCTGTGTCCATTCAAAATCCTTCCACTTATTGATTAACGAGAAGAAAGGCCTACACCTGTCTGCTGATCTGGAAATGAACCGATTAAGGGCAGCGGTCATCCCAGTCAGCTTCTGAATCTCCTTGGGATTCCGAGGAGCTCGCAAGTTGTTGATGGCCCTTATCTGATCGGGGTTAACTTCGATTCCCCTGTGTGTGACCATATACCCCAGGAATTTGCCTGACCCAACACCGAAGGAACATTTAGAGGCATTCAAGCGCAATCGGTGTCCCCTCAGAATTTCGAATATATTGCTGAGATCCCCGATGTGCTCGGCAACAATCTTGCTTTTAACCACCATGTCGTCAATATAAACCTCCATGCTTTTGCCCAGCTGTGGCTCAAACATCCTCGTCATCATCCTCTGATAGGTAGCCCCTGCGTTCTTCAGGCCGAACGGCATTACCTTGTAGTGGTAATTTCCTACAGGAGTTACAAAGGATGTTTTCTCTTGGTCGGCGAGAGCCAGGGGTATCTGATGGTAACCTTGAAAGGCATCTAAGAAACTCATCCGAGGATGCCCGACAGTAGCGTCAACTAATTGATCTATCTTCGGCATTGGGAACGGATCCTTCGGACAAGCTCTATTAAGGTCGGTGAAGTCCACACACACCCGCCATTTCCCACTTTTCTTTTTCACTACCACCGTGTTAGCCAGCCATTCGGGGTAGAAGATCTCTTTAATGGCTCCTGCCTGCTTGAGTTTCATCACTTCCTCCCTGACCGCGTCAGCGTGTTCTCTCGACGGTCGTCGGAGTGGCTGTTTTTTAGGGATGATGGTGGGATTAACGTTTAGGTGGTGGCAGATGAATTCTGGACTTACTCCTGGGGCATCTGCGGGGTCCCAGGCAAATACGTCAACGTTGGCTCTGAGGAACTCTATCAACCCCTCCCTTTCCTGAGGGGGAAGCATGGATCCAACTTGAAAAAACTTCTCTGGATCGTCACCAACAACAACCCTCGTCAAGTTTTCACACACTGCCTCTTCGGCCGAGGCCTCGGCGTCCAGCGCCGAAGGTTTTAATTGCTATAAACTCTCCTTATTACAGTTTGAGGGCTCAGCATGTCGTTCGTGCTGGATGGCTGCCACTAGACATCGCCTTGACATGGCCTGATCCCCTAGGATCTCCTCGACTACTCCCCTGGACGGATATTTAACCTTTTGGTGCAGTGTGGAGGACACTGCCCCGAGAGTATGAAGCCAAGGTCTGCCTACTATAGCGGTGTAGGGTGAATAGGCATCCACCACTATAAAGTCGACTTCGACCGTTTCTGGACCGGTTTGCACAGGCAGTCTGATCTGGCCCTTCGGAATGATCACTTTGCCGTCAAAACTGACCAAAGGGAAACTGTATGGAGTCAAATCTTCGGGGGACAAGTTCAGCCCCTTGTATAGGTCTGGGTACATGATCTCTGCAGCGCTGCCCTGATCTACCATTACCCTCTTCACATCGTACCCCCCGATTCTGAGAGTTACTACCAGGGCATCATCATGCGGCTGGATAGTCCCGGTTTTGTCGTCCTCTGAAAATCCCAGAACTGGAACATCCGCTCTTTGTTTCTTCGGCTCTCTGCCTACACCTTCCGAAGGTGTCCAAGCAACTAACAATACTCTGGACGGGCGAGACCCTGTCCTCCCTGGCGCGGCAAATACGACGTTGATTGTCCCTAAGGGAGGCTTCACAAAGTTGCTCCCCTTGGGCCCCGCACTTGCTTGATCTCCCTTACCATACGAGTGGTGTAGGAGGTGTTTCAGTCTGCCCTCGCCGACCAGCTGATCCAGGTGGTCCCACAGGCTCCTGCACTCCTCAGTAGTATGCCCGTGGTCAAGGTGATACTGACAATACAGATTATGGTTGCGCCTCTCAGGGTTCCCTACCATCTTGTTCGGCCTCTTGAAGAACGGCTCGTTCTTTATTTTATCCAGGACCTGGTGTACTGGTTCACGAAAAACCGCATTGACCCTCTGGTGGTTCGCTACGCTCTGTCCAGCCCAGTCCTTCCTTGGCCTGTTGTGGTTCTGCCTGTCCGACCTGAAATCCCTCCCTTCCTGAGGGATAACCTTCTCCTTTCCCTTGCTTTGCTGCTGATCCTCCTCGACCCTTTTGTACTTATCGATTCTATCCATCAATTGGCGTATACTGATAGCAGGCTTGCGCGTCAAAGATGTTCTTAAGAGATGTTCAGTAGGGAGGCCTAGTTTAAAAGATTCAATAGCCATCGATTCACAGTCTTCTTCTACCTCGTTGTATGTTTCCCAAAATCTATCCGAATATGACCTTAGGGTTTCACCCTCTTTCATGTAGACGGACAATAGAGAGGCCACGGACTGAGGAACCCTTCGGCACGTGACGAAACGGGACCCAAAAGCCTGGGTCAGCTCTTGGAAAGACCTAATAGTGTTTGCTTTCAGGTTGTCAAACCATCTCATGGCTATTGGCCCCAAGCTGGAGGGGAAAACCTTGCACATCAGGGCTTCGTCCCTGGAGTGGACTGCCATCCGCTGGTTGAAATGGCTTACATGTTCCACTGGGTCGGTCCGGCCATTGTAGATGGTGAATGTAGGTTGGTGGAAACGCCTGGGAAGTCTGGCACCCTCGATATTACGTGCAAAGGGAGACCTGGAGACCTGCTCCAGAGCTTTGCTCATGGCATCGTTCCCTGCGCCCTTTGGAGGAGAGCTCTGAGGGTTCTTCTCATGATTATATACTTCCTTATAGGGGAAAGGCTCACTGACCGGTGTTCGAGATCTCCGCCTGTAATCTTCATCCCGCTCGTCTTCAGAATCATCATCAGAGTATGAGGAAATGCGCTTCCTCTTTGCATGGCGCAACTCTTTTTTCAGCCTTTGAATCTCCAGCTGCATGGCTTGATTTTCCTCTGCATGGGACATGTGGCTTTCTCCCTGTGACTGGTTTTGGCCCACGCGCGTGGTGTGTAGACTGCCTTCGCGATCGTGCCTTCGCTCCAGATGAATAAAAGGGTCGGTGTGTTGATTCGACCTGGACTCCGCCGGCCGTTGCCTTGGTTCAGCCATCCTTTGAGGTGTTGCTTCCACCTTTGCTCGAGCTGTTCCCCACAGACGGCGCCAATTGTAGGGTTCGAATTCGTTGGGCCTGATGCCAACTCTGTGTTGTGAGCCCAACAAATGCCCAACAATAAATTTGTAGAGAATGGGTTAAACAGCTGGGCTGGGTTATGATTTAGCAACGATTCATGCAGGATGACACAATGGTAAACTGGTGTTTTATATATGCTTCTCTTCGGTCCGAAGAGGCTTTATATCTGAAAACTTTCCCTTATCCAAAAGAATCCCCCCCCTTCTTTGTGAGGCCTGCTATCCTTATATAGACCCCCTTTTCTCATCCTCACCGCACACTTGTCCCTCATCTAGGCGCCTACTTGAGTACTGGTCACATCAGCCGTTTGCTTTAACCTGCAGTGAGTGGTGGCAGGTGAAGATTCACTGTTCAGGTGTCTTCTCCACATAAATGCGGCCAGGAAAGTTGCTGCAGTGCATTAAATGTGGCGGTGGCAGCTTTATTGGCAGGATATTTCATGATAGCTCCGCAGTTAGGCATGCTTGGGGCTCAGCTTCCGCAGGAAGATCTTCAGCATAGCTCCCTGGTCAAGTTCTGGGCAGGCCCGTTGGGGATGGTCTCTTCGGCCCGAAAAGGTTGTCTTCGGACGGACCATTTGTCCCTCATTGGCCGTGCTCTTACCAGGATGGCAAAACATTGATGTTTTTATCCTCTTCGGACAGAGACCCTTGTCTGGATTGGGCCTCTGGCCCAACATACGACACTGGGCTTTCTTACCCACAATATATATATATATATATAACCAACATTGTAATATTTATTCTATGTAATTAAAAAGATTACTAATACGATAAATACATTTATTTTGTTATATTAATTATTTAAGTGTACTAAAATTTTGATGTCATTTTTCTAAGATTTATATGAGAAATAACTGATTGGAAATATGATATTCTTGCTCAAATTTAGTTATTTTTGCAACAATTGAAACAAAGTCTAACAAAAGAAAAAATATATATAATGCACAATCAAAAATGTTAAAAAATAATTGAAGAATATTTTCATTTTTATTTTATCAAAACGATATTTGCATTCTTAAAAATGAATGAAACATGCCTATCTAAAAATAAGATTAAAAACCAGGGAGTAAGAGTAAAACTAATGTAGGTTAACAGAGTTTCTCAATGGACTTCCATGTCTGCAATTCTTAGAATTGGACCGAACTAGACTTCAGAATTTTATTATAATGGCATTAGAAGAGTTTTGAAATGAAAAATACTAAAAAGGTAATATCAATATCATTACAAAGACTTAATAGATACAACAAATTTTATTACATTAACTTTAAATGAATGTGTCTAATTTTCAAACACAAGAAAATAAATTAGTTAGTAAATTTATATATGTTGTTGATGTAATACCAATCATAATTTTCAAACACAATATAATGAATTTCGTTAATATTTTTTTTTATAGACTTTCAACCTATGATATCTCCTTCTATTGATGTAGGTAGGATCAGAACTCCAAATCTCTTAATCATTACTATGCAAGTTTGTTAGTAGTTTGTAGAAAGATTGTTAATAATTTTAGTTTTTTTTTTTTTATAGTTTTTTTTTTTATGTTTAAATTGGTACATTCAGTTTATAAGGCAAATTTAATAAATCTTGTTATATCTTTAGCATTACATTTTTTTTTTTAATTGCTTCTTAAGAATTTTTGAGCCAAGAGACTCTTCATTTGGCCATGAGCATGGAATGTGGAGTAGTACTGAAGTAGTGCTATACTGCTACTAATAATAACATTATTATTATTACTATGATTTATACAATCAGTGATAACATTTAATCTATCAAATCACCGTCCAAAGACGTTACAAATTGATTGTTATGTCGTTTTAATTTTCCACACATGAAAGGTTAGGATTTTTTTTTTTTTTTTTTTTTTTGTGGTTTTTATGAAAGGTTAGGATTTAAGAAGGGATACACCAACCTAAAATTGTTTTCAAGTGCAATAAATTTGAAACTTGAGCAGGCCTGGCCCATCAAGATGATTGGGTACAACCCGACATGCTTATAGCAAATAAAAGAAATGTGTACATTGAGAAATAACAAGCAAACCAAAACAATCTTGATTTCACTTTCAGAGCCTTGAATTTCTTGTGAAATAAAAAGTCTTAAAAGCTTTATCCAGACTCTGGAATTTCTTGGATCTTCAAAAAGAATGTTGTAATAAATTTTAATACATTACAATAAATGATATGTATTATTTTTTTTTTAGAGAGTTTCAATCTATGGCGTCTGTTCCTGATGATAGTTCTTTATCATCAGACCAAAACACCAATAAGTTTTTGGTGTAAACGAGGATTGAACTTCACATCTCTTATACAATCATCAAAGATTTTACCAGTTAAACTAATTGGAACTCATAATAATATGTATCGTTAATCATTTAAATTGAAAGTACAGATAGATGTCCATTTGTATGCTTATCATATATATATCACAAATATTGTAATAAAGAAAAAATTCCAATCACATCCATTTGTAAAAGAGTAAAATGATTGAAAAACATAATGAATTTTGAACTGCTAATGAAACGAGTTATAGTAAAATGCCCAAAATTTGAGATATCTAGTTGCAACTTCAATTACATAAACACTTAATGAAAAAGGTATCTGGTTGGGATTCTCGGTAACCCATAAATTCCCCTTAAAGCTGCCATATGCTATATAAGTAGCTGAAAACTCAGGACTTTTTATTAACAAAACTGGCTTTACAGTTCGGAGATGGGACTATGCATATCAGACTTCAGAGGGAGAATATTAATCAACATTTTGCAACTGTCCAGACTGATATGCTACGATGCAGCAACATTTATTGAATTTATAGCAAATAGTACAAGAATGCCATCCAAGTTCAGAGTTCGTGCAATATTTTTTAGTTCAAGTGTGTATAATTTAGCTGAGTTTAGCAAAAAAATAAAATAAAATAAAATAAAATACAAGTGAAAATAATGGAGATTACTCAATTGTTGTTAACTCTATACTAAACGTTGACTGCATATTGTGCATGATAATATTTTTATGATAAACTTATTAAATTTATTTTTTGTAATTTGGACTAATTTAATAAATAGTAATGTATTTTATAATCTTATTTTCATTTATTATAGGGACAATCACAAATGTAATATATATAATTTTTGTCGAACCAAAATGAAAACAATACAATTTTTCTTAGGAATTCAAAAGGTAAGTTAGTGAAAATATTAATTTTTAATAAAAGCTATTTATAACATTTTGTGTATCACGAAAAATTATATAAAATTTGGAAATTATTCTTTTCATTTTAAACAAACTTTCTCAAACCTAAATTTTTTTTTACAGTACAATCAAAAACACCGAGAAATGTATTTTAAAAAAAATTAATAAAACTCATCAAACTACAATCTAAAATAAATAAAAAAAGAAAGAGAAAAATAAAACTCGCATCAAAGGGGAAAAAAGTAGAGAAATTTTTTTGAAAAAAGAAGTATTGTGTTTGTGGGGGGGATTTTGGTCTCAGACCCGCAGTTTATTTGTCCGATTTGGATCCAAGGACCTCACGGCTTTGTCCTCTTTGCGAGTGTGGAAGGCATACTTAGGCACTTTGGTGCTTTGCAACTTCCGTCCCACATCGTTTAGAGAAGCGCTCCCCCTATGCCTTATAAGCATGAGCTCAAGGCATAAGGATACCACTACTACCATGGTGGTAGTGGTAGAGGCGTGCCTTGCACTCAGGTGTTGGCAGCAAAACCGTGCGGGATATGTGGCGGGACGTTGCACAATAAGCATGCCCAAAGCCTACCCTAAAGCGGACAATACTTGAGATGGGCACTGCCCTCAAAGGCGCCTTTTTAGGGGGGGGTTTGGCCCCAGACCCGCAGTCTATTTGTCCACTTTAGATCCGAGGACCTCACGGCTTTGTCCTCTTTGCAAGTATGGAAGGCATACTTAGGTACTTTTGTGCTTTGCAACTTCCGTTCCACATTGCTTAGAGAAGCGCCCCCCCCTATGCCTTATAAGCATGGTAGCAGATTCATAGATTGCGGGTCTGGGACCAAAGAATCCCCCCCACAGTGTTAATACTATCATAATCTAATTTAAAGATCTAATTCCAACATGTGAAAAATGAATAGATAAATAAATAATTTTAAACACAAAATTGAATTTGTTTTCTTAAAAATCTCAAAGAATACACTAATGAGATAAGGAAAATGAAGAGTAACATAAAATATTCCTAAACACTTAAAACAATTACTTAAGCATTTAAGAACATCATATAACAAAGACATAATAATTTACTGTTAACTTGTAAAAAAATATTTAAAGTATGTTTGGTATGCTGTAATAGCTCCTGTATTGGTGTAGTTATTCATGTATAATAGCAATTCGGTCATTTGGTTGTATTTTTATTACATAGATTAGTTATTACATAGGAATAACTATTCTTTAAATTAAAGAATAGTTATTCTTCTTTAAAATAGATGTAATAACTATTCCTTAGTGCATATAATAAGTTTTAAAATTAATATATTTCCAAAAATATAACTTTTTCTTATACATCATCTTTTACAAGCTTTCCATATGTAACAACCAAACTTATGAATAGTAATAGTTGTTCCATTACAATGTCTTCTATTAAATATTACTATTCCTAATATAATCTATACTCAATAATCCAAACGTTCCCTTACAAATAGTGAAACGAAACTGCACAAACACCATCTTCTTTAACTGCACTAACTATTTTTCATCATAATGCCCAAACTATCCTGTTATTTTCCAAATAAACTAAAACCTGACAACAATAAAAAATATAGACATATTATAATATGTTTTTTTTCTCAAAATCAAGTCAACAACAAATACCATTTATTAAAAAAAAAAAAATAGAGTTGTAAATAAAATGATAAAAAAAATACTTTCATCAATGAACACATTGAATTAGTCAATAATGGGAAAATAGGGGTACAAACTACAAACCTCTAGTAGAAGATCATCCTATAGGGCAGTTGTCAAGTTGTATCTTTTCTATCATCAATGATTAAGCAAGGCCTGCGGATACCTTTTTATACGCAATTTAAAAAAAATTTATTATTTATTCTACATTGATTTCATTTTTCAATTATAAACAACTAAGAGTAGAGTTCTAAAGAACACAAATATTCATCAATCTAAGGTAGAGATGCAAGAAAAAAGAATCCAACAAAAAATGAAAAAAAAAATTTAAGAGAGAGAGAGAAATTTATAGTAAGAAGATGAAAATAAAAACCACTAAAATAAAAGAAGATAAAATGGCAAAATTATATAATAAGTTAAAACCGCTCAAAAGGAATATATATAGAAAATACTTTTGTTTTGATTTTTCATCGATTTATTATTTAATTATAACATCAAAATTAAATTAGATGAATATATAAAATTAAAATCAATTAAGATAAATTTGTAAAGCTAATATATTTATATATTTAATATTGTCAAAAAAATTAAAGGTAAAAAATAAATATGAAAATAAATAATGACGTGGTGGATAAGGTGACTTAATAAGAGCATAGCAATAATAAATGCTACATTTAAGCTTTTAAATATATATAGATATTAATATAGATTTGTTGATCTTGGTTCTGTGTCTTTTAGTTGGGTTGATCGTGAGGCGAATTTAGAGGCCTATGAACTAGCCCAATGGTTTTGTAGTCATTCTCATTTTTGTGGTTTTATCTTGGTCACTACCGTCCTAGTGTTGTAGATGTGATTGTAAAGGAGGCTAACCCTTTTGTGTAGTTTCCTTTTCTTCAATAAAGTCTTTTATTCAAAAAAGAAAACAGCGAGTGAAAATAAGATCATTGGGCCAACATGTAAACGAAACAAACCCATGTATTTCTTTTGTGGAACTAATGACAGTCTTTACATAACACTCAACTTTGTTAATTATACATACACGAGATCCAGACCAAGAAGCACATTCTCTAAAATGAACTGATACAACTCTTTGCAACAGTAACGGCGCAGGAGATCCCTACCTCAAAAATGGTTATCTGAACAGGATCTGGATCAAGCAGACTATATGATTCCTATCAATTTTCACTCTTGAGAAACTACCAGGCCAAATAACTTGGCAAGCAAGCACAACTATTCTTGGAGAAAGGCCAACCATGCAAAGGAACCTATATGTTCAGATTCTCTAATAATCAACTGATGAGAAAGAATTGGCTACCTTATTCCAAATCTCAAGCACTTGTTGTGTTTGACTTCTGTAATACTTGAGTTAGAAGAGAGTTGTTTTGCCTGTTTCGTGAGTGCGAGTTTCTCCATTGCGCATATGAATTTGCGCAGGTGCTTAATGTACTCGGGAAAAGTTTCAAGGTTGCAGTGACCCCCACCCTTGACCCATAAGGGATCATATTTTTCCTTGGCAAGTTCCCACAAACGCTTTCCATGGGACCAATCAACAATATCATCATTTGTTCCCTGTATATCATCCATTAATGGATATGTCAACCCAATTAGCAATAAGAATGAATCAATTCAGAGTCTACATCAAATATCATAGTCATTGGCAAGACATAAACATGGGTAGAGAATACTATACCAAAGATACAATGCAGTACTACAGACAATGCAGAATAAAATAGAATTTCTTTTAAAAATGAGTTCTTTATTCATCCATAGCTTTATCAAAAACTCAACCCTAAACCAAGTAAAAAGAAGTTTTTTTTTTTTTTTTTTCAATGAAAACCAGCCTACATGTGAAGCTCTATGAAAATGTACTAAAGAGACACCTGTGGTTCTTGGTAATCTAGCAACAACAGCAACATTGCTTGTAACTTTGCCCCCCTTCCCCAATGATTATTTGATTTTTTATTTTTGTTGGTGAATTCTTTTTCATTATTTTGGTTGATATATTAAATACTTACAATCGATATAGTACCACCTCATCAAAATTCATTCAAAAAAGAATGAAAATCTTTCCAATTTTAACAGCTAATGGGACCTTAAATTCTTTATTTAATAGTTTGTTCTCCTTCATAAAAATTTGTGTAATAAGCATTAAAACTTTGGAATAATTACATAATAGCATAAAATTACATACGTTGTACTTGATTTCTATCTAACTATTAAAAATATTTTCAATCATTAGTTGTACTTATGGGTTTTCTTACGATATAAATACCACTTAATATATACATGAATTGCTTTTTAAATCAAGTACTATATATGTTCGAGTGCATGTGTATTGCTCTCCTCCCCTGAAGTCAAATCCTGGCTCCTTCACTAACCTTACCACATGGTGAGTGATCTGTTGCACTGACCAATCTCTACATGTAGTATTCACCCCCTTCCATTAATTGATTGCCATTAGGTATATAACCTTCAGGACCTCAACTTTCATAAAAACTATTCTTTGAATGTCTAAAATTCATGCAAAGTAACATCGATTCTTGCTATTACACTATACTTTAAAAAGAAAGTTTAGAGATCATCTTCAGCTCTCTCTCATCTTTGTCGAGGCCTTAAAAGGTTAATCAAATGTTACTTCACTAGAAAAGAATCCAGTAGTGATTCACTGCATTTTTCAGTATCAAAGAGAAAACTTGAAAATGTATAAATGGATTTGTTTAGTTTGATAGAAGAAGAAGATGTACAAAATCTTCTGTTGGATACTAGAAATCACAAATCATACTAGTTAAAAGACTCTACCTTCATTGCAACAAATACAGAGACTCCTGAAGCAAGAGAACCATTTTTTATTCTTCTATAATATCATAATAGAAAAGAATACTCTGATAAGATTCAAAAAACAGAAGGTTATTAAATAGACTACTCTCTTTAAGTCATAATGCAAATGAATATCTCTAAATGAGGGGAGAAATAAGGAAATCAAGGATTCAGAAGTTAAACATAGTTGATGACCTAAAACGCAAAATATCAAGGTTGTTAAAGGTTTCATAGTGCCACCAGCCCAGAATCTGAGATGGAATTGTCTTCAAATTCTTTGATGTGCGATAAAACATTCAGCTTAAAGAAAAAATACCAAATGAAAAATCTAGTGAGTAAAATGAATCTAGAAGTTCAATGCATTCATATCTCAAAAAATAATTTGCAAAAAGCACTACAATATTCAATCAACGATTTTATCATGAGCTTCACTGAGATGACATAAGAACACAGAATGTGAAGTTCTGTGGATGCTAAAACAAATGTAATAGGACGAACTAATGAAAATTATTAGAGTAGAAAGAACTTACATGTATAACTAAAACCGGACAGTTGACACTCCTTATTTTATCTATATTCTGAAAAATTTCAAGGGTGCTTCCTCAATACAAAACCAAGTAATAAAGCATACAACAAGAAAAGAGCTCTAAAGAGTATTTGAGTGGACTTACTTTGAAAATGTCAAACCAAAATGTCATCTTGACAGGATACAAGACTCGAATGCCTGAAAGGATGGCACTATGAAGAACAACAGCTCTCAACCTATGTAACCGAGAAGCCAAGTGCAGTGTGGGCCCACTTCCAACAGATTGGCCATACAAAATTAAATCCTCTTGCTTAATTTCATATGTACTCTTCAAACAGTTGTACACAGCATCTATGTCATAATATGTGTTGAACTCAGAAGGCTACAACAGTTACAGAGATAATCACTTATGAGTGTACAATTAGCTAGACAGGTAGATGCATTGAAAAACAACAACCAAGCCTTAGTCCTAAAATTTTGGGGTCGGCTATGGATTCTCAAAAGACTAATCAGGATTAGCCAAATGTATTATTTTATGATATTCTATTATGAATGAATCCACTATAGATACTAGTATATAAATTGATAGATAGACATTATTCTTTTGCTTCCATTTGTCTTTCCTTTTCTTTTTTCTTATTTTCAATCTTTTAAAATTTATTCAATAAAAATTTCAAAGCTACTGGAATTAATTTAAACTTTTTAAAGATTTCCAAAACAAGGAAAAACTTTAAATGCACACTGGCTTTAGAGATTACATACCTTACCAGTTGATGCTCCATATCCTGAATAATCATAGCTGCAATATATCAATAATTACCAATAAATAAACAAATGATCTTAGTTGAAACCACCTCTCCCCTCTCCCCCCAAATAGAAAATCACAAGAACCAGGAAAATTGATGTGTCTTTCACATACATTTAAATTGAAATTATCTATGATATGATATCTCTATAACGACACATTAGTAACATTACACAAGCAAATTTCCAACAAAATCAAGCCAAGAAGACTCAATCTAGTGCCGTCATTTCTAAATAGGCCTCTTGTTAAATTTCAATCAGAACACGACTAAAATATTCTATTATATGCTTGTGGTGTGACTAAGACATAAAGCCGGACAAAACAATCGTGTAATACTTATGATGAAGAAGAGTAGCATATGAATATCACATATGGTTCCATTAATCACCTTCCCATCTATAAAACTCACACAAATAATAGGTTTCCCACATATGCAAAGGCAAAACTTTGGGAAGAAGAATAAAAAATAATAAGAAAAATCATATAAGAAAAACACCACCACACACGAAAAGAAAAATTTTGGAAGCTTATTCACAAAAAAATAAATAAATAATTAAGAGAAGAAAAAAGAAAAAAAGAGATTAGCATAGCAGGAAAGAAAAGGTTGGAAAATCACAATCAGTAAAAGTACCTCTCTTGGCAATTATATAAGCAGAACAATAAAAATTACGCAAAACAACCACAAACAAGGATTTTGAAAAAAAAAAAAACCCGTGATACAACAATTAAGAAAGTTTACAATTTGGGAATTGAATTTATCATTATTCCAATAAGGTAACCAAATTTGTTAAAAAGAAAAGGGAAAAAAAAACCGTAGAAGAATGACCACAAACACCCATTAAAAAAAGAAAAAAGAAAAGAAAAAAAAAAACCCGTGATACAACAATTAAGAAAGTTCGCAAATTCTTATATAAAAAAAAAAGTTTGCAAATTTGGAATAGAAATCAATCAACACAACCAAAAAGTTTATTCCAATAAGCTAACCAAATTCATTAACAAAAAAAACACCCAAGCAGAATTTAAGCCTATGATCAAAAAAACCAAAAGAACCAGACCTCATGATATTGACACGAAGGTGAGCTCTGAGCTCAGTGAAGAGGTCGTGCATCTGACCCAAGTCAGCAGCGTTGCCATGTGAGTATAACAATGTGAACCTCGCAAAAGGGTACCTCCAAAACGTGGCAACGATCTTGTTCCCACCTTTTGTGTCAAGCAAATGAACGTCCACGTTCTTGTCTGCAGTCAAACCTGGGAACACAAGCCTCTCTTCCTCGTCTCTGAACACATCATACGTTGGAGGGTCTGGTGGGAAAAATGCGAATTTCGCTGCCACACTTGATGTCACATTGCCCATTAACACTGACCCAAAAATGTAACTCACTAACAATAACTCAATTATCAATCCTCTAATGCTTTTATGATGCATAAGCTGTTTGTTTTTCACTTTTTTTTTTTTAGGAATTATGGGTTTCTTTTCTCTTTTTTTTTTTTTTTTTCTTTTGGGTTGTGATTTTTTTTTTGGGTTTGCTATTTTTTTTTTACTGGGGATGATGGAAAAGCCAACCAAATGGCGTCAGATGAAACTAAAGAGAGCAAAAAAGTAGGGAAGGGTGGCAATGGCAGAAAATAGATCCGATCTAAGCGGTGTGAGCTGGAAATTGTGCTGGAGATGAGAGAGAGAGAGAGAGAGAGAGGAACAAGGACCCAGAAAAGAAAAAGGATTGGATATGTTTTTGGGAACATAGAAAGTTGGAAACCATTGGAGAGGACAGTTCTTGTTAACGATGATATGTACCAGTACAGCTCTGTTTTTTTTTTTTTTTTTTTGAGGAAATTGGGAAAGGACATTTTTGCCCTTCATTAGATTGTCCATTACCTTTAATTTTTGTGTTTTATTTTTATTTTTTTTATTTAAAAGTAAAAATAAAAAATGATGGGATTTGAATGTCAACTCTATTATATAATTTTTTTTCTCACAATTTGTTGAGATGAAAAGTTGTGATTAGTGGGCAATCACTTTCAAATGATTTCATCAATGGCCAATTTTATATTTTACACACTTATAATTTATCATTTTAATAAGTAAAATCAATAGTTTTTTTTGAATGTATGATGTAATCCCTCTATAACAATAACAAAGTTTATTAGTTTTGTACCCAAAAAAAAAAATTTATTAGTGAGTTAATTAGAGTTCACATCAATTATAATTTATCATTTCAATAAGTAAAACCAATAATATTTGAGGACTTATATTTTTGAATGTTTGATGTAATCCTCTATAACAATAACAAAGTTTATTAGTTTTGTAACAAAAAAAAAATTTACTAGTGGTTAATTAGAATTCAAAGAAACTATATTGGAATTTATTTAATAATAAGAAGGTATCAAAATTTTGACCATTTATTATAGAATTTTTCATGCCATGAATAATTTAGACGGGCCTCTTTACATGAATGATGTGCGGGCGTTTATTGTTTAGAGGCCCTTATCTTTTTAATAATATATATTTTTTTTTTAATTTCAAGTTGCAACTAGAGTCTGGAGGTAATTATATAAAATGTGTGTCTTAATTTATCTTTAATCCTTAATTTTCCTTATTATCCTAATTTTAAGAAAAATGAATTTAAATTTAAAATTTTGTAATGTAACCTTTGTATTCTTAATTTGTTTTATTGTAACTTAATTCATTTTTTTGATTGGATAATCATTTTCAATTAGATAATCATAATATCATATGGAAAAGTGTACACTAAAAAGTTATATTCCAATTATATATATGATGTGATTTTTTTTTTTTTTTTTTGAAAACTATGATGTGATTAAATCTAAACTAATTATGTGACAAGGAAAGATTAAGAATTTAAGGGCTAAAACTTATCGACAATACCAAGGGTTGGATCCCTTACTTTATATATATATATATTTTTTTTTTTTTAGGAAGTCCTGGGTTATTTGAAGGGTTGGCATTTCATCATAAACAAAAACTACTCATTAATAAATATCTCAATTAATTTTTTGATTTTATAATGTTTCTAATCCTTATGGTTTAAAATTAGTAACACCACCACTTATTATTTCTATTATTTTCTATTCAAAGGTTTTTTTTTTTAGTAAACAGTAATACTTACTATAACACATGCAAAAATAATAATAATAGTGTTTTAAACCAGGTTTATAATACATTACATCAATATATCATTTGAATAGAAAATAATAATTTAAGGAAAGGCACCTCAATAAAGTTAAGATGGTAAGTTCTTCTTAAAAAAAATTAAAAAAAAAAAGGTTAAGATGGTAAGTTGATAAATTAGAGAAGTGTTACGTTTACAATAAATCATAAGTGATAAGTTGTTATTGGTTCTAATTTAACCTACCATTGAAATTACATTTTTACCTATTAATAACAACCTATAACAACCTGTTATTTATGATTTGTTGTGAAAACATTGTCAACATTTGTTATGTTCACAACAAATTATAAGTAGTAATTTGTTATTAATCTTAATTTAAACTTATCACTTAAATTACTTTTCTATTCGTTAATAATAACCCATATAAATTTGTTATTTATAATTTATTATAAAAATATTGTCCGCATTACATTTCTGTATATAAACCATTTCACAGTTATAATTAAAATTAGAGGATAAAGTGTATAAATGATATGATCACCATGAAGTTTGTGTGGGTTCAAGGGACACTTTAGACTATTCATAGAAAGATTGTATGAAGGGAATGTCCCCGTTATCCTAAACAGGAGGTGCTTTAGATATCAAAAAAAATATTATATAACAAGAACAAAATAAAAAGGGTAGAGATAAATGCAAAAGTGTAAGATCAGAGGGGAGAAAATGAAGGGCTGAGATTTGGTCAAAGGGGGCTGGGATCTTCAGAAAGAGAGAGACAAAGGTATGGCAGATTGAGGGGTCAGAATGTCAGACATTCCTAATTTTGCTTTGCTCACCCAATGTTTTACTAAAGAAGACCGGTTGGGGTTTGCTTGCTTTGGAGATTGAGTCAATTTCACAACTGTCCTCTTTTGACTGCATATTTTACCGTTTATCATGTTTTAATAAGATTCAGAAAAGTTTATAAAATATTTTTATAAAAATAAAAAAGAAAAGTAATTATTTTTTTAACACTTTTATTTATATTTTTCATAAAATTAGTATAAAAAATTTTAAAAATAATTTATTAACAATGGCTTATAATCACTCGTTAACATTAAAAAATTATAAAAATACATTTTTTTAAGCACTCCAAAAGTATAATGAAATGATACTTCCTCCTTTTATATTCCTGATAGACTTCATAATAAATTTAACTAGTGGATTTCACCACAAATGTGAGAGGAAAAAACACCATTTAATATGTTTCGGGAGTACCTAAAAATTACTCGTTAACATAACCCTTTAAGATTTATTACAAATTTACCATTAAGAATGGGGGTACATTCATACATTGAATACTTATTCAATATTTCGATTTTTTTATTATCTCACATAATATTATTGTATTTATAAAAAAAAAAAAAAAAAGAGTAGAGTATAATTTTGTAGCATTGAATAATTTTCCATGATTAGTGAAACTCTTCTATTTAAGGTTTATTTGAAATCTGTTTATTTTGTTAAAATTGAAAACCTTTTGTTGAAAGTACTGTAAATAAAGATAAATTTTAGTTGAAATAGTATAATGAGACCCATGAATAGTACCAAAAAGAAGTTGAATAATAAAATAAGTTGGCAAAAAATAAGCTAGCCAAATAATTTGAGATCCACTTATTTTGCTGATGAAAACTTTTTGCTGAAAGTACTGTGAATAAAGAAAAAAGTTAGCTAAAATAGTACAGTAGGACCCATGAATAGTACCAAAAAGTGCAGTTAAACTCATGAATAGTAGCAAAAATAAGATGAATTGTAAATAAGCTAACTTTTTAATTTAGAGCCAAATGCACATTTAGTTGTCTCATAAATTTTGGAATTCACTTTTGAGTGCTTGAAGGAGAGAACAGGCCAGGTAAAATTGTGTAACTAATAATTAGTCAATAGACAAAGTTTAGTTACAAAATTGGCTGTAGTTTAAGACTACAACCTTACTCAATATCATTAATATTACTACATACTACATATTTTGAAAATCTAACTATTGGATTGCATGTTCTTTACTTTCTTAATACATATGTCAAATTTTGTGATAATCGAATATTATTTACTATATGATCTATAAAATTATATTTTATGTCTAATTTTAAACTACAAAAATTTGTAATTTAAATAATTTATTGATAACATATTTATTGATCTTTAATTTTTTGAAATTTTGCAAGCATGGAGGATATAAGAAAAAGATGTAATCTAATGGTAGATTTGTCAAAATTTACCTCTAATAAAAATATATTGAATAAGGTTGTAATTTTAGGTTACAACTAATTTTGTAGCTAAACTTTGTCCTTAGTGAATACTTGCATACATCTTATTTAATAAATGAAAATAGGAGTATTTATTTTGGTTCTAATACATTGATTGAGGTGGGATTGAAGAATGTCAATGGCTTGAATTTTCACTAAATATTTATAATGTATTGAAAACTATACAGAAAAGAATCTCATATTTTTTGTCCAAAAAAAAAAAAAAAAACTGCAATGGCCTGGATACCATTGAAGAGAAAACTATTCAAAGAAAAATGATTAGACGGAGAAAAATCACTTTCCAGTTGAAAAGAAATGTGAAATGGATTGGTGGTAGAAAATGGTTTGGTTTTTGATATGATAATTGCGTAGATGAAGTTTGTGTTTTGTATTGGCTTAAAAAACTAACTTTTTTTTTTAATATTATTATTTAGTTTATTTTTGATACTATTTATATTTAGTATTATTTATGAATCCTACTATATTATTTCAATTACCTTTTAATTTTATCTATAATATTTTTAACAAAAAATTTTCAGTTCTAATTAAATAAGTTGTTACTATAAGTACTCAAAAAAATAAAATTGACTCACTAGCTTTTAGAAGTAGGGGGCCTTTGGGCTTAAAAAAGTAGGGGACATAATAAAAGAACACAAAATCTGAATGGAATAAAGATAAATATTCTCCCTTTGTTAGATGAAGGATGTAAATCAAGCTTATTTTGACTCATCTAAAACCAGACATTTTTTTTTTAGTCAAAATATTGACATCAAGGCATGGGATATTTTCCAGGTTTGTTAAGTAAGAATATGATTGGTGTATTAGCCAAGTACTATCCAAAGATTTACAAGTGGAAGCCTTTTTTTTGTTAAATAAGTTCAAACTGGATTTAAAAAAAAATATATAGTAATAAAAAAAAGGAAAAAAAAAAAAATCACAAACAGCCCCCAGGGAACTATTTTAGTTACAGGCAAGTCTCTTTACAAGTTTACAACTAAAAGACATCTATTAAATAGAAAGAGAATATTTAATATAGGACAAAATATAATATACATCTTTTCTACCCATAGGACAGTACATGTCCTTCCTAATCAATGATTGTTTCAACTACAAGTACAATAAGTATCCTTTTTTTTATGGTAACCAATAAGTATCATTATATTCATATGTACTTACAACTTCATAACTTTCTACCAAAAAAAAAAAATATATATCATAACTATCTACAAAGAATAATAATCTATGAGCATTGCACCTTACTGTTTACAAGGGTCTACCCACATCTTTTATGTTCTATCATCTTGTCCACAAATTAGGCCATGCCACTCATTTCAACAACTTAATAAATAAATTTCTTATTGTAAATTATTATTAAATTTACTATAAATTTTTTTATAAATTAATACGTTATATAATTGATACCACATTAGCAATATAATAAAAAGATTTTTTTGTAACTTAAGATTAACAAATTGCATTTATATATTATATATGTGTGTCAGTGTGTGTATATATATTATATATGTGTGTGTATATATATATATATATAATATAGTGGATTATTATTAAATTTACTATAAATTTTTTTATAAATTAATACGTTATATAATTGATACCACATTAGCAATATAATAAAAAGATTTTTTTGTAACTTAAGATTAACAAATTGCATTTATATATTATATGTGTGTGTCAGTGTGTGTATATATATTATATATGTGTGTGTATATATATATATATATATAATATAGTGGCAGCTCCACATGCAAGCTAGAGTGGTACATTTGCCAAAAAAATATTATATACTAAACTAACTTATCGTGACAACTTTAATAAAAATGTTGAACACCTTAACTTGAGAATTACAAAAATTTGTGTTACATTCACAATATTTTTCACAACAAATCTAATGTGGTAAGTTATTTGAGCGCAATACTAATTTTATTTTTTTACCCATCAATAACAACTTTTTGCATAAGATATATTGTAAAAGTGTTGTGGATGTAGTATTACTCCAAAATCAATTCTACACTCAAACATAATTCTTAATTCTTTTTTTTAATTATTTTTAAAAAAACTTAAATAACAACAAAAAATATTAGCCCAAATAACAACAAACATAAACCAAACAAAAACAAAACAAGACAAAACAACAAGTGAACAAATTTTTCAACAAAAAACCTATTATAAAAAAAGGATAATAATTATTAATCATTCAAATTTGTAGCTTGTTCAACTTATTTAATAAAAATAATCTATAATTTCATTTTTCTTAAAAAATGATACAAAGAAAAATATTGTGTTTATGAGTATATATATATATAATTGAATTTAAAATTTATTTTATATTTAAAAAATTTATTAGAATCTTAACGTATCATATATATATATATATATATATTTTTAAACAATGAACTAATAGTTTCATATACAAATATGAACATAGTAAATGCCTAATACTAAAATATATAGTTTTTTTTTTTTTTTTTTTTGAAATGACTAAAATATATAGTTTCATATATAAACACAATCGTAATAAATGTCTAACGTTATAATATATAGTTTTATATACAAATACAATCATAATAAATATTTATTAATTAATAATTACCATAATTGCTAAATTTCATATTTAGATATAAAAAAAAGAGAAAAAATTTTATATTAAAATTTTCCATATCTTGGGAGGATTAGTTTATAACGAAATATGTATTAATCCTTACATTAGTCAAACTTGCATGCCTGGCAGTGGTTGGTCTTGTGTCAGCCCAGAGATTTTTGCTTTGGTTAACAGCCCTAAAATGATCTCGGGGGAAGTCCTAATTGTTTTTTTCTTCCCTTTCTTTCATGTGAGTGTGACCCGGGGGTGGTGGTTAAGCTTTAATCCAAAGAAAATAATGGGTCAAAAAAGCCCATAGTCTGCATGGAAGTGGGTGCATTAACCAAGAATAGTGAAAATAGTAAAACAAGGACTAAAAGATGTTTAAAGACAAAAAGATGAGTTATACAACATTATATTGACCACTACAACTCAGCCAATGAAAAAAGAAAAAAAGAAAAAAAAAGGGATGTTAACCGATGTTTTTAAAGTAATTATTAATAAATTATTTTTTAAAAAAATTTAATAAAAAAAGAAAAAAAATAATATTTTGACAATTTTTTTTTTATTTTTTATAAAATTAGTGTTAAATTTTTTTAAAATTAATTTTTAACAATTGCTTTAACAGCATTCATAAACACAACAAAAAAGAAAATATAAAAAAAAAAGATAAAGAGGCACTAGAAACACAATTGCTATAAAATGTTAACAAATGTACAAAACAATTGTGTGCATAATGTCTATATCATATGGTCATTGGTTTACGGAGACTATGCATTATTTAAATGTATAATAGTTGAAGAAATCTAGGAAATGGAAACATAACTTCCATGTGGATTATACTTTTTCATAGCATATGGTAATTGATTAAAAGTTTGGTAGAGGAAAAAAGAAGGTCGCATTGCTGTTAGGAAAAGGTAGAATTGTGAGCATCAATCACATCATCAAAAGAAATAAAACATCGTTCAGTCTTCCTGATGCGCTAGCAGCCTTGGATGAGATTCCTTGAACCAAATTGATCCAATCCATTTTGCAATAGTAATAAACTAATTCGCATTTTTTTTATTTTTTTTTTCCAATTACACCAACCCCCGTTAAATATATTGAAATGACATTTCCAAATGTTTGTTTAAGATTTTTTTACTTTCTTATTAAAATATTTGTTAAAAAATCCATATTTATTTGTACAAACCTATTTGGAGGGGAGTGTTAAACAAATTAAGGGAGAGAATGTTATTCTGTCTATAATTTAGGTTGGATTTTTAAAAAGTATATTTCTTCTGTCCTAATTTGATTATCCTATTTCAAAAAATCAATTTTTTAAGAGAATATCATTTATTGTCTTGTCTACTATATAAAAATGTCTAAGTTTCCAAAACTGCTCTTATATAAATTTATCAAAAATAGTTTTGAAAATAAAATAGAGGCATAATAGGAATATTCGTAAATTAATGATTTTTAATTTTAGAAACAAAAAAATATTGTGAGACATCCCAAAATGGAATAGAGAACAAACAAATTGTGACGGATATAATAATCAAATAAGAAATCAGGCATGGATTTTATCACATTTATAGAATCTTGCATTCAGATCCTCTAGATTTTCTAGGGTACTTTACCAGTAGATTTCCTTAAATCTTAACCACTCTTTAATGATTTAATGGTCAAGATTTTTTTTTCTTTATACAAGATAGAATTTCTACTCTATCATAATTTAAGTGTATATGTGTGTGAAACTCTTTCTTGGAGACTTAAACTCCGGCCCTTACCCCCCACACCCTACAAGTATTTATATTTATAGAATGACCATTGCACCAATAGTATGTAGTGGTGTCAAGATTCTACCGTGTCAAGATTCTACTATGTCAATATTCCACTAACAATATTCTTAAAATAATAAAATAATGTTGCAAATAAACAATTAAGATTATTATTAGTGAAATGCTAACATGGCAAAATCGTGACTATTAAATCATTAAAAAATTGTTAGAATTTAAAAAAATCTACTTGATAAAGTACCCTAAAAAATTTAGAAAATCTGAATCTATAGAATCTTTAAAGGAGAGCGTCACTTATACAAATCTTTTGCAGAGTGCCATTGTGATAAATAAATATCAGGAAAGGTTATAATCCATTTTTTAATTTTTAATTACAGCACCTATCGGGTTCCACAAGAGCAATGTACGAAATATGAAACTTAATTAGTATGGTAACTCAAGTCATTGGTAAAAGTTCAGCAAAAAAGAAAAAAAGTCATTGGTAAAAGAATGTCAAGCCTTTAGATGGGGCCTTGAATATATGACACATTGTTGCAACCCAGAATATTTAAATCAAGCCTCTTATTTATTCCAAGGACCATTATCACCATACAATTTCCAAGCTTTTCAATCCTCATTATATAAATCATTATATAACAATACATTTGAGAATGTGTGGCAAACCACTACTAAAGCCGCCCAATTATCATACAGCCACAAATATTCTCCCAGATCTCATTGTGTATATTCATCTCCTGAAATCCGTTCAACTTGTATCTCTGGGGCATATTTTCTTCTCTTGGCAAGTAATTTATTCAACAACCAAAGAGAGATGCAATAAGTATAAGACATCACAAGGATGGTATAGTTTTGGCCTTTCCTAAAGACTACATTGGACAATGTATATTGTTCTTAGTACTTTAATATATAAGTGATTGAAACTGGAATCTGAATATCCCGATCATGAAGAAAGCTAACTGCCCCTTTTAAACAACAGTTGCTCTTCTGCTAATGTGGTGTTATCTCCAACAACTGAAACCCAACTCTCTGTAATCTTTTCCACTCTTCCATCTAAGATCTCCACTAACGTAAAGGCTCGCACTGTACCTTCAGACTCCGGTGTCAATACAGGAGTTTCATCATTCATGAAGCTTCTGTTTCCAGTTCCTTGTTCATTATTCAGTCTTTTAACCCTAGGAACAATAGCCCCATTCAGGTATATAGTGTTGTCATCCCCAACCACAATCATTTTCCGGAGACCCTTTCTATATGCCAGCTCCTTATGCATGTGACCAAACACAACCAGTGGGACGCATGATTTGCCAGTCTCTTTTAGGAGGGATATTGCCTGTTCTAGATCTGGACCACAAGAGAATATTGTAAGGTAACAATATTATTCCATCTTAAAATAGATCAATACCTTGCAAGATGGAAACAGAAAATGAATACCAAATACAAGCTGAATTCTAAGTAATTACCTGGATCACCATGGTCACCACCCCCGAAAACCCAATCCTTTCCACAAATATCATTCAAATTAGAACCAAGCCCTGCTCATAAATTCTCTCTTAAAAATTATTGTCAGGAAAAGCTTAACTAAAATTGATTTTGGCAGACTGATACACCTGTGGGTCCATTATGTGCAAGCAATATGACAAAATGATCCTCCGGTGTGCCCAAAGCAGCATTATAGATCCTCCTAGCACTTCCATCCATGTCTTGGACACCATATCTAAGAGGAATTTCCAAATTGATGAGTTGTGATGTAAGTCACAATGACAATAAGATGAGTGAGATTCCATAATGGAGAATCTCATCTACATGTTACAAGAAGCTGTTCAGTTCTTATTTTATAGTAGATGAATCTGATGCCCTAAGAAAAGATTGGTAGATTCAGATACCAATCATTCAAATACAATCTATTGATGTGATCACATCACCATTTGCATAGACAAGAGGAATATCATTTTTGCATGAAAACCAAGGGAAAATAGAAAGATGGTAGTGATGTATATAAAGCAAATCAACACAGACCTTGTAAGTTGCAGTCAGAAATTCTATAAATTCCACACTTGAAAGAACTATTATGAAGAAAACAAATGCGATCAAATTACATACTATCTAATTCTGTTGAAGTTGTACAACATACCTTGCAGATAGAAGCTTTTTTCGAAACAATTGCTCCCCTCCACAGGAAAATGGCCGTCCACCAACAATGCTTACTTTTATCAAGGGAAAGTCTAAATGTTGATAAGCTACATGCTCCTCACCAAGACTGATTATTACAAAGTAACAATTCAAGCATGACATGTGACCTTTTAAGAGAAAACTTAATCGATTTATTGAAAGATTTTTGCAAGTTAGTTTAAAGTAGTCATCAGAACTTTGTAGCTATTCCACCATGTATTTTAATAAATGCTAGCAAATACTTTCACACAGTTGGAGAAAATGGAAAACACAAAAACAAAAAGGGGGGAAAAACTGACATTGCCAACCATGACACGGTAATAAGCACTAACAAGTGCTTTCAGGCATTTCAAGAAAATGAAAATCACAAATAAAATACAGAGAAAAAAAACCTGGCATTGTCAACCATGACATGAAATGAGCACTAGCAAATACTTTCATGGGTATGAAAACATATATTAAAATAGGAAATGTCAAAATATTCTCATGGCTAGATTCATTGGTTTCAGGTCAAATATATAATCAAAGGGATTTCCAGACTATATGACAATCTCACCACTCAAGCTGAAGTTGAACTCCATCCTTCCTCCTGATAATCAAATCAAGGAATTAATTAAACTAATTATCAGAGTCTACATAATAGAGCTTACATGTTGAACTGGTCAAACATATAGTTTTCTAAACATGTGGCACATGTACAGAAGAACACTAATAAAGTCTAATAAAAATTAAGAAGAAAAGGAACCCTCTAGCAAGCAAATATAAATGATGATTGTACACTGGTATGGTGTAAACTTACTTTCCAGAAAACTGTTGAGTATACCAGGCATCATGATTTCCCAAAATAGCTGCTTTAGCAAATTCAAGACTGGCAGCACTTTGGACGAGTTCAACATTCTCCTCACCAAAATCACCTGAACAAAATCAATTGAAAGGATGAAGCCAAAAAAAAAAAGACAACAGAAGGGAAAGAAAGTTTCATATTTAAATCAATAAATAAAAATAGATCTTACTGGCTCTCTTGAGCAGATACAGATACAAAATACAGGCTCAGCATGACATGAATATGCTGAACGTTTCCCTGTTGACTAAGTGTCTGGAGTTTGTTCTATTTATTCCAAACTTATGGACAAGTCAGTCCAGAGCATGTCAGGCACATAGAAGTGTCATTGACAAAACTCTTTATTCCAAGCCACTTAGACCACCATATATACTAGGCCAAAAGAGACTAAATGCACATAAACTAGGTAGATGAATGGTGAGGAAGAATAGAACCTGCCTGTAAACAGCACCAGATCTGGCTGCAGTTCACCAGAAACCCACATTAGACTGTTAGAGTAGATATCCATACAAATTTTTACCATGTAAAGCTAAACAACTACCATAAATGAAGGCGGGGAAGAGAGCACAAAACAATTGGATGTATCAGAACAAAGAGGTTATATGGGAAACCTGAGATTACCATTAATACAACAACAACAACAATCAAGCCTTAGCCCCAAAATTTATGGGGTCGCTTATTGATCCTCAACAAATTAGTAAGGGTCGGCCATAAGTATTCTTGTCTACCATTCTATTCTATTCGAAGTCATACTTACTTCCTTAATTGACATGTCCTTTTTTTACCATTAATCCAGAGCACAAAAGAATTGGGTTAACTAAAATTTCTCTCTATCTCTCTCTCTCTCTCTCTCTCTCTCTCTCTCTCTCTCTAACTTTCTTTTTGGGTGTATTTATAAGTTTAACATAAATCACTTATTCACCATGTAATTGTAAACAACTAGTAGTTAATTAAATTCCATCTACATAGTTGCTCAGCAAGTTGTTCATGCAATTTTCAGTACTGAGATTATATATTAACCAAAAAAAAAAAGAGTGTTAAATACCATAAATCCTTACTAAATTACCATTCGATTTTTTCTCCCTATATAAAAACTCTAACCAAGGTTTCAACGTTAACCCAATGTTTCTCAAAGCTTCCAATTTAGGTTTTCACAGCATAAATCATAGTTCATGTTTATTGAAATTGTTCAAAGCTAGGATCTGTAACCCATTACTAAACATTACAAACCCAACAATTTAACAAATACTGTTTTTAAGTCGGTTTAATTTCAACAATTAAAAAAAAAAAAAAAAGCAAATTACTGAAAGAAATAAATAGATTTTTCAAAGTAAAAAGAGAGTGGGAGAGAGATACCTGAAGAAATTGAAGTGCCTTTGTATCTTCTTGTAGATTCCAATCATTATGCTTCAAAAACCCCAAATTTTCATTCCAAAAAAAAAAAAAACTGTTATTTTGCACGGAGCTAGGGTTTCTGAATAAAAAGATATGAGAGAGAGAGAGAGAGAGAGAGAGAGAGAGAGAGCTCACGATGTCTCCGATGACTGCGATTCGAGCAGAAGTGGCCATTGGAGGGCGTGAAAGGTTGGAGGAAGTGGAATTGGAGGGAGAAGGACCGGAGAGACAGCACAGAGTGGGCGCGTGTACCAACGTCCTTAACATAGGTAGCTTCTTTGGTTTTCTATTACTCGCTCGCACACGCGCTAAAAATAGTGTCAGTACTATTTGCGATCAATTTGGTGATTACATTTTTAGTCGATGTCAATTTAGTCAATGTTATTTTCAATTTATAATTAAATTATAGTTTTTCTTACATTTTCTAGCACTTTATTAGCAACTGTACTCAAAAATATAAATCAAATTTACCAATCTTTAACTCTAGTAAACATATATATCAACTCAGCAATCAAAACAAATCTAGAATTGTACCTAGAATGACTGTAATTTTGAAAATAACAATAATCAAATCGACTATAAATTAAAAATAACATAAACCAATTTGACTATTACCAAAATATAAAGACCAAATTGACTTTAAGTGAAAGTAATATAGATTAAATTGACTGCTACCAAAATATAGGGACTAAATTGACAGAGAGTAGTGACTACAAAATGTAGAAACTAAAATAGTATTTTTACCTAATATTTTTAAACAAAATACAAATCTCATATGTCATAAAATAACGTAAAATACAGATGTCCATAGAAGGACTATGATAAACAACAAAACCATGGCTTAGGTTAGGTCTTTTCCTAGCCATGTCATATGCGCATTGGTTTGCCTTACGACTCTCACAAAAGCAGTGCTTTATCTTCACATGTACAGGATTTGATTGAGGAGGTTACTGCAATCCATAATAAGAGTGGTGTGATGTAAGTTACTAACATGAGTTCTAGCAACCCAATAAAAACTACCTTCGCATCAATCCATTCTATTAGTGCGAAACCCTTCAAACGTCTCCTATATTTTTTTATTGGATGAGAATTTTGAAAATCTAACTATTGAATTGCATATTTTTGTTATATTATTTATGCTTGCAAAATTTCAAAAAGATCAATGATCAATAGCAATGCCATTAATGACATGTTTAAATTTCAAGTTTTAATGATAAAAAATTATACACAAAAAAATATGTTATTGATTAAATAGTAAATAGCATCCGATGTAAACGAAATTTGTCTCCTATATTTTTTTATTGGATGAGAATTTTGAAAATCTAACTATTGGATTGCATATTTTTATTATATTATTTATGCTTGCAAAATTTCAAAAAGATCAATGATCAATAGCAATGCCATCAATGACATGTTTAAATTTCAAGTTTTAATGATAAAAAATTATACACAAAAAAATATGTTATTGATTAAATAGTAAATAGCATCCGATGTAAACGAAATTTGACATGCATATTAAGAACATAAAGAATATGTAATCTAACAGTTAGATTTTCAAAATTCACACTCAATAAAAAAATACATAACAAGTCTAGATAATTTCTATTCAAATTAATTTGAAGAGCAACCTTTAAGATAAGAGGATGAATCCACAAAACTTGCAGGCATAGTGACAGCAAATATAACAATAAATTTCTCATACAAGGCCATTCTTAATGCTCGATATCCAACCTCTTTAGTTGCTAAGTCCCACAAACAGGTCATCAGAATAATGCCTTTATTTATTTATTTATTGGGGGGGGGGTGTTTAGGGAGGGAAGCCTCGAAGCTGGAATTCATGTTTCCACCAGAAGAGGATGAGGTTAAAAATTTCATTCTTGCTGGATACAAGGAGATTTATGAAACAAGCCACTCATTTTCTACCAAGGACCTAGAGATTGAAAATTTTTCTTGTTGCTTTCTGTCTAATGAGGAAAATGGTCTTCTCAATAGTCCTGTCATTGAGGAGGAGATAAGACAAGGGTTATGGCCCTTGAAGCCCTTTAAGGCACCGGGGGCTGATAGGCTTCACACCAAATTTTTCCAAAATTTTTGGGTTGATGTTAAAAACTCGGTGTGAAAGGAAATCGCTGATATCTTTCAGACTAGTGTGATTCCGGAGTATCTTAATGAAACTCTTATATGCCTCATTCCCAAGTGCCAAAGCCAAGAAAGTCTTAACAAGTATCGACCTATTAGCCTATGCAACTCCATTTATAAGGTAGTGTCAAAGATCATAGTGGCAAGACTCCGACCCTTTTTTGACGAAATTATCTCCCTTGTCCAAGCTGCCTTTGTGCCAGGTAGAAAAGTGTTGGATAATATTATCATTGCACAGGAACTTATTCACTTTATAGATAAGAAAAAAGGTACGATGAGATTCATGGCTGTAAAGGGTTATTTGGCTAAAGCCTATGACTGCCTTAAGTGGAGTTTTATTCACAAGGTTCTGATTGCTTTTCACTTCCCTCAAAAGTCTAATAGAGCTGATTATGAGCTGCATCTCCACTACCAGCATGTCACTTCTCTTTAATGGAGGCAAGTCTAATACCTTTGAATCCTCGAGAGGAATCCGGCAGGGGGATCCCTTGTCACCATACTTGTTCATCCTTTGTATGGAATATCTAAGACAATTGATTGAGAAGGAGTGTGTCAGGAAAAGGTGGATTCTGATGAAAGCTTCGAGGGAAAATATTGGACTTTCATGTCTGTTTTTCATGGATGACTTAATGCTTTTTGCTAAGGTGAGTGAAAAGGGAGGTGAGGTTGTTAAAGAGGTATTAAACAAGTTTTGTGAGGAATCGAGGCAAGTGATTAGCAATGAAAAGTCACAGATCTACTTCTCCCCAAATATCTCAACCAGCCTTAAGGAGAAAGTGTGTGATAATCTTGGCATCCAAGCTACATCCAATCTTGGAAAGTATTTAGGTTTCCCTTTGAAGCATAGAGGGGCAACCTGACGCCAATTTAATTTTGTTGTGGAAACGGTGCTCACGAAGCTAGTAGGATGGAAGACAAAGTTTTTGTCCTTTGTAGGAAGGACTGTGCTAGTCAAGTCAGTCATGAATGCCATCCCTAACTATGTTATGCAAGGGGCAGCTCTACCTGCACACCTGTGTGATAAGTTTGATAGAATTAATAGGGACTTTCTATGGGGCTCAACAGCAAAAAAAAGAAGGCGGCACCTTGTTGGGTGGAACAAAGTAGTTAAATCTAAAGAGGAAGGGGGCTTGGGCATACAGGCAGCACAGGAAAAGAATATAGCTTTACTAGCTAAACTTAACTGGAGACTTTACCAAGAGAAAGAGTCCTTATGGGCAAAGGTAATGCTAAGGAAGTATTGCTTTCAATCTTGGCAAAAAGCAAAAGATCCAGACAAACTTCCTTGTTCCCCTTGCTGGACAGCAGTGAAGAAAGGATTTCCTACCTTTGTGGAGGGAATATGTTGGAGTGTGGGAAGGAATTCTAAATTAAAATTTGGGAAGAAAAATGGGTGAAGGGTGAATCCTTAAGGGAGTTAATGGCAAGACCCTTACAGGTTGAGGAGTACAGGTTGACTATTGCGGAGATTTTCTAGGGAGGTCAATGGAATTGGGATATGATTTCCTATGATTTGCCAAGGGAGATTAAAGAACAAATATGTGCTATTCCTATGCAGTTGTGGGGTGATAAAGAAGACACCTTGATGTGGAAATTCACAAGGGATGAAGAATTTAGCACAGCATCGGCTTATGCCTTGCTCAGACCTGAGGATAATGAAAACCAGACCTTTGAAGGACATTGGATTTGGAAGCTTGACATTTGGCCAAAAATTACATCCTTCCTCTAGTTGTGCTTCCATGACAGTGTCCTGTTGTTGGAATTAATGCCCTTAAATCCTATTGTATGATGCTATGTATGATATTATGTATGACATTATGTATGAATTAATATTGTGTTTAATAAATTTGTTTTATTATTATCTGAAATAATGGTAACATGAATATTAGGACATTATCATATAGTCCATGAGATGCATAGTATGTGATTTATGTGAAAGGTGACAGAAGATATAAATCACAAGTTCTTTGTAAACTCAGAATTATAGTTCGTAGTCGGTGATGAAATTGGACATTTCATCTGCGAAGACTATAACATGTCAACTAAGATGATTTGTCTTGATCATGGAAGTGGTGACTTCTAGTTGATATGTTAATATGTTTTAAGAGTTAAGACATATTGAACTGGATCATTGTGAGATTTATTATTCTCCTAATAACTGTCAATTGAATAATAAATCTCACAATTGTTATTTGCATGAACTCATAATCCTGAGAGAATAATGAACCTGATCATGAAGTGTAGGTTGCTTTGATATATCAGGAGTGAGACCTAAAGTAACGGTCAAAACCTCAGTATGTTGGGCAACTACATTTAGTGTTGATGGAACATATATTCTCAAGATGGAATTCACAGTCTCTTAACGGAGATACAAAATATTCCCATGAGATAAGTTTAATGGGTTTATGAAATTGGATATCATAAATATATGATGAATAACTTAAAGGATTAAACCGGGTACTCAAGGATTAAGATGTAGTAATTTACAAAGTAGCAGTCTACTTTCACAATTTTGTATTACTACAAATATTTTATGAAGGGGTTGCATGTACAATAAAGTCTTGGGATATAATTTATTAATAAGGCCTAGAGTGCAATTATATTTATATAGTGGTATTAAATATAATTAATAGTAACTTTGGACTTGTCAAGAGTTGACAGAAAAGCCTAAGGCCCATTGGAGCTAGTGTCTTATTTGTTCCCTTTTGGTCCCACTTCAAGCCACATATTAGAGCCCAATTGGAAAGGCCCAAAAGGCTAGCCTAATTAGATAACCAGTTATTAGAAGAGAAACGTATAGAATTTTGTGACACACAACAAGTTTATGAAAATACATGTATGTGAGTGTTGGACACTCTATCATTCTCTTTAAGAAATAACTGATTGAGAGACCACACATCTTGGGCGTTAGTGGAATTGGAGTGAAGATTGAAAGTGTTCCTGAGAACTCTTCATCTTTGGTTTTTGAAATTCGCTGCACCAAGGTACACTCTCTTGTTCTATATTCTGAAACTTACATTATGCATGTTATCAATTCTGAATGAAATAGATCCGTTTATTTTCCGTTGCGTATATGCATATTTCCAACAATTGGTATCAGAGCGGTCTTCATTTTCGAATCTGTATAATATGTTTAGTGAGTTTTAGAATTAAAGAGAACTATTTTCATAGTTGTGAAAATTCTGCAGTCATTTTTCTGCATATTATAGTTTTTGAAACTATTGTTTGATTAAAACTGATTTTGATGTTATGACGTTGTTTAAGTTTGATTTTAACCATTTAAAATTGAATTTTAACACTTTAACATCAATGTAATTCAAGTTTTAATCTTAATCTAATCGTTTTTGATCATTAAGAATGCATTTTGTTCATTGGAAACATAAAAAACGGTTAACAGAAAAACGGCTATTTCTGGGCATTTTTCGCGACTGGCGAGTAAGTCGCGAGTGAGTTGCGAAAGCTTCTGTATGAACTTCGCGATTGGCGAGTGAGTCGCGAAAGTTTCTATATGAACTTCGCCACTGGAGTCTCGTGACTGGACAAGTCCCCAAAACAAGTCGCCAACTCGCGACTGGAGTCTTGCGACTAGGCAAGTCGCCAAAACCAGTCGCCAAAAATTCTTACATCTGTTTTTTACATGTATTAAGAGCAAGGCTTTGTGTAATTAGTTAATATATGTATTAAACAATTAAAAACCTTTAATTTAAAACATCTAGTGGGAGAGAAATACAAGGGTTGGATCTCACAGCCTCCATTGTTGGTTCATAGTAGTGAGAAATATATACTTTGTCTTTGCCTTGAGCTTAGCATTCCATGCGGAGAGTATTTATTTCATGGTCCTACAAGTTTTGAATTACTTGGTTTATAGTAGTTTGATCAAACACCTTGTTTTAGCTTCAAGCTTTGCATTCCATGTGGAAGGTGTCTTGTATCATGGTACTACAAAATAAGCCTGTTAAGGGGATGAAATGTGGCTACACATGATTCTAGACAATGGTATACACTAGACTAAATATTATAGTATCCTCTATGCTGAGTTCTTACTATCATTATTTAGAGACCAAATGTCTAACGGCATATTGTTAGTGTTTGATAAGAGTTATCATGATAGCACTAATGATGAGAATAGTTCTCAATCAATCATAGTATTTTATATTCACTCTATGTTGAGGGATATTGAATATGGGATTGGGTTGTCGTTGCATATATTATATTATGGTTTTATTAAGGTTCCATACTATATGTTTATATGCTAAATTGATAATGTCCAGTTTAATAATTACATTCATGTTTATTGTTTTCAGATTTGAACATGGCATCATTTAACCCACTTGTAACTATTCTTAATCAAAACAAATTGACTGGATCTAACTATGTTGACTGGAAAAAAAATTTGGACATAGTTCTAATAGCTGAAGAGCACAAATATGTGCTTACTAAATCATGTCCTAGCTTTCCTTCATTAGATGCTCCTCTAGAGGAAAAATAACGATATGATCGTTGGCAGAAATCTAATGAGATGGCCAAGTTCTACATCCTAGCATCTATCTCAAATGTTCTACAGCATCAAATGCAAGATGTAGAACTAGCTTTAGACATCATGCTAAGTCTGAAGGAGATGTTTAGTGAGCAAGGCCGTTCTGCGAGGCAAGAGACCACGAGGCGAATTTATAATACCAAAATGGCTGAAGGAAGTTCAGTGAGAGAGCATTGTCTTACAATGATCTCTAATCTGAATACATTGGAAGTTTTAGGTGTCGAAATTGATGGAGAATCCTAAGTGGATATGATACTTCAGTCGCTATCAGAATCATTCAAGGAATTCAAACTTAACTATAACATGAACAAAAAAATTTATACTTTGTCTAAATTAATGAATGAATTGGTAGCGGCAGAAGGCATTCTTGGTACTTCCAATGTTGAAGCCAATGTTGGTGAAACTTCTACTTCTCAACCTAAGTCGAAAGGCAAGGGTAAGAAGAAGAAGAAGAAGAACTTCACCAAACAAGAGGGTAAACAAATTGTCTTAGAGGTTGCTGATAAAGGAAATAAAATCAAAGGAAAGTGTTTCTATTGTGGTGAGAAAGGACATTGGAAGAGGAATTGTCCAATATTCAAGGCTGCCAAGAATAAAGGTATGAATAATACATTCCTTCTTGAAATATGTTTGGTACAGAATTCCACGGATTCCTGGTGTATGGATTTAGGTTGTACTAATCATATCTGCAATTCCTTGCAGGGGTTCCAGGAGACCAGAAAGCTTAAAGAAGGGGAGTTGTTTCTTACTTTGGCTGATGGGAGCAGGATTCCAGTTGTAGCTGTTGGTGTTTATAATTTATGTTTTGAGTCAAGAGTTTTAGTATTGGAAGACTGTCTATATGTACCTAATGTTTGTAAGAATTTAATTTCTGCAACTTATTTGGGTAAACATGGATATTGTGTTATCCTTAAAGACAATGTTGTAATAAAGAAGGGTAAAGTGTTTATCTATTCTGGCAATATTGTGGATGGTCTTTATATTTTAACTCCTGATAAGCATGAATTATATAATTCTGAATTAGATAATGACTCTCATGTAAAATCATTAAAGAGAAAGTTTCCTTCTACTAGTGATGCATATCTTTGGCACTTGCATTTGGGTCATATTAATTTAAATAGGATTCAAAGACTGATCAAAGATGGACTCTTAGAGCCCATGGACTTTGATGAATTTCCAGTTTGTGAATCTTGTTTGGAAAGCAAAATGACAAAACGACCTTTTAATGTAAAAGGTAGAAGAGCACAAGATTTGCTAGAACTAGTGCATTCAGATGTATGTGGTCCTATGTCAATCCAGGCAAGATGTGGCTATGAGTATTTCATCACATTCACTGATGATTACTCTAGATTTGGTTATGTGTACCTAATGAAACGGAAGTCCGAAACCTTTGAAAAGTTTAAAGAGTTTAGGGCTGAAGTTGAGAATCAATTAGGCAAACGCATAAAGGCCATTCGATCTGATCGTGGTGGCGAATACCTTCTTGGAGATTTTAAGGATTATTTAACTAAGAATGGGATTGTATCCCAATTGACTACACCTGGAACTCTACAACAAAATGGTGTAGCAGAAAGAAGGAATATGACTCTTTTAGATATGGTTAGGTCCATGATGAGTTATTCAACTCTACTTATTTCTTTTTGGGGATATGCCTTAAACACTGCAATGTATCTTCTGAATTTAGTACGTTCAAAGTCTGTTCCTAAAACACCTGTGGAGTTATGGAATAGGCGTAAGCCTAGTATGAGACATCTCCATGTTTGGGGTTGTCCAGCACATGTGTTGAAAGGAAAGTCTGACAAGTTACAGTCTAAAACAGAAGTGGTTTTCTTTGTTGGGTATCCAAAAGGAACTGTTGGAGGTTTATTCTATAGTCATAAAGATAATAAAGTGTTTGTTAGCACAAATGCCAAATTCTTGGAAAATGACTATATGAATGATTGTACTCCTAAAAGTAGAGTTGTTTTGGTTGAAATGAATAAATTTGTAGTTGAACAACCAATAGATGAAACTAGGGATGATGTGGATGTATTAGATACACCACAAGATACTACTCATGAGATGTCTAGTACACAGGTGCCTCATCGTAGTGGGAGAATTTTTCGGTCTCCTATAAGATTCATAGGTTTGGGAGAAACTTATGAAGCTATCTCAGAAGAGGTTGAATCGGATCCCTACACATATGATGAAGTAATGAATGATATAGATGCAAATCATTGGGTCAAAGTTATGAAATCTAAATTAGATTCCATGTATTCCAATCAAGTTTGGGATCTTGTAAAGGCGCCTAACGGCATTAAACCTGTTGGTTGCAAATGGGTTTACAAGAGAAAGAGAGGGATAGATGGAAATGTTCAAATCTTTAAAGCAAGGCTAGTGGCGAAATGGTATACTAAAAAAGAAGGTATTGATTATGAAGAAACCTTTTCACCAGTAGCAATGCTTAAATCTATCAGAATTCTCTTATCCATTGTTGCTCATTATGATTATGAGATTTGGCAAATGGATGTCAAAACTGCATTTCTCAATGGCAATCTTGAAGAGGAAATCTATATGATGCAACCGGAAGGTTTCATTGCTAAGAACCAAGAGCATATGGTATGCAAATTGAAAAAGTTCATTTATGGACTTAAGCAAGCATCTAGGTCATAGAACATCAGATTTGATCAAGCAATCAAGTCATTTGGTTTTGAACAAAATCTTGATGAACCATGTGTGTACAAAAGACATCAAGATAAAGTAGTAATGTTCCTAGTGCTTTATGTAGATGATATTCTACTCATTGGGAATGATGTAGGTGTAATGTCATCGGTAAAGGTTTGGTTGTCTAGCCAATTTGATATGAAGGACTTGGGTGAGGCTAATTTTATTCTAGGGATCAAGCTTTGGCGAGATCGCAAGAATAAGATGTTAGGCTTATCACAAGTTGGATATATAGATAAGGTTCTAGAACGGTTTAGCATGCAAAATTCCAAGAAATGATTATTTCTTTTTAGACATGGAGTTCCTCTATCTGATGACCAAAGGCCTAAGACTCAAGAAGAGGTAGATATGATGAGACAAGTTCCTTATGCTTCTGCAGTAGGAAGTCTCATATATGCCATGCTTTGTACTAGACCAGACATTTGTTATTCAGTTGGCATGGTCAGTCGATATTAATCAAATCCAGGACCAAAACATTGGCAAGCTGTAAAGCATATTCTCAAGTATCTACAGAGAACGAGAGATTATATGCTTGTTTACCGAAGTGAGGATTTGATACCCATTGGCTATACAGATTCAGATTTTCAGTTGGATCTAGATTTCAGAAAATCCACATCCGATGTGTTTTCACCTTGGGAGGTGGAGCCATAACTTGGAGGAGTGTCAAGCAATCTTGTATTGCGGACTCCACCATAGAAGCAGAATATGTTGCTGCTTGTGAAGCAGCAAAGGAAGCTGTATGGCTTAAAAAATTCCTTTCTGACCTTGGTGTAATGAGAATCGAACAAGTTCCCATCACATTGTTTTGTGACAATAGTGGTGCAGTTGCACAATCAAAAGATCCAAGGAATCACAAGAAAGGAAAGTACATTGAGAGAAAGTATCACATCATTAGAGATATTATTACTCGTAGAGATGTGGTGGTTGCAAAGATTGAAAGTGCAAGTAATCTAGCAGATCCCTTTACCAAAACCTTGCCTTAAAAGACCTTCGAGTCATATTTGGAAGGAATGAGAGTTAGATTAGTACACAATAGTCTTTAGGGCAAGTGGGAGATTGTTGGGATTAATGCCTTTAAATCCTATTGTATGATACTATGTATGATATTATGTATGACATGATGTATGAATTAATATTGTGTTTAATAAATTTGTTTTATTATTATCTGAAATAATGGTAACATGAATATTAGGACATTATCATACAGTCCATGAAATGCATAGTATGTGATTTATGTGAAAAGTCACAGAAGATATAAATTACAAGTTTTTTGTAAATTCAGAATTATAGTTCGTAGTCGGTAATGAAATTGGGCATTTCATCTGCGAAGACTATAACATGTCAACTAAGATGATTTGTCTTGATCATGGAAGTGGTGACTTCTAGTTGATATGTTTTAAGAGTTAAGACATATTGAACTGGACCGCTGTGAGATTTATTATTCTCCTAATGACTGTCAATTGAGTAATAAATCTCACGACTTATATTTGCATGAACTCTTAATCCTGAGAGAATAATGGTCCTGATCATGAAGTGTAGGTTGTTTTGATCTATCAGGAGTGAGACCTAAAGTAACAGTCAAAACCTCAGTATGTTGGGCAACTACATTTAGTGTTGATGGAACATATATTCTCAAGATGGAATTCATAGTCTCTTAATGGAGATACAAAATATTCCCTTAAGATAAGTTTAATGGGTTTGTTATTTAGAATGTTAGACCTAACTACTTTAGTAAATAGTTACTAAAGTATATATTTATGAAATTGGATTTCATAAATATATGATGAATAATTTAAAAGATTAAACCGGGTACTCAAAGAGTAAGATGTAGTAATTTACAAAGTGGCAGTCTACTTTCACAACTTTGTATTACTACGAATATTTTATGAAGGAGTTGCATGTACAATAAAGTCTTGGGATATAATTTATTAATAAGGCCTAGAGTGCAATTATATTTATATAGTGATATTAAATATAATTAATGGTAACTTTGGATTTGTCAAGAGTTGATAGAAAAGCCCAAGGCCTATTGGAGCTAGTGTCTTATTTGTTCCCTTTTGGTCCCACTCCAAGCCACATATTAGAGCCCAATTGGAAAGGCCCAAAAGGCTAGCCCAATTAGATAACCAGTTATTAGAAGAGAAACGTACAGAATTTTGTGACACACAACAAGTTTATGAAAATACATGTATGTGAGTGTTGGACACTCTATCATTCTCTTTAAGAAATAACTGATTGAGAGACCACACATCTTGGGCGTTAGTGGAATTAGAGTGAAGATTGAAAGTGTTCATGAGAACTTTTCATCTTTGGTTTTGAAATTCGCTACACCAAGGTACATTCTCTTGTTCTATATTCTGAAACTTACATTATGCATGTTATCAATTCTGAATGAAATAGATCCGTTTATTTTTCGCTGCGTATATGCATATTTCCAACACCTGTCAGATAGGTCATTGCCAAGAGAGGGATTAATTGTGATCCCAGGTGCCCTTTTATGCAGAAATGAAGATGAATCAATAGCTTATATACTTAAAGATTGCCCCTTTACACTGAATCTTTGGGAACGGGTTGAAATCCCTCAACCTTTAACTAGTACATTTCAATTGGATTTGTTGGAATGGTTGAAAAAAAAAACTGTTTTTGCAGCAATCAGTTTCAAATTAATGGGATTCCTTGGAGCACTTTATTCATTTTTACTGTTTGGGAGCTTTGGAAGCATAGGAATGGAGTTGTCTTTGACAACAAACCCCTTAATTTTAATCTTCACCACTCTTGCATCAGACTTGTAACAGAGTACTTCTTCTGTGTGAGCAAGTAGTAGAAAGGAAAACACTTCTCTACCTCTCGGGTGTATTGGTAGAAACCACTAATGGGCTGGTATAAGCTAAATTTTGATGGGTCATCGATGGGAAATCTGGGGAAGGCAGGGGGTGGATGCTTGATCCGTGACTCTCAAGGGAAGTGGGTAAAAGGTTACATGAGGAAGATAGGCATGACAACTAGTGTAGAGGCAGAATTTTGGGCTTTGAGAGATGGATTGATATTGGCTTCTTAGATGGGGATAAACAACATTGTAGTGGAACTTGATGCAAAAGTAGTCATAGACCTGGTTTGTGCTAGCAATACCCCTAACAAATATTATATTCCTCTTCTAAATGACGGCTGGACCTTGCTCACCTGGTGCAAAAGTAGTCATAGACTTGGTTTGTGCTAGCAATACCCCTAACAAATATTATATTCCTCTTCTAAATGACGGCTGGACCTTGCTCACCTGGTTCCAACGCATGAGGATCAGGCATGTGTACAGGGAGGGGAACAAATGCGTTGACATGCTTGCTAGGGAAGGCTATTGCTTGAATGATAATTTTGTAGTTCTTGAAAATATTGGGGAGATAAACACCTTGGGGAGCTTCCTTGAGTAATTAATATAACATATAGAGACACACTTTAACCCAAAAGGTCTAAGCCCAATGGGTATGTGCTCAATTATGTTATATTAACCACTCATTCTTTTCATCTTTATTCAATGTGGGACTTCACTCACACGTGTAACCCAACAATCTTCCCCTCACGTGTGAGTCTCTACCACTCTATGGGCTTCAAGACTTCTCTGTGGGCCATGAATAAGTCTTACTCGCTTCCCCTTGCCTAATGGACTTTTCTCTTCATCAACGCGTCATCCATGGATCTCTCGTACGTCATCCATGGGAACCACGTGTCAACCCTGCACGCATATCCATGGGAACCCCGCACGTTCATTTCCATGGGAACCTCGCACCATACCATTATTTAGCACCACGTGAGTCTCTGCCTCTCTGTGAGCTTTGAACAAGTCCTATTTACTCTCCCTTGACTAATGGGCTTTTCACTTCATCAATGCGTCATCCATGAGTCTCTCGTACGCCATCCATGGGAACCACGTGTCAACCCTACACGCACATCCATGGGAACTCCGCACGTCCATGTCCATGGGAATCTCGCATCACACCATTATTTATCACCATTAGCAATAGTCCAGGATCTTTATGTGTGGGCCGTTTAGGCTTTCTCTGTCCCCGCTGGGTAGGGATTATGGACACCTCACCACCTTCGCCGCACACCACCATGGGCTCATGAACACTTCACCACCTTTGCCGCACACCACCACAGGCTCTGATACCACTTGTTGGGGAGATAAACACCTTGGGGAGCTTCCTTGAGTAATTAATATAACATATAGAGACACACTTTAACCCAAAAGGCCTAAGCCCAATGGGTATGTGCTCAATTATGTTATATTAACCACTCATTCTTTTCATCTTTATTCAACGTGGGACTTCACTCACACGTGTAACCCAACAGAAAATCCCTTGTCAGATGAACTGTGTATTTTGTTAGATGCAGACATTGCTGGCATGTATTTCTTAAGGCTTATAGCCAACTCACAGCCCACGTTGGCTAGTTAGTTTTATGAATCTATCATTTTAACCAAAAAAAAAAAAAAAAGAAAAGAAAAGAAGAAGAAGCTGGAATTCATATATGTTTAATTGGTTTGGTTAATTAAAAGAATCTCATTTAGGTTGCTTAAAAAAGAAATCATCTCCAAAACATTCATAAAATTAGCAGACCTTAAAACCAACCTAATCGTCTCCAGTGCAAGTGGATCAAATATATACAAAGTGGAAACAAATGAACCACATAAACTTAAGTCACCTTTAGCAAAACTGCTAGAAACAGTGGCACAATTAGGCTCCGCCCAAACCTACAAATGGCCTGTTTATCTAGTCAGGACGTGCATTTAAATGCTTGTATGATGTCAAATAAGACATGCCAGAGATGCAACCAAATCCACAAAATGACACTTGGCTCAAATTCCAGTTAAGGATTATAGCACAATTTTGAAAAAGCAGCACTCACATGAAAACATGAACCAACCTTTGCAGCAAGCAATTTGAAGGAATTATCCTAGGAATATAACTTTTGACACAATTTTATGTTATAATTTGCTATATAGTGAATTGTAATTAGTAAGGATGTGTCTGTGGATTATATGAGAACACACTCTTACCAATCATAACTAGTCATATAGCTAGTTACGGCACAAAATTGTGTTCTTGGCATAATTCAAGAGGTGTTTGATATGGTATTTTAAATAATAATTTTCAATATTTAAATAATATTACATGTACTTTTACATTTTTTTTTACTCACATATATTTTTAAAAAATATAAATAATATTACTAGAATATTATTATCAAATGTACCCTCAATTTGAAAAGCAACCTTAGTGACGTGACCTAAGGAGAAGATGTGTGGTGAAAAATGAATGTGTGGTGAAAAATGAAAGAGGTGGGTCATTTTATTAACGATGCTGGCTGCCTCACAAGTAATTTTAAAAAATACAAATAAAAAGATGGCGATCAAATGTACCTTCAATTTGAGGAGCAACTTTTGATTAATGTGAAGTGACGGAAGGGGAAAATGTGTGGTGGAAAATGAAAGAGGTGGGTCATTTCATTAATGATGCTAGCTGCCTCACATATTCACATTTGAAGTCGCCTCATTTTTAAATTTTGAGTGGCAGCCACTAACAGTTAACGCAACACGTGACTTTTGTTTTTCTTCTAATTATTGTTTTAGTGAATAATATATATGGATTTATATAACAAAAATTAAAAATATTATATTGTATAATGTCAGTGCAATCTTTAATACACTTTTTTTTTCTTCTAAGTTTTTAATATTATAAAATCATGAAAACTCACTTAAAATTATTTATATGTTTTGGATATTTTTTAAGAAAAAAATGAATGAGTTATCATACATTTATGTTATTTATATTAAAAATTTCAAAACTATTTAATAAATTATTCATTATTTCATCGTTTTTCGACCAACTGCTCGACCCTGATTAGATCATAAAATGAGAAATCACTTTCTTTTCGATTTTTTGACCGATCTCATTTTTAAAACTATAGTTCAAATTAAAACAATCCTATTTTTTGGGGGTGCTTTATAGTTTAGTACACGTTTTATAATATGTTGTGAAGAGTCAAAGATTGGATAAAGAAAACATGATTGATTGTTACTGGAGGCTCAGCTCATGCTCTTGATCTATCTTCTTTTCTTTGGATTATATGAGTGAAATGATAACGTAGTTAAGAATGATTTATTGTGAGATTTACTTAATAAAAAATTAATATAAATTGATGAGGTGATTGAAAATAATACTAAAATAATAAATGAAATTTAAAAAGTTAACTTTATTAACTCTAACCCTCTATAAAATTAGTTATAAATCAGACATAGAGCAAAATAATTGGACAAAAAACTATTTCTTAACTGGCATTGTGAGGTGTCTCCTAACACTACCCTTATATTAATAGTATCGATAGGGCACACCGACACTGCATCATCAGCAAATTGAATTATTACCTTTCATTTTCGGACCTCCATAATCTGTGCGCCCCATCAACGACCTCATAGAGTCTTCATTGAAAGTTTCAGACAGTCGTTGAACCTAAAGTTCAACTTGAAAGTTCAAACACGCAATCTTATACATGATTTGCATACCTAAAACATTTAATCCACGAAGCAATCATATAAAAAACTCTGAGAAATTAAAAGAGAAAAAGCCCCGTACTTGGACCTAACCAAATTGGACTCACATAAAAAAAAAAAAAAAAAAAATATATATATATATATATATATATCTCCATGCTACCAAGCAATATTATCCAATAGGACCAGTACTACTAGCTCCATTCCTTCAATGGCTTCCAAATCCGTTCCCTATATTTTTTCCACTCTCCTTTTCCTTCTCCAACTACAATTCTCTGCCGGACAAACTGAAGTGAAAGCCGCATACTGGTTTCCTGGCTCAGGGTTGTCTGTTTCAGGCATAGATTCCACACTCTTCACCCATCTATTTTGTGCCTTTGCCGATCTTGACCCAACCACATACCAAGTTTCCATTTCTTCCTCAAACTTAGCCGAGTTCTCAACCTTCACCACCACTGTGCAACAAAAAAACCCTTCAGTTCAAACCCTCTTATCCATTGGTGGAGGAGGCGCTAATGCCACAACTTTTGCTGCTATGGCTAGCCAAGCAAGTACTCGCGCATCATTCATAAATTCCTCTATACAACTAGCAAGGTCTTACAACTTTTATGGCCTTGACCTTGACTGGGAGTACCCTTCTACAGCTACTGAATTTACCAACCTTGGTTTACTTCTAGACGAGTGGAGAGCTGCAGTGGCTAGTGAGGCCACAAGCTCTGGCAATACAACATTGCTTCTGGTTGCAGCTTTCTATTACTCTTCAAACCATGACGGTTTGACTTATCCAATTCAGGATATATCGAACAGCTTGGACTGGGTCAATGTTATGGCCTATGACTTTATTGCACCTGGTTGGTCACCAACTGTGACTGGACCTCCTGCTGCGTTGTACAATCCAACAAGCCAAGTTAGCGGAGATAGTGGCATCACAGCCTGGATTCAAGCTGGTGTTTCTGCCAGTAAATTGGTACTCGGTCTTCCATTTTATGGCTACGCATGGACTCTAGTAAATGCTGATGACAATGGAATATTTGCTCCGGCTAATGGAGCTGCTATATCCTCAGATGGGTCAATAGCTTATAGCCAAATCTTGGATTTCATATCCCAGAATAGTGCCACAAAAGTGTATAATTCCACGTTTGTTACAAACTATTGCTATTCTGGGACGACTTGGATTGGTTACGATGATACGAATAGTACATCTACCAAGGTTACATATGCTAAGGGAACAGGATTGCTTGGCTACTTTGCGTGGCAGATTGGTCAGGACCCAAATTTCGTTCTTTCTGAAGCAGGTTCGTATGAGTTTAATCAATTTTATTTTGAGAAATATGAGTTTAATCATTTATATATACTATATACTTCAACTCGTGCATTTAAATTTTGTCAAGACCCAAGCATATAAAAATCTGGCTGATTTCTGAGATGCAAGTTGCAACCATGTTGCTCTTTAATGTTTCAATCAATGAAAAAAAAAAAGACTAGTGGGACTATATATATATATATATATTGAGTACGACCTTATAATATTTGGTTTAAATAGTTTTGGGGGTCTAATTAGACAAGGGTGTGAGAAAGCTGAAGAATATAGTAGATAATAGCGACAATCAGCGTGGCGTTTGTTTGAACTCTTGAACTTTTATACTTGTCTGCAAGTTCACATACATGGCATCTTTGATTGATGATTATTATTATTCTTGTCTATCTTGTTCATTTTTATCCTTTGATGTTCTTACTTCTAAAATGTAATTCTTACTCTTGTCACAGCTTCAAGTGCATGGGGAGCGAGCTTAGAATTAAGAGATCAGATGTAAAAGGCTATATTATTCACAATAAGGCCAATAATATCCATTATGTTAGCATGTTATGTGCATAAAGGCTAATGAGCAATTTAAGCAATGATGTTTATGATGTCCACCGAGGGACAGATTTTTGCAATTTTAGTTTAGTTTGGCCCATATTAAGGTGATTTTTATTTTAATGGTTTTCAATTGCACTTTTTTAAAATACAATTTTTTTACCTAGATGTAAGTAGTACATGGTGATCACAGGTTGAGCAGGTTCGGGTTGAGAGTCAACCTACCACCATATATATGCATGTGTGTGTGTGTGTGTGAATGATCTACAGTTGAGTACTAAGATTGTAGACTTGTAGTGCGGCGATTGGAGATGATCAATGGTTACGATGTCAATGAGTACTAATACTCTGACGAGGGAACTGAGGTCATTGAGGTCAAAACTATCTATAGAGCACTAATTTTTGAGAGAGAGAGAGAGAAGGGGAGAGAGAGAAAGACAGAGAGATTTGAGTGAGATAGAACGATAGAAAACCCAAAGGGCCAAGGCAAAGAGATAAGCTTCTTTAACAAGCCCTTCAATTTGATACTTTTTTTAGTTAAATCCAATAAAATCACATCGATTACAAATATAATCCAAGAAAATAACAATGTGATTCTAAACTTTTTCTCTTCTTTGTGGTGTTTGACTAATAATTTCTTTAGAAGATTCTATTAGATTTAACTGAGAAAGTTAAATATTGAGATTATTTGCTCGTTTTTCAAATATAAAGGGAGAATTGATTGGTTTCGAAAATAAATAGAAGAATTGTGAACTACCTTAAACAAGAATCAAATGAAAGAACTAGAAGGAAGTTAACATTATTCTTAAATTTGAGATCATTGGAATTGATTGTAGGTCATACCTTAACTCAAAAAGCTAGGCATTTAGAGGGTACTCTCATTTTGGATAGGTTCTTTACCTCTGGAATTTCGTTTGTAATTAGGAATGACAATTTTGTCCTGCCTCGATTGATTCACCTCTCCTTGCTTGGCCTCATGCGGGGTTTCCTCGCCCCACAAAGGTGGTGGGACAGGGATGGAGCGAGATTTTAGTTTTGTACCACAGGACGAGGCGATGATGAGTTTAGACTTTTTAGACCCAACCCACCCCATCCCCGCCCTGCCTCGCATTGATAAAGGTTAAATTATAAATTTTTCATACTCTAAAACTCTACTATTTAAACAAACATATCATTAGCTTATTTTATTTTACCCAATAAGGCTTTTTGCATTTTTTTTTATTTCTTTAGCAAGGTTTGAAATAAAGTACTAATTTTAACATTTTTTTTTATCTTTATTGTAAACAAATTTATATATTATTGAATCATTGATTTTGTATTATGAGATTTTTGTTTTTGTTGTGATATTGTCTTGCTAAACACTTTAATAATATTATTCAATTTTTGCTAAAAATTAGTTAGATTTGATGGGATAAATTTATTTGTAATTTTAAGTATATTTTTATTAACGAAATAGGTTTTATTAAAACTCTACTTCTTATTAATTTGTCCACAATTATTATAATTATTATTTTTTTCGTAAAAAAAATTGTAATAGTTGTGGGCAAATTAATAAGAAGTAAAGTTTTACGGAGTGGAGTGGGGCAAGGCTTTGCAGGACTCAAGGGGCAAGGATGGGGCAATAAAATTTTTCCTATTATGCAGGGCGGGATGGAGATAGAGTAAGACAAAATCATGTGGGACGAGGCTATAACCTTTTCCTTCAGACCCGCCTTGCTTGATTGCCATCCCGTTTGTAATAGTTGAGACTAGTCTATTCAATTAAATTCTGCAATTACTTGATTCTCAAAAAAAGAAAAGAAAAGAAAAGAAAAGAAAAGAAAAGTATATTGGACAAGCACGCGCCGAACACATTTAAAAAAAGTAATGACTTCTCCCCTCAAGCTCAATACGTATAAGCCTTCTGGGCCTTTGAATTACACTTAAGTGGGTCAGTCTATCTAAAGTTGGGCTGGGCTAATTTATGAGTTTAATAGTTTGCAATATATTGACCCAACCAAATCACCTGTGCGAATATTTTTTTCATCTCATTATACACATATTTTTTTGCGATTAAATTTTATAAGAATTTGGTATAAAATATTATGCCTACTCCACCCTCTACTAAAATACTGCCATTTTTTTCTTTCGAAAAAAAAGAAAGAAAGTAGAATAGCATGCAATAACAATTCTAATTTAAAAAAACATTATAGTAACATCATACTACTATTGCACTAGTTTAAGGAACGCAAGCATGTGCTCCTCCTATGCAGATTGTGGTGACAAAGCTGTTAAAAGCTTGAAATGTGTCACTAATGGGGGTACTCATTGGTTTTGATCGTTCCACACCAAAGCATTCAAGCAATTTTCAAAGTAAAATTATTGTAAAAGAAAAAAAAAAAAAAAAAAAAAAAAAAAAACTTGCCCTTCTGTCAGTTCCTTTGAATTTCCATGCCCGACATTTTCTTAGCTACAATATATAACTTATTTCAAACTGAAGACTAATTAAGCTGAGTCTTCAACTTATTTAATTTAATTAGGTTTTTAGCTACATTGATCCATCAACATAAAACAATGAGACAAAAGAAAACCATACATGAGCCTTAAGTGATACACAACATAATAATCATTTCTCAAGTAACCATGCAAAATTATGAAAGTCTTAAACTGCTTACAAGTCTGTTGGAGTTCTGTTTATTTTACTGAAACTAAAAATTTTTTGTTGAAATTTGAAAGTATTGTAGATAAAGGTAAAATTTATTTGAAATAGTATAATGAGACCCATGAATAGTAATAAAAAGAGCAGTGAGGCCATGAATAATAGCAAAAGTAAGTTAAATAATAAAATAAGTTGGCAAAAAATAAGTTATCCAAATGCAACCTACATCACTAGCCACCATGGCCTTTACTTCAATTAATCAATTTCAAGATTTCTTTAATAAACAAACATGGTATTATTTTTCCTTGAACCACAAAAATTGTGTTAATTAAGATCAAGTTCTAGCTATAAGTCAAACAAAAAAAACATAGCAATCAACACGTACACGAATTAATAGAGCCATGTTTTCGTAATAGGAGAGAACACTTTTCTACATTCTGTACATTCTTTCTGACTATACTGCAAGTAATCATACTCTTGATCCATCTTCTTTCCTTTGGATAATTTGAATAGCTGACATTTTAGACCAAAACCGAGTTGTAGGCTACCACTTCCGTTAAGTTATGAAACCATATTTCTAGACCACACCGACACAGCATCAGCAAATAGCCTTACTTAGCGATATAACCTTTGATTTTGTGGACCTCAAATCCGCATACCAGTCAACTCCACAGAAATTCTTCATTGAAAATTCATTGAGTCTTCATTGAAAGTTCAAAGGGACAATATTATACGTAATTTGCACCCATGAAACATATCATCCATTAAAGCAGTCATATAACAAATGTGTATATATATATATATATATATATCTCCAAGCTACCAAGCAAGATTATACCATACTACTATCCTTCCCGATTCAATGGCTTCCAAAACCCTTCCCTATATTTTTTCTACTCTACTTTTCCTCCTCCAACTACAATTCTCTGCGGGACAAACTGAAGTGAAAGCTGCATACTGGTTTCCTGGCACAGGATTGTCTGTTTCCGGCATAGATTCCACACTCTTCACCCATCTATTTTGTGCATTTGCCGATCTCGACCAAACCACTTACCAAGTCACCATTTCCTCCTCAAACTCAGCTCAGTTCTCAACCTTCACTCAGACTGTGCAACAAAAAAACCCTTCAGTTAAAACCCTCTTATCCATCGGTGGAGGAGATGCTGTAGCCCCAACTTTTGCTTCAATGGCTAGCCAAGCTAGTACCCGCAAATCATTCATAGATTCCTCCATACAACTAGCAAGGTCTAACAACTTTCATGGCCTTGACCTTGATTGGGAGTACCCCTCCACAGCTACTGAATTTACCAACCTTGGTTTACTCCTCAACGAGTGGAGAGCTGCAGTGGCTAATGAGGCCACAAGCTCAGGCAATACGCCATTGATCCTAGTTGCAGCTTTCTTTTACTCTTCAAACTATTACGGCTTGACTTATCCAATTCAGGCTATATCAAACAGCTTGGACTGGGTCAATGTTATGGCCTACGACTTTACTTCACCATTCAGTTGGTCAACAGCACCAAATCTGACCGGTGCTCCTGCGGCCTTGTACAATCCAACAAGCCAAGTTAGTGGGGATAGTGGTATCGCAGCTTGGATTCAGGCAGGTGTGTCTGCCAAAAAATTGGTACTCGGTGTTCCATTTTATGGCTACGCATGGAGACTAGTGAATGCTAATGACAATGGAATATTTGCACCTGCTAATGGAGCTGCTTTATCAGATGCGATATCTTATAGCGAAATCAAGGATTTCATAGTCCAGAATAGTGCCACAACAACAGTGTATAATTCCACGTTTGTTACAAACTATTGCTATTCTGGGACGACATGGATTGGTTACGATGATACACACAGTATTTCTACCAAGGTTACATATGCTAAGGGAAAGGGATTGCTTGGCTATTTTGCGTGGCAGGTTGGTCAGGACAAAGATTTTGTTCTTTCTCAAACAGGTAATTCGTATGATCAGTTTAATCGTTTATATATCCTATATACTTCAACTCGTGCATTTAAATTTCGTCATCAAGACCCAAGCATATAAAAATCTGGCTGATTTCTGAGGTGCATGTATAATGTTTCCCCTAAATCTAATGGCCTTATGGTAGCTATATCCATATTGGTTGCAACTTGCAATGTATTGCTCTTTTATGTTTCAATCAATTAAAAAAAAACACTAATACCTTCATACATTAAGTAATACCTTTTGAGAAATATTTGGTTTGTGAGCCGTGTTTGTTATTACACATATTTTAATAACATAAAAACGTGACTTTAAATCACATTTTCAATTATAAATTGTGCTAAACAGGTTTTTGTATTGTTTTACATAGTTCTGGGTTTAATTACACAAGGGTGTGAGAAAGTTGAAGAATTTAGTAGAGTTCTAGCCAAAGATAAATGACATGGAGTGTTGTTCGAACTCTGAAATTTTAGTTGTCTGTACAAAATTCACGTACATGGCGTCTTTGATTATTACTATTAATTCTTATTTGGCATTTTAATTTTTGTCCTTTGATGTTCTCACTTCTAACGTGTAATTCTTACTCTTGTCGCAGCTTCGAGTGCATGGGAAGCTTAGAATTTGAGGATCTGATGTAAAAGGCTATATGATTCACAATAAGGCCAATAGTCTGTCGTGTTAGCATGTTACGTCCAATAAGGCTAATGAGTGATTTTACCGATGATGTTTATGTTGTTTATATATATTATGAAAATTTATTTATTTTGTGATTATGTATCAAGAAAACAAACTAACGCTATTAATAAAAATAATAATATATTTGTATACAAATACAACAAATAGAGATCTGTAAAAATTAATTAGTTTAAAACTCACCGATTGAATGCGCAAAGAAATGAACAATGATTCTCATCAAGGCTTGTGTTTGAGACAATTTTCTTAAGACATATTCCACCCTTTACAATTGGTGTTTTAAGACACTTAGATGTCTATTTCTTAAGATATAATGATTACAACAATCAGAAGAATCACAACAATCTGAATATTACTGTGATTAAATTGTCTCTTTCTCTCTTTTTGACTCTATATGCACAAAATATATTTTTTAAGGAAAAAAAACTTTTATGATTGCGGGACAAAATAAATATAAAACACACACTGGTGGACAGATATATTGTTTAGAAAAAAACTGTTAGTTGTGCACATACTAATTGATAGTTCCTTTGAATTTCTATGCCGAAGATTTTCTTAGCTACAATATATAAATTTTTTGTCTCAAACTGAACACTAAGGTTAGTCTTCAACTTGTTTATTTTAACTAGATTTTCGCTGCATTGATCCATCAACATTCAACAATGAGACAAAAGAAAACCATACAAGAGACTCAAGTGATACACAATATTACAATCACTTCTCAAGTAACCATGCAGATTATGAACATGTTAAACTGCTTATATCATCATTATGGCAAATACTCTAATTCTATCGGATAGTGAGCTATGTTACTCTATCTTGAAATCAATTAGTGATGAGGAAGACATACTTAAATCTTTTATGACATTTGACATTGTACCTTGTGGGTTCATTTTTAGAGTGGTTGTAAAAAGTCAAATTGTGGTCCCCCAATAAATTCATATAAAAATATTTTGGCAAAAACACCATTTTGGTTTCTAAATTTTAGGGTCACAGTCAAATTGGTCCCTACATTTTAGTAGCAGTTAATTTGGTCCTTGCTATTTTTAACTTACAATCGATTTGGTCCCTACCGTTAACTCACTAACAGAAAATGTTTACGTGACAAATGGTGTGCACAGTTGGCATATGTGATGCTGACATGGAAAATAAAATAATAAAAATCTTGTTTAATAAATATATTAAAATGTCACGTAAGCATTTATTTTGAAAAAAAAAATCTCAAATTTTAAAGATGGAAAACAAAATTAGAATTCCCAGATTTTCTTTGATTTTCATGGCAACCAAACACAAAATCACCTTGATTTTTCTATCTTAAATCCTTGAATTCATAAATACATTCCACAACATCTCACCTCTATACAATTGAGAAACATGTGGAATAGAAATAACCAATAGGAAATTGAAATTTTAGAGCACAAAAAATTCAACAAATTCCCCCTAGCAAACTTTCTTGGAAACCAAACAAAAACCAAAAAATAAAAGAAAAAAAAAACCTAAATGAAGAAGATCCTCTCATTTCAGGTTGGTGTCTTTGTGTTGAGTACAATCTAGTGGCTTTGATGGGGACAAATCCAACCAAATTTGTTTATACAAAACCCAAATAATTTGGTGGCCAAATTTCACCTTAAACCTCAAAAACCCAAATCAAAACACCAAACCCATGATTCTAAAATCAACCTCAAAACCCCATATTCCAAACCCAAGCAACCAAAAGAAAATCCATTACAAAGGAAACAACTTGCTTTGCGATGAGATATCCGTTTGGTGTTAAGGTTCGATGGTTGGTGATGGCGTAAGGCAGGAATGGCAACGGTGGCGTGAGGCGAGAATATTGATCAAATCGTCCTAGGTTGGAGCACGTGTGGAGCTTTAGCTGGTGTCAAATGCATGCTCATCTCCTCCTTCCTTTGGGAAAATTTCTTCCACGTCAACACTGTATCCAATTTCTAATTGTTGGAGTTGAACCAAACTTCTCGCTATGGACAATGAAAAGACATTTTTCAAACGACTGCATTTGAATAGCTAAAGAGCTCTGAAGTTGCCGAGACAAGCAAGCTAATGTTGTGCATCACTAAAGGATCTCTGGAAATTGGCCTATGATATATCTCTATTATTAAAATTATGATGGCTTATTAAAATTAGAAAAATACAGAGGTAACATATTAAAATATTTATTATATGATATTTTTATTATTTTATCTTCCATGCATCACAAATGCTAACTGTGTATACCGTTTGTTATGTAAATATTTTTCGTTAGTGAGTTAACGGCATGGACCAAATTAACTGTTATCAAAATGTAGAGATCAAATTGACTGTAACATCAAAATATAGGGACTAAAATGGTGTTTTCGCCAAATATTTTTTTAGTAAACCAACATGGCCTCTATTTTTCCTTGGATCACAAAATCCTTTTATTAATGTATATATATATTTTTTTTCTCAAGCTCATTATGAAGAAAAATTGTCTTAAGATCAAGTCCTAGCTAGCTCCCAGTCAAACAAAAAAATGAAAAAAACATAGCAATCAATACACAAATAGAGCCAAGTTTCATAATAGGAGAGAACAGTTATCTAAATTCTGTACATTCTTTCTCACTATATTGCAAATAATCATGACCTCAACCTTGGTGTTTTAGCCCCTGAACCTGAAGTTCTTCTTTTCTTTTCTTTTTCTATTTTTTTGGAAGACCTATTTGCAACTAACAATATTATGGCTTTAAGCTATTTCAACAGCTCATACTCTTTTGTCCATTTTCTTTCCTTTGGAGAATTTGAATAGCTGACATTTTAGATTAAAACCGAGTTGTAGACTACCGCTTCCGTAATTTATGAGACCATATTTCGAAATCACACCGACACAGCATCAGCAAATAGCTTTAATTAGCAATAACCTTTCATTTATGGACCTCTGCAATAAAGTCTACGTTGAAAACGTCATTGAGTCTTCGTTGAAAGTTCAAAGGAACAATATTATACCTAATTTGCATTCATAAAACATATCATCCATGAAGCAATCACATAAAAAATAGATATATATATCTCCAAGCTACCAAGCAAGATTATATTATACTACTAGCTCCTTCCCAATTCAATGGCTTCCAAAACCTTTTGCAATATTTTTTCTACTATCCTTTTCCTTCTCCAACTACACTTCTCTGCCGGACAAACTGTCGTGAAATCTGCATATTGGTTTTCCGGCAGTGGATTCCCGGCGTCGAGCATAGATTCCAGCCTCTTCACCCATCTATTTTGTGCCTTTGCCGATCTCAACCCAACAACATACCAAGTCACCATTTCTTCCTCAAACTCAGCTTTGTTCTCAACCTTCACCCGGACCATGCAACAAAAAAACCCTTCAGTTAAAACCCTTATATCCATCGGTGGTGGAAATGCTAATGCCTCAGCCATTGCTTCAATGGCTAGCCAAGCCAGTACCCGTAAATCATTCATTGATTCCTCCATAAATCTAGCCAGGTCTAACAACTTTCACGGCCTTGACCTTGATTGGGAGTCCCATCATCAGCCTCTCAAATGACCAACTTTGGCTTACTCATAAACGAGTGGAGAGCTGCAGTGGCAAACGAGGCCAAGAACTCTGGCAAGGCAGCGTTGCTTCTATCTGCAGCGGTGTTTCGCACTTCAAGCTATTACGGAGGCTTCAATTATCCTTTTCAGGCTATTTCAAAAAGCTTGGACTGGATCAACGTCATGGCCTATGAATTTTATGGACCAAGTTGGTCACCAAAGGAGGCTGGACCTCCTGCTGCGTTGTACAATATTACAGCAAGCCAAATTAGCGTGGATACTGGCATCAAAGCTTGGATTCAGGCTGTGTCGCCCAAAAAAGTGGTACTCGGAGTTCCATTTTTTGGCTTCGCATGGCGTTTAGTAAATGCAAAAAACCATGGATTATTTGCACCGGCAAATGGAGCTGCTATAACCTCAGATGGGGCAATAGCTTATAGCAAAATCAAGGATTTCATAGCCCAAACAAGTGCCACAACAGTGTTCAATTCTACAGTTGTTACAAACTATTGCTATTCTGGGACGACATGGATTGGTTACGATGATACACAAAGTATCTCTACTAAGGTTACATATGCTAAGGGAAAGGGATTGCTTGGCTTCTTTGCATGGCAGCTTGCTCAGGACCCAAATTCCGTTCTTTCTAAAACAGGTATGTATGAGTCTAATTATTTATTATTATTATTATTATTATTTTATAATTATGTAGTTGAATATTTGGTAGATTTGAACACTAAATATCTTAAATTTTTTCGTTAGAAACAAGCAGTTGAATTACAAATTAGAAATTGCATTTAGGCTACCATGTCCATATCCTCTATCTTGGATGTGTTAGACCCGGATAGTTGGATACTGGCGGGATACGTAAGCCACATCTCAATCAATTTTTATTTTTTTGAAAAATTGTCCGATGCGGGTGGGTGGGACACACAACCGGGTGGGACACACAACCCTAATAAGGGAGTCTATGGCTGAATATGGTAGAAAATCAAGTTTATTTGTGATATGAGTACTATTTAAATTTATTTGGAGAAATAAGGAGAGAAGTGAATTTCGGCAACATTATTGCCAAAATTCTTAGAAAAAGTAAGAGAGAGGAGAGAGAAATGACGTGACGGAAGTGGGAGAGAGAAAAAAGGAATTTTGGCAATGGTATTGTTGAAATATGTGCCCAAAAAAAGTAGGTTGACCTACTTGAAATTGGGGACTGACCTGACCAAAATTTAAAAAAAAAAAAAAAAAAAAAAAAAAAAAAAACTGAATTGTGGCAATTGAATTGTCAATTGTGGCAAGAAATGTTACATCCACAAATTATTTTATAATATTTTTACAAATTGTTGTTATGGCCAACTTCTTACTAGTTCTCATCAGGGCCTATCAATAATATTACTTTTTTATTTATCACTAATCACTTACCACATCAGTAGTTTGTAAAAATTTTTGTAAAAAAAATTGTATCTCTAGCATTTTGCCTCAAGTAAACCACAAAAAAAAAACTCAATTGTGGCAATTGAATTGCCGAAATTGGAGGAGTAAAAAAAAAAAAAAAAACCTCCAATTTCAGCAATTCAATTGCCACAATTGAGTTTTTATTTTTTATTTTTTATTTTTATTTTTTTATATTTTAATCGTCCACTTTAGGCAAAATGATAGGGATACAATTTTTTTTATAAAATCTTTCACAAATTGCTGATGTGGTGAGTGATTATTAATAAATAAAAAAATGATGTTATTGGTGGGTCCTGATGAGAACTAGTAAGAAGTTGGCCATAACAACAATTTGTAAAAATATTATAAAATAGTTTGTGAATGTAGCATTACTCTTGCCACAATTGACAATTCAATTGCCACAATTCCCTTTTTTATTTTTTTTTATTTTGGTCAGGTTAGTCCCCAATTTCGAGTAGGTCAGCTTGCTTTTTTGGGTACATATTTCGACAATACCATTGCTGAAATTCCTTTTTTCTCTCTCCCCCTTCCTTCACATCATTTCTCTCTCCTCTCTCTTATTTTTTCTTAGAATTTCAGCAATGGTGTTGCCAAAATTCGCTTCTCACGATCTCCTCATTTCCCAAATAAGTTTAAACAGTACCTATATCACAAATAAACTTGGTTTTCTAAAATATTTAGCCAAAAGACTCCTAATAAGGCCCAACCTGAAACAAGCACAAATATTTATAGAAAAATGTAAAAACTGCATGCTATTTTACAAACTGCTAGTGTATTTGAGTGATTATTGATAAGTAAAAGAATGATATTAATAGTGAGTTCAGATAAAAATCAATAAGAATTTACTATTGAAATTTTTTTTTTTAATTACTTAGGGCCTGTTTTAATTACTATTGAAAAAAATCAATAAGAATGTAAAAACTCATATTTCTAACAAAATTTTGCTAAAAAACATAAAGAACAAAATAACATTAAAACTTAGGGTCTGTTTGGTATATGTGTTTAAATATATATTTTCAGTTTTTAAATAATATTATACTTATTTTCACACACTTTTTTTCACCCACACGTATTTTCAAAAAATACAAACAACGTTATTAGAATTACATTACCAAACGGACCTTTAATTTTTGTTCTACCTTCAAGCCAAGGAAGTAAAAATCGTACTATACCAGCTGCCAGGTAGTACAACATTAAAAGTTCGCATCCCTCTATCCATTTTCATTTTTCCTTTTCCTATCATTTCTCTTTGGTTTGGTTTCCTGGTCAGACTAAAACTAACTTGGTCAAACTCACATGTTTTTTGACTTGTGTACGTAGGGTGTGTTTGTTTAAAGGTGAAATAGGGTGGATGAAAAATTTTGGAGAGAAAATGAGAAGGAAATTTTTTTTGAAGTGTGTTTGGTTGGATGAGGAGGAAGGAAAAAAATTGGTGGGGTTTGGGTATTTTTTATCCGGACCCACCAAAATGTTTTTTCTCCGAAATGAGGAGAAAACTAGGTGGGGATGCCTTTTTTTCTAGATTGACAAAAATGCCCATGTGCAAGGGCACATGGCTTCGTCCAGTTATATCTTTTTTTTTTTTTTTTTTTTTTTTTTTTTTTTAAAAATTTAAATTTAAATTTTTTTTAGTATAAATTTTTTTAACTAGATGTGATTTTTTTGGAGACATGAATTTTATTTCTTTAATAAATTTGGGTGATTTTTTTTTTTGTGTGCAATTATTTGTCACTTTTTTGGTTTTAATTGGGCATCATTCTTTAACAAAGGTATATGAGTAAATTTATTCAACTCATTTTTTTCATCCCTCCACTTTTCCACTCCCAACTAAACAAAAATGAGAAAAATTAAAATCTTTTTTATCTTCCCACTTTTCCATCCTCCCACCATTTTCTATTATCCCAATTTTCTACTCCTCCAACTAAACAAAACCTTAAAAACTTAACACCTCCACCACATAACTTACCATTGTATGTAATAAGGCCCCACGTGTAGTCCATATGGACTCCATGCAAAGAGCATAAATATTATTATTATTATTATTTTTTTCTGTAAGATAAAAAAGGCACACCACATCTATGTTTGTGCTATCCAAGGACATTATAAATAAAACAAAGGGCCTTCTCTTTTTGTAATATATAAAAAATAATATAAAAACATTTAACATTAATAAAAGTAAAAAAAAAAAAAAATCATATTTAATAATTAATTAATATACGTATATATTCTCGCCGTGTTATATTATAATTTTTTTCAAAAATTGTTGTATTGCTATGTTGTACATGTACTCTTATTCGTATTCGTACTTTCTATTTTTTATGACCAACTGAAGTTTTTATTCAAGAAACACAAAGCAGATACAACTAAAAAGGAACAAAATGAGCTTGCTCTAATATATGCTATAAGACTCTTGAATATGAGTCTAATTATTTAAGCATATTCTATATATATAGCATCATATATGCTTCAACTGCATTTAAAGTTTGTCAAGACCCAAGCATATAAAAATCTGGCTGATTTAGATGCAGGTAGACTGTATCTCCTAATGGCTTTAAGGTAGCTATGTTTGATTGCAACTTGCAAACATATTTCTCTTTAATTTCAATCAATGATTTTTTTTTTTTTAAACGCCAACATATTTGGTTTACATAGGTTTTTTTTTTTTTTTTGGTTCTCACTTCGAACGTGTAATTATCTGGTACTACCCTTGTCGCAGCTTCAAGTGCATGGAGAACATAAAATTTAGAGTAACGGATGTAAAAGGCTATATTATTCAAAATAAGGCCAATATCAATTATGTTAGCATGTTATGTGCAATAAAGGCGAATGAGTAGTTTAACGAATGATGCTTGGCTCATATTAGATCAATAAGCAAAACTTGGCTGCGTGCAAGCAAAATGAGGTGAATAAGGGAAATTATAAATCTATGTCAACAACCAGTACCACTATATCACCATTTTTTTTTTTGCACTTACATGTTATATGACATGATATGCTGTTATTTGCTAATTTTTGCTTAATGCGAGACTCAATTTTAAGCATATGGTATGCAAAATCAGATTAATTCTGCCTTTACATACGAATCATCACAAAAGAGTCTCAAATGCTAGTAGAAAAAAGTTCGTGAAATATAAGCAGTAACATATGAGATTATTATAAGGAAAATGGCAAGGTGAGAGAGGTTCAGACTCAGGTCCAATGCTTCTATGCATTGGATTCAACATGATGCTGACACATACATGATATGTTTTAGACACGTATTTACATCATATCAGCTCCAGTTTACTGGACAATTAAAACCAAATTGTACACAATGAGGTATGAGGTTTTATACTTATCATAAATTAAGGAAAAAAAAATGAAGAACTAGAAGGAAAGCAATTTCAAAATTATTTTTCTTTAGAAAAAAAATCATTAGTATTGACCTTGTATCCGAATTGGTACCAACTATAAGAGGCTTATAAGTTAATACCATTGCATTGTTCTCTTTATGAGAAGAATTTGGTACAAATTTCCTCATTCTTATTGTAAACGATATATATATATATATATATATTTTTTTTTTGTGTGATAATTATTGTAAACAATAAATATAGAACCAAATAAGTACCTAGGCGGCTAGGTGTCATCAATTATGTAATTTACGTTGTTCAAAGTATTGTTCCAGCTCCTCTCACTTCAAGCTCATCTTGTATTAGGCTTTTTGGGCCAATTTATCTTAAGTTGGGTAGGGCTAGTTTTGATTTTGGGTTAAATTGCAACATAATTCCTGATAGTGGGTCACATGCATTGGACCAATTAATTGGGTGGTCAACTGGTCATGGTATAAAAAAATTTTAGAGGCTCGTAAAGATATATTTACAGGTAAGGCCTTTTATATCAAATCCAAAAAGAATATATATATTTTTTCATCTAAAAAGGGGGGAAAAACCTTAAAATTTACTAAAAAAAAAAAAAAAAGACAAAATTTAGCTACGAAATTTGTTGTAATCTAAAATTATAATTTTACTCAATATCTTTTTATTGGAGGTGAATTTTGACAAATTTACCATTAGATTGCATCTTTTTTTTATAAACTCCATACTTGCAAAATTTTTAGAAAATTAAAAATCAATAGCTATGTCATCAATAAATTATTTAAATTGCAAGTTTTTATAGTTTAAAATTATGTATAAAATATAAACTTATAGATCATATAGTAAATAATATTTAATTAACATAAAATTTAACATGTGTATTAAAAGAGTAAAGAACATGCAATTCAACGGTTAGATTTTCAAAATATGTAGTAATTTTTATTGAGTAAAGTTGTACCTAAGGCTACAACCAATTTTATAGATAAACTTTATTCAAAAAGAAAAAAAAAAAAAGAAAAAAAAAAAAGAACAAAATGATCTATATGTACATCACTAAGAACCCAACAAAGGGAGGTTGGACATGGAATCAGCCACGAAAGCTTACAAGTGGAAGCCTATTAATTAGTTGGCCTATGTTTTGAATTTACCTCTTATTACTCATTAAAGTGTGTGCTCATTACACACTATAATGCATACGCTTTTACACACTTTAATATTTTTTCAATTGTGTATAAAAGTTTATGAATTAAGGTGTGTGTAACAATATTTATCATTTACTCAGTCTCAATGTCTTGTGCTATAAACAAAATGGACCAGTTAGGCAGCTCATGACTGACTTATAATCTGTGAGATAATATTTCCCCATCTATTTTAAGGTATGAGAGAAGCCTTAGCTTCTGTTCTGCACTCAAAGGTGTATTCAATTGGAGCCTTGACCTTGATAGCAGATAAGGCACGCAGTAGGGTTCTTTTATAGCCTCTCTACAAATAGTAAATATCAGAAATTCAGATCGATATAGTACTGTCACATTAAAGTTACGGCGCCCACTTTATAGGAGGGCTGGTTGGGACCATATTGCACTTGTTGGGTAGGCATTGGCTTTATAGAATCCCATTCTTCAAAGTTGACTCTCTGTGCATTTGTTTGATTTGATCAGCCAATTTTGGAGCTCCACTCCCTAGCGTGGTCACAACCAAGTAGTACAAAACTGAAAATATCCTTGCTGTTATTGACTTATTTATTCATGAAGTAGATTGATTAATTTCAAAATTATATGGACTTGATTGAGTTAAAAGTTTCTTGAGATCATATAGTTTGTGAATCAGATGAAATTTGATGTCTTGAAATTTCATATATATATATATATATATAATAGGTGGAATGGACTATAGAATATATGTGATGTATTCTAATCTCAAATTTTGGGTTCAGATCGATGAAAGATAATATAAAGAAAACAAAATTGATACTCTTAGTCTATCTTTTTACAAATGTGTACAATGTTATATACAATTATATTATCGACAATGTTTATTTTTTATTTTTTTATAGAAAAAGTTCATTCGGAGTCTACAATGTAAACCTTAATTAGAATCTTACATTGATAGATAGTACAATATAAATATAAACGCATAATTAGAGTTAGTCAAAAACTGAATTATATAGATTATATATTTAGATCACGCCGACACGGCATCATCAACTAGCTGCAATAACCTCTCTAAGAAGTCAGAGGTCTTCATTTAAAACAGTTCATGAGGAATGTTCAAAGTTCAAACACACTATCTTGTACGCAATTTCCATATCATGATCCAAGAACCAATCCATCAAATACTCAGAATTAAAACAAACTAATAAGAGATAAAAAGAAAAAGGCTATAAATACATGTTATTTCAAAGCTCAAAGCAATATCTCCTAGCTAGCTTGCAAGCAATCTAACACTACCTATACTTTCCTTCAATGGCTTCCAAAACCCTTCCATATGCATTTTTCACTCTCCTTTTCCTTCACCGATTCCACTTCTCTTCAGCACAAACGACAACTGTGGTGAAAGCCGCATACTGGTTTCCCGAGAGTGGATACCTGGCTTCCAGCATTAATTCCACACTCTTCACCCATCTATTTTGTGCCTTTGCCGATCTCAACCCAACCACATACCAAGTCACAGTTTCTTCCTCACACTCAGCTCCTTTCGCAAACTTCACCGCCACTGTGCAACAGAAAAACCCTTCAGTTAAAACCCTCTTATCCATCGGTGGAGGAAATGCTAATGCCTCAACTTTTGCATCAATGGCTAGCCAAAACAGTACCCGTAAATCATTCATAGATTCCTCTATAAAGCTAGCCAGGTCTTACAACTTTTATGGCCTTGACCTTGACTGGGAGTACCCATCTTCAGCCACTGAAATGACCAACTTTGGCTATCTTCTCAACGAGTGGAGAGCTGCAGTGGCCAACGAGTCTAAGACCTCTAAGAAGACAGCGTTGCTTTTATCTGCAGCTGTGTTTTACACTTCAAGCTACTATGGAGGCTTGAATTATCCTTTTCAAGCTATTTCAAACAGCTTGGATTGGATCAACATCATGGCCTATGATTTTTATGGACCCAGTTGGGCACCAAGTATGACTGGACCTCCTGCTGGGTTGTACAATATTACAAGAAGCCAAATTAGCGGAGATACTGGGATCAAAGCTTGGATTCAGGCTGTGCCAGCCAAAAAAGTGGTATATGGAATGCCATTTTATGGCTACGCATGGAGTTTAGTAAATGCTAATAATCATGGAATATTTGCACCTGCTAATGGGACAGCTACCGCTATATCCTCTGACGGGTCCATAACATATAGCCAAATCAAGGGTCTCAAAAATTTCAAGGCAGTGTATAATTCCTCCATTGTTACAAACTATTGTTATTCTGGGACGACATGGATTGGTTATGATGATACGAATAGTACGTCTACCAAGGTTACATATGCTAAGGGAAAGGGATTGCTTGGTTACTTTGCATGGCACGTTGGTGCAGACATAAATTCGATCCTTGCTCAAACAGGTTAGTATGAGTTTGTTTAATAATTTATATTTGCTTCAATTCGTGCAATATTTAAAAAATGTCAAGGCCCGATGGCTGATTTTTGTGATGCATGTATGTATGAGAATGTTTCCCCTGATTGATTTTTAATAGCTATATATATATATATATATAGGTTGCAATCATAGCTGATAGCTCTTTAGCGTTTCAATATATGCAAATCACAAAAAAAGAGAGGAAATTCTTCTTTTCATTATATGATACAATCTAAATTTACATGGTAGAGATATAAAAGTGACAAATATATATAATACTTCTCTTTTTTCCAAATATGTACAATATTTACTATATTTTATATGTCTAATTTTAAGTTATAAGTACAATATAAACATATAAATGTCGTTAAAAAAAAAAAGTAGTATTTAGTTAACATAGTTTTGGGCCATGAAGTAAGTTATAAGGCTGAAGGGCAGCTCAAAAAAAGAGGCTGTCACTGTTTTTGAAGTCTGAAATCTGAACTTCTTCTAATAAAAAACAAACAAAACAAAAAGACAAAACAAAAAAAAGTCTCTACTTATAGATCCATAATACTTTTAAGAAATTAAGGAAAACAGTAAACTTGTCAACAAAATTTATATGTTTCCATTTGTCACAAGCATGAATTATGCATAGACGAGACAATTACTTTCATTTCAATATGAAATTTGGATTGAACATAAAACCCAAACTTATATAATTGAAATTCAGATTGAGGCTGAACAAAAGGAATGAGAAAAAAGTTGGCATAACCTACAAAGGCAAGAATGCCCACTCCAAAAATTCACAGCCGGTGACACCATCATATACACACCAACAGGCTACCCCAATTCATAAAGTAAACAAAATCTCCCAATGACCAAAACACTAAAAATTGAAAAGGTTGAGCACTGCACATATCTACATAGACCACTAGCACATTTTCCACAAAGAAACAGTAATAAACCAAATAAGCACATCTCAAAATTGCACACTTTCAATGGCCTTCATTTCCATTTAACTTAACATCAATCTTGCAAATTATTGTGACATAGTCAGTACACCAACTGTACTAATATCTTATATCAACGCAAGGACAAGAAAATTAAAGCAAAAACATCATTTTTCTCAAGCAAACCAAACCAACCCAAAAACCCATTTTCAATTTCAAACCCATTATTCAACCAAGACCTCAAACCCCACAATAATTCACAGTGCTCAACTTATAGTTGTCTGCGCGTTGACATGTCAACGTGCAGACAACTATAAGTTGAGACTTTTCTTTTGAAGGGATTCTTTCCTTTAGTTGATTATAATCAGATAATTGATTATCATCATTCAAACTTATATACTCAGTTCCAAAACCTCAAACACGTCCGATGGTGTTCTTTCTTTTTTCTTCTTCTTCTTTTTTTTTTTTGGTTAAAGCATTCCTCGGCCAAAAAAAAAAAAAAAAAAAAACAATATGGGTGTTTTTTAATCCTTTACATACTGCCTATAGAAAAGGCACTAACACATTTTTTTTTGGTGGAAAATAATGACTAAATTACTTTATTTGACAAGGAATAATTAATTTTCTTTCCACCTAAATAAAAATACTTATTTAAGTAAAAATACTTATTTTTGTTTGGATTTCTATTGTTTAAACTTTAAATAGTAGTATTATGTTTGTGCAATACAGTAATTAATCAAAACTCATATCTAAACATTTTCTTTTTATAAATATGATTGAAATTAAATAATGAAAATTACTTTAAGTAATGTGGAAAAAAACATATTGTGAAAGACCAAAGTTTCATAAAAACAATAAAAACATAATACATTATTATATTAGATAATGCAACCCATTTTAAATTTCTTGAAACTGTGGTTAAGGGAATTTTATTTAGAGAAAACCATGTTAGCTAACTATGTATGACACTTAGGTTGGGCGACATAGTGCTAACACTATGTATAAGGCCTTTTTTTTTTGTTAAAAAAAAAAAATATGATTATAATAAATAATAAAATTTGTTCTAAATTTGTATAGAATTTTTTGTTATTTGATGTAGTTTTCTAAACTTCTTGAATGTTGGCATAACAGTTTCACTACAACCAAATTATGTTAATAAATTTAAAGTACTCATATTTAGTGCCCATTTGGTTCAACTTTTTGGACCAAAAGAACACATTAGCCAACCCAAAAAGCGAAATTGAGTGTTTGGTGAAAATTTTTAAATGCAGCGTTTAGCCTCTAAAACCATACTTTTCCGGATGCAACATTTATTATCTATTACTATAGGTACATACAATGGGAAAATTATTATCTATTGCCATAATTTGCTTGATGTAACATTTATTATTTTAAAGTTTAAACGCGTTTTTTTTAGGATTTTATGATCTAATTTAAACATAATACATGTAACTTAATTTTGAATATTTCAGAGATAATAACTAAACGATTTTTTTTTTTTACATAATTTCACAACTCTCAAATAGTGCACAAAAGTCTTATAATTTTTTTTTTTTTTTTGAAGTGAAAAAGTCTTATAATTTCATATGTAACGATTTAATTTTTTTGGTTTAAGTAGATTTTAGCCACAACTCACAACTTATATGTTCTATTACTTCTAGTTAATAATAACTTCTGGAGGGTGCAAATTGAAGCAATTTGAAAAGTTTAGGATTTTTATGATTTTTATGTTAAAAAAATTAGGATTTAATTTAAAACCGCATCAAACTATAGAGGAATTATATAGTTTACTGAAGTCTTTAATAAGTGAAGGTTATTTGACGACAGGAGAAGGTAATCATTAGCCACAAAGAAAAGATATTCTAGGATCTAGAGTTTATTCTTAACAAAAAAAAAAAAAAAAAAAAGAAAAAAAAGACAGATCTAGAGTTTGTTATATAGTAAGTAGATGACAGGATGTTCTTACCTCTAACTTGTAATTCTTACTCTTGTCACAGCTTCAAGTGCATGGGGAGCATAGAATATAGAGGATCCGACGTAAAAGGCCATAACATCCTATCATATTATATAATATGATAGGATAAGATGTTATGTGTAACAATAAATTTGTAAGTTCATGAGCCTTGTAGCTCAACTAGTTGGCATACCAATTCTTAGGAAAAAAAAAAAAAAAAAAACTAGTTGACATATTTTGATGTTTTGAAGACATTTAAGGTTCAAATAATATTTCTCCATTGTAATCTTTTTGAATTATCAAAATATAAGGGAAAAAAAATAATGACCCAAAATTTGTCAAAATGTTTTTTTTTTTTTCACAATTATTGATATATGTTGTGATTTGTACACAATAATTAGAGTTGTATTAATGATGGTTCATATGAAAGTGATGTTACTCTAATAAAAATTTGTCAACTTAGCAAAATTTCAAAAAAAAAAAAAAAAAAAGAAAGAAATTTTTTTGTGTATCTAACGTTACTTTATGTGTAAAAAGGCTAATGAATAATATTTCTGATCTCCAAAAAGAAAGATTCACTACAAAAAACTGGACCTATAGTGGCGTTTGTGAAACGCCACTATAGGTACTAAAAACGCCACTATAGACCCATTTTGCCTATAGTGGCGTTTGCTATAGTGGCGTTTACAAACGCCACTTTTGTACCGCTATTATAGACCTATAGTGGCGTTTTATAAAAACGCCACTATAGGACCCCTAACAAACGCCACTATAGCCTTTTTAAAAATAAAAAAAATTGGTCTATAGTGGCGTTTGAAAACGCCACTATAGGTCTATAGTGACGGTACAATAGTGGCGTTTGTGAAACGTCACTATAGACTCTACAAACGCCACTATAGCCAAAAAACCACCAAAAAAAAATTTTGATTACCAAAAATTAATTTTTGGTAATCAACAGAATTTTTTTTTTTTTGACGTGAAAGAATTTTTTTTAATTGAATTAAGATTGTAATTAAATTAATATTATAATTTTAATTAAATTAAAAGATACAAAACAAAACAAACACATATACAAACACTATTCCTATGGCCAGCAAATTCAAAATGAAACACAAACCCACCTAAAAAATTCAAAATCAAACACAACATGCTCACATCCAAAAATTAAAAAAAAAAAAATAGCAACTCCAAATACAAACACCGTAACTATCCCATCAAATTCAAAATAAAAACACAAACCCACTTAAAAAAATTCAAAATCAAACACAACATGCTCACATCCAAAAATTAAAAAAAAAAAAAAAAATAGCAACTCCACATACAAACACTACAACTATCCCAGCAAATTCAAAACGTAAACACAAACCCACCAAAAAAATTCAAAATCAAACACAAAATGCTCACATCCAAAACAATCATAATTTTTTTTTAAAAAAAAATGCTTACCTGCAACTATACAACCAATGCTTCAAACACCATCTACAAATTTGACCAAAATCAAAAAGCTAGAACACCATCTGCAAATCCAAAATCCACAAACATTAACACCACCACAAATAAAACAAAAAAAATAAAATGAAAATGGAGAGGAAGAGGAAAGTATCAATTTAGGTGTGAAGTGAAAAAAGAGTGAAAGAAAAAGAAAACAAGAAAGATGGAGGAGCTGAGATAAGGGAGAAAAAGAAGGAAAGAAAAAAAAAAAAAAAACAAAAGAGAAAGGAAGTCTCTGAGAGTTGGCGTGGAGAGATAAGGGAGAAAAAGAAAGATGGGAAAACAAATGAAATGAAGTCTCTGGAGATAAGGGAGAGTGGGGGTAGGTGGGGTAGGTGGGGTTTAATGTTTTTTTTTAAAATATATATATATATATATATAAAAGGAGAAATGATAATTGTGTATATATATATATATATAAATGATATATTTATAATATGTTCACAATATTTTTACAAAAAATTTTAGTGATAGGTTGTTACTAGTTGTTATTGTTAGAGTAAAAAATTAATCTTAGTGTTAGATTCAAATTTAAACCAATAACAACTGACCACCTATGATTTGTTGTAAAAATATTGTAGACGTATCATCTCTCATACATAAAAAAAAAAAAAATATATATATATATATATATAAAGAGAAATGATATGTCAACAACATTTTCACAACAAATTTTAAATGACAGGTTGCTACTAGTTATTATTGTTAAGGCAAAAAAATAATCTTATTGTTATGTTCAAATTTGAACCAATAACAATTAACCACTTATAATTTGTTGTGCAAATATTGTAGACATAGCATCTCTCATTTATATAAATATATAATAATATATACATTTAAATATATAATAATATAATAATATATATATATTTATATTATATTCAAATATTTTAAAATATGCCATAGAATATCCTAGGCATATTCCATGGTTTTCTTTACCGCTCAAAATCATTCAGGTTTTTTTTTTTTTTTTTTTTTTTTTTTGCTGGAACATTGTACAAGAAGCACTTTTTGGACCTATAGTGGCGTTTGGAAAACGCCACTATAGGTCCTATTCCAAACGTCACTATAAGTCCCCTTTCTTTTGCTGGATTCTTTTTTTTTTTTTTTTTTTTGGGCTATAGTGGCGTTTGCAAACGCCACTATAGGTCAAATGCCTATAGTGGCGTTTGCAAACGCCACTATAGGTCCTACTGTTACAAGGTCCTCTAGTGGCGTTTGTCAAACGCCACTATAGACCCTACCCAACCGAGAAAAAAAAAAAAAAAAAAAAAAAAAAAAAAAAGAAGTGTCTGTAGTGGCATTTGACAAACGCCACTATAGGTCCCCTTTTTTTGCTGGAATTTTTTTTTTTTTTTTTTTTTTTGGTGCTGGGCTATAGTGGCGTTTGCAAACGCCACTATAGGTCAAATGCCTATAGTGGCGTTTGCAAAACGCCACTATAGGCGTTTAGAAACGCTACTATAGATCCATTTTTCCAAACGCCACTATAGGACATTCCAAACGCCACTATAGATATGCCTATAGCAGCGTTTATAGAAAACGCCACTATAGGGTACCTATAGTGGCGTTTTTTACAAACGCCACTAAAAAAAACGCCACTATAGGACCAGTTTTTTGTAGTGATTTTAGCTTAAAGATCAGTTTGGTTCATATGAAGACTAAGCAACAAAACTTGGTTGAGTGCAAGTAAAGCGAAGTGAGGTGAATATGAGAGAGAGAGATAGTTTAGCCATTAAAGATTAGTTTGGTTCATATGAAGATGGAAGACCAAGCAACAAAACTTGGCTGAGTGCAAAGTAAAGTGGAGAGAGAGAGAGAGAGAGAGAGAGAGAGAGAGAGAGGGAGAGATTTTTTATTTTTTTTTCCACGAAGGGGTAATTTTGACAGTTCCAAACTTATAAGGGCTTATTAGACTATTGCTTTTTGTTGGAGCTAATTGGGCTTTGGGCAGCCCAAATTAAGAAAATTGGATTTTTAGGTGAGTTTTATAACTGGCATTGTGGACTCCAAACGATCTTGGAACAATCATGATCACGATTTTGACAGCCTTGGAGGGAGGGGCTTCGCCCATCACTTTTCTCATAAACAAAAATCTAAAAAGGAAAAGAGGAGATAGAGATAAACTCGTACCAATTACAAAAGATAGACCTTATATAGACAACGTTATGAGCTAAAAAGTTAATTCTCTATAGATAAATAGAAAATCCCAACAAGAGGGAGTTTAGAGGCATCTTTCCATTTACTAAGGTTTGATTATATAGACTAAGGGGACTCAGAAGAATTATGATTAGTTGCAACAACAAGCTATATGATGCATATATGAATTTTATATTTGCTATAAGATATGATACGTTTATTTGCGAAGTTTTACATAATTACATAGTGAGAGACCCAATTTCATGCATTTAATATACAAAACATAATTATATTTATCCTACCCATTATCAAGGGCCTTGTAGTTCAACTAACACTTCCTACTGTTTTGAACTAACACATTATGTTGTTACAAATAAAAGAAACACTACATACGATATAACAAGAGTAAACTAAATTAATTTTAAGGAGTAAAAAATAAAATAAAAATGGTAAGAGCGCAAATTAGAACCTAGGCCCACTCAGAACAGTGGAAGCTAGCCCAACAAGCCCAAAGTAATAAATTTGTTAGATAGTGGATTTTATGAGCAAACTACTAAACTAAGTAATTAAGTGTAGGCCTTAAGTACAATAGGATTTAACACACAAATGGTCAAAAATATCACTCATCGGTCTAGTTTGAGGACGAGATGTTCTTATATTTGATCAAGTTTTTTTGTGTGGAAGGTGTTCTTCTCTCTTTTCTTTTCTCTCTCCGTTCTAGATTGCATGCCCTTTTTTTTATGAAGGCCATTTCCTTATATAGTCCCTTCTCAATACATCTCAGTCTTCCACCTGTTCAATTTCTAGAAAATCCCTTGGATGCTTGTCCCATCAAGGCCCTTTTAGAGGTAATAAGAAGGGTTATGAGCTAGGATGGCATTGTTCAGTGTTATTTCTCCATAAATGCAGCCCATTCAGTTGGTACAGTGCATTTAATGTGGTAGTGGCAGTCTCCTTCCTAGATGTTTCTTCCTTCCGTTGTTGATACGGCTCTACTACTCCCCTTGAAGCTTATCTTTCTAAAATGGTTGACTTCCTAAAGCATTCCCGAGGTGCCTTTGCTTCTCGGGAATACCAGTTACTTTGTCAGTTTTCCCTTTTCTCCTCAGCCTTCTTGCCTATGTATGCATGGATCCTTTAACCATCCACATGTGCCTACTCATCCTCAGGTATGACCCATAACCAAAAAATGTGCTCGGATTCCCTGCCCTCACAAAAATAATCAAAGGTATTATTACAACCTTAGTTAATAATAAAATATATTGTGTGAGAGATTGATTTACAAAGATTAAAACCTCAAGTTGTTAGGAAAAATTGACCCTTAATGATAGTTTGATACAATTACAATTTCTTTTAGGGAGAAAAAATTTAGGTTTATAATTGAGTTAAATTTCTATTGGTCCAACATTTTGTGGTCTTCATAGAGATAGGAGAATTCCAAAATATTTTCCTATTTAATAATAATAATAATAATAATAATAATAATAATAATAATAATAGGTGAAGCTAAGAGAAACTAAAATTAGAGAATTCCAAATTAGAGTTCCAATTTAGCGCCATGTGTCATAAATTATTTATTCTTAAAAAGTTTTCTTTCTTAATTTTAAAATCAAATGTGGGACCACATCATAAATATTCATCCAAGTGAGTTATTAAGTATAAAAACCAAATAGTCTAGAATAAATGAATCATAAAAAAAAAGTGCTTCATAATAATTAAAAAAAAAAAAGTATGGACAATTTTATATTTTATACCTAATAATATCCTTACAAATTTTTTTTAATGAGTTAACAAAATATAAAAATTACTATCAATAGTATTTAAATTATATATAGGAACTATATTATGCATTTTATTGTATATCTTTAAGTGTGTCCATGCATATGTGTGGGGTTACAAGCTAGTATATATAAAGGACATGGGTAAAGAATGCACAACCCATTTAGTAGTTAGTATATAATTCTCTATTTTTTTCTTCATAATTTAATAGTTAGGGGGAGGGGGAATCTAAACTATGGATGTTTTTGTTATAAACATCAGTAGATGCCAATTAGTCAAGTTATAAGGCAGATAAGTTTTTTTTTATTATCTCTTTTATTCATTGTCTAAAAATGAAATTTGATAGTTATGATAATTATTAATTGAAATTTATTATTATTGTGTTTTTATATAGAACTATCTATTATACTATTTTTTTAAAATGATGCGACAAGATTCTAATGGAAAGTTTTTTTTTTTTTTTTTTGAAAACTATAGAAAGTTTAAATATAGAATAGAATTTAAAATTAGTTAAAATATATATCATAAAAGAATAACATGTGAAATGCATGTGAGATCACAAAAACTTATGTGACAAATATTATGAGATTAATAAAAAGTTAAACGTCTTTGCTTTTATATGCTTACATATATATATATATATATATAGTCTGTTCAATGTATGAGAAAATTTAACATAATATGATTTTTTTTTTCTCTTTTTTTGGGTTGAAATATGAAATCTATTCATTATGATAGTTATTAATAAATATTTATTATTATTCTATTTGTATATGGAACTATATATTTTAGCATTAGACGTTTATTATGATCGTGTTTGTATATAAAATTATATATTCTACTATTTAAAAAATAACAATATGTCAAGATTCTAATAGAAGGTTTTATAGAATAGAATTTAAATTCAATTAAAAATATATACATCAAAATAATGATGTGCAAAATTGTGACATAATATTGTAAGATCAACTGAAAGTAAAATGCTTTCAATTTTGTATATATGATAAATGATAGATGCTTAGGATTTTATCTTGGAAACATTGTTATTATGTTTCTCTTGTTATGGTTTGGACTTTGAAATGCTTCTAATTGTATTTCCCTATATATTAATCTATTCTACTATATTATTAGGGAAAAATAATCTATTCTGCAAATATATTGTAAAGACCCATTTGTGGACCTCCAACTTGTAAAAAAGTTGATAATGGCCCAACACAATATATTTGTTAGAGAGTAGATTTTACAAGAAAGAACGTTTTAGCAAATCAAATATGGGCCTTAATTGAAAGGGATTAAACTAGTTAGAAAACACAATGTGAGAATGGCACTCCTTGGTCAAGTCCGAGGAAGAATTGTTATTATATTTACTCAAGTTTTGTCTAAGTACAAGGTGTTTTTACTTTGTTCTCCAGAGATTACATACCCCATTTTTCACGGGGGCCATTTCCTTATATAGTCTTGTTCTTTTCAATCCTAGCCTTCCACTTGATGTTCATGTAGGTGATCTCTTGGATGCTTGTCCCATCAAAAACCTCTTGGAAGTTTTGTGAGTAGTTGTGAACTGAGATATCTTTGCTCAGAGGTTATTTCCACATAAATGCGGTCAGTTGGTTAGGTGCAGGATATTTAGGGTCCGTTTGGATACAGCTGAAAACTGAAAAATACTGTAGCCAATAATTTTTAAATGTGTAAATAGTACCGTGAGACTCATTTTTAATGAAAAAGTTGCTGAAAAGTGAAATTTGTGGGTCCATGAACAGTAAAATTTGTGTGAAAAAGTCAAATATTGTGGTTACTGTTCATGAACAGTAGCCGCAACAGTGATGAATAGTAAAAAATTGTCTGACAAAGCTGAAAAGTAAAAAAAAAAGGAAAAAAAGAAAAAAAAGAAAAAAAAGAATCTGAAACGCAAAACGTGCGACTGGGAAGCGCGTACGCACACTTAATGTGGTGGTAGTAGTCTTCTTCTCAGATATTTTTTAGTTTATTGTTAGCTTCTTTCTCTGAAGCTTATCCTTAGAAGTATGGTTGCCCTTTACACGATATTTTCTAGTCGTTTGAGTTCCAACCTTCGACAACGCTTTCCCGAGGAAGCTTGGCTCTTCGGGAAGCACCAATTATTCGTTATTATTTGTCATTGTCCTCGACCCACTGACCCCCACTCTCAGTTCATCGTCTAACCATCCTCGGGTTCCTACACGTCCTCGGGCATGGCTCACGGTCCAACACTCTTGCTCAGCTCACCTATCCCCACATATATATATATATATTATTTATATTTTATTTTATATACTTCTAAAATATTGAACTCCAAGTTAGAAAAACCACACCTCCAAAGCTTAAAAGCTATTATGTACCTGATTACAACAAGAGTACAAAAGAGCTTTTATAACATAAGCACAGAGTATAAAGTATTTTATTTTGCACTTAAATGACTGAGAAATTTTTGTTTATTTTTTTTTAAGGTAACCGATGAAATAGAACTTTCCTTCAATGTCAAGTGCAAGAATACAACTGTTGATACAAGTAGCTCAACCTGCAGACGAAACTACCAAAAAAAAAAAAAAAAAAAAAAATCAGTCTGCAGATCAATTAAACTACAAAAAAATAATCTAAGCAATCAGGACACATTAAACACAAAGATGGGAATAGAAATGTGCCAAAGATTGAATAGAATTCTTAATCTTTGAGAACAACAAGCCTAATTTAATATCCACTTTAACAGCTTGAAGGACGCTTTGTTGATTGTCTTGATCTGCCCTTTCTACATTAACTAAGCACAGCAACTAGGCCAAATTTTAACAGCTTGAAGGAAAGAACATAGTCTAATTCTATATAAATGGAGATGATAGATCATAGATAGCAACAGCGCCCAAGTAGGTTTACAAAGAATTAATAACCCTGAAATTCTGACCTTTCAAAGTATAAGATTTAGTTGGTTTACATTCATGGCGAATCTTCAGATATCTTTTTGTTTAATGGAATCGGTGGTTATACCAAAAGCAAAACTAAGACATGCTAAAAGTCACTGTAGGCCAACTCAACCGGGGTATTTTAGTATATTGAGTTTTTGGTGGCTTTTCATGGCACCCTAGACACAATTGATGAACCTCTTTAGACCCACTGAATGGCATAATCCGTTTTTTATATAAACATACTGACTTCTTTGTTTTTGACCGTAACGACAGAAAAACATATTGAAATCTTACAATACTACTGATCGGGTGGAATGAAGCCAGAAAAAATGCATAAACGATGATGAATATATCAGTATAATACTCGTTGACTGAGGCTGATAGCTAGCTCAAAGCCAGTTGCATCTTTCTTTCTTTCTTTCTTCTTCCTTTTTTATTTTTTTATTTTTTTTATATTTTTTTATAAGCCAACACTTTTTTTTTTTTTGATACGATAAGCCAACACTTTAGACATTGAGTAAAGGTGAGAATTGAGATGCTGCACTTTATGTTCTTTCATTGAATTGTATTGATCAGTGCCTTATATAAACAATGTTATTTTTTTTCGAAGGAAATTAAATTCCAAATTTTAGTTGATTGGTTAATGAAATAATTACATGGTTGGATTTATTTAAAAACTTAAGAGGTAGAACCTAAAGAACTATACATGTGTTTTACCTTTAAAAATAATTTAGTTATCCCTATAATTTTTCGTAAATGTTTATGCTACAATTCCAAGCTATTAAAACAATTTGCCTGAATAAGACTTCTGATTTTGGGTGATGAGTAAAACATTATCTTGTTTTTAGAGGTTTGAAACATGATGAAAACCTAACCAACCAATAAATCTCATCGGTAACAGCCATTCTCTTCCTCCCTCTTTGTCGCAATCTCAAATGCATTGGGATCCGATAAGATCTCATTAAGATTCGTCAAGATTTGGATTAGATTCATTGAGATCTCATCAAGATCCATTGGGATATGGACCAGATTTGGCGAAATCTCATTTGCCGCTGCCTCCCTTAGTTTTGACTAAAAATGACTCAATCCAAACGAAGAATCTTCCAATTTGACACTAAGGTGCTCACGATTGGTGGTGGGTCCACGGTCCTACCACCCACGGAAATCAGTTTGAGCTCGAGTAGAGTTCAAACCCAACCTGGACTGTCACATGGACAACCCTACTAGCAATATTATACTCTTGCCTTGTGCTTTCAACATTATTTTTTGCCGCAAGTCTATCTGCCAATCGCAAACCAATCTTTTGGTCAATCCAAGTCTTCTTGAAAATTTGATCTAGTCTTATGTGGTTTCAACCTTCATTTCAAATTTATATTGAGTCAAATTTCTATAATTTTTGGAGCATTATATGTCTACTTTCCAATAAAACAAGTCTCACTCAAAAATTCATTTTGGAGCAAAAGAGTATAAACCCTTCCTCTTGGGCATATTGAAAATTTGTCATCTTTGAGAAATTTCTAACTTAGATTCAACCCACGTTTACAATAAATAAATTACATCAATAAACTTAAAATTAAATAAATGCAAGTGAAATGAAATGAACCAATACTAAAAAACCTAACAATTAATATATGATTGTTGCAGACTCCCTTGCTAGAGGTAATTGGTAGAGTAGCCGAAAAATGGCACAAGTAAAACAAGTCTCTGATCCATTCCATTGGACCAAGTGAAAATTAGTGTGTGTATACCGATTAACATTTTTTTTTTCTTTTTTTGCCTTTTATCTCAACTTTCTTTCAAATAATTGAAATTTCATTTTTTTTAATAAGCTAGTTTTTAGCCTTCTATCTCATATTATGCAAATAAATAACCAAAAAAAAAAAAAAAAAAAAACCCCAAATGGACACTAATGTAACCCCTAACAAAAATTATGAAGTTTGCAATTTTTTTTTAAAATTTTTTGTAGCGATATTAGAGATATTAAAAATATTACTATAGAAATTTTACATTTTGATGTGTCAATTTTTAAACAAAAAAAAAAAAAAAAAAAAGAGTTATCATACTACTAATTTGGTAGCAATTACATCAAATTTCAAGTCTACAAACTTTTTGTAATAAAATTACGTTAAAGTAACTTTAAAGTCTAGATTTACTATAAAAAGCTTGCAAACTAATTTGTCAAAAATATGATTGGTTCTAGTTAAATAACATGAATTTTTAAATTATCTTTTTTATAATTAGTGACATGTACATTGGTTTCTAAGGTTTATATAGTAAAATTTGTAGTATTACTAACATCACTCTAACTTAAATTTTTTTTTTCTTTATGTTTTCGTGTGGCTGCTCATCTCTAATTGTACGAGTTAGCCTCTCATCTCTAATTGTACTAGCTCAAGGAGAGTGCCCGAGGATTACAGCTAGCTGATGGCGCGGGCATGTACCTTCCATGGAGTGAAGGTGTTTCACACTAGAGTGAGGAGTGGTGACATATTAGCAAGATCTTAATTTGCATTAGTTTTTTTTTTTGAAGATTAATTTGCATTAGTTATGACAGAGACAGGGAGATGGTTAATTGAGAGTTTCCATTTATGGTTATCACAAGGATATGCATGATAAAACCTCAAAGATATGATCTTCACGCTGAAAACATTAGGTAGAGCCGTACATAGATATAGGCATTATGGTCAAACCGCACATATCTTGTTAACAAATCAGAAAAGAAATACAAAAAATGCAGTATTGTTAATTACTTGAGGTTGTTTTATTTTCTCCTCACGTCTATATATATATATAAAACCAAAACTTTTAGAGCTTCTACAATTTTCCACGTCAGCGTAATATTTAAAAAAAAAAACATAAAAAAAGAAAGCAAAATAAAACTTTTCTAAAACCCAATAAACTTTTCTCCCCCAACGCTTCTTCCTCAGTCCCACGAAACCCGATAAACTTTTCTCCCCCAACTCTCCTTCCTCAGTCCCACAGCAAAACCCACCTTCCATCCAAAGACACACCACTTCTTCCATCAAAAACACAATTTCCTCAATCAAATCCCACCATACCCACCATACCCACAAACCAATAAAGATCTCCTTCCTTAGACCCACGGCAAAGCCCTCCTTCCATCCAAAGAACACCACTTCTACCACCAAAAACACAGATTCCTCAATCAAAACCACCATACCCACAAACCAACAGAGATTGTTTTTGGCCAATCCCCTTCTACTCCCTCCAAAATGCAGACCCACCCACAACCGCAAACCACAAACCACCGCAGACCCACCAACAACCGCAAGCCACAAACCACCGACATGCAACCTCAACAACCCACAAACGCCGCTGAGAACAACGCACCCCAACCCAACCCATTGAAACCGGCCCGTCAACTATGTCGGTCGGCGATACACCATCACACCCAACCCACCCGTCGAAACCGGCCCAAAGGTAACCAAGTTTGGTTAGAAATTAGTGTTTTTTCATTTATTTTTGTAGATAAGTTTTGGTAATCAAATTTGTTTAGAAATCTGTAACTATAAACAAATTTAATTAGGACACTATGACCAAAAATATATAACCGTACTCATAATATATTTCATTATTTAGTTATATATATTATGCGTTATACTAAATGGTTGATTTTCATGTTGGTATTTCTCTTCCATTCTCTGATGAATATATACTCTACCCCTCTTCACTCAGTTTTCTCCCCCACAACCCTGTCGGCACCTGGGTTTCTACCACCGGGTTTGTCGTTGGGTTTCTACCCCTATCGAATTTTTATTTTTATTTTTGGTAGCTAATTTGAGTTTGGGATGAGTTTGTAGAGAAATTCAAGTTTGGGTTGGAGAATATCTGCTTATTCATGGCTGTATTTTGCTTGAAATCAGAGAAGCACCCAACACCCGAGGCAGAACAATCCCATTTGAATGGTTGCCTTAGTCCCTACCGTTAAGCATCTGTGGCAGAGGGTATGTCTACCTTTTCAGTTGTCATCATTGGCCACTTGGCCTCACCAGGTTTATCTCTATCTCTCTTCAAATTTAGACTCTCTGTTCTATAAATTTTTTCCCTTTACAAGATATATTTTTATGGTGGAATGCTTGTGATTAAGATGACTGATATTTAGGTAATTGTTATCTAAAGCTTGGTTTTATGTTTAGTTTAATTGTTTCATCTCAAGACTTTCATTGTTTTTATTACTTCTTTATTTGATTTTAAGAGTAGCATCTACATTTTTTAGGGGTGGAAGCTAAGTTCCATAGCTATCAGCCTACTACTGACTTTTATTTTTTGCTTTCTGCCATGCACATCGAAGGACCAAGTCCATAGAGTTTAGAAGCTATCTACAAATTCCAGCAATGGCAAAGTGCATAAGTGAAAAGGTAGAGCTATGTTTTTACTTCTTCCATATCTATTTTTGAAGTATATTTTTTCATTGTTACCAGGAAAAGGATTAAGAAGGTTACTTATTGATAAAAATAAATAAATGACTAACAGGGTTGAAGGGGTGATTGATACATGATTGCATGTCATAACACTAAAGATATGGCCCTAGGTAGTACATTGGAGAATTTAAAATCCATTGTATAATATTTATTTGCAATTGAATGTCCAAGCAATTTGATTACATATAAAAAAAATTGAAAATTATACCCTCTCATTAGGCCTATTAAAGGAACCATTTTATTTTTCTTAAATGGGTATTTCTATTTTGTTTCAGTGTTATTGTTGCAAACTTAAAACTGCTGGTATGGTTGCACATTGTGTTCAGAACAGTATTACTCCAAAAGCATTACCAGTAAAGTTTTTAATTTCTTTTTAAAACTCTCTCCATTGTTTCTTCAAACATTCTATCTCTACAGCTCTGCCCTTATTATGAATGCTCCTCTGCAGACTTCATTCAAAATACAAAACAGCAAACATTAGGTGTAGAGAGAGAAATCTGAGGGATTTTTCCATTGTCAGCCAGTTTCCCTCCGCTTTCTGGCTTCAAGCCACCATTATACCTCCAGAAACATTACTGGTAAAGTTTTTAATTTTGTTTTAAAAAGTTGCTGGTAAAAATATGATTTAGGTTTTGGTATTTCAATTTAGGGTTTAGATTTGTGTTTCTTTTGGTAGATTAGCCTAGGAGCATTAGTTTGTATGATAAATCTTCAATAGCTTACGATCTTCAAAAACTGAAAATCTTTTTTATTATATTAGTTGGTTTCTCAATTCTAAGAAACTCTTTTTTTCCCTTTGGTTTCTCAACTCCCCTAAAAGTGTTCAAAGAAATGCTTGAATAGAACTTTTCATCACCATATTTGATTGGATTGGTGTTGATTGCTTGCTTTCTAATTTTTTGGGGTGCATATACTTTAAATTTGTAGAATTTTAGTGTTTTGACTATTTTCAGTTCAACTAAACTAAGGAGGTTGTAATCAGATTATAACATATAATTTAGCAAATATAAATATTCATTAGGTTAGTTGTAATAAGATATAATATATAGTTAAGCAACTAAGAGATCAATTTAGTCCAGTAATTAAAGATTAAATGCAAATCATATTCATTTTAAAATATAATGTTATAGCGGCAATATAACCCATGCATTACAAGGTTTGTCACATTTTACACTTAGAAAAAGTAATGCAGCAAAATGGTTGAAATCCTGACGAATCCAATCAGATGTCCCAAGCTGAAGAAGGCAAAAGAACCTTCACATGGGCCTAATTCTGTCAAAAAATGGAGAAGAAAGCTTACGTTTTTCTTCTGTCTTTTAGTTTCTATTGTTTTGAAATAATATTTAGATCAAAGTTGTGGGCTCCCATTAATTCAACTCATAATTTTTTAGATCAAATTGCTTCCTACTTTAGGATCCCCTCGAATTGATGCAGTATTAAATAATAATTGATTGAGATCAAAGTACAAATCCTTTTACTGTTTATGTGTGTGTGTGTGTTATGTGTATATAATGTATTGTGTAATGCTTGAGTTCTAAAGATCTAAGGTATGTTATTCTAATATGTGAGAGATTTGCCAAGGCCCACTTGGTTTATTATAATTTTGTATAGATTAGAAACCACCAGCTTCATGCTTTAACTTCCTTATTATCTGAATCAGATCAGGTACTGTGTTTATAGCATTTAAATTGCATCTTTAATAGCTCTGGACTCTTACTGTGTTAGTCTTGACTGTTTCATTTGACTTGAATTGTCTTTTGCTTTGCTTTAAATACAAATTTTGTATTTGTAGAACTAATTTTGTAGTCAACATATGATCTCTAAGTTAATTACAGTTTAATTGGATTGTAGTGAAAATTGGAGTTCTTATAAAATAAAAAGAATAGAAGAAGAAAAACATTTTGAATTGGATTATGAAGAAAAACATTTTGAATTGGATTATGCTGAAAAAATTGGTTAGAAATGAGAGATGGACTAGGGATGCAAGGTGCTATTATGATTATCATTTTTTATGTAGTTGAATAATTGAGTGGCAAAAAGATCACACACCTCTTGAAATTCAAATAAGGGTAAGTATGTTATGGAAATATTCTTAGATAAGCACATATTTCTATGATCACGCTATACGGCAGATACATTACAAGACTTTTGTTTTTAAACTATTGATCACTGTGTGTGATAGATCTCTATATTGAATTGGCTTTTACTTGTAATTTCTTCCTTCTAATTTGATATACAATTACATATTAGATGAAAAGGACTGACAGTTTCATTTTTATTGTTTGCTTTATTATTATTATTGTTATTATTACAAGTTCCTCTCAATGCAAAGTTAGCATTGGATTTTGTGGTTGGGAGAGTGGAAAAGAAGACTAGCTGATTGGAAGCATGGTAGACTAAAGGAGTATATTCCATCTCATTCTTTATTTCGATGTCTTTGTGATCTTCTTTCAAAGCAAAGTTGGTAATATCATATTAAATTTGGTACTTTTCTGTAAAGTTTTTTGATTTGTTAGATAGAGAGGTTTTTCTATGCTTTTGTTGGAATTTTGGATTTTAAGTTTTAGTCTTGAAATTCAATCTCAAAGTAAACAAAAATAGAAATACATGTTTGATCTGATTCTCTCTCTTATATACCTACAACTCTTTTTATTGTCTCTTTGGGTTTTTCTTATAATATGTAACATTAGTTACACATTTTTGGATTGGATATTAGCTTTAGGATGTTGATTATAATGACAAAATTTTGTATAACCTTATACACATTCTTATGTAGTGACCACATGGCACTTCTTAAAGCTTTTGAAGGATAGAAGGATGCAAACCATAATCAAAGGAGTCCTTTCACCTTGCAAATGACAGAGGATATGAGAATGCAATTTGTAGATCTATTTAGCATTGACTTTGTAAATAAATTGATGAGTGCTAATGTAAGTTCTTTAAGATTTTCAAATTTTAAGGCATTTGATTTGCTAAAATCTTATAGTTACTAAAAACTTTCCCGTGCATCGCACGGGTTAGCGACTAGTTTTAATATATAGTCATGGAATTGCACTCTTGCGGAGATTTTTACCGAAAGATCAGTTGCTCAACAGTCTCAATCTCTAACATTATTTAAACCCAATATCTTACAACTCAGACAAACAAAAAAAAAAATCACAATACCGTACAAGCAAATTGCGTAAATAATAAATCATTAAAAAAGATTAAAACTACGCTATATAGTCGTTGATCAAGCTCCAGTCTCATATTGAAATAAGAACACACAGACTCATCCCTTCAATGGCTTTGAAAACCATTTCATTATTCACTTCCATCCTTCTTTTCCTTCTACAGGTCTGCTTCTCAGATGAGGAGAACGAGGTCGTTAAATCTTCGTATTGGTTTTTAATTTGACAGTGCATATCCACTCTCCGACATAGACTCCACCACCTTGCCTCGCCATCTCCCTCTCCCTTTCTCCCTCTTTCTTTCTTTCTTTCTCCCTCAGCCCCAAAATTTATTTATTTATTTATTTATTTTTTGGTAATAACAGTTTTACATTTTCTTTTAATTACGAAATAAAAAAAATAGCCCAAACGATGTCATTTTGGTTAGCAAACAACAATAACTAACGGAAGGGTAAAAGAGGACTTAATTGCCAAAATTTGAAACTTAAAGAATTGAAATGACAAAATTAGAACTTAGAAAATTGAAATGACAAAACTGAAACTTAGAAAACTGAAATGACAAAAGTTGAAACTTAGAGAGTTAGTTTTGAATTTTTGCCAAATTTGTTTGTTATTGGAGGGCATTAAGACCATTAACATGAGTCTTTAGACTCATTTTTCAAAAATTCGTTTGTTTATGTTAATATAACAAAAATAATAACTGCAAGGATAGAGTGCTTATTACAAAAGGAATTAGTAAATTTTAAATTAAACGGAGACATTACGTTTTCCATGTACTTAGGGTACATTGGTATACTGAATGTATATTACATTAGGAATATTAATCTTTATTACTGAGAATAAAAGATATTGTAATGGAATAACTATTACTATTCATAAGTTTGGTTGTTACATAAGGAAAGATTGTAAAAGATGATGTATAAGGAAATTTTATATTTTTGGAAATATATTAATTTTAAAATCTATTATATGCACTAAGGAATAGCTATTACATCCATTTTAAAGAGGAATAACTATTCTTCAATTTAAAGAATAGTTATTCCAATGTAATGACTAATCCATGTAATAAAGTTGCAACCAAATGACCGAATTGATATTATACATGAATAATTATTTCATTACAGGACTTATTATAGCGTACCAAACGTACCCTTATAGTTTAGGAGGAACAGTACAATTTATCTGTATATTAATAACTTTTTAATTAAGAAATAAAAACTTAGCAGAATGTTCCAATGTTGACCATGACATTTTTACACGTAATTCTTTTCAAATCCGGTAATATCAAGAAATAAATAAATAAAAATTAAGGAATCATTATTATTATTTTTTTGTTTTGAAAAATGAGTCATTATTTAGAATTATTAGTAGTATTTATAAACCTTAAGAGCATTAGCACTGGGAATTGCAAATGCCAAATGTAAAGAAATTATGACATTTCAACCCCAAAAACCTTAGCATCTGGAATTGTAAAAGCCAACAATTGCAATTTTTTTTTGCAATTGTACTACAGTGCAATTCTATAAACCTTAAGAGCATTAGCACTGGGAATTGCAAATGCCAAATGTAAAGAAAATATGGTATTTCAAGCCCAAAAACCTCAGCATCTCGAATTGTAAAAGCCAACAATTGCAAATTTTTTTGCAATTGTGCTACAGTGCAATTCTACATATAGAATTGCATTGTAGCACAATTGCAAAAGAAAATATTAATATTTTATCTCTATCTCTCTCATCTCTGTCTCTCCATCGCTGAAGCTTCACCAGACCGTAACCCACAGCATAGCCAACCTAGCACCACAGATCAAACACCGAACCACTGCTGTAGCTAGACACTGAACCACTATTGCTACCCAGCAACCCAAGCAAAAAAACCCTGCACCACAACTACGACCCATAACCCACGGCCAAACCAACGGTGACACCCACAACCCACGGCCAAATCGATGGCGACGCCATCGAGCACAGCCAAACCTACAAATCTGATCCCCATAACCAATAAAAACCCACCGGAGCACAACAACCAACAAAAACCCACCAGATCACAACCAACAAAAACCCATATCACGAATTCATGATCCATGACCCACGATCCACAACCGGAGCATAGACCCACGATCTACAACTAGAGCACAGATCGGAGCACAATCAAACCCAGATAAGTAACAGAGAGAGAAGTGAGACAGGAGAGAGAGAGAGAGGAAGGAATGAAAAAAAATGAGAGAGGACGAATAAAAAAAATGTTTTTTATGTTTGCCTTTTGGACTTAAAAAATAATATTTAAAAAAAATGATAAAATAATAGAGTTTTGGGATGCTGGAAGTATTGTAAAATGGTATGGTATAAGTGATAAAGTGATTTTTTGAGATGGTAAAATAAAGTAAAATTGCAATTTTCAGTGTGAATGCTCTAAGAGCATTCACAACAAAGGTTGTAAATGCTATAAATGCCATTTTTTAGCATATGAAACCATAAAATGCTACTCCATCAAACATCCTACATCTTAAAATTTTTGCAATCTTGCTACAGTGCGCTCTCATTCAAAAATGATTTGAATGAGAGCGCACTGTAGCTCAAATCTTATAAAAAAAATAATTTTTTATTGCTCTCTCATCTCTCTCCCTGTACTCTTCTTTCTTTTTCTCTCACTGGTGTTTTCTTCTCTCATTTCTTCTTTCCTTCTCTCACTAGTCTCACTTCTTTTCTCTTTTCTTCTTTCTTTCTCTTTTCTTCATTCACTGGCATCCACAACTAAAAACCATGCTGGTAGTGGTTCGGCGAAATTGTGAAGAAGATGAGGTCGAGTTTGTGGTTTGTGGGTCTCTGCTATTGATTAGGGTGGCTGGGTTGCCGTGGTTCGGCAAGCATGCTAGGTTTGGGTGGGTTTTGTGATTTGATTTTGGGTGAGAAATTTCAAAAATATGCTCTTTCTAATTTTGGGTCTATGATTTCCAACATGGGTTTGTGATTTGTGGTGGTACTAGGTTTGATTGGTGGTTTTGGGTGGTGGGAATCTCGATTTGCAGAGCTTGTGGGTGCCACCGGTGATGGTGGCTATGGCTGTGGTGTGGTGGTTTGTGGTTGGGTTTGTATGGTGGGTTTGTGGTGGTTGTTGGCTGTTGGATGAGGTGGCTATTGGCTGTTGGGTGTGGTGGCTGTTGGGTTTTGTTATACCAGTGGTGGTGGTGATGAATGGATGTGGTAGTGTGGCATCGGCGATTCTGTGAGAAAGAGAGAGACAGAAGAGAGAGATAAAGGAGAGAGGAAAAATAAAAAAATTATTGAAAAATAATAAAGAAACAATATTTAAATGAAATGGTAAAAAAGAAGAAGTTTTTATATAGGATATATTGTAAAGTGGTGTGTTATATGTTATAAAATTGGGTTTTGAGATGGTAAATGCTAAATTTTTTATTTTTATTTTTTTGATAGGAAATACTAAAATTTTATTAACAAAAAGAGTGGTCCAATGCAAGACTGTCCTGAGCACACACGTGCTTTAAGATGTTAGGACATTCCTCCAACTAGGCTATAAAGTCCACAACATCCTTTGCGTGTTGAGCCAACACATGGGCAGGGACATTTCCCTGCCTTTTGGTATGAGAAAACTTCCATTGTCTAAAAGATGAGGCTTGGTTCAAGAGCCCCGCTAACACATTCGCCACTGAAACCGGTGGTGATGCCAGCCCTTGTACTACATTATAAACCTCAAGCGAGTCAGTCTCAAACTCAATGTCTCTAACCTCCACGTCCCTGGCAAAGGTAACACCAGCTTCCAAGGCTTTTGCTTCGGCTTCAATTGCACCTAGGGGATAATTCCACTTCTTACTCAGCGTAATGACCACCGCCCCAGTCTCATCTCTTATAATTACACCCGCACTTGCTTGTTTTCTATTTGAGAAGACGGCACCGTCAGTGTTTACTTTGTAGTGACCACAGCTTGGTGGCTACCATACCACCATGGGAGAAGCTTCAGCCCGATTTCCATAATTTGATTCATTTGCTGCATGAAACTCAACAACCAAGTGCATGGCACCCCTTAATATGGTGCGACTTGCCTGTCCTTTACCACCCAAGCGGATGACATTCCTATTCTTCCAAATACCCCAACATACGGTGATGACCTTCTCAAGCAGCCTAGGACATTTATCTTCCCACCTTAGAAAGTTTTCCACCACATCCAAAAAACTCCATCTCAGAGAGATTTCAAATCGGAAAACCAATTTACTGGTTGTCCAAACCCCTTTGGCATGATCATAGAACTAGAGCAAGTGATTGATCGTCTCTTCCTCCTTTCCGCATAACTCACCCATACAGCTCAGTGCGATTTTCCATTTTGCCAGGTTCATTTTTGTGGTGAGGATGTCCCGACCCGCCCTCCATGCGAAGTGTTTAATTTTCTGTGGAACGTTTAGATGCCATAGAACCTTCCATAATTTTCTGCGAGCCAAGCTGTTTGAGCAATCCCTCATGGCTAATCGTTGCTGCTCCTCCAAAGCCAGTGCATATGCACTTTTTATAGTGAATTTACCGCTTCTATTTTCAACCCAAACTAATCTATCATTTGTGTCATTTGTGCTCAAAGGAATGCTCAGAATAGCCTCCCTGTCCTCGGGTTGAAACTAGCTATTGATCTTGTTCATGTTCCATTCGCCAGATGCTCTGTTAATAAGTTCACAAACCAGAACATTTTCCACATTTGGCCTCACTAGCGTTAACACCTTAAACGAACTTGGCCTGGGAATCCACTTATCATGCCACACGCGGATTCTAGAACCGTTCCCCACTTGCCACCTTAGGCCTCTTCGGACAACCCCTTGAGTCGCCACTAGGCTTTGCCAAGCATACGAAGGCCTTGGACCTAACTTAGCCTCGACAAAACTGCACCAAGGGAAATATTTAGCTTTGTATACTCCGCTAAATAGCGAAGTGGAGTTTGTTTGCAGCCGCCACCCCTGCTTAGCCAAAAGAGCTAGGTTGAAACTTTTTAAATCCCGAAAGCCGAAACCTCCCTTTTCCTTTGGCATGCACATCTTGTCCCAACTTACCCAAGCCAGTTTTTTCTCATTTTTCATCTGCCTCCACCAGAACTCTTTGATCATTCCGGTAAGTTCCTCGCATTATTTACTGGGAAGCAGAAAACAACTTATCGAGTAGGCAGGCACGGCTTGGGCCACTAATTTAATCAGAATCTCCTTTCTAGCGTGTGTGAGTAACTTTTCCTTCCAACCCAAGACTTTGTTTGCCACCTTTTGCTTGAGTTGAGCGAAAGAATTATTCTTAGGCCTCCCCATTAGAGTCGACAAACTGAGATAGGATTCGTGAGGCTTGATAACCTGGGCACCAAACATGGATTTCACTCTCTCCTTTGTTCCCACATCAGTATTTGGGCTGAAAAACAGGGAGGTTTTGCTGCAATTTAATTGTTGACCCAAGGAAAGTTCATAGACTTTGAGAATCCTTTGGATTTCAGTAGGTTCACTCACAGATGCTCTTCCAAACACCAAGCTATCATCGGCAAAAAATAGGTGGGATATTCTAGGCCCTCTAGCTGAAGCAGCCACACCCCTAATAGCTTTCCTTTGGGCAGCGCAGTGGAGAAGAGAAGACAAACCCTCAGCACAAATGATGAAAAGGTAAGGCGATAACGGGTCACCTTGCCTAAGCCCTCAGGTTGGCCGAATTTGGCTGAAAGGTTGTCCATTGATCCGAATAGCATACTTCACCGAAGACATACATCGCATCACAATGCTAATCCATTTCTCATGAAAGCCTAGCTTCCTCATGATCTGTTGCAAACACTCCCATTCGACATGATCGTATGCCTTGCTCATGTCCAAAGTTATTGCCATTTCACCACATTTGCCCTTCTTTTTCTTATTGATATAGTTCATCACCTCACGAGCCACCCAAACATTGTCTATGATGAGACGTTTCGCCACAAAAGCACTTTGATTCTCACTGATAATATCCTGTATCACCGCTTTCATCCTATTTGCAACCACTTTAGATGCAATTTTATAAGCCACATTACATAAAAAAATTGGTCTAAAATCAATAACCTTTTCCGAATTCTTTATTTTAGGAATTAGTACAATGTGAGTGTCATGGAATTTTGGGGGAGCCCTACCGTGATTTAGAAAAGTAAATGCTGTGTGAATGATAATGGATTTAACAGTAGGCCAGAAATGGTGATAAAATAAAAGGGGCATACTGTCCGGGCTGGGGGCCGTTAATGGATGCATTTGCTTTAGAGCTTTTTCCACCTCCACAGCCTGAAAATCTTTTGTGAGAAAGGAGTTCATACGGTCAGTGACTTTTGAGTGCACTGCATCAATCAGCTCTGGCTCCACCCTTGGGCGTGAGGAAGAGAAAAGGTGCTCAAAATACTCAACAAAAGTCTGACCAATTTGATCAGCATCCTCCTGCCATACATTATTAGAATCAAGGACCCTAGTGATAGTGTTTCGCTAATACCGATTCGAGGCTTTTGTGTGGAAAAAGGTAGTGTTCTTGTCTCCAGCCTTTAACCAGTTATTTCGGCTCCTCTGATGCCACATTTTCTCTTCAAGCCAAGCCACCTGTTCAACTCCATTTTCATTTCATGGATTGATTCTAAGTCCATAGCACTGCCATTCATGGATTCAAGAGCCTTGATAAGGATGCTCTAATAACCTAATAAGCCTTATCACCATATAATTTCTACATGGAAAGCATACTTATGATAGAGTCATTGGTGCTATAAAATTTTAGCTATATGGAAGGAGGACCCATTGATTTTGGCTGACTATTATTTAATAGACTCAGAAAGTGCATTTGACTTACAAAGCACTATTATACTAGTATTTAGTATTTTTGTTTTTTTAAGTAAATGGTTAAGGGTCTATCAACTTGTTGTGGACATGAGATGTATATTATCAAACCAAAAGGGTCTTACACTGTTTTACTTCCATAGAGAGACCAGAGCAAGAAAGATAGAGAGAGAGTTTACCCAAAAAGAAACGCTGAAAAAGGGTTCGAGAGAGAGAGAGGTTTATTATAATAATAATACCCATCCATCAATCAAAATAATTAGAAAAGAAAAGGCTTTTCTGTTCTGTTGGGAAGAAAAAAGCTAAAGACAAAATAGACAGTAGAGAGAGAACAATTCAACAGAGGAGAGAGAGAGAGAGAGAGAGAGAGAGAGAGAGAGTCTTTCACTAAAATGCTAAAAAGATTTCTGTTTTGTGGGGTTGAATCCCTTCAGTCTTTTCTGGCCATCGCCATCTTTGTCCGTTTTGTACGGCCTTTAGTTAGTGCGCGTTTAATTACTCATTAAAAAGTTTGTTTATTTTATTATTTAATTTATTATTATTATTATTTATAAATTTTATTGTACTTTTTAATATTATTTATAAATTTATTATATTATTTTAATTAATTTTTATATTTATTTATAATATTTTTAGTAATAAATTTTTAATTTTAACAAAATAAACATATCTCGAAACAGACGCTTACTCTCTCTCTCTCTCTCTCTCCACTTTATCAGTGCCTTCTTTTGATCTCTCTCTCTTTTTCTCAAAGTCTCTTGCTTATGTATTTTGTGAACTGGGTTTGGTGAAAAGGACTTGGAAAACCGAGTCTCAACATTCAAAATTGAAACTTTGTTCTGTGATCTGTATTTCTCATCTGGGTCTTTTCGTAGAGTTGTTGGTTCACAATGACTGTGGAGGACCAAAGGGTAAAGACGTGAGTCATTAGGATTTGGATAGGGGCAATTACACTACAGCAACTCACATTAATTTTTACTACTTTTATTTTTTAACTTAAATTTTTTAACCTTTTCAACTTCTTTTTTATTTTTTTATTTAATAGTTGAGATTGAATTTTTTTTTTTTTTATAACTTTCAATCTGTACCGAGTATTGCTATTAGAGCATTCTCATTGACTGTTCTATATGCCAAAAGATGCTTTTTTTTAGCATTTTTGCCTCAAAAGCTTGCTCCATCAAGAGTTTCAAATGCTAGAATTTTTGGTATTGGTGAACAGTGCGGTCTCATATGAGACTGCACTGTTCACTCATTGTAAAATTTATATTGTTTTTTTATTCGAGTCCAGCTCCCTTTTTTTTTTTTTTTTTTTTTTTTTTCTCATTTCTCTGCTCTCTCTCCTGTCTCACCATTTCTTTGCTCTCTCTGTCTCTCTTCCTCTGCTCTGCATCCAAACCAATGGTTGACTGTCAATGATCGCCCAAATCACAAACCCCAAATCAGCCACCGACCATCACCGCGGTGGCCCAAGGCGAGCAAACCGTGGCGGCCCACGGTGAGTAACGGCCCCATGGCCACTATCGATCTGAACCAACCCACAGCCACACACGCGATCTGAAGCCATCCACGGCAATCCACGGTGATCTGAACCCACCCACAGCCACCCATTGCAATCTGAACTCCACCCACGGCGAGCCACGACCACCACCGGCCTACGGCAATCTGAAGCCCACAAGCCGATCTTCAGAGAGAGGAGAAGCTTTCACTGCTAGTGGGTTTGCTGGTGGTGGCGAGGGTGGAGGTTTTTTTTTTTCTTTTTCTGCTGTGGTTGGTGGTGGTGAGTGGATTTGGTGGTTGTGGGTGGATGTGGACGTGGATGTGGAGGTTTCTACTGTGATTTTTGTTTTTTTTTTTTTGTTAGTGGTGGTTGTGGTATGGGTGGTGGGTTTTTGGTGGGTGGTTGGTAGTGTGGTGCCGGCGGTGCTGTGAGAAAGAGAGACAGAGGAGAGAGAGAGGAAAAATAAAAAAAAATTATTGAAAAATAATCAAGAAACATTATTTAAATGAAATAGTAAAAAAATTAGAAATTTTGATATAGGTTGTATTGAAAAATGAGATGTTATATGTTATAAATTTGAGTTTTGAGATGGTAAATGTGAATTTTTTTGTAAGTTCTGATGAGAATACTCTTATATGAGGTGAATCTGAGTCATTATGACAAGTTTCCGGTAAAGAGAGAACAATTCAACAGAGAAGAGAGAGAGAGAGAAAGTCTTTCGCTAAAATACTAAAAAGATTTCTGTTTTCTTGGTTTGAATCCCTTCAATCTGTTCTGGCCATCCCATCATTGCCCATTTTGTACGGCCTTACTTACTTCTCAACGTCTTTTTTTTTTTGAGAAACTCTACGTTGTATTTACACGTATAATAATGTCGTATTTTAAATTTATTAATATTAATATTATTATCTTAAATAAAAATAGTTTTTATATAATATTTTTAGAAATATTAATCATATAAGTTTCTTTAATATAAATATTAATGTACAACTATATATAATTAATATATTTACTCCCTTGGCTAATTTAAGGAATTAATATTTTACTTTGATATAAATACAAATTTTGTTGAAATATAAGCATAAATAAAAAAGAATCTTTAAGGAGTAAAGTACATGGCAAAATCATATACTCTTTCAGTGTCTACTTTTATATATAAATATGTAATTTATGAGTATGAATTTAGTAAGGATGAGGGGTAAAACGTATGTTTTATATCATCCAATAAAAAATTGTGACATCATTATTTTATTTAAAATTCAATACTTCCTACCACATGTAATAACATCTAAATAAACTTCCAATTTGGTTAGATTTATATATAAGTGTTAAAATTGATTGAGTATGATTGTATTTATTCTTAAATATGTGATAAGATGATGTGAAATAGTGAAATTAGAGAGATAAAATATGAGTATTATACACATCGTTATAGAATTTAATCTCATAATATATATATATATATATATATGTATGTATATATCGAATATTGATTTCTGCTTGCACTTGTCTCTCAACTCGCTTGCATTTGTCTCTCAATGTCACCATATTCTTTCATTTAGCCGCGTTTTGTATTTATCAATTTTCCTAGATGAGAATGACATGTGAGCTGGGACCCACTCTTGTGCATCGGTTATATTAGGCCTCCACTCCACTACATGTGATGGATGACTCAAGTGCTACATGCAAGACGCATTTCTCACCAGACTCGGATAATCGGTTATTCACAGCAGAGCAGCCTGAGCTAGACAGCTAGTCTTGCTTGTTATGCACTGAGTATCTCTCTCTCTCTCTCTCTCTCTCTCTCAATCACTATGGTGTTTATAACTTGGGAGACCCAAAATTCTTATTTTCATGCTAATTTTCCTCCATGGTTTTAGGCACTTTTTGGTTTTTGAAATGAGAGAAAATGGATTTTTGAATGAATGAAATTTAACTAGTTATTAAATAAGATTAAGATGATTTAGACAATATTTAAGGTTAAGGGAAAAGGGAGATGGGAGTAGAGGTAATAATATCATATAGCTGGGACTGAAACCATAAGCTTAAGCTTTTAGATGAAGCAGTCTTCCTAAGATGTTATATCCTCAACACAAAAGAATTTGATGCTTGATGGCACTGATTTTGTTCACAAGTTTTTGGTCAATGTAAGCAAATAGTGAAATGGCCAACCCATACAGATATCCAAAGAGTGTGCCAATGTATGACCACATTGATACGATTTTTTTTTTTGTGTGTGTGTGTGGAAAAAGTATTTCTAGTGTAGTAGTATGGTGTCTTAGAAATAGTCAGGCAAATCTTAAGTCTCTGTTTTGTTTCCCCATTTGAATATCTCCTGCAGTTCATGATGCAAGCATTATTTTTATGAGTATCTAAAAATTTATGTGCAATCTCAGTCTGGAAAATAAGACCCAGAAAGTGGACTCAGTTTTGGCTTCAATGGAAACTTTGCTTTTTGAATATTATTATTGAATCTTTAAGGAGTTTTCTCATATATGTGAAATGGATATGCTACTGAACCTGATGTATTGATATTTTTACTTCTTGTTTTCTCTTGTTGAGAGAAACAAATGCATTGTGGTTTCCATTTCAGACCCTTCATTTATATCTAGTTTTGATTTTATGCCTATAGAACTTGTAAGCTTAGTTGGGCCTGCTTTACCAGCCCTCTTTCTGGAGCTGGAAATTGAATTTCTGCATATAGTACCTGTGCTTGAATTTCAATGTAATCTGTAACTTCCGGTGGCTAGTTGTGTTATGTTGTAGGTAGATGTGATACATGTAAATTCTGCTTGGTATGGTTGTATCAAAGGCCATAAATCCTCACATTCATGTTTCCAATGTTTGGGTCTGGGCATTAGGGAATCCAACACGCACTGCATAATAGGGTGTCTTAAGCTATAAAAAGCATTCAAATGTCTTTATCATACTAGAGAATTACACCCATATCTGCATAATTATTTGCATGTCATTTATGCTTTCATTAGCTTTGTGAAATTTTTTAAAGATTTTAAGAGTTATCCTTTGTCCTTATTTTGCTTTTCTTATTGTCTGATTTGTTAATGTCCTTGCAGGTTACCAAATTGAGTTGCAAAAATGGCAGATGGGCCACAACTTCCATCTGTAATTCAGAAGATAAGAGTGCAACCTTACCTCTCCATCAGGCACTTTCCTAACCGTCAAGCCTGGACTTCAAGCTTGCAAAACATTCCCAGTGCTGGTGGATATGCGATCGACAGATTGCACAAAACATTGCTCCCAGCAAATGCTGGCTCTGCCTCCTATCTTGCTTCACCTCTGCTACCAGTATTTGTAAGAGCTCCACTGGAAAAGCATAAGTCTGCTTCTCCATCTCGTATAACTGGGGCATCATTCCATGTTCTTTTTGGGGTGCTAACTGCTCCAATTGGGAGAGTGAAACTCCTGATCCAGTGCCAAGATGAGATGATCAAGTCAGGTAGACTACCTAAGCCTTATACGGGAATTGTGAACTGCTTCGCCAGAACAATCAGTAATGAAGGCTTCATATCCCTTTGGAGAGGCTACATCCCTAGTGCCATCGGCGACGTTTCCTTTAGAGTAAATTTTCAGCAATTTTTTCTTTTGTAACTTATTGTCCATTAACTGGGCTTCTTAAACTTGATTTTGACCATTAGAAATTTGTAGATGTTTTTGTTGTTTATTTCTTCTTTGTCTCATCTTAATCTTGTTTATTAAATCCACAGTATTTATATGTACAACAGGTAATAAACTTTGGCCTTAGCAACTATTTTCTGACTTTAACCAATTCCAAGAAAGACAAAGATGGCTACTGGAAATGGTTACTCGGAGGCTTGGCAGTAAGAAATTTTGCAACTCATTTTGTTGTTTATCCCCTGGATTATGCCCAGACTCGCCTAGCCAATGATATCAAGACAAGCAATAATATTGAAGAAAGGCAATTCAAAGGTTTGATTGATGTCTACAAAAAAACTATAAGATCAGATGGCATTGCTGGACTGTACCGTGGATTTGCTATCTCATGTTGTAAAAACTTATTAAGTAATGGGGTCTACTTGGGCATACATGTTATCTTTATGTTACTCAGGCACCGGTCGCAGGTCAGTGCAAACATGAGAATTTAGTGTCATTGGGGTTATTTCCTTGATGACATTCATAACGCCTATACCCAGCATGCATTGCTTTTTTACAAACAAGGTCACCCTCGATTTATTTTTTCCAAGTGTTTCTTGACAAATTCCTTTCGCTCTCTCTTTTGTTTTTGGTTACATTTGGCTTCCCCAATATTTTTAATTTTAATTGTCTAAGTGGCATCTTCATTTAATGTAATTCAGAGATTTTTTTTAAAGGTTTTGCTATTGCTGATAAGTGCGAAATAGCAATCCATTAATGATACAGAATTATGTTGAATTTCACTTGCTGTTTTTGCAGGAAAACTTATTTGCATCACCAGTAATGGTAGTGGGAGTTGCAGTTTGTCAAACGATGGCAACTTACCCATTGGACACTGTACAAAGGAGGATGATGATGACCTCTGGAGAAGTTGTTAAGTATCAGAGTTCAATACATGCATTTGCAGAGATTATCAGGAGTGAGGGTGTTAAGTCCCTTTATAAGGGTGGAGGTGCATGCATCCTCGAAACATTAACTTTAGCTGCTATTTTGACTGTTTGTTTCACAAGAGTGCAGGATTATTTGTCCACAAACAAGTCTAATTCTGCTGCTGATGGTGTGTCTGCAAAGAGGAATGGATCGGCTGGTGGTGGTCAATCTGCATCAACTCTCACCATTAAATGGACATATGGTAAGGACTAGGGGCAACAGTGGGGAAGGCCCACGCAGAAATTTCTCTTCTGAGGGGAACAATGATTTAGATTTTCTTTACAATTAGAGTTCAGTTGACAGTCTGAGAAAGGTCTTCTGTAATATAATATTGCAGGGAGTAAAACAATAGTTCTTAGGTTTATGAGTGTGGGCATAACCTCTTCCCCGTAGTAAACAAATGAGTTTGTATTGTGCTGACTTTTAAAATTTGGATACTCAAATTACCACCAGTTGAAATCAATACATCTACTGGAAGCTTAATAGCATTAGATCGTCTAATACATTGTCTTTCGTATCGAAATATTTTTCTTCGTCAATGATCTGTTACATCTTTTGAGTACTTGCATCTGAGTGTGTGAATGAGAATTGATGCTCACATGAGAAACTTTTAGCATGTGCATTCCCTCTATAGCAATATCATTTGTTATTAACTAAAATGTGTGGGATTTTATTTTTGATGAGTGCTCTTTCACTGATTTACACATTTAAAGTCGGTGCAGAATGAGTCTTGAAAGAAGTATATTGAACTTTAAGACTAGTTTACTAGTTTTAAACTTCATTTGGGTCACTGGGTACAGGATTTCATTACATTTGGCAACTTGAAGTGATTCACAACCTCTGTGAGGAATGATTTTGCCTGCAAGTGTTCTAGCACTACCTAAATTTATCAATTTTGAAAGTTTCTTCTTGATTGGTGTTGACAGAAATGTGATATTGAAAATTGCAATGATTTCTTATTGGTGTGAGAATCTGCCATTGCATATGGCTCTGCTTAGGAGAGTTAGGATTAGTTCCACACTTCGACGGTTAATTAATACACAGATCATTAGAGAACTTTTATTGCTATAAAGCATGTTTTTTTATTGTGCTTTGGATCATTAGAGAACTTATACAGCCACCCGCACAGCCACGTTCCAACCCACACAGCCAACATCAAACTCACACAATCACATTCTGACCCACACAACCAACATCACAGCCAAAACCCATACATCCACCACCATCAAACCACAACAACCCGCAACCAAAATTCCCAACCACGCTAAACCCACACATCCCACAGGCCACAACCCACGCACATCAAACCCATGCCCACCCCATAAAACCCACGCCTACCACAACCCACACCATCACGACCAAGCCACCACCCCATGGGCCATGACCCATTGGCAGTGGCAGTTCCATGAATTTTTTTGAGAATGATCATTAAGAAACTTAAATTATACAAAATTTAATAAAAAGATAACTTCATACGTTGAGAAAAGAAACACACACATACACATACATACACATAAAATCTTACAATTTTCTTCTACAAATTTTTTTTATTTTGAAATCATTACATGATAATCTCATTATCAGTGTTGCAAGCTACATCTCTTCAAAAGTTTAGTTAAATAAAATTTTTCTTGGAATTTTTTCTTTCTATTTGTAAGGACCTAATATATTGTTAAGGAGACCAAAGTTTAAGAACAAAATTTGGCTACAAATTTAGTTGCAGTCACTCTCACTAAAAGAATTAATATTGTTATATATTTTGAAAATCTAATAGATGAATTGCATATTCTCTATGTTCTTAAAACACTTCAAAATTTCATGCCAATCGGATGTTATTTACCATTCGATTTATAAAATTATTTTTTATGTATAATTTTAGACTACAAAAACTCGAAATTTAAATATATGATTGACGACATAACTATTAATTTTTTTATCTTTTTGAAATTTTGCAAGTATGGAGGATTTAAGAAGAAAATGAAATTAAATGGTGGATTTGTTAAAATTTACATTCAATAAAAAAATATTGAATAGAATTGTAGCCTTAGTCTACAACCAAGTTTGTTGCCAAATTTTGTCCCAAATTTAATTATGTTGGACTTAAAAAGAATTTAGGGTGGTCACAAAGAAATTGGTTCAATTCATAGCGCAAAACAGTACCACAACATCGTTTAATTCCATGCTTTTATCAGATTATTGCTACAATGGGACAACTTGGATTGGTTATGATGATGTCCAAAGTATTTATACAAAGGTCACATATGCTAAGGGAAAGGGGTTGCTTGGTTACTTTTCGTGGCAGATTGACCTTGATTACAATCGGACTCTTTCCAAATTAAACAGGTTAAAACTTATGAATTTATCATTTTCTAATATTTTTGTGTTAGTTTCTAGATTCTTAGACTGTTTGCTATAATGATAATTTTCAATTTGAAGCAAGAATGAAATTATGATAAAAGAAAAGAAGTTAGGGTTTCAACCAATGTTTTTGTGGTGGGCCAAAATTGGATAAGCAAGATTTCAACCTCATACAATTAATTTATAGAGATGAGATGTCAATCAACCTTGTTTACCATTTTTTAACAACTCTGTGAAGTGAGCCAAAGGCCTTGTAGCTGAATTGACACCTCTTCATTCCTTGAGGATCTAGGGGGGAAATGGTTCAAACTGCAAGGTTAGCAGCATGTTATAATTATCTTTAAAAAAAAAAAAAAAAAAACTCTATGAAGTGATGTTGGAATGTATGTTTGATATATATAAGTCCGGCAAAATAAAACAACTTATCTCTGGGATTAATACAACAATGCTTCTCGGTTTGAGGCCGAGGTGTATGTTAATACTTGTTCTTGAACTACAATGCTCTCTCTCTCTCTCTCTCTCTCTGCTTTTTTTCTTGATCCCCTTTCTTGTAGGGATCCCTTTCCTTTATATAATCATTCAAATTGCATCCTGGCCTTCCACTTGGGTGGCCAAGGGTTTTTTTTTTTTTTTTTCCCCAGATACTTGTCTCATCAGGGCCTTACTAGAAGGTTTCTCTGTTAGATTGTGAGATATGATGACACCATTCAAGGGTTATTCTACCATTAATGTGGCTTGCTACGTGGGTGCAAAGTATTGAATGTGGAGGTGATAGATGCCTTATCTGTATCCTTCCTTCACCCACTCAATGACAAATATTCCTTCATTTCCTTGTACACGTGTTTGGTGGTCTTCTTCATGGCCAGACTTTGGCCCTTCTAGGAATGTACCCGTATCCTCGAGTTCCTCGGCCACGCTGATCTTCTCCGGTTTTGTGATTGTGTTATCATATTTGCTCCGAGGCTTCCTTAACAAAACCCTCCAAGGTGTGCCCCTTTTGTCTTGACCTCTTCTCTTTTATTCTTGTCCTTGGTTTGCATGCTCTTGTCCTCAGTTTCCTGTCCTCCCACAATTTCTTAAGCTTTGTATTTGAATTTATGGTCTTGTGGATTTAATTTGGTGATTAATTATGAGACCCGTTACAAGAGTATAGCTTAATAATATATTCGATAGAATTGTTTGAACTTGTTTCTTTTTTGTTTTTACTTTTATTTTAGCAAAAATATGTCAGAAATATATCTTCTTACATTTGTTTAACTTCACAATTTTACATCAATGTTCATTATTGATATGAGAATGTCTACATTTTAAGACATACAATTGACTTTAAAAAAAAAAAAAAACAAGTGTTAGGGATAATAAAAGCCCAAATATATAACATGTTTTGAAAAATAATTTACTATAAAATATAAGGATTACATAGCGTTAAATGAATCTGATCTAACAACTATCTATATAACTATATGTAAGTGTATCACAATGATAGGCTGACAGATTCATTATTCTTTTCAAAAATATATTTTTTATTTATTTAAAAAAAAATTTCTTGTCGATTACTTGTGGTTGTACTTTTCGGGTTTTCAAGGATTTTACCAAGAGATTATTCGTTTCTCAACAACCTCAAAATTGAAACTGCTTTTGACTTTAAAACCCAATATATCCTATATGCAAGTTGCAAATACAATATTCCTCCTGTTCCTTCTTCAACCCTTTTCACACACCTCTTTTGCGCCTTTGCTTATCTTTGATCCCACCTCCTACCAAGTTAACATTTCCTCCTCAGACATAATCCAATTCTCAGCTTTCACCAAAACCGTGCAGCAAAAAAACCCATCTGTTAAAACCCTCTTATCCATCGGTGGAGGAGACTCAAATCCTTCAACTTTTTCTTCCATGGCTAGCCAAGCCAGTACCCCAAAAACATTCATTGATTCCTCAATAACAATAGCCAGGTCTTATAACTTTATGGCCTTGACTTAGACTGGGAATTCTCATCAACAGCCACAGACAACATGGATTGGTTTTGGGAGGACTAATGTGAGTTATTGCGTCTACCTATTCCACCTTTTCATACACTATTGTTTATCAAAAAAACTTTTCATACACCATTTACCGACCATATGTCATGGTCGTAACAAAAATTGTGGCACAAAAACAGTCTTCTGACCAGTTAGCCCGACCACTCAATGACATGTGCAATAAAGGGCACGTGAAGAAGACAGCATCAATTTTTTCTGAGCTCTACTCAGCTTTCTAGGATAATTGGAACACCTATGTCACCTACTCTCCACCAACTTGGAGCACCAGTCGACAAAACTCATTCAAATCTCACAAATTGCACATCCGTATCATTTGACTGAAAAATTAAAGGAAAATTTTAAAAAGTTGTACTTTCAATTTTATTTTAAAAACTTTACAAATTGATTTATCAGCTACGGATCACATTGATATTAGAATAATTTTTTTTTTTAACTTTCTATTTTACTTGATTGATGTTATAGTTATTAAAAATTTTATTTTTTATATAAGATTTATAAATTGTTGTACCAATTTTTAAGCATAAAACAAAAAATGATTAAGAAATTTATTTATTATGTTGTTGATATTAAACCAATCATATTTATTAATAGTTAGTTTATGAGTTTTCTGTAATTTTGAGTTGTCTCCCCTCTTCTTTCAATTGACACAGTCAACACATAGGCTCTGTGGCCTCAGCTTCTGCTTATCTCAGGCAGCGACAGCCCCCACCTCCACAGCCACAACATGAATTTACAAACTAATGTATCAATTTTTAAACAAAACATAAAAAGTATTTACGAAATTTGTTTATGAATACGACACCGATTACGTTTATTGTCACATCAATTTTTTAGTATCTTGTATTAAAATTAGTAGTATATTTAGTATTTTGCTACCTAGAAGTATAGGCCTTATAAGAGAGTTGTTATTAAAGAGTTGTAAAGAATATCATCCTTCATCAAGAGAGTGATGCTAGTGATACTAAATAAGTAAATATTTTATTACATTAGTGTTACAAATTTCAAGTGTCAAATTTTAGTTAGAAGACAAAAATTAGTATAAAATAAAATTATTTCTTATACTGTTGATGTGCCATCACTCATAATCAATGTCGGATAAGTTCATAGGTATTTTGTAGCCTTAACATTTTCTCTATCAAAACTTTTTTTTTTCATTTTTGATAATTCCATAATTACAAGAAGGAATCAAGAAAAAAAGAAGTCATATTCCAAAATACAACTTTTAATGTTTAGCATATGTAGCCAAAGCATAGGATGCCAAGCACCATTCTTCAAGGGCACTCATTACTTTATTATCGTTAGTGTAAATCGTGTGAATACATCATCTATTATACGTATTAAATATGGAAAAGCTTTTTTTTTTGGTGAAGAATATGGAAAAGCTTAAAAATGTGAATATTGTGTATATAGTTTACATTAATAAAGAATATTTTCTCATTCTTCAATGGCCTCCTAAGTCGTCCTAACTTGTCATTCCCTTCCCTCCTTCCTCCGCCCTCTTAAATACCACCTATCAAAGGTACTAACAAAATCCTCTCCTTGCACAAATATACGAATCAGAAACTGTCAATTTGGAGACATTTGTCACATTTCTATGTGAACCTTATATTTGCTCACTCCAGAGGATCAAGTACGCATATATGATGTCCAAAATTATCATGGTTCTTTTCCATATCCTTCTCTATTCAGAGTTGAAGCCTTCAAAAGCAAAAACTTGGATCAAAGCAGGTTACTGGTTCTCCGGCTCTGAGTTTCCAATTTCAGACATAAACTCAGCTCTCTTTACTCATCTTATTTGCGCTTTCGCTGATGTAAACTCTTCCTCCTACGAACTCTCTGTATCGTCCACTGATGAGCAATACTTCTCTGCGTTCACAAACACTGTTAGACAAAAGAACCCATCAGTCAATACCCTTCTTTCCATTGCTGGTGGAAGCGCAAACTATACTCTCCTTTCAAATATGGTCAGCAAGGCTTCTTGCAGGAAATCTTTCATAGACTCTTCAATAAAGATAGCAAGGCTTTATGGCTTCCAAGGCCTAGACCTTTGTTGGGTTTCGGCAAATACGAGCTCTGACATGACCAATATGGGATTACTCTTTCAAGAATGGCGAGCTGCTGTGAATTCTGAGGCAAAAAACTCTAGCAAGAAAGAATTGATTTTGACTGCTGCTGTTCAATACTCACCAGATTTAGATACAGTTTCTTTCCCTGTGGACTCAATTCGGAGTAACTTGAATTGGGTGCATGTTATGGCTTATGACTACTATATGCCCGAGTGGTCAGAATATACAGGTGCTCATGCAGCCTTATATGACCCATCGAGTCAGGTTAACACGGATTACGGTATTGGTGCTTGGATTGGTAAGGGCTTGTCTGCTAGCAAGTTGGTTTTGGGATTGCCTTTCTATGGTTATGCATGGACGCTAAAGAACCCCAAAGACAACGCAATAGGTGCACCAGCAACAGGTCCAGCCATTTCAGCTGATGGCGGAGCCATGAGTTATAAGGAAATCAAGAATTATGTTCAGAGATACGGGGCTGCTATAATGTATAATGCTACTTATGTAGTAAATTACTGCACAGTCGGATCGAGTTGGATTGGTTTTGATGATGTTGAAGTTGTCGGAATTAAGGTTTCTTATGCCAGGGAGAAGAAGCTACTTGGTTACTTTGTGTGGCAAGTCCCATATGATTACAATTGGGTACTTTCTTTAGCAGGTAGGCTGCATTCTTGGTATATTCTATTTCATTATTTTAATTTCACTTGTCAGAAAGATGATCTAATTGAGCACATTTTTAAAGAATCAGATAGTTCCATCATGACATTAATTATGATCATATTAGCCAAAAGAAATTAAGAAACTAAATATTTTGGATGTCCCAAATTGTGTTTAATCGAGGAAGAAAGATTGGCTAGGACAGCATTCTGTTTTCAGTGAAATTGATGTGGCTAATGTCAAATTTTGGCTAAGAATTGTAAGATGTCGATGGCCTCCCCTGTTCAATCATTCATATATTTCTTCTCTCTCTTTTTGTGTGTATGTGTGTGTTGCAAATAATTGAATTTTGGTCGGTTTATCATGTGGAAATCTGTCTCTCTTACTAGCCACTCGTTGTTATAACATTGCACCCAACCCAGGAACTGTCAGGAAGGCCCACATGAGCTTGATTATTTTCCTTCTGTTTGAAAATAAGTCTATGAGCATCAAAGATTTCACAAAATTTTCACACCTTCTCTTCATTGTTGTGGTGGGCTCAAATAAGTTAGAAAGGGTGTAAAGATTTCTTCGGTAGCTGTAGAGCAACTGTCTTCTTAAATGATTTTTTTCCTAACTTGGTAGGCGGTCAAGACCTGGTTTTTCATGCATTTCATCCATTGGCATAGAAATAGATAAAGAATTCATTGCAAGTTATCCCCAAGAGAGAGACCGCAATAGAAAGATGCCACATAATAGACCACAAATGTCGGTTGTCAATTGGCATGACAAATGACATTGATATTTATAAGAAGATTAAATTTATGGCCATTGCATGCTTATGACACTGATTTTTATAAGAAGATTAAGTTATAGGGCATTGATTCTATAGCCTATAAACTATATGAAAACCATTCATCTTTCCAATATGACATTGATATTAAATAAGAAGATTAAATTATCCAGCATTGTATAAAATTTGACAAAATCTGGATGACATTGTTTTAAGATCTTCTAAGACTTATTCATCTCTTGTTAAAGTTAATGAATTGCATTGTCAGCTCAAGAGGAACAAAATAATGGACGACCCAAGTGGCGATTATTAGTGATCGTTTTGACTACAACCGCTACCTTTGCTCTCCTATTATGCCTTTTAGTGTGTTACTTACGGATGAGAATGCTCAAATCTAAAGGTAACTTTTGTTCTACTACATGTGTAACAGTTCCCATCTATAGTTTGAAGAATTACTTATTATTCCCATGATTTAGGAATTAATATTTTTAGGGTTTTCTCTGCCTTTTATTCTTATATTTTCAATATTGGAATGGTGGTTACAGCTAAAAAATTGGAGTCCAAAGTTAATTACATAGCTTCTGCTGGAGATTCAGATAGCAATGTTCCTCATCTGCAAGTCTTTAGTTTAGCTGACATTGAGGCAGCAACAGATAAATTTTCGTTTGAAAATAAACTCGGAGAGGGAGGTTATGGCCCCGTTTTCAAGGTAAAATGTTGTTAGACTAGCTACATTGTGGCATTGCCCCAACCATTATTACAGGGGGCTTCATCTTTTACACTCAAGCAATTGCTTGAAACATGAATCTATCTATAAAACAATTCCCATAGTATATTTTACCATCCAATAGGTTTAGGGACATCACATTTTTTACAATTGTTGACATGGTTGTTGTCATTTGTGTATAATAATAGTGCCATGGGTAGACCTAATAATAGGTTATGTTCGAAGTTGTGAAAATGTTGTGTACTTGCATTACTCTTTTATCAGCATGAGTAGAAAATGTCTTGAAGAATCTTATTAGGTGAAAGATACCAATCATAGGTTTCTTTTTTTGTCAGGGTGTGTTACCAAATGGAAAAGAAATAGCAGTAAAAAAACTTTCAAAAACATCTACGCAAGGATTTGAGGAGTTCAAGAATGAAGTTATGTTTACTGCAAAACTACAACATGTAAATCTTGTGCAAGTTTTGGGATTCTGCATTGAGAGGGATGAACAAATGCTAATCTACGAGTACATGCCAAACAAAAGCTTGGACTTTTACCTCTTTGGTTTGATATCTTTTCTGCTTCCAATTATAGTATTTGAGATATGTTAAACACAATTTTCACATCTTAGTGCTCTATTAGCCCTAGTATGATTGAATAACTGATTGTTCATAATTTAATTTGTCATAGACCCTATTAGACAGTACCTATTGGATTGGAAAAAACGCATTGACATTATTGAAGGGATAACTCAAGGGCTTCTATATCTACAAGAATACTCAAGAATGATAATAATTCACCGAGACTTAAAAGCTAGCAACATTTTATTGGATGAAGAGATGAAGCCCAAGATCTCAGACTTTGGCATGGCTAGAATTTTTAGGAAAGATGAACATGAAGCAAACACGGGCCGGATTGTTGGAACATAGTAAGTACTTTGCTTGATAAAGCTTTATAACCCATGATTTCTTGTTAAGCAATTAACCATGTTTGATAATCCAATAATGCAGTGGTTATATTCCTCCTGAATATGTCCAAAAAGGTGTATACTCCACTAAGTCTGATGTTTATAGTTTTGGAGTTCTACTTCTGCAAATCATAAGTGGCAAGAAGACTTCTTGTTATTATGGCTTGGATGAGAGTCTAAACCTCCTAGAGTATGTAAGTTACTTTAACAATCATTGCTAGAACAAATGTGGATAACAATTGTGAGTTTATTTTCTCTTGCTGAGTATTATTTATGCATTTCAGAATGATGGTTAATGTTCTATATTTCAGGCATATGAGCTATGGAAAGAAGGCAAAGGCATGGAATTTATGGATCCAACTTTAGATGATACAACTTCATCGTGTAAACTAATTCGATGCATGCAAATAGCTCTTTTATGCGTCCAGGAAAACGCAATTGATAGGCTGTCAATGTTGGAAGTTTCCTCAATGCTAAAAAATGAAACTACGTTTGTGACAATTCCCAAAAAGCCTGCTTTTTCAACGAAAAGAGATGAAGGTGAAAAAGAAAACACCAGATTGCAGCTAGAAATTTGTTCGGTTGATGATTCAACAATCTCCCAAGTGATTGCTCGTTAAATATGAAGGCCTTTGTGGAGCATATTATATGTATATAAAGTTCACTAATGGGGGAATGTATTTGGTGCTCAACTTATAACCCATCCTACCATGGAATCAGATACACTAACAATAGTCATTCTATATTATTAAGTCAACGAGCTGTTGTTTTCAATTTATTGTAACTTAACAACTGTTCAATTACAGGCTCTTTGGTTCTCATCATGTCCCAATTTGATGTCTGTCTCATATCTTATTTTATCTCTGATTGTCATGAGTAATCTTCGAGAAGACGAAGAAAGTGCAGAAGAGCAATAAAATACGGAGAAAGACTTAAAATTGTTGTAACTAGTAAGTACCACTATAAACAAACCTAATCGAACTATGTATTAAATGTTTAGGAACTTTATAAAACATAGATTCACCAAACCTTTTTATATATATATATATATATATATTTAAATCAAATATCATATTTACAAGTTATCTAGGGTTCCTGGAACAATGCAATATCTTACATCGGGTAAATTATTAAATCTTAACTCTTTTCCCTCTTACTAAGACTATTGTATGTTCTTGTAAATTGTGGCCAATACCAAGTATATATATAAGTAGTGATTTCAAATCTAGAGGTTAAGTGTACTTTTGCAACTTTATATAAGACTTATAAATTTATTATTATATTTGAGTTTAAATCTTTTGCTAAATAAATATACACAAACATTAAACTGAACATCAATTATTCAAAAACAGTTTAGATCATTTACAACTCTAATTACAATAATTGCATGGTTGAGTTAAATAGATGAATATGTGAAAATATGCAAGCTCTACTACCGATGGGTAATCTAGGCAAGAAATGATATCAGCATTTCATCGTTTAATTAGAAGACTTTTCTTTCCATTCCATTCAAAAATAAAATGTGAAAACAATCTCAGGCAACACATTCCAACAATCCAACCAAGTCTGCCATAAAATAAAAGAAAAAGAAAAGAGAAGTAGTTGTTCACTGTTCAGTGTACGTACAGTTTTCCAATGGCGGACTTGGTTGGATTCTTATAAGAATATTCAAACCACAAAGCTCACACGAATATGGGAAATATTAAAATTTTCATCAATAGAGAAAGTGATAAGCCATTATTATTGATGTCGCGGAAGCCTAAAGAAAGCACACACGATACTCTCTTGATGGAACAGAAACTAAACTGTTAATCCCTGGTAATAAATCTCGAATTCACGAGGGGGTTTCCTGAATCGACATGGAAAAGAAAATTGGAATCCACCAGATAAATAATTTGACAAAAGTATGTGTTTATTGATAATAGTTTGATTTGCCTCTGACTTCTACAAAACATATAAATACTGAGAAAAACATCTAAATTAAAACCCTAATTCGCACTAATTACGCGATTAAGTGACAAAATACCGAAATTTACCAAAAATAGCGAAATTAAGTTAAATGTAGAATCATAAACTACTGACCTTAAGGGTTGTCTCAAAACAGATGAGACCTTATTTTGACTTTTAAATTAAAAGTTATTAAGAAAAAAAAAATTACTATAAATAGCAAAAACACTATTTTCGAGGCCATAAAGGTATTCACCTAAATTTTGGCGATGTTCATGGCATGAGTTTGGATCAAAACGTCGTTTCCTTTAACTTGCCAAATTTCATGCAATTCCGACATTGTCACCTCGATGGCCTCTACTAGCACCCCAATTTGATTTTGCGTTGTGACTTCCTGCAACCCTGCTGCTCCAGGAAGGAATGTGCTGTTTGTTCTACACCACTTATTTTCCAGCTTTTAGATTTTGAAGCTGAGGCTTGCAAAAGTCATCTTACCTTACCAATCAAGTTTTTTGTCAATAGAGACTAGAGAGTGAAGCCACCATCGTCTTAATTTCAGATGTTCTTCCTGTGAAGTGGAACCATAGGTGGAAAGCTCCACAACTTTGTGTACAAGTTTGAAAACCATCATCATCCAAAAAAAAGGGGGGGGGGGGGGGGGTGGGGTGGCGGAGGGGGTGATGGGACTCAATTGAATTAAATTTTGTTACTCTCAATCTTGTAGTTCTTCGAGGAAACTAGGCCTCCACGGATTCTTTGAGGGAATCAACCTCCAATAGCATTTCGAGAATAGCTATTCAACTGTATTATTCATCAATGGAAATCATATTACAATCTGAAGTAAACTTTGTATCCTACTGACTAACTAACAAGGTACAACACATCTCAACCTTAACTAACTAACTAATTAAGTACAACTCTTAATGCATCAATAATTAACCAACTACTCGTAACTAACTCTGTACAAGCATCCCTTGCCTCTCTGCTTCTCTGTATGTACAAGCCTTCTACTGTCCTGCCCAAGCAGCAACACATCAACACACTTCCCTGCACCACACAAGCATCCTTCACTGCACTACCTAGCCATAGCTGCACTATATAGCAATGCACCCCAATTAGAGTCCTAACAGGGGGGTTTAAAACCTATTTGTCTTCGACTTTGACAATAGGGAAAAGAAATTGAACTTAAGGTCAATTTCAAATGAAGAAAATGACAATTTTAAAGCATACGTATCATAACCAAATAGAACTATTACCAAAGCTATATAATGTTTCATTAGTTCAACACTTGGATTAATAATTAATTTAATTTAAATATAAATAAATTAATTGTAGAGTCTATATTTTTAGGTTGGTAAACCCTGATCAAAAGTAATTCATTTATGTTGTTTTTGGTAAGTCTTGAGTGTGTTAAAGGTGTGTTTTATTGTCCAAGACAAAGACCCAAGTTTAGATTAAGAAAGAATCAAGTTTAGAGCAAGAAAACAAAGGTTCTGGTTCCACTTTGACACTAGTTGACACCTGTTTCAATCGATTAAGATTGCGATATCACCAAAAAGCTGAAACGTGAAAAAGCCCATACCCTACTCGTTTAAAGTCTGATTCATGATCTGTTTGTTGTTCTATTTAAAGGATAGCAAAGTTATCCCTAGAGAGGCTTTTCAAAGAGAGAAATCATCTTATATGCGGCTAGGGTTTGTATAAACAAGTTTCTCTTAATCTCACCATACTAGAGACTTTCAAAGTAGACCTGAACCTCCATCTATTCAACCCGTGAGTGTTTAAGAGTGCATAGAAAAAGATCAATACAGTGTTGCTACTATCATAGTGCAGATCTATATGAAGTAATAGAGAATTCAGTTAACCATAATTGCTGATCTAAATCTTTAAGTGGAGATCTTAAAGTCACAAATTGGAGAGTTTGTGTTGCTAGTCTAAATCTTTGAGAGGAAAACAAACACATTTTTCATTAAATAGGAAATGTAATACCATACATATATTTTGAGAAAGTAAAATCTCTCTCTAACTAGATTGTATCTCCTCTTACTAAACTTCCATTCTTCAATCCAAAGAGCATATTCTCAACTAAGTGGGCACCAATTGATGCCATGTAAACCTAATCTCTTTCTCTCTCTCAAATTGCTTGGATCAAAATCCTTCATAATAAAATTTCTTTGGGAGGACCAGTATCTTTTGCAAAGCTCTAATGTGAGTTATTGCGTCTTACCATTCCATCTTTTCATATACTATTGTTTTTGAAAAACACTTTTCATACGGCCACAATAGCCAAATATCAAGTTTTGGAAAAATTTGTGACAAACTAGCACTGTTTCGGAAATATTTAACAATCTACCACTTTTTTAGTACTCGAATTTCACAAAATCGAGTTCTAAATAGTACTCGAGTTCAGTGAACTCGAGTTCCTAGGTGAGTCGCCAACATGTCACTGTTGACCTGGAATTTGAGGAATTAAAAAAACAATGTGGTACTCAATATTGCGGAAATCGAGTACTTCTTTATAGTACTCTAGCTTAACAAAGTCGAGTACTTTGTTGTTGTTGTTGTTGTTGTTGTTGGTTTTTTTTTTTTTTTTTTTTTTTTCCTACTTTTTGTTTTGTACAAAGCTTTTACTTATTTCATCTTCAACTACTTGTGATCGTTGTGTCCACGAAACTAAGTACAATGTCTGGACTTGAAAATTTTCATGTGCAAGTAGCTAGAGTATCAGTTAGCTAAGCACAAAGTAGTCTGGCAGTAACTATTCACTAAAGGTGCCCATGAGATGGTAGGAAGTCAGTAAGATGCAAAATGACCCTTACCTTGGATAACATCTAAACAAAAGACCGGATGGTAGAGGTCTTATTGAGTATACTGTTGTAAAAGTGTAGCACAAAAAAATGATAAGAGTTGGTAATTTGATTTGATGATAACAAAAAAAAAAAAAAATGATAAGTGTTGGTAATTTTATTTGATGTTCATAGTCAGAGATCACCAAAGACATATGGATAGGACCTTTCAATTCATCACTATTAGAAGCCATGATATGACTGCACTTAGCCCTCACTTTCTCTGGGACTTCACTTCTTGCTTACTGCCCGAATGGCCTCCCTTTTTATTTCTTCATCTTTTCCTTTTTTTCTTCCTTTCACACTCTTGACATCAAATCACAATAAATGCAACTCAGCTGCCTTGACTTTGCTTTAGCCACTTTCTTTTTCCTTCAGCTCTCCCTTAGGCCGAATAGCCTTAATGCATCAACCCATTTCTTTTCTTCTTTTTCTCCTTAGCATGTCCAACACACCTAAGCCACTGCCCAAGAAGAAAATAGGATGACTTTTGTGGCTTGTCCAACCACCTCTTTAATAGCGTGTTTTATCAAGTTTGGGTAGACTCACGGTGCTATGATGCCCATAACATGGTAGACACAATGATCATAAGCAGTTGAAGATGAAATAAGTAAAAGTTTTGTACGAAACAAAAAGTAGAAAAGAAAGAAAAGAAAAACAAAGTACTCGACTTTATTATGCTCGAGTACTATAAAGAAGTACTTGATTTCCGCAATATCGAGTACCACATTGTTTTTTTAATTTCTCAAATTTCAGGTCAGCAGTGACATGCTGGTAACTCACCTAGGAATTCGAGTTCACTAAACTCGAGTACTAAAAAAATGATAAGTTGTTAAATATTTCTAAAATAGTACTAGTTTACTACAAATTTTACCAAAAAGTGATATTTAACTATTTTCCCCCTTTTCATATACCATTTACAGTCCATATGCCATGGTCGTAACAAAAATTGTAAACAGACTCTTCTGACCAAGCAGCCGAACCAATCAATGACATGTGCAATAAATGGCATGTGAAGAAGACAGCATCAACTTTTCTAGGATAATTGGAGCACCAATTTCGCCTACTCTCCACCAACCTGGAGCACTAGTGGACAAAACTCATTCAAATCTCACAAAATGCACATCCGTATCATTTGAGTGAAAAATTAAAGGAAAAAAAAAAAAAAAAACGCCGACTTTCAATTTTATTATTAAATTTTTACAAATTGATATATCAACTACGGAATCACATTGAAATTATAAGAAATAACTTTTTTAACTTTCTATTTTACTTAATTGATATTATAGTTATTACAAATTTTATTATATAAAATTCATAAATTGTTGTACCAATTTTCAAATGAAAAAACAAAAAATATTTAAAATATTTATTCATTATGTTGTTAATGTTACACTAATCGTATTTATTAACACGTTAGTTTATAAGTTTCCTATAATTTGAGTGTTCTCCTATCCTTTTAGCTTATTCAATCAACACACTCAACACAAATAGGCGCCAGTAGCCTCTCAACTTCTGCTTCTCTCAATTGGCGATAACCCCCATCTCATGGACAACTAGTGGCAATAAGGCAATGATATAGTGAGTTGTTGTATCATTTAATATTAATTTTAATGCTTGCATTATTTTTTATGTTAGTTTTTATTATAATTTGAAATTTATTAAATATACTTTAGTCTTGTGCAAGCCTTTTAAGAATTCTATATAATTTGAAATTCATCTAATCTCTCTTAGTCTTGACATTTATCAAGATTGTGGTTTGTCTTTGATTAGTCTTATGAGAAAGATTGTGGTTTGTCTTTGTTTTGACTATGTCTCCCTCTTGAGTTTGTGACGTTTAAGAGAGAAAGGAGGTGAGTTGGATTTGTATCCCTTGAAATAATAGTTAAATATTTTAATCGGTTGTGTTAATTTTTTATTCCATTTTATTCTTTTACTAATGAATAGTAATACTTTAGACAAAGAAAGTGATTATTCATTAGCAAACAACTTTTTGAGCTTTAGAGAGGCTGTTAACTCTCTAAAATAGAGAAAATTTTGTATTTACCGATACTGTTGGAGATGCTTGAAAAACAAAAACCAAACCTAAATTATTCATAAATAGTTCAATTCCCTTACAACCCTAATTACAATATCTGCATGGTTGAGTTAAACAGATGAATATATGAAAATATGCATGTCTTGCTACCGATTAGTAATATAGGTACGTTATAATATCAAATTTTGATTGTTTAATTAGAGTACTTTTCTCTCCATTCCATTCAAAAATAAGTGTGAAAAAAATCACTATTTGCATTTGGCATTACATTCTAATTATGATGGTTTTGAAATCTGGACCGAACGGGCCGGTCGAACCGTAGTAATCAGAAACTGTTTACCATTCCGGTTTTTTAAACTACCAAAACCGAAAGTTTTAATTTTTCAATGAACCTTTCGAACCGCGGTCAAACTGTCCAGTTTTCAAAACTGGACACGGTTCTGACAGTCCTCAAAAAAATCACAAAACATTGCCAAATGAATCTCCCAACATTAGATCTCCCAAAAAACAAAACAAAAAAAAAAAGAAAAAAAGAAGAAGAAGAAGAAGATGAATAGATAACTGTGGAGGAGAGAGCACAAATATGCTTCTGGCTTCTGCATATGCATTTGATTCTTCTTTGTTCGTTGAAAAATTGTGAAAGAACAACTTTTGTTTGTTTGAAAATTGTGGAAAAGAGGTTGACAAAGTAGGGAGAGAGAGGCGGAGGCAGTAAGGGAAAGCAAAAAAGAAAAGAAGACAATAATGTCTGTAGGGTTTGAAGTTTGGTATGAACTTTGAAGAACCCAACATAGTTATTGGCCATTGGATTAAAAGCAACGGTCAAAATGGTTTACAGCTAAGCCACTTGATACCTGGATTGGACTTCTTTTTTTTTTTTTTTAAATGGGATTGGACTTCTTTATTTTGATTGTACTTGTACTTAGCCGGAATGGTATACACCTAAGCCACCTTGATATTTGGAATTTTCTAATTGTACTTGCCAATATTAAAGGGTTCACATATATTAATGTGATAATTTTGAAGATATTGTTATATGAGATATGTTATATGTGTTTTTTTTTTTTTTTTTTTTTTTTAAGAGAGAGAAATGTTATAAATTATAACTACAATATTTTTACAACAAGTTTTAAGTGGTAGTTTAGGTTTCACTGAAAATAAAATTAATCATCTTAGATTAAATTTTAATTGAGATTTTTAATTTGTATATATTAATTTTATTTATTTCATATTAATTAATTACTAAATTAATTATGACATCATCACCAGTGCTCTGTCTAATCTAGGCTCGACTTTAAAAACCTTGAACCTCTTCCTTTACCAGTGCTTTGAATGGTCCGAGTCTAAAACCATGCTAATTATCTGGCCAAGTCTTCATAATAATAATAAAAAATAATGAAGTTGTTTAGTGTGATACAATTTTCGAATGGTAGATTTGGTTGGATTCTTATAATAACTAGTTGTAAACTCACGTGATGCGTGAGAATATATAATTATCATGAGATGTGGTATAATATATAATTTATTTTCTAAATTTTATTGTAAATAAATTGTGCTCACTAAAAATTAAACAATTTTTAAAAGTAATTTCTATCTCTCTATTTTTAAAAATATATAATTTTATAATTTTTGGTATTTTTTATTGATATATTATTTACTGAAGTGGTTCATATTCTTCTAACTATTGTTATTATGCATTATATTTTTTCTAATTTATTTTGGTACAACTAACATTTTTAAGTTACAAATTTATTATTTAAATTTCTTATTATTTTCTCTTAAAAAAAAAAATTCTCATTCTTTTAAGAAGATTATCATGATAATTAAAACTTATTATATAATTACAATTGATATTATAACTCATTACAGTTCCATTGCATAGTCACAATTGCAGCTCATTGTATGATTCATTTAAGTAGCATTTTAGCCCATTGATTTAAGTGAGACATATAATCAACAAGATTAATGTCATAGACCTAAAATTTTTCACAATATATTAAATTAACAAATATTCACTTGTTGAACATAGCAACTTAACATGTTTCATACAACACAGAAACTTAAATGTGTGTTATTTGTAGGAATTCAAGAGGTTGATTATTAATTTTCAAGAAATTTTAAAAGTTAGTTGTTTGTGTTGGGTTAATATAGCTTGGCCTCGATTAATTAATTCAATTACCAAAGTTGATTAATTAGGTTAAATTGCATACAAATCGTGGAGGCACAAAAAAATCACCAAATAAACTAAATGCAACGGAAATTAAATTGACACGGTGATTTGTTGACAAATAGGAAAAACCTCTCACAAGGCAAAAATCCTACTAGGTGATTTTAAGGTCACCACTTCTAAGAATCTACTAATCAATAATCAAGCGGTTACAACTTACAAGTATAAGGAATCTTACCACTACCCTACCCTATCCCAAAATACCAACCTACAGTTGAACCCTTGCTTCAATATCCAATTGGACTTGATCTTGTAGTAGTCTTCTTTCCCTTGATGCACAAATCTTCAATTTGTGACTAACTCCAGCAACTTGAATGAATGTTGTTGACTGTGTGAGAGACCGCGCCCCCCACCCCCTTTTTTATGGATGTTGGGCCAAACCCATGTGAATGGGTCAAGTCGTGTTATTACCTCTCAAAATGAAGATTCGACTAGTTATATTTTTCCCTTTAGATTAAGGGTTTTATAATGGAGTCGCCACTTATTTAATTATTAGGATAAATAAGAAAACCAAAATTGAAAAATTCCTCTTTTTATTAATTTTCAATTGAATTTATATTAATCATAAGAGAATACATGGCTTTGGTCCTAGATACAATCTAAGATAAAGTACATAACTTTGTTTCCTAGTTACAATCTAGATATTAAAAATTACAAGGATAAGGAATATGTTAGGCACCCGCCTTCCCCGGTGAAACCGGTTTTCTAGACTATGGTGGCCAACATTCATATTACATCATCCAATATGTTATCAATCAATTTGAATGTTGAATTTGAAGTGTGTGCATGTGATAAACCCTAATTTAATTTATTAAGCATTTCATTTGGATTGAAAAATAAATTCTAGTGAATGTGTGTGGATGGTGATATCTTAGATTCAAGAATTTAAAAGAATTATTAAACAAACATATTTTTTATGTTTTTGATGTGGATTTAATATCAAAACTAGTGTTATGCATGAACATGTGATGAACAACCAAGAACATATAAGAACAATTAAGAACATTCAAACATATTCAAAGGAATTTAAATGATTATTATCATGTTTTAATCTTAAATTCTCATCATGGCAAAAAAAAAAAAAAAAAAAAAAAAAAAAAAACACAATTAGGAAAAGGGATTATATCTTCATGCATGATTCATATGGTGGAGGAGGAGGAGACTCTTGAGGGAGGTCCTAAGGGTGGAAGAAAAGAAGAATTAGGAGAGGAAGAGTGAGTCTCACTCAATACCTTGAGTTTCAAGAAGAACAAGATATAATAAGACAACTTAACTTCCTAGAACTCAAGAGAGGAGAAGAGATGGGGTTTTGGTGTGCTTTGGAATGAAGGAGAGAGAGGGTTTATATAGTACTGGTGGAAGAAATATGAATGGAAGGTCATTTAATGAAGGTTGACAAAAAATCATGAACCTAGACCTCATTTTAGCCTTGGGGAAAATCTGGTGCATTAAATGGAGATATTGGTGGGAGTGAAGAGTAAGCCAAAATTCGGTTTTCCCGTAGCTGTTGTAACAGCTTGTAGAGCCAACTTCGAAAAATCATATTTGAGTCAATTCTGATCGGAATTGTCTCATTCTTGTACTCAAATTGAAGCTCCGGATGTCTAGTTTCTGGGAAAATTAACCTCATTCACAGATTCAAAATATTCTGAGAGATATCGATGAAACGGTGAGCAAATGTTATTTGTTAGAAAATGGTTTCAGCACAATTAACATTAATAGGTCCCAAATTAGCTCCCAATTAACATTAAATGGTTCCAATGACTCCCATTTCAGACTTAATTGGTTCCAAATTTACTCTAATTAAAAGATAATTGTACAAATTACTCATTGAATAATTAATGTTTAACTATTTAATTAATTAGGTGTATGCAACCTCACCATAAAATGTAGTCCTAACCAATCAAATTATGACACATTATTAATCTCAAATTGATTACAATTATAACCAATTAGAATCAATTGTTCATAATCACATATAGTCGGACTCAATTTGTGATAGTGCATCTCGACTATTAAAACTTGATTTGATAACTTTCAATCTGATGGTCCGATTAGAGCTTATGACCAGTCGATTTAATCGTTATAACATCAAGATCATTTTAGTGAAATGAAATTAAGGATCTAGTGACCAGAATCAAGATGCATATTCCCAAGGCAAAATTACATTTTTACTCTTCATGTGAGGTTAAATGCGGTTTGCAAAATGGGGTGTCAACAAAATGCCCCTCATTGGCAGAGCTTGAAAAGTGAATGTCAATGTATGAAAAAGACACCTAACTTTGCAATCAATATTTAACCATGGTGAATGTATGATGCAAGTAGATAAAAATGCGGACGGTCATGTTGTGGATCAAAATGTGGACCGAATCTAGATTGCCTACATACTTCTTGGTGGGAGGATCAGGTCTAAATGTAGTTCATGCATGCAATTTTTTTTTTTTTTTTTTTGAATGAGTACAAAACATGCTTACCCGAAGTTAAGAAAATATGGAGATTCTAGTCATGTGTTTCAGAGGACCAAAGATTCTAGATTTTGGCTTATGTTTTCAGAGGACCAAGGATTTTTTTTTTTTTTTTGGGCTTTGGCTTATGTTTTCAAAGGACCAAAGGTTCTGGATCCTTACTCATGTTTTCAGAGGACTAAGGATTTTTTTTTTTTTTTGGGCTTTGGCTCATATTTTCAAAGGACCTAGGATTTTTTGGGCTTTGGCTCATGTTTTCAGAAGACCAAAGGTTCTAGATCTTGGCTCATGTTTTCAGAGGACCAAGGGTTTTTTGGGCTTTGGCTTATGTTTTCAGAGGACCAAACGTTCTGGATCCTGTCTCATGTTTTCAGGGGATCAAGGATTTTTTTTTTTTTTTTTTGGGCTTTGGCTCATGTTTTCAGAGGACCAAAGTTTTGGATCGTGGCTCATGTTTTCAGAGGACCTAGGATTTTTGGGCTTTGGCTTATAATTTTTAAAGAACCAAAGGTTTTGGATCTTGGCTCATGTTTTTAGAGGACCAAGGGTTTTTTGGGGTTTGGCTCATGTTTTCAAAGGACCAAAGGTTCTGGATCCTGGCTCATGTTTTCAGAGGACCAAGGATTTTTGGGCTTTGGCTCATTTTTCTAGAGGACCAAAGGTTCTGGATCTTGGCTCATGTTTTTAGAGTACCAAGAGTTTTTTGGGGTTTGGCTTATGTTTTTAGAGGACCAAAGGTTTTGGATCTTAGCTCATGTTTTCAAAGGACCAAGGGTTTTTGGGCTTTAGCTCATGTTTTTAGAGGACTAAAGGTTTTGGATCCTGGCTTATGTTTTCAGAGGACTTAGGATTTTGGATCTTGGCTCATGTTTTCAGAGGACCAAGGGTTTTTGGGCTTTGGCCCATGTTTTCAGAGGACCAAAGGTTCTAGATCCTGGCTCATGTTTTCATAGGATCAAGGGTTTTTGGAAGGTATTATTCATGCCGATGTGCGTGGGCCTTTTACCCTAGTACCTGCAAAATAAATATTTACAATTAGTGACAGAGTTATTCATTGAAAAGAATTTGGCATACCTGGCGAATGCCCCTAGTTTGGGACATATTCCATGCTGTGATGAATGCTGCGGGCTGCGGGTGGACAATTGACTTGATGTTGCACCACTGGAGAATATGGTAGAGGATCATAGCTTTCTGTTCTTGATTTCTTCAGGGAACTTTGAAATTTTTTTTTTTTTTTGAAAAAATTGAAAAATTTGATTGATGAATTTTTTTTTAAAAAGAAAAAAATTGGAGATCTTGAATTTTTTTGAAGGAGTTGAAAATTTTGATTGATGATGAATTTTTTTTTTTTGAAAACAACCTAAGAAGTACAAGCCCAATGCCCCTAGTCCAAAGGCCTTTTTTGAAAATTTCCTTCTTCTTTTTTATTTATTTTTGGGAAATATGAAGATTTGTTCATTATCAAAAAGTGAAGAAGATGAACATAAAGATGGAGTAAAAGTGATGAAGATTTATTCATGATGACTTGTTTTCTTTTTTTTTTTTTTTTTTTTTGAAAAACCTATCCTTTGAATAAGAATAACTTTGACTGGAAGTTGATGTAGATTGCTAAGTCCTTGCTTAATTCCTGCAAAAAGATAATTTCAACTTAGCAATGGATTTATTCATTGAAATGAATTGGAAGTACTTAGCCAATGCCCCTAGTTTGAGGCATTTTTCATGCTTAGATTGAAACTGAGTTCATTTGATGTTGTGACCATTGGGGAACATGAAAGAAGATCACGGTCCGTCATCATTGGTTCCTGCAAAATGGCTTTCTTTCTCTAGCTTGTTAGAAACCAGTTATCATGAAAACATTTTTGGCCATTGCCATTAGTGTAGGCATGCTTGCAAAAAATGGATTGATGCCTCAAATGAAAACATGCTTTCATGCAAGAAGGATATATTTGCATACAATATAAATAGGTCAATGTCCCAAGTTTAAGCATGCTTGATGCAAAACAAATGGGCTTAGCCTAGCATGCATCCAAATAATTTTGTCACATTGTTTTGACTTCTAGCCCTAAAGTTGTTTGGCTGATTGAAACCGGGCCTTTGAGAGGCTGCCTACGTACCTCTTTCATAGAGGATCAAGTCAAGACGTAGTTCAAGAGAACTGGATTTTGGAAAAGAAAGTTTTTTTTTTTTAATTTTTTTTAGGAAATCTTGAATTTTTTGAAGGAATTGAAAATTTTGAGTGATGAATTTTTTTTTTTTGGGAAAATTTGGAAATCTTGAAGTTTTTGAAGGAATTGAAAATTTTGACTGATGAATTTTTTTTTTTTTTTTTTGAAAGCAACCTAAGAAGTACAAGCTCAATGCCCCCAGTCCCAAGGCTTTTTTTAAAATCCTTTTTTTTTTTTTGAAAGATATGGAAATCTTTTTTCTTTTTTCTTTTTTTGAGATTTGAAGATTTGTTCATTATCAAAAAGTGAAGAAGATGAAGGTGGAGTAAAAGTGATGAAAATTTATTCATGATGGTTTTGTTGTTGTTGTTGATGTTAAAGATCAGAAAGCACTTGGTTACAAAATCTTATGGCATACAAATGTAGTAGCTTCTCACAAAGAAAATAAAGATCTTAGTTTTTGTATCTATGTATGGCAGCTCTTAAAATAAGCCTTATGTATGTTTAGGGTTGTGAGAAAAGAAACCCTAAAAAAATACATATGCTTGAGCCAAATTTCAGATCTAGAAAATTGAAAATTGTAATTCTCGATAGATCGAGCTTCTATTGAGCTATCTGTCAAGCTTCTCATTTAGTCTCAATAGCAATATCTGTTGAGCTATCTCTCGAGACTTAATGAAACAGCTTTTCTTCACTTGTTTCTTGGATTAATCTTCATGTCTTTAATACAAATAGTTGATATGTTTAAACAAGATATTTCTTGATGTATTAAACCCAACTTAGATCTACCAAATTATAAGTAAAGTGCATTTTGTCAAAGAATTAGCCAATTACATTAAATTATGACCCTAACAGTTTGTTTCAAATTTTTTGGAAAATTATAATTTCCTAGGAAAGGAGTAGTTTATTCTTTAACCTTTTGTGTAAAATCACGTGCCAATTAATAATCACATGATTTTATATTGTTGTCGTTTAAAAGAAATAGATGAGGTACCTATTTTAGGAAGGGTCCAGTTCTTGTCATATGCAAGGGCCCAAAATAAATGTCTACCAAGGCCTTGGTCCCTCGCAAACTCAACCTCACCTCAATCAATTTCTTAGGCCCATCGTACTCAACCTTCAACTCAGAATATGCAACGACCTGTAATTTGCCTAGCTATCAACCCAAAACTAGAGGTTGCTATCACACCCCAAAACCCATTTAACTCCCTTCTCAAAATTATCTACCCCTTCTTTGTAGCTTTCCACATTTTTTTTTTTGTTTGAGAGATAGTTTCAATGTATAGCATCTGCTCTTGATGGTAGTTCTATCGTCAAACCAAAACACCAATCGGTTTTTAGTATAGGTGGGGATTGAATCTCAAATATCTTATTCAACTATTAGAGACTTTACCAATTATTTAACTAGAGCCCACAACTTTCCATGCTTAAGCGCTAGGAAGTTGGTTGTTATTTGTATAATTTAATCTTTGTTAAGTGCAATATTTCTTCCTAAGGACTTGAGCCCACTACCTTCTTTTTTTCTTTTTTTTTTCTTTTTTTTTTTCCCTTGAAATCTCCAATTAAATTTTAGTGTTTTACTATAATAGATAAATTTCTTAACTTAGCTATTTGCAAACTCAAAACCCTTTATTTTTTAGAAATTTTATGTCCACAACATTTTCATAATAAATCTTAAGTGGCAGGTTGTAACTTGCTGTTACTAATAGGTAAAAAAATAATTTTAGTAGCATGTTCAAATTAGAATCAATAATAACTTATCACATAAGATTTGTTGTAAAAATATTTTGAAAATGTTGTAAACGGAATATCTCTCATGATTTTCAAGTCTAGTAATTTTTTTCCCCAGCCACCGAATGCAATTTCTTGGTAGATTCCCCCACCCAAAGTTAGGTACTGCTGATCAATATTCTCCAACCTTTCACGCCATTTTTGTTGACTTTGAAAAGAAAATTCAAAAAAAAAAAAAAGAAAAAAAAAAGAAAAGAAGTAACTACTTTGAAAGTGATTGCAAGGTGATGATACTTGCTAATAACTTGTTTAGTAATGTTGTTCTAATAACGTTATTTAAGTTTTTTGAAAATAATAGGTGAAAACGTGTTGTAAAAATACATATTGTGTTGTTTAAATAACAAAAACTGTTATTTAAATACCCTAACAAACACCCCCAAGTGGTCTCTGTTAGGTTTTAAGGTCTTAGGATTTTATGTATTTAGAACCTAATTTGTAATGTTGGCAAACCATGATCAAAACAATGTATTTAGTCTTGTTTAAGCTTGCTCAAAGTTGGTTTAATTTTGTAAAATTGGAATCGAGAGACTGCAGAAGCATTGGAGCTTCTCGGCCTGGCTCGATCGATCGAATGTAATTCTCGATCGATCAAAAATCGGCCCAGATGCGTTTTTCTGCAGAATTCCAACTCAGCCCTAACTCTTTAAACGTCTAGGCTTTTATGTTTTTGCCCTAGGTATATAAGGCAAACCCTAGCTACGTTTTTCAGAGTTGCACAAGTTGTGTTGTTGCTCATACATTGCGGTTTTGTGTAAATCTCTTGTGAGATCTAGAGGAGCTTTCCTTTACACATAACTTAGGGTTTTCAAGATTAAGATTCTTCTACATCTTGATGATCAACTTGGTTGCTGCCCTTGGAACTTAAAGATTAACAAGTGAGGAGCTTGTACCTGATTGAAGGAATACAAAGAAAGAAGTAGTCCGTGGATTCGGAGCCTGCGCGTGGTCGTGTCAGGAAGTTACTACTGGTGGGTAGCATTAGGAAGTCAAGCGGGGTTGCTTGTAAGTCCTTTTGTAACAACTTCAATTCTTTCTTAGTGGATTCTGTTTTGCCTTGAGGATCGGTGGGTAAAATCCTCCCCAGGTTTTTTACCGGTTTGGTTTTCCTAGGTGATCATATCATTGTGTTATTTACTTTCCGCTGCTTTATATGTTTACATGCATGATATGATTTTGTAATTGTTTTAACCTAGAATTGCTTAATTTGACTAAGTAAAAACTTGGCTAATTAATCTAGGCTACGCAATTTGTTTGTGGTTTAAGGGGTCTAAACCCTGTCAGTCTCAAATGTTATGGCGGTTACAGCGAGTAGTATTTTTGTTTGATGCTCTTAAAGAGTGGGCAATTCTTACAAAGTTTCTAGCAACTCTCACAAAGAGAATGGACCTAATGGTGGATCTCACGTGTAACTATAACATTACTCTTTTTCTTATCAAGGCCAAAATTGCCAAATACTGCTGTTTGGAAAAATATGTATGGATCTACCACTATTTGGAAAATATTTAGTAATTTACCACTTTTTTGAAACTTGAGTTTGTGAAACTTGAGTTTGCTGTGTATCTCGAGTTCTTTGAAAAAATAGTCTTCAAATTTGCTATATTATTTTTTATAGAACTCGAATTCCCCCAACTCAAGTTCCCAATTAGTAGTAGATCTTAACATATTTCAAAAACAATAATAGATTGTAAAATATTTTCAAAAATAGTAGTATTTGACCATTTTGACATTCTTATCAAAACTCATGTTCTTTTATTGATAATTGAATAATTACGACATGGGAAAAAATCATGTTTATACTTACACCTTTGGCCTTTTGTCATATGCAGGATGGAGTCAAAGCACTAGTCGCCACGCCATTCTTCAATGACTACTAATTTGTCACCGTCTTCCTCCTCTGGCATCTCCTCCTTCTCCCTCTTAAATCTCACCTCTCAAATCCTCTCCTTGCACAAATATGTGGACGCTTGTGTGGCTACATATAAATATCAGATACCGTCAAATAATTTGGTGACTTTTCTATATGCACCTTATATTTGCTCCTCAGAATCAAGTACCCACATATACATGATGTCCAAAATTATCATCGTTCTTTTCCATATCCTTCTCTATTTAGAATTCAAAAGCCCAAACTTGGATAAAATCAGGTTACTGGTTCTCTGGCATTGGGTCTCCCATGTCAGACATAAACTCAGCCCTCTTTACTCATCTTATTTGCGCTTTTGCTGATGTAAACTCTTCCTCCTACGCGCTCTCTGTATCGTCCAGTGATGAGCTATACTTCTCCACCTTCGCAAACATTGTTAGTGTTAGACATACTGAATAAGTATATTGTATTTCTCAGTGAAAGAATATACACCCCTAAAGTTTGGAGGTGATTGAATTTTACACCCTGAAGTTTTAGAATTTAGATTTTACTCCCTGAAGTTTGAAGTGTTTGAATTTTACATTATAACGTTTTAGAACTTGGATTTTACCCCTTAACGTTTACGGTTGTTTGGATTTTACACCCTCAAATTTTGAAACTTTAGAGTGTAAAATCCAAACACCCCAAAACTTTAGGGAGTAAAATCTAAACATTACCAAACTTCAGGGGGTAAAATCTAAATTCTGAAACTTCAAGGTATAAAATCCAATCACCCCCAAACTTTAGAGGTGTAATTTACAATTTACCCTTTTTTTAAATTAATTTTTCTCTTGCCAGAAAGTTAATCTAATTGCCCACATTTTTATCTTATTAGCCAAAACAGTTAAGAAACCAATATTTTGGATGTTCCATTGTGTTTAATCAAGGAAAAAAGATTGACTAGGCCTGATTCTGTTTCTAGTGCATCGATAGGGCTATAATGCCAAATTTTGGCTAAGGCTTGTAAAAATGTTGATGGCTTCCCCATCTTTCAAATAATCATGTTGAAATCTCTCTCTACTCCTAGCCAATTGTTATAACATTGCACCCAAAGGTGCCACACATGAGCTTTGATTATTGTCCTTTTGTTTAGCAATAAGTTTGTGCACTGGTAGGTCATCAATAACTAATTTTCCATGTATTTCATCGGTTAGCTTAGAAATAGATAGAGACTTCAATGCCAGTTATCCCCAGGAGAGGGATTGCAACAGAAAGATGCTATGTAATATACCATGAAACGAAGCAAAAATTCTAGGACTACAATTTTTACCACAATTAACCACATGACAAGCTGTGAGTAGTGGAGAAAAAGCGGCGAGTCCATGTTAAAGTGATGATTTGTCGGTCACAATTTGACATATAGAATGATCTATATCTATATACATTTAAAAACTGAAGTGTAGCATTTATTGATGTTGCACTCCAGTTGAGCCTCATTAGCATCTATGTCATTATCTTTTTTCTTTCCAATTTTCCTACTTTTTTTTTTTTTTTTAATAATTACATTTTCTCTAACCTTTCTCATTCCCTTACCTTTTCATCTACCCACTACCCTTAACCTTAATATCACTATTCATCTTTTCCTTTATCTTCCTTTATTTTGTCTTTTCATCTTTCCCTTATCTTTTTATCTTCCTACTACCCTCAACCTTAATATCACTATCCATCTATCCTTTTATCTTCTTTTATTTTGTCTCTTTATATTCACATCATCTTACTATAAATTTGACATTCTCTCTTCTTTCTTTGCTTAGTTTTCTCTCACAAAAAAGGTTCTCTCTCTCTCTCTCACAATATTTTTTGGAGTATTTTTTTTTCCTGCATCTCTGCTTTAAGTTGATAAATTTTTGTGTTTATTAACTCTTCTTTGGGTTGATGCAATTAAGTTTTGTGTTTTAAGTTTTTTTGTTTCCTTTGATTATTAAATGTTATCCTATTGTGTTATAAAAAATTAAAGATAATTTATTCTATTACATAACATGATTTGGGTAATTTGGTGTTTATTGTTATATATTTTATTTTTACTTTTTATTTTCTTTTCATATTTATTATTCAATATTTAAACTTAGCCACATCCTCCATATAATTAAATTATTTATATTTTCTTATTTTTTACTTTAAAAAATTAAACACATAATATTTTATTTAGATTCAAATAAATAAACTTGTACTCATTTTTTTTTTTTAACATTTACACTTTCTCAAACCTTTCTCCTTCTTTTTACATTTTCATCCCTCCACTACCCTCAATCTTAATATCATTCTTCATATTTCCCTTTATCTTCATTTATTTTGTTTCTTTTTATTATCATTCTTTTAGTATAAATTTGACATTCTCTCTTCCCTTATATGCATAATTTTTCCTCACAAAATTTTTTATCTCTCTCTCTCACAATTTTTGGTGGATTTTTATTTTTATTTTTATTTTTCATCTCTACTTTAGGTTGATAAATTTTTGTGTTTTTTAGAACTCCATTTTAGGTTGATGCAATTTGATTGTGTTTTAAGTTGTTGTTGTTGTTTTTTTTTATTTTTTTATTTTTTATTCTTAAGTTTTATCATATTGCATTATAAAGAATTAAAAATAGTATGTAAGAATGTTATATTATTATATTACATAGCATGATTTGGAGAGATAATTAATTTGTGTTTATTGTTATATATTTTATTTTTACTTTTTTATTCTCATATTATTTTATTCAACATATTGCATTATAAAAAATAATAAAATTAATTAGCCACTATTATTATGGAGTAATGGTCTATGGTTTTACGTATATAAAGAAATGAAATATATAAAATTTATATATGTAGAGATTCACATTAAATAAATAAATAATATATATATATATATATATGAAGGTTTAAGAAAAAGTATATTTATGGTTTTTATTAACTTAAAAGATAATGAAAAACCAACAATTAATAATTAATAATTAAAACAATAATATCATCACGCGTAACACGCTGGTCTGCGACTAGTTGTGTTAAAAGTTGTAGCATTGACTAAATTCAAATTCTTTTTCCCCTTTTTTCGTATTCAACTTTATACTTCAAAAATCACTACTTACCATATATTTATTTTATTTGCCTTATAAAATAATCAAAGTAAAAAAATCAAACACATGAAATATCATAGGGTAAATTACAAAGTTAGTCCTTGTCTTTTATATCATTTGTTAATTTGGTCCTTAACTTTTTAATTCTGTTAATTTGGTCCCTAACATTTTTAGTATCATGTTAATTTGGTTCCTACCGTTATCTCTTAGATTGAAAAATCAGGTGTCAAATAGAATAATAAAAAATTATTTTTCATGCCACATTAATTACAACTATACTGCCACATCATATTTTTTTTAAAGAAAAAACAACCCCAAATTTTGTATTCATACTTGAATCAAATTGCCCTACCCTAAATCTATCAAAAATTTGTAAAATCCCCAAATCTTTCTCCCACTCGTCAGTCCACATCTCCATCTCTTCTCCTTTCATCCTCACGCTCATAAACCCTAAGATCTGAAGTTGTAAAATCTAGGGGGTGGCAAATCTAACACAATCCGCGAACCCCACATGACCAACCCGTTTAATAAATGGGTCGTGTTTGTCTTCAACATACGAACTTGTCTAACCTGTTTGACCTGTTTAGCTTATAAAATTATTATTTATTTTGATATTATTGCTTAATTAATGGTTGTTTTTATATGTTTATTAGTATATTTATAGCTGTAATTGTATTTTAATTTTAGATATATGGGAATTGATAAAAATTATATAGGTTAGGTATGACCTATTAATCAAATAGATTATTAAATGGGTCATTTGTATTATTATATGACTTGTTAATTAAATGAGTTAAATATGTCGGGTCGGGTCGACATGTTTAATAAACACATTGTGTTCGGGTTGAGGATTCCTATGTTTACTAGACAGGTCGAGTTTGAGTCAACCCATATAGTTAAATACTCATGGCTCGACACAATACGAACTCGACCCATGAACACGAATTGCCACCTCTCTAAAATCCCTATTTCAAAATCTCTCTCTTTCTGGGGTTTGGTGGTCAAGGTCGGCTCAACAACTTTAGGGGTTTTAGGCGAAAATTTTAAGTGGAGCATTTTTTATATTTAAATATTAATCAAATAATATATATTGATTTTTTATATTTAAAATATATTTTTCTTGCTTTTTAAGATGCAAAATTGCTAATTAAGTTTTTGTATTTAAGTTCCTCTAACATTTCTTTTTCAATTGATAATATAGATAATCCACTTAATCTTTCTTGTAACATAGTAGGCCTTAAATAAGATTTTATTAATTTTAATTTTGAATTTTTAAACAATTTATAATTAAAAATGATAATTTAACTAAAAATAAAATTTTAAGTATAGAATAATAGAACCCGGTTATTGTAATTTTTCTAAAGTCATGACCACTTTAAAGTCTAAACCCCTGCATAAATAAAAATTAATTTATTACATGGTTCAATAAATTAGTTTCATTATAATACAAATGAGTTGATATGATACACATCAAATTATTAATTGGTATGATAATTTATAATAATTGATAAAGTAAGAAAACGTGTTATCCTATGACTGTGGGCTGTGTAGCCTATGCAGTATGCAGTGTGCAACTATGCAATACGCAACTGTGCAGTGCGCTACACAGTAGCACACTGCACACTGCACAGGCTGCAATGTGGCCTTTTTAATGCATTTTATTGACTAATAAAAATACTTAAAAATTTTTTAAAATAAAATATATATATATATATATATTTTTTTTTTTTCAAGTGGGGGCCTTAGGTGACTGCATCAATTGCATCACCTATTGAGCCGGCCCTCTTGGTGGTTGTTGAAGCAAAGTGACAGAGCAGAGACTCCCTTTCCAGCTTCGTCTGAATATTCGTAATATTCTGGTTTTCTTGCGGATATTTATGCATTTGTATTTCTTGTGGAGAAAATTTCTAAGACTAGCTTCTATCCTCTAGGCAAGACTTTTCTTTATTATTGTTACCTCTATTCTTTTTCTTCATTTGGAATGCCCAGTCATACTTTTTTCACATTATTTGAGATGTTACTAAGCATCCAATCATCCATGACATTTCCATGCACTTGCTGAGAATCACTGCAATAAATTAGCATGGAACTCAATCATTTGAGTCTTCCAATGTAAGTCCCAATGCATTCAATTTCTAAGTTTTATTCGGCAAAGAGGCACAAATTAGAGCTGGCTTAATAATTTCAGCAACTTTGTTTTTGTACTATTGGAGAAAGAAAGATGGGTCACTGGCTAGAATACAAGTTTGTTCTATTAAGTTTCTGAAGTGATGTCCGTCTGCAACTTCAAATGTTTGACTTCCTGTAGTTTGCGTGAGGACGAGGGAGAAGAGAGGGTAATCTGACAAGAGAGGGGAAATTTGGTTTTTTTTTTTTTTTTTTAATATCTGATGTGGCAGGAAAAATAATTTTTTATTATTCTGTTTGACACATCAGATTTTTCCATCAAAGGAATAACGACAATGACCAAATTGACACGATATTGAAAAGGTTGGAAACCAAATTAACACAATTGAAACCTTAAGGATTAAATTGATAAATGAAGTAAATGATAGGGACTAATTTTGTAATTTATCAAATACTAGTCACTAACCCGTGTGATGCACGGGGTAGTTAAACAAAAATTACAAATATTTATTAAAAAAATAAATAATAATAACTGTAAAATCAATCAAATTGAGTATGACATTGCCTTACATGTTTCTTTATAAACAGCAAACGGGGAGCTCGGTGGTCATCATCTCAATGAGAACTCTCTCAGTTGCTACCTCCAAGAAAACCTTCTCACAATCCTTTACACATGTTTAAAGCAACATGAAAGCCAGAATTACAGACGAATAACCCATGAAATACATGGAAAAACTTTTTGAGGTTCTCACCTTGAGGAATCAGACATTGAAACAAAACATGTTGAAATGTAGTAGGCCTAAAATTTAAGTAATAATATACAAAAAAACACCATTAAAGATTAAAAACAATATGAAAATACACACACACACCACACAATATGAAAATTAATGGCTCTTTCCTATAATTTAAAACAACAATTTAAATCTTCTTTTGGTAATAACAAAATCTAGTGTCAAACATCAAAATCTTGAGCTACATATAATTAAGTATATTTTTCTCAACAAAAAGATTTTGCCCCAAAAAAAAAAAAAAGTGGAACTCCTTGATTGAAGGCTATTACATAAATCTCTATCATAAGAAATCTCCACTTCCTTTTCAGGGATCCTTCTTTTTGAGAGGGCAAGGGGGGAGAAGAACCTAAAATTTTCCAACAATAACCTAAAGCATCACCATTTCATTTTGGAAACATGGTCCTATAACTAATCTGCTTAAGCAAAGTGAAGCAAATAGCCACTCCACATCCACAAGAAGCATAAGAAGAATAGTCATTGCAGTTTTAAAACTAATATTCACAAACAAAAATCCTCAAAAACATTGCTCTAGTAATTGATTTTGTTTTGGAATCAATAACATAAATCTCCTCAAAATCAAGCACGAACTCCGGGTCATCCAACCTCTGGTTCCTATATTGATTCGTCTAAAAAACTGGAACAGAAATGCAGCCTGCTGATGTTGTTGCTAATAGTAACAAACGAGAAAAAGAAGAACTTCATCCTTTCAGTCCTTAATAGGAGTATAATTTAATTAGCATCTTGAGAGAAATCGGTTACAATATTGAAGGCATTGTTAAATAGACATATCATGCCATGCTATCAAATAGACATCCTGATATTTATTAGGCAGCTAAAGGGCCAAGCCATACTGATATTTTCAATAATCTCTTAAGTATTTGAACTTTGGGATTTATCAAACATATTGCATGTCTATCCAAAAAAAGACTGATTTTAGTAGCCAGTGGAACTGCCAAGAATTTTCCCATGCAAATAAGAACTTTAGTTTAGACATTTATTTAAATCTTCAGCTTAAAAGAAAACCAAAAAAAAAAAAAAAAAAGAAAAAAGAAAAAAAAGAAGAAGATATGTGCCTAATGTTTCTTCACCAATCTGAAAGGTACGTTTGCCCATGCTATGACAGAGCACTTCATTGTCCTTATTTATTTTGGTGATGTTGAAGTTGTTTAATTTGGTTTAGTATGCAATATTATGTATTAATCCAGCTCAAGTGAAAAAAAGTATATACGATAAATTCTTGATGATATGATGTAGGGCATTCAATCAATTATAATCAATCAATATTATATCATCACTTGTAGAAATCAACCAAAATTGGAGCAAGGTGCAAATGTAAATTATGAAACCGTCCTAGTTGCTCTCCTTTGTCTAAGCCCAATGTAGAACTCAACTTTCAACAACTGTTCATTGTTTGTCCCCATATCAATTGTTATAGGCAAACACTACAAGAAGACAGTCCATACAATTCTTGATCAGAATAATGGATATTATGTGATTACAACCAAGGCTTTTATTTTGAACTTGGTTTTGCTTGGCATTTAGAAATGTTCCCTAAGGTTTAAAACAAAGTATATCATGTGACCAACAATTTACAATGTAGTAAAAAAAAGCAAGAACCACAAGTCTTATTTGAATAAACTTACTGTAGAAGGACAAAGACCTTCGAGTGTTGTATACAAAGACAATTTCCCCACAGGAATCCCCATCCCCTAAAACATATCCAACACCATCATGTGAAGGCTAGTTCACTTTTATAGCCCAATAATTTACATAGAACCCTGTTTAATAAGTTTAGAATTTAAAAACGATGACTGACAACATAATTACTTGACAGCCAAGATCCCCAAGTCCCAAAATTCGCTCACCATCTGTCACAACAATTGCTTGAATAGTCCTCTCAGGCCAGTTCTTTAACACCTCAAGAATCTTGCCCCTGCAAAATCTGAGCACTCCTTCATATTATGACTAAAGTAGCTCCAAGTTGCATATAGTTACAGCAGAAACAGATATTCATACTTTTCTTTCAAACTTATGTAAAGACCTTAAGGGCGCTTGAATATGCTCCCATACTTCTAGCAAGCCTCACCCACAGTTGAAGTATAGACAATTGGGAGTAATACCTCAACATTATCAATTAGAAGTTTGTAGAACAGCCTTTCATTCCCTACTGCAATTAGTCATATGCAATAGAACTTTTTGAGAACATTGGTAACACAATTAGATTTTTTGTATAATTTTAACCCAACATTTGCAAATCAGAGGGCATAGAACCAAAGTCTTATTAGTATGATTTATGGATTTAACAACACATAAAACCATATAAAAAAAAAAAATTTAAATCTCACCATGAAAACATAACAGAACTAAAAAAAAAAAGAAAACCAAAAATTGAACATGCATAACAGAATAAAAAACACATTTATCACAGGAAAAACGACTCATCAAAAGGGCCTAAAACAAAATTGGAACATAAAATTAATAATTTCGTTGATTTACAGTGAATACCCAAAACTTAACCAATCTTTTTTGTAATTTTCATAATCTATAAAAATAACAAAAGCGAATATATTGAATTTTTTTTTTTTTTTTTTTGTTGAGAAATAAACGAATATATTGAATTGATAAGGCTTATTATACATTAGATTGAGAAGACAAACATTTTGAGAGAAACCCAAAAGCCCAAAATGAATTGAGTCTACACAAATACCTAAAACTGAGTTGTACTTAATACTCAAATTTGAAAAAGCGTTGAAAAAAAAAAACTTCCCTCTTAACAGTTTCGACGGTCTGATGGTGGGTGGTTAACTAGCGGTTCATTCATCTCTCTTAGTGTTTGCCTACGGTTCTTGATCCAAAACCCTTTTTTTTCCTTCTCTTTTCTCTCAGTTTCTCACCAAACAAAAACCTACATTAGAAAATTGCAAAGAGCAATTAATTTTAGGGCTTACAGTGGACCTTTGGAAGAATGAAGGAAAAGAATTGTAACTCATGAATATGTCTGTTGGTTTGTGGGTATGGTGGGTTTTGATTGAGGAATCTATGGATATGGTGGGTAGGTGTCTTTAGATGCTTTGCTGTTGGTTTGCCGTGGGTCTGATGGAGGAGGAGTTGGTTGAGGCAGGCAGGGCGTGCATTTTGGTGTTTGGTGAAAGAAAAGGCAGAGCATCGTGAAAGAGTTTTGGTGAAAGAAAAGGTACAGCATCGTGAAAGAGAAGGCAGAGTATCTAGTTTGGGTTTTAGAAAAGTTTTATTATTATTATTTTTTAATATTGTGCTAACGTGGAAAATTGTGAGAACTTCAAAAGTTTCAGTTATATATATATATATATATAGATTAAATTTGGTAAAATGCGGAACATAAAAGGTTGCACAAATGATTTCTTTTTGATATTGATAAGATTAAATTTTTAGGCATTGCTTTAATAAAGTAAGAGTTTAAATTCGGTTCAATTGTGGCATAAAAGAGGGGTTTTACATCTTCTAATCCCAACTTGCCGCATCAGCATTTTACAAAATAAAGAATAGGTAGTGCCACACACAATCAATCCTCATTAACCCACCAAATCACAACATACTCTCTCAAATTTGGCTAGCCACCAAGCACTGCCCATCACCAATAGCGGTTGGCTTCCTTGGCACTAAGGTCTACTACCATTCACCACCACCAATTCACAATCCCCTATGTGCTGTCATGCCTTTCAGATGATGGCCAGAGTCTTCCAATACCAAACACCTCTCAAAATACCCAACCATGACCACCAATTTGTAAATCCACTAGACATGACCACCTAGAACCTGATGCGGGATGTGGAAGCATCAAGAAGTCCACCTCTAGAAAACTAGAAACAAAACACATTTGCTTGTGTGTGGCACTACATATTCTTTATTTTGTAAACTAATTTTGTGGCAAGATGGGATTGGAGGGTGTAAACCCCCCCCCCCCCCCCGGGGCCCTTTTTTTAGGCCACAATTGTACCAAATTTAAAGTTTTAAACTCATAAACTATATTAGATACCATTCCTTTAACAATTAAAGGTGTCAAAAATGACAAAATTTAAATGACATTGTTTCAAGATCTTCTATGACATTAATCTCTCGTTACATTAATGAATTGCATTGTCAGCTCAAGGGGAAGAAAATAATGGATGACATAATTGGCAGTTATTGGTGATCATTTTGACTACAACTACTACCGTTGCTCTCCTACTATGCCTTTTAGTGTATTACTTACAGATAAGAAAGCTCAAATCCACAGGTAACTTCTTTTTTTTCTATTACATGTGTCACAGTTCCCATCTATGGTTAGAAGGATTACTTATTATTCCCAGGATTTAAGAATTAATATTTTTAGGCTTTGCTCTACTTTTTATTCTATTTTTTCGATATTGGAATTGTGGTTATAGCTAAAAAATTAGAGTCCAAAGCTAATAACATAGCAATTGCTGGAGATTCAGAGAGCTATGTTCCTAATCTGCAAGTCTTTAGTTTAGCTGACATTGAGCCAACTACAGATAAATTTTCATTACAAGACTTGTACCAAATTATGATGAAGTAATCTATGCATATTCTCTCTCTCTCTCTCTGAGTTGAGAGGAGGCCCATCTACCTCGAATTAGCCACAAATTCTGTTTTAGTCTTCATCTCCTAGGGCCAATATGGGGGGATTTCGAAGTTTCTTTATTGAATCTAAGTTGTTTCAGTTGGTGATTGAGGAAGGAGGGAATTTTTTCTCCCTTAAGATTTTTGAACGGGGAAAATACCACATGCAATCGGTGTTTATGGGCAAGAGTGCAGCTCTTTGGACAATGCGATCTCTGGAACAAACCGTGAGTGGGGTTAATACAAAGCAATTATTCACCTTCAGGGAAGGTGATACTGCTTACACGTTGCAACGGGGGTCCAACTCGTTTGGGCATTATTTATCAATGACAGAGCTTAAGGTAGGTGGGTTACGGTGAACTATTATTATTCCTGCTGGAAAACTACAACAAGGATGGAGAACTTTTGGGATTGAATTAAGAAGGCTATTGGAACCTTCTCAATATGCGGTGGGAGCATTGAAGTTTGTACCGTATAAGTCTAAGCAAATCCCAAAATACCAACCTACAAGGACATATGTGGAAGCTGTCAAAGCACCAGTGCAGGCAAGGTTGAAGCATGTTCAGGCTGGTATGGTGAAGAATGTTGTGGAGATTCCGTGTGACAATTCTCAAGCACAGGTGGTTGTTTCTGAAATTCAGGCTGGAAGTTTTCCACTGGCAGTCGTGGATGGTGGAGAGGGTGGAGAAGGTGGTATTAATGGTAAGAATAAATTGGAGGAGAAAATCTCGGTAGGAAATAAATTCAAAATCCCTTTGAAGACTAATTTGAATTCAAATATGGTTGAGTTTGGAAAGTTGAGTGATAGGAGGAAGGCACGTTGGCTTGGGAGAGGGCTAACTGTGTATGTGGATGAATATGGAAAGAGGCGGGTATCTTGGGATAGTGTTAAGGGTGGTAAACAAGCTGGCAAATGGGTGATAAGTAATACTGATAAAAACGTGGGTCTGGGCCTAGCTAATCAGAATGCCCAAGCCTTGTTGGGTAATAAAGAACCCATTTTGGGCCTGGGTATGTCAAGCCCATTTAATTTTGAGGTTGGACAGAGTTCCTTTAGTGGACCAAGGCCTCTAGAGACTTCTTATCAGAATGGGTTCTCTAAACCAAGTTCAAGTAAGAGTGATATCATTGCCATGAAGGATGTTGTAAGCTCAGGGAGCATACCCACCACATCGGAGCACATTGCGAAGTCACCGAAGGTATCAATGGGCATGTTTTCTTCCTTAGTTGCGTAGGAAGTGGTGGGTAATGCCGGAGAGGACAGCACGACGACACTAGCTCAACCACCCACTACGTCGACAAGACCAGTAGTGGTGGCCCAACCCTCCCACGCTTAGAGTTTGTCGATCAGTGATCTGAATGGGTCGAGGTTGGTGCCGGTGGTCTTATTGGCCATAATATCGGAACCAATTTTGACTCTTGCTGACCAGAAAGTTCTGGTGATGGTGTCTGTGTCTTCCTCAGTGGCATCGAGGGATGGGGATGAGGATTTTGTGGGTTCGGAAGGACCAGGTACTTCTATTGAAGGAGATCAAGTACCTAGCCCAACTATAAAGGAATTAGTCGAAGATTTGGATAAGTCTTAGGGTAATTCTAAAGACTGGATATTACAATTGCGTGATGGTAGGCAATTAGTGCTCCCATTGTCACTATATCGTTCTCAAGATAGTATGTCAGTTTGCTCAAGTTTGGAGGGTGAGTGTGTACCAGGTAATGAATCTTGTACTATTGAAGGGCAGAGGGTTAGTTCGGCAAACGAGGGTGAGGGGTTAGTAGAGTCTTTGTCTGTAGTTCTTGGGTCAGAGAGTGAGCTGTGGGATTTCGGTGGAAGGTTGAGGTCTTGTGAGGTGGTGATGAGCTTTTAGTTGTGGTACCTTTGGCCACTGAAGGTCCGTCGGAGTTGGTGACTAGTCCTGTGAAGGAGATTGGGAGTAAGGAGAGTGTGGATAATTGTTAACTATCACAATGGGTAATCAATAGGATAAAGGCTTTCAGGAAATCTGTGGGCACTTCGCTAGAAGGTTTTGAGGAGCAGATTACAGGATTGTTACTAGTCATTGAGGCCAGAAAAAAAGATAAACAAAAACTTAGGGTGAGTGATCAAATGAAGTTGGTCAAGTCAGGCCAGAAAGGTCAACGGGAGTTGAAGAATTTGTTGTCATCGTTGAATGTGGAGTATGATTCAAAAAAAGCAAGGAGTGCAAGTTCTGAGCGGGCTGTTGTGCCTTATCAATAAATTTGAAGATTATTTCTTGGAACGTTAGAGGGTTGAATGAGTAGGATAAAAGACTCAGGGTAAGGAATTTGATTAGGAGATGGAGGCTAAATGTGGTTTGTCTTCAAGAAACCAAAATGGGGCTGATTAATAAAGCGGTGATTCATAGCTTGTGGGAAGACCAACATGTTGACTGGTCTTACTTAGGTTCTTGTGGAGCTTCTGGTGGGGTGTTGGTGATGTGGGACACTCGGGTAGTGAATAAAATGGAGGAAGCAATGGGGAAATTTTCGGTTTCTTGTAAGTTTACAAGTGTGTCAGATTAGCTTGTTTAGGCGTTTACTGGTGTTTATGGTTCTAATTTACACTGAGACAGGAGGTTTTTATGGGAGGAACTCTATGGCTTGAATAGTTGGTGGAGCGTCCCTTGGTATGTGGGTGGTGATTTTAATGTGGTTAGGTTCCCTTCCGAACGATTGAGGTCTAATTCTTTCACTACGGCTATGAGGGAATTCTCCAATTTTATCTCAGAATAGGATCTCATTGATCTGCCATTGCAAAGGGGTTCTTTTACTTGGTCAAATTCTAGAGAAGTTGCTTCATAGGCTAGGCTGGACAGATTCTTGTTTTCTGCAGATTGGGAGGATAAGTTTCCAACAGTTTCTCAAAAATGGATGTCTAAGTTGTGTTCGGATCATTTTCCAATTGTCCTTGAGAGTGGGTCTTTTTAGAGAGGGAGTATGCCGTTTAGATTTGAGAATATGTGGCTTAAAGATGAAGGTTTTGTGGATAGGGTTCGGTCTTGGTGGGATTCCTATCAGGTTAATGGTGCTCCAAGTTTAATTCTGGCCAATAAATTAAAGCTCTTAAAAAATGATTTGAAAAGATGGAATGTGGAGGTGTTTGGTCATGTTGAAGTGTGGATTAAAAAATTGTGGAAGGATCTAAGTGCTTTTGAGAATTTGGAGGAGAGTCGGGGTTTATCAACAGAGGAAAGGGTAGAAATGAGAAGAATTCGTGATGAGTTAGAGAGAGTTACTTTGTTGGAAGAAATAAGTTGGAGGCAAAAATCTAGAGTTCTTTATGTTAGGGAAGGAGACAGGAATATGAAATTTTTTTACCGCATGGCTAACTCTCACAGGAGGGTTAATTTTATTGATAGGCTTATGGTGGATGAGGTGTTGTCTTCGGACCTGGCTGCTATAGCAGATTGTATCTCTCAATTTTATAGGCGGCTTTATTTGGAGGATGTGGCTCATAGACCTATCTTAGATGATGTGGATTTTTCTAGTATTTCTGTGGAAGATGCGAGTTGGCTAGATGGGCCTTTTGAGGAAGAAGAGGTGTTTGGGGTGATCACTGACTTTAATGGTGACAAGGCACCTGGCCCGGATGGCTTTTCAATGGCATTCTTCCAGTCTTGTTGGGGTGTTTTGAAAACAAAAATTATGGCTGTATTCCACAATTTCCATACTCAGGCAGTGTTTGAGAAGAGTCTTAATGTTTCGTTCCTTGCTCTTATTCACAAGAAAGTGGATGCTGTGGAGGTCAAGGACTTTCGGCCTATTAGCTTAGTTGGTGGGATTTATAAGATTATTTCTAAGGTGTTGGCTAATCGGCTTCGTAGGGTGGCGCATGAGATTGTTTCGAATCACAAAATGCTTTTGTGAAGGGTAGACAGATTTTGGATTCCGTCTTGATTGCTTCTGAATGTATTGATAATAGATTGAGGTCAGGAGTTCCAAGTGTGTTGTGTAAGTTGGATATGGAGAAGGCGTATGATCATGTGAGTTCGGATTTTTTAATGTATATGCTTCAGCGTTGTGGTTTCTCAGAGAAATGGATAAAATGGACAAGGTTCTGCATTTCAACTGTAAAGTTCTCCATTCTGATAAATGGTAGCCCATCGGATTTCTTTGAAAGATCTAGGGGGCTTCGGCAAAGGGATCCTTTATCTCCTTTGTTGTTTGATATTGTGATGGAGGCATTAAGTCGTATGTTGGATGTGGCTACCTCCGCTGGGCAATTATCAGGCTTTTCTGTGGGTAGTACGGCTAGACCATCAGTGATGGTGTCTCACCTTTTATTTGCAGATGACACTCTGATTTTTTGTGATGCTGAACCTTCTCAGATTGCTAATTTGAGGGTGATTCTTGCTAGATTTGAGGAGGTGTCAAGGCTTCATATTAATTTGGGGAAATCTGAACTAGTACCTGTAGGTGAGGTACACAATTTGAAGGATTTGGTGGGTCTATTGGGGTGTGGGCAGTCTTCTTTGCCCTTGACATACTTGGGCCTTCCATTAGGCACAAAATTTAAGGATTTATTTGTTTGGAATCCTATTCTAGAGAGAATGGAGAGGAGATTAGCAGGTTGGAAGAGACTGTATCTATCTAAAGGGGGTAAGGCGACACTCATTAAAAGCCCACTTTCGTCTTTACCTACATACTTTCTTTCCCTTTTTCCTTTACCTGGTAAGGTGGCGAAGTGTATGGAGAAATTACAGAGAGATTTTCTATGGAATGGGATTAGTGGTGAACCTAAAATACATTTAGTTAATTGGGCCAAGGTATGTAGGCCTTTGCAGGTTGGGGGGTTGGGTATAAGACGGTTGGGGAATTTTAATTCTGCTTTGCTAGGTAAATGGTTGTGGAGGTATGGCATGAAGACTGAGGCTTTATGGAGGAGGGTTATAGAGGCAAAATATGGGAACATTTGGGGTGGTTGGTGTACGAAAAAGGTGACAAGTCCTTATGGGGTTAGCATGTGGAGATATATTAGAAGTGGTTGGTTGAACTTCTCTAAATTTCTTGTTTATGATGTGGAGGATGGTACTAGAGTGAAATTTTGGATGCATGTGTGGTGTGGAGATTGTACTCTCCATGAGGCCTTTCCGGAGCTTTATTGTCTTAGTAGGTCAAAGGATTTCTCGGTGGCTGAAGTTATGGGTTAGTCTGCTGGGAGGTTTCACTGGAATGTGCAATTTCGTCGTCCATCACAAGATTGGGAAGAAAAAGCTTTTGACCGGTTTATGGGATTGGTCTATTCTTCGACAGTGCGGGGGTCTGGTCCAGACAAGGTTTGTTGGAAACCTGTAAGGAATAGAGGTTTTGAGGTTAGAGGTTATTATAGCTCATTTTACTCTCATACTTTTGTTTCCTTTCCATGGAGAATGATATGGCAATTGAAGGTTCCTCCAAGGGTGGCTTTTTTTTCTTGGTCTGCTTCCTTAGGAAAGATCTTAACAACAGACAACCTTCGTAAAGGAAGAGTGATAGTGCTTGAATGGTGTTATATGTGTAAGAGGTGTGGGAGTCAGTGGATCATCTTCTTTTTCATTGCTCCATAGCTTGGGAGTTGTGGTCCTTGGTTTTCTACTTGTTTGGAATTCAATGGGTTATGCCTCGTACTGTTCTTGAGTTGTTTAAGGGTTGGCAAGGAAAGTTTGCACGTCATCGTCACATTGATGTTTGGAGATTAGTGCCTCATTGTTTGATTTGGTGCATTTGGCATGAAAGAAATGTTAGAAGCTTTGAGAGTTGGGAACGACCTTTGCTGGAGTTTAAGACTTTTTTCTTACACACTATTTGAATGGAGTGTGGTTTTTTCTCATTTTTCTTGTTCTTTTTCTTTTTTTCTTGACTGTTGTTCTTTTGTTTTCTGATTTGTGCCTCCATAGTACATCCCCAATGTACTCGGTTTGGCAATCTTTCTATTATTAATAATATTCTTATGTTATTTATATAAAAAAAAAAAGATAAATTTTCATTTGAAATTAAACTCAGACAAGGAGGTTATGGCCCAATTTACAAGGTAAAATGTTGTTACTACATCTTTTACACTCAAGCAATTGGCAGAAACATGAATCTATCTATAAAACAATCCCAATGCCATATTTTATTGCTGAATAAGATTAAGGACACTACATTTTTCACAATTGTTAATATGATTTGTGTATCATAAAAGTAGTGTCATTTATAGACTTTATAAGTCATGTTTGGAGTAATGAAAAATATTGTGTCCTAGCAATACTCTTATTAGCATGTGTAGAAAATGTCTTCACGTATCTATTTGGGTGAATAATACCAATCATAAGTGTGTGTATATTTTATCAGGGTGTGTTACCAAATGGAAAAGAAATAGTAGTGAAAAAACTTTCAAAAAAATCTACGCAAGGATTTGAGGAGTTCAAGAATGAGGTTATGCTTACCGTGAAACTACAACATTTAAATCTTGTGCGAGTTTTGGGATTTTGAATTGAAAGTGATGAACAATTGCTAATCTACGAGTACATGCCAAACAAAAGCTTGGACTTCTACCTCTTTTGTTTGATATCTTTCGTCTTTCTAATTACACTATTTGAGATATGTTAAATGCAAATTTTCACATCTTAGTGCTCTATCAGCCCCAATATGATTATATAATTGATTGTTATAATATGTAATTTGTCATAGACCCTATCAGACGGGACCTAATGGATTGGAAAAAATGTATTGACATTATTGAAGGAGTAACTCAAGGGCTTCTATATCTCCAAGAATACTCAAGAATGATAATAATTCACCGAGACTTAAAATCTAGTAACATTTTATTTGTTGAAGAGATGAAGCCGAAGATCTCAGGCTTTGGCATGGCTAGAATTTTCAAGAAAGATGAACACGAAGCAAAAATAGATCGGATTGTTGGAACATAGTAAGTACCTCTACTTGATAAAGCTTCATAGCCCATGATTTCTTGTTAAGCAATTAAAAATGTTGTTTAATAATCCAACAATGCAGTGGTTATATTCCTCTTGAATATGCTCGAAAAGGTGTATACTCCACTAAATCTGATGTTTATAGCTTTGGTGTTCTACTTTTACAAATCATAAGCAGTAAGAGGACTGCTTGTTATCATGGCTTGGATGAGAATCTAAACCTCCCAGAGTATGTAAGTTACTTTAACAAACATTGCTAGAACCAATCTTGAATTTGTTTTCTTTTGTTGTGTATTATTTTTGCATTTCAAAATGATGTTTAATATTCTATATTTCAGGCATATGAGCTATGGAAAGAAGGCAAAGGCATGGAATTTATGAATCCAACTCTAGATGATACAACTTCATCGTGCAAACTAATTCGATGCATGCAAATAGCTCTTTTATGCATTCAGGAAAACGCAATTGATAGGCCATCAATGTTGGAAGTTTCATCAATGCTAAAAAATGAAACAATATTTGTGACAAATCCCAAAAAGCCTGATCAATGGCTGCATTTTTAGAAACGTAGCTATAGGACATACTCTAGCCGCGTTTAAACTGGCGGGACAGCTCTTTTTGAATTTGGCTATAGCCGCGTTTTAAAAACGCAGCTATAGGTTTTTTTTTTTTTTTTCCTTGGCCAAATGCCAAATTCTTGGAAGTAAATGAAAAAATTGACTGGAAATAGAACCCTAGATAAATATGTGTGTGAGTTTCTGTGTGTCTAGTGAGTTTGGTTTTACAAACCTCAAGATTGTGACCTCCATTGCTAAAATTTGTATCGTCAAGATAAGAAATTGGAAAAGGAAGTCTAAACATGAAGGTCTTCATTTATTAGTCAATAGCTGTGTGGAACACTATCTTGTTGAGATCTGGAAACAGCTATGTGGCCCATGAAAATGAGATGATAAATCAATAAATCATAAAGTATTCATATTCGATATTTATCATTCAACTAGAGAAGATGCGGTGAAAATATTGGGTAATTACCTCAGGGATATAGACTCGGAGATGATTAAGGAGGGAGAGGGACCTGGGGCTTAAAGGCTCGAGATATCTTGTATGTGCTCCATCATACTCACGCTGTCTGGCTGACTGTACCTTGCACTCCATCTGTAGTAGCTGGATACAGGGACGGAACCAGGATTTATACCTGAGGGGGGCCAAAGCTTAAAACCAAAAAAAAAAAAAAAAATTTATGAAAATAAAAACTAATATCTATTTTATATTCAACAAAATACTACATACAAAATAAGTACTTCTTAAATATTTCATATTATAAAGCATATCAACAAAGTATAACATACAAAATAATTATTTTTTATTTTGTGCGCAATTTTTGTTTAGTCCATATTTATTTTTTTATTTTGTTTTTGTAGTTAAAGGGGCATAGATTTTATTTATTTTCTTGTAGGTTAATATCTAAATATTTTAGAAGAGAGACAAATATATATATATATATAAAAGGGCAAATCTTAAATTTTTTATACTAGTTTTTTTTTTTAATAATTAATTTGGGGGGAGGGGGGGCAATGGCCCCCGTCTGCCCCAACGTGGGTCCGTCCCTGGCTGGATATTTTGAAAATAAAATTCCTCTTAGACTTTGAAAGGATTGACACTTTGTAACACAATTGTTTTGCTTAAAATGCAGAATTAAGCATCAAACTGGCCTATTTCTCTATGAAATGATAATCCCATGACAGTTTTGCTAATTCATTTTTATACAAAGTAGTCATGCAAAATGATCTAAATCAATCAATTATATTCATGCTATTACTTTTCTCGTACAGTTTATTCTCATAGGAACATAAATAATCCACAGAACAATCAGGTAACTAAGCTTCCACCATGCTCTTCCTTCCTATACTTAGATAATCAAAACAATAACAGCCAGCCCAACATGCATAAACATGCATGGACACGATACTCACCTACATGTCTACATTCCCTTGTGTGCTCACACACAATTCAAACCAAGTAGTTTTTAGAAATGAGTAGCATCAAAGGAAGTATGGACAGAAGAAAAGGATATGGGTACAATGAAATGAGGATAGGTTGATACAGCAAAATTATGAAAAAGTAGCATAAAATGGCAGATATTTCATGGTTATACAATTTATTATGCCTTCCTATTTATTATTTACAGTTATATGCCCATTCTACACTAAAGAGGAACATATCTAAGAGCATAGGGTGTATTTGATGCATAAGTTTACAAACTTTAGATGATTTATCAAATTGCATTGGAAAGCATCTGAGAAGTATTGTATCTAAATCAAATATGACTCTTTTTTCTAGAAGCATCCGTGCAATATAGGAAACACAAGTCTGAAAAAACCGATTAGATAATTATGAGAATGATAAATATTCTTGTTGAAAATCACAACTTGTATTGAATTTGGGAAATTAAAAGTCATTACCTTGAATATGGTTCATTATCAGAACGGTAGACAATGCCTGGAATGTCATGTAACCACAATGGCAGACCCCTGAGCCCAACACCAAAACATGCTTAGTTGCAAATTAAATTTAATGCACTAATTTTATAAAATAATTTACATTATCGAGCTTTCTAGATTTGAGAAGTAAATATTTTATATATAGTATAATAAGGAGAGGTATCAAAAGAAAGAAGAAAAAAGAAGTGGCTTTACCCATAAGACCATTCACTCTCAATGAAGGGTCCAATCCTAAGGCATGCATATAAACCGTGTGCATGAATTTCCTTTATGAATTTTACTAAATCACGTCTTCCACTGAAATCATACTACAAAAGGCATATTGCAACCACCACCATTAATCATATTAATTAAAAAGACATATTATCACCACCATTAATAATTTAGTTTTATAAGAAATATTAAAATTGATGAATAAAAACTAGTTTTGAAACAATCATTATGTATTTTCAATAACAATCTTTTATTTTTTATGATATTATATTTTTCAATAGTCAACTTTATATAACTTAGCATGCGTTTGGATAGTGCTGAAAAGCACTATCCTGCATCTGCATTTTCTTTTTTTTTTTTTGGGAGAAACGCGTTTCAGCAAAGCCAATGCACTTCCAGTGAGATCCGTGCACTATTCACTAGACCTACAAACCTCTTTTTTTTATCCCAACTTTCATTAAAAATGAATTACTATTTACATATTTAAAAATTATTTTGTTATACCTTTCAAAAAAAAAAATATTTTGTTATAGTGTTTTCAGCAAAATAAGCAGTATCCAAACAAACCATTAACAGTTACAAAATTCCTCCAGTTTAGTCTCTCCTAGGATAAAATGGAACTCTAAACAGATAGTTTTAAAATAGTTTCTAAGGCAATTCATTGTTCTTTCTTATTTTATTTTAATGAATCTTTATCAAACCACTGAAAATTTGAAGCCAAAGATGGTTGCACCTAAACAACTCCAAAATTAGCTGTCATGTGCTTTAAAGAATCAAATGTGGAGGAATCCCAGGATTTGTCTACGATTTCCTGACAATTTCTTGGAATCCTACTTTGGAGTTCTGAAGAATTTCAGTGATATATACTATAGTAATAGAATAGTGGTACTAATAATACTAACAATAATATATCCACATTAGTTTCTCAATATATATATCCGCATTACTATGCCCTATTTATTTTACTGCTACAATTGGCTGGGACAAATAATATTGCAAATTTGGAGTTTAATAACAGCTGTGTTCTCGAAATTGTGGAATTCAAATTTTGGTTTCTTTGACATCTTTAGGGAATTCATCTAGAATATAAAAATAGAGAAAACAAAAAAAAATCATCTTAGGGACAAGGCACAGGTACTTTCTGACAATATAGCCGAGTTTTCATTCATGTGTTTACATTTTAAGTATAAAGTCAAACATTCAAACTTAGGTACCCAAATGAAATTTGGATCAGAGATGTTTTATATTATTTCATTATTTGTAGTATTTTGTTTTTCTACATAAAACACATCCTTGAATAGCCATCACAATATTTTCAATAAAAGAATTAACTAATCAAATTTCAACAAAAGAATAAACAGATGCAAATATCATGTTCAGACGCCAAATTGGACTTCAAACCAACAACAAGAAAAAAAAAATAAAAAAATAAATAAAGGAATAAAAAGTTTCCACCTTTTACAAATTCAAACACAAAACCACATACCCACAAAAAAAAATAGGTCACATAGCGAGAGTTTTTTCAAAAACGAAGAGAGAGAGAGAGAGAGAGAGAGAGAGAGAGAGAGAGAGTAGCAGCGCCGAGAAGGATGAGGATCCAAGATAATCCCATGCCGGCTTGCATCGCCATGGCTGAGCTTTGATCGAGTCCGAAACCCATAGAGTGAGAGTGGGAGAGGAGATTGAGCGAGAGAGTGATGGCAGCTGTGTGAGAGGCTAAGCAAAATGAGTGAGGCCGCATAGGGTAATTAGGTTTTTAGTTTTTATATATATATATATATATATATATTTATGAGAAATGATATACCTGCAACATCTTTATAACATTTTTATAACAAATCCTAATTGACAGATTGTTACTAATTGTTATTGTTGGGGTAAAAAAATAATCTTAGTGTTAGTTTCAAATTTGAATTAATAACAACTAACCACATGTGATTTGTTGTAAAAATATTGTAAAATTGTTGTAAACGTAGCATCTTTATAAATATAGATGGATTTTTTGTAATTTAATATTTAACAAAATTCAAAACGACATAGTTTTGATAATAGTAACTTAAAAAAAAAGAAAAAAAAAGAAAAAAAAAAGAAAGCTGTTGTGGAGGTTAGAACCTATTTCAAATTTGAACTAATAACAACTAACCACATGTGATTTATTGTAAAAATATTGTAAAATTGTTGTAAATGTAGCATCTCTATAAATATAGATGGATTTTTTGTAATTTAATATTTAACAAAATTCAAAACGACGTGGTTTTGATAATAGTAACTTAAAAAAAAAAAAAAAGAAAAAAAAAGAAAGAAAGCAGTTGTGGAGGTTAGAACCTGTTTCAAATTTGAACTAATAACAACTAATCACATGTGATTTGTTGTAAAAATATTGTAAAATTGTTGTAAATGTAGCATCTCTATAAATATAGATGGATTTTTTGTAATTTAATATTTAACAAAATTCAAAACGACATAGTTTTGATAATAGTAACTTAAAAAAAGAAAAAGAAAAAAAGAAAGCTGTTGTGGAGGTTAGAACCTTGGACGGGGCCCCGAAAAATTACATGGCACGCGTGTCAACCACTAAGGTAACTTAGATTTATGAACATATTTTATAAATAAATTTTTATACGTAAATATTTTATAAATAGAAATATTTAATATTTATATTTCATATAAATAGTAATATTTAATATTTTCTTAATTTATTTTTTTTAAAATTATTTTAGTAAAACTTAAAATGATGCTATTATTAATATATATTAATAAAAAATGACTGATACGCCCTTCAAATTATAACCACATAAAACATGATTAAAATTTTTTTTTTAAAAAAAGGCGGCAAGGAGAATGACCAAAATATACCCCATAAATCTAAAAAATGACCAAAACACCCCCCCCTTAAGTCTAAAAAAAGATCAAGATGCCCCCTAAACCTAAAAAATGACCGAAATACCCCTAAAACCTAGATAATGACCGAAACACTCTCGAAACCTAAAAAATTATTAAAATACCCTCCAAACTTGGGCTGACTGATGGGAATACACGTGTCCTTACCGGCAGGATACCCAGAACTTTCTTAATGTAATTTATACAAATTAATATTTAATATCTAATGTAGAGATAGTAATAAAAAACCTCTTACTATGGTTCGAACCTGGGAAAAATATTATCACTTGCATGTCTTACCACTAAACTAGTGTAATTGTACATAAATACTAGTATTATGCTTGTGCGATGCACGGATTAATTAAAAATCGTGTGTAAATTAATGAAAATAAAATAAAATAAAATAAAATAATTTTAAATAAAATAAAATTGATAATAAAAATAAAGTAATCTTTTACTCTATTTATTTTTTTAAAACAAAGTAACATTTTACTTTAAAAATTTTTTAACCATGGTAAACTTCAAAAAAAAAAAAAGAAAAAAAAGTTGATAATAAGTTGTTTCTATTTAAAACAATAATTTTAAGTTGTGAAAAAGATGATATAAGCAAAAAAAGTAAAAATCAAAATTAAAATCCAATACCTTAAAAATCAAGTTGTTAACTGTGGGTGAGAAGGCCCAATGCCATATGTTGGGCCTGTGGCCCAATTTGAATAAAACTTCCTGTTCGAAGAGGTTCTGCTCGTCAGACCTCCAAAGAACTTGATCAAGTGGAAGATTCCTCAGTGGGGAGTTAGCGCTGAGCACTCCTAAGCGCGGAGATATCCTGAAGTATCTTACAAATAAAGCTGCCATCACCGCATTTAATGCACTGCAGCAACTTTCCTGGCCGTATTTATGTGGAGAAGACACCTGAACAGTGAAACCTCAGCCACTATCACTCACTGCAGATTAAAGCAAACTTCTGATGTGACTAATACTCAAGTGGACGCTTAGATAAGGGACAAGTGTGCGGTGAAGATGAGGGAAAAAGGTGTATATATATAAAGGAAACAGGTCTCACAGAGGGGGGGACATTATTTTTACTAAGCTGATAAATACAAGATCTTTTCGGATCAAAGATACTTTTATTGAATACTAGCCTGAGCGTCTTCTGCCCTGTTTCGCTTGCATGAACCGTTGCTAAATCTATATCTAGCCCAGCTGTTTAACCCATTCTCTACAAATTCATTGTTGGGGATTTGTTGGGCTCATAATACGGGAAGTTATTGCCTAGTCCATCAAATTTCGACCCTACATTAACGCTAATTACAAATTTTTATTTTTTGTTATACCATAAAAATCATGTCGTTAATTAAGGTTATTAGCTTTTTTTTAATCCAAAAATTTGATATTTATCCAAAACAATTAAATTAAAAATATATATATTTGGAATCTAATAACCTTAATTAACAACATGATTTTTATGGTATAAAAAACAATAAAAATTTGGAAAAAAGTAGATAAAAAATTTATTATCAATTCCTCCCCATGTGTATATCCCCCCAATGAAAGTTGTGATGAAGTTGATATAAGCAAAAAAGGAAGGAAGTTATTTAAAATCAAATACCATAAAAATCAAGTTGTTAACATTAATTACAAAGTTTTTTTTTTTTTTTTCTCTGTTATACTGTGAAAATCATGTTGTTATTAGCTTTTTTTTTTTTTTTTTTTTTAATCCAAAAATTTGATATTTATCCAAAAAAATAAATTAAAACAAAATATATTTGAAAAAAAAAGTATGTAACAAATTTATTATCAATTCTTCCTCGTGTGTATATCCTTCCAATGAAAGTCGTTTTTTATTTTTAATTTATATAAATGTTTTCTTTTCACGTGAAGTGCGGGTACTTAAAAAATTAGAAAGTTGCTACTTTTTTATAATACACTATACGTATTAAAAAAAAAAAAAGGATTAGATGGATTTGATGAATAATTTGGATTATAACACATTACACTAAAAAATAAGGATTAGATGGATTACATGAAAAACTTGGATTGTAATCAAATTAAAATTTTTATGAACTTATAAATTATAGAAGAAGAAAAATTATATATATATATATTTAAATCTAAAAATCTAAGTGATTTATATCAAAAATTTCACGTACAATGCACGTGAAATATTAGATTTATCAACTTATAAATCATATCAAAATATAAATCATATTAATTTACTAAAAATCATGTACGATAATTATATATTAATATACTTATTAATATAATTAATAAACAATAACTAAATCATAATATATACTTATTAATATAAAAATTAACGTTAATAAAAAAATAGTTCATTATCTATTGTAATTTTTATAAATATATATTTTTTGATATAAATCATATCTTTACCACATTTTTATGAAAAATATAATAAAGATATGATTTATATCTAAAGACTCTATAATTTGGGTTAGAAATTATATATTTTTTTTATAATTTCTAAGCAATCAAACTAACATTATATTAAAAAAAAAAAAAATCAATTCACAATCCGTAACAAGTCTCTAAATTGGATTAAATTTAAGGAAATCAACTTAAACAAATATGCAAAATATATTTGTGGGGCCAAGGAATTAGGTAACCCCGGCCCACTTCGTACCAAGCCCAAGGCCCATGCTGAGGAGGAAGAAACTTCCGAGGACAACATGAAAAAGTTTGGATCACCCAGGAGGACCGCCGAGGACAACTATGTCCTCGGCCAACCTCGACCAGAAGAGGGAGAGTCTACCCCCATCAAAGGCAGCCTCCTAGAGCACCCTAGGAGAAAGAACAAGTATAATGTGCCGATCACGGGAGGACGGTGGAGGAGCAAATCCAAGACAAACTGTCACTTCCACATTAAATGCCCGTCGCTGGCGTTCTGGCCAAATTAATGGGGAAATGACCCCTGAACGTTGCAGCCTTGGTAGCTATAACTCACAAAGGGATGGAAAAACGGCTGATAGGACAAGCACTCGAGTAGTGACTTGCCTGGTCGACAAATGTAGGGCAAGGATCAACTGAAAAGAGATATATAATGTAAGAAACCCTCCTAAAAAAAGGCCCCCCTTTCTGGAGGGGAGGAGGAAGAAAGAAGGCTAACTGGTCCTCCTTGGAAAAGAGCTCACAAAATGGAGCCAAGAATAAACCTTCTTCATTAAACTCGGCTCATCTTAGTTTGGTCACCATGAATCCCACGCTAACCGCTGTCTAGTCACTAGAACCCAGCCCTTTAATGTTGCATTTAGGAGTGTTCACCAAACTATACAAACCGCACTAAAACTGCCCACAAAATGATATAACTGCACAGCACTGCAAGTAGCAGTGCATCGCATCTCACCGCATGATGCAGTACGGTTTGCGATTTTATAATATGAAAACCGCATCGCACTGCACCCTTTATACATATTAATATATTTATTTATTTAATATTATATATATATATATATATATATATAAAATAAGGACAAAAGATCAATACATTAATAATTTAATACCCTAGTCCCTAGCCGTATATGTAACTTTTGTTAGTAAATAAAAAATAAAAAAAATCTTATCACTCTCTCAGCCCTTAGAAGTCAGACCCTAGCCGCCACACTTCTGCCTAGACTACTCATTGCTGTTGCATCAATTGCTTCTACTATTGAGGTATTCATGTGTTCAATTCAAGTTTTTCTTTGTTAAAGTTAATCTATTGGCCTATTATACTATTCGCTCAGGACAAGTTGTTAAAGTTAATCTATTGTTAAAGTTTTTCTTTGTTTAATTCACTGCCGTTGCACTAGTTGTTAATTATATATATATATATATATATATTTTTATTGATTGTTGTGTTGCCGTTGGTATACTGGCACTTGGAACATCCTATGTTAGATATTTAAGTTAGATATTATTTGTTTATTGATGTGTCCTATGTTAGATATTTATGTTTAATTTTTGTGGATTTTCTTTGTTTTTGTTTGATATTGAATCTAGGTATATATATATATATAAACTTTGCTTTTTGCTTGGAAGGAAGGTGAGGAAAAGGCAGAGTGGAAAGCTAGCAATGATAGAATGTGATATTCTATTTCAATTTACATTGCACCATACCGCACATGTGACTGCAAAAATGAGGTGCTGTGTAGTTATGGTTTTCGTTAAAATATATACCACACTGCACCACACCGCACCAAACCACATATGTGATCGCAAAAATGAGGTGCGGTGCAATTATGGTTTTGGCTAAATCGCACCGCAAAGTGCAGTGCTAAAAATGGCCTAAAACCGCACTACACCGCGAACAACCCTAGTTGCATTATGTGGATAAATTTGGGAGAATTATCAATAAAAGATCATAAAATTTTATCCCAATTGAACTCCAGAGGTTAGGATTTTCTCAATCATATTCAAATTTCATCCCTTATATTATTATTATTATTATTACATACCAAAGTGGTTCCCTCAAAACTACAAAAATTATACTTCTTTCTCATTTAACTATTCCTTTCATTCTTTCCAAATATTTTTTCGCATCGACATCCACCTATCATGGATTAATTAAAACCCTACATTCTACCTTACTTCAATTTGGGACACAAGCCCAAAAAAAAAAAAAAAGGGTGTATCAAGACCGACTAGTGAATATGTCCTCAACACATTAACATGCTCTCAATTATATTGATTAAGTCACATTCAACTCATTTTAAGAAATCAACTCATTTCACAAGCTTGCAATGAATATCTTATTATTGCAAAAAAAATGTATCAAAGAATACTTTGTGATTAGTAAAGGGGTGTCTCCACATGGTCCACTAACATACTCTTATCAATCATAACTTGCCATGTAACGAGTTGTGGCACAAAATTGTGTTAAAGATTGTGTCCCTAGCACAATTCTATATTAAAATTTTAAAAACAAGTGGATAAAAGGCAAAGAGTTAAATATTAAAAAAAATTTAATAATTATAATATTACGTGTGCGTTTGACTCCCATTCAAAAAGTCAACTTATTTTACTATTTGACTTATTTTTACTACTATTCATGGTCTTACTGCACATTTTGATACTATTCATAGATCTCACTGTACTATTTTAGCTAACTCTTACTTTTTTTTACAGTATTTTCAGTAAAAAATTTTCAATTTCAGCAAATTAATTCAATCTTAAAAAAATAAAGGCAAAACTTTTTTTCAAGTCTCATTTGTCATTTCCGATGCCTAGTCACGTGCCTAGCTCACAAAACAAAAAAGGAAAACTCAAAAGAAGGCAAAGGAAAATTCAAAACTGCATTGAAAACTTGTATATGAAACGAAGGGTCCGTTTGGAAACAGCTTATTTTGCTGAAAATTGAAAATTGAAAACACTGTAGCAAAATAATTTTTAAATGTGTGAATAGTACCGTGAGGCTTATTATTATTATTATTATTTTTGAATAAAATGATTGTGAGTCTCGTAAATAGTGCATGAACAATGCACTTGTCTCCTAAAAGCATGAACAGTGCACTTTCTGGGAAGAGTTGCACGTTTAAGTTTACTCACTGTAGCATGGGTCCCTGTGGTTTGTAAACGCAAACGTTGAAACGTAATGGAGAAAACATAATCCAAACACTCACGAAGAAAAAGAAAAAGAAAAAAAGAAGGGCGGTAAGAGCAAGTGCTGATGTTTGCCAAAATTTTCAGTCGATTTTACACGAACTTGTTAGAAAGTAACCATATCAATTCATCTTTTTTATAATCTATTTTATTTAAATAATAATATATTTCTTTTAATTTTTATTATTATTTTATATATATATATATATATATATATTTTATGTCTTTATTTTTGTCTTTGTACTATCTCTCACTTTATCTTTGTCTTTGTGCTGTCTCTTTATCTTTAGCTTTGTCTTTGTACTATTTCTTTATCTCTGTCTTTGGTCCTTATCTCTCTCAAACAACCAATCTGTTGTCCTTCCTCTCCTTCCTTTCACAGTCACAGTCACAATCATGATCTGATCACCTTTCCTCCACAAGCATCTTCTTCTTCTTCCTCTCACAGTCAAATTAGCTCTCCACCACAAGCACCACAAGAATCAAAACCCACAAGCACCGATCTCCATTGACCCATAAGCACTGACTCCGTTGACCCACAAGCATCGATCTCCACCACTAGCATCGATCCACAAGCATCAAAACCCATTTCCATCGACCCACAAGCATAACTAACTTTACGTTTTTTTTTTTTTTTTTCCTTTGAATTTTACTAACTTTGTAACAAAAAGTTATTATAACATGATAACAATACATACACATGTAACAAACCATCTACATTTCCTAATTATTAAATTATATAAATTTATATTATATTTATATTGTACACATAAACATCTACACACATCATAATTTACGCAAATAACATAATAACAAAAAGTAATACACACAATCAATATTAGACACATTTACACACATAATATAAATTTATAAAAAAGAGTGACAGGTACAATTCACAAACACTTACTCTTTACTCTTAGAATTGGAAATATTTGTTATAAGGGTGCGCAAAAATATTTTTAAGAAAAAATTAAAGTATTGAACTAACAAAAAAAAAAAAAATTATATATATATATATACATACATATACATATATATATATATATATATACATATACATATATATTTATAGAAGTCAAGGGGTTCATTTGAGCCCCTTGAATATAATGTAGCACTGCCCCTGATTTTCATAGTTTAGGGGGTAAGTGAAAAGTGAGTGTAGGTTTAAAGGATAAAATATAATTTTTCTAATTTTTTTATTATTAAAAATAAAAAGAGAGCGAAACTGTGTGGTTTTGATAATGACAGTAAACATTAAGATTAATCAAGAGTTTTGTATTTTCTTTCAAAAAGAAAATATAGAAAAAAGAGATTACTTGTAATGAGATGGGGAAATTCCTTGGAAAAAAAGTTTAGGTCCCGTTTGGTACGTGTGTTTAAACACATGATTTCAGTTTTTAAACAATATTACACGTATTTCTACATACACTTTTTCATCCACATATATTTCCAAAAAAACTGAAAATTGTTATTTAAGCACACGTACCAAACAGACTCTTAGTCTTGGTAGGATCAATGTTTGAATCCACCCATCGGGCCCATGTTGTAAGTAGGGATGGAGCCATTCTTTGGCTTTGGGGGGCAGTGGCCCCCCCTAAAATTTGGGACAAAAATTATTAGTATATAAGCCCAAAAAAACCCAAGAAAATAAGCCCCATAACAAAATCAACAATAAGGAAGTTACAAAATTTAGCCTAATCTACCAATTTTACCAAAATAAAAAAAGCCCAGCCCTTAAAAATTTTTGAAACAAAACTATTCTGTGAATTTAAATTTTTGATCCTTCCACCAAATTCCCAAAAAGAAGAAGAGAGAGAAAAAAAAAAAAAAAAAAAAAAAAAAAAAAAAAAACAAACAAACAAACTAACTAAATGAGAGAGACGCTGAATTGCAGCACAACTTAACAGCAGATTAAGCACATTTCTTGCACAACACATATGACAAAGCTGCATTTTAGCCTCTAAATCTGGTGTTTCTATCTCTCTCTCATTTGAGCAGGAGATCTCTATCTTTTCACTTTCTCAATTCCCTTATACTATCTGAAATAGAGAAGAGAGGGGCAGAGAGCTTAATGCCTCTATCTTTCTCTCTTTGTCTGTTTCAATAATGACTCGTGTAGTGGAGTGAGTCGGTATATTGAAAGATATTTTCTCCACAATTAAAAAAAAAAAAAAAAAAAAACTAGTGGATCAAATGGGTCCAAAATTACAATTTTGATAAAAATTTCACCTACGTTCCTGCAACTATTTAAGTATAGCGATAAATACATGAGGCGGGACCCAATTATGTTAGTGGGTGATTATTATTATTATTATTATATAAATTGAATTTGTTTTAGCCACCAATGATACAAAATTGATAAATGGTATAGTTAATAGTTGTGTTTTTGTTTTTGTTGACAGTTTGTTAATGCTAATTGAAATTTCATAACTTTCTCAATTTTTTTTTTTCTTGAAATTTCATAATAATTTTCCTTTTATATTACTGTCCCCTAACTCGAGATCCTAGCTCTGTCCCTGGTTGTAAGTGCGGTCTCAAAAGCAAGCAAACAGTCCATGTCCTTCGTAATCTGTGTTCCTATTTGGATGTAATCCCATCTAACAAATCAAAACAATTGGTTATCTTTTAAACCTGACAATAATAATTTTAGTTTAAAACATTTTCTATTTTTAAACCTTCTAACAGTAGGTAAAAGTATAGCCCACTACAATTTATTTAAAACCCTGCCCCCATAAGAGCAAAGATTGGAGAAATAATAAGATCCACATGGTGGACAAGTGATGTGGTCCACCATTCCACTAAAAAACTGCCACTTGTTTAAAATTGTTAATTAGAAAATTTTTTTAAACAAAAATTAATTACTGACTCAGTAATTTTAAACAAGTTGAAGTTTTTTAGTGGCATGGTGGATAAGTGACGTGGTCCACCAGATGACTCTATAATTTCTCCAAAGATTGGCCCCCCAACCTCCTACACATCAGCCAAACAATATAAAAATAATTTACAAAAAATTTAAATTGAAACTAATTTTCAAATAATAATTTTTATATTATATGTGTTTGACTTCCACTTTTAACAAAAACTTTCAAGACAAATATATAAGGTCCACTATTTTCAATTAATTTATAACTATGCTATTAAAAACATTTTCTATATCTTGAAAACATCTTTTAAGCCATTTTCAAAATCCTATTTTGAACAAGGAAATAGGATACAATTTTCTAAAAACTGTATTTAGAGAGCATCAGCCAAACAATAGATTCAAATATGGGACACCATTTTATGAATCGCAAAACAAAAAACTATATTTAAGTACTCTTACCAAACATGCCCTAACATAATCGCTAATCTATTAATTCATATAGTTAGTGATATTGTGGTGTAAGAGGTTCAAATTTATTATAGACTCATTTCCTGCATAGCAAGAAAACTAATTAAGGGTTAATTTAAGGTTATATAGCTAAGGATTTTCTACTAAATAAACCCTACATTGGATTCAATGCAACACACTTTAATAGAAAAGACGTAGTCATTAAGGTTTTTATTATTATTATTATTATTATTTTTTATGAGTGTAGGCTATTACACCGAACCACATTAAATTCTTGCTTTTGTTTTTTCTCTGTTATCTCTCTTAATCTCTCAACAACTTTAACATGGTATCAAGGACATGTTCTAAATACTAATATGGTATCAAAGTTATGTTTTATATTTTCTAATATGGTAATAAAGTTATCTTCTACCTTTTTTTTATATGGTATTAGAATTATGTTTTATCTTTTCTAATATAGTATTAGAGTAATGATTTATTTTCTATGGTATCAAAGTTATGTTTTATATTTTTGATATGGTATCAAAATTTTCTTTTATCTTTTTTAATATGGTATCATAGCTACGTTCTATTCTTTCTAATATGGTACCAAAGTGATGTTCTGTCTTTTATAATATAGTATTAGAATTATGTTTTATCTTTTTTAATATGATATCAGACCTATGTTTTATCTTTTCTAACATGATATTAAAGTTATTTTTTTACCTTTTCTAATATGGTATAGGAGTTATGTTTTGTCATAACTCTGATATGGTATCAGAGCTATTTTTACTTTCTCATATAGTACAAAACTTGCATTCTAATTTTTTTTAATTAGTATCAAAGTTATGTTTGATCTTTTCTAATATAGTATCATAGCAATGTTCTGTCTTTGTATCAAAGTGATGTTTTATCTTTTATAATATTGTATTTGAGTTATAATTATTTTTCTAATATGTTATTAGAATTATGTTTTATCTTTTCTAATATGATATCATGCCTATGTTCTATCTTTTCTAATATGATTTACAGTAAGACTACCAGATTGAATTACAAGAAGTTGAATTGAGAAAAGAAGGAAAGATTTTGAAAGATAAAGTAGATTCTTGGCCATTTTAAGTTGTGTAGGTCTTTATTTGTGATGGGAAAAGTATAATGTAGTTGGTATTTATAAACTCTCTCTTTCCCACGATGACTACAGAGAGTGGATAGAGCATTCAAGGGGTTGGTGCTTTTTACATTTATAGGAGCATGCAAGGGGTTAATGCGTTTTACATTTATACTAAACTGAGGAAAGGGATTGATTTTCAATATTGCGTAAACCTTATTAGAGGGACTATCTTTGGCCCAAAAAGAAAGAAAGAAACACTGGACGAAAAGATATGCTTTATCATATGTAATCATATATGTAATCTAAGTGTATATTTATCATATGTAATCATGTAATTATATATTTATGTCTCCAAAAGAAAGTTTCACATATATATACACTTAGATTAGGCTAAAGTAGAAATTCTATCTTATATTAAAAAAAAAAATAATAATTCACAAAATTTTCTTGAATTTGACATTTTCCTTTTTTAGAATCAAATCCTTACGTCTTCTCAACAAAAAAAAAAAAAAAAAAAAAAAGAATCAACACCTTACATTATTCAATGATAGGATAACATTTAATTTTCAACTTATATGTCTTAGCTTATTTAAAGGGTCTGATAATAGAAACCTTTAAGACATTTATTAATAGCCTACTTTAGGAAAACTTTATTACCATTTTTATGATCTACCCTCCGAACCGGATGATATTGTTATTAGCTAGGATCTAGGGTATAAACTAAGTAAACCGTCCATATCATCTGAGCTCAAACCCCTCTTGGTTTGTCCTACTCTAAGTACAGGATACATAATGGATAGTTCAAACACACTATGACCAAGTCCAAGAAGGTGCCCTATCTCATGAAGTGAAACGGCCTTCAGGTCCGTCTGATATGGAAGTAGGTTAAGACTGTTATTCCAAATCTCATCTGCATCATAATGCAACCTACCATTTGTTGGAGGAAACGCATGAGCAAAAACGCCACCAAGCCCATCAAAAGGTTGACCGTCCCCGTGATCAACGCGGTGGAATCCTAAAACAAGGTCGGCATCTTCAACTTGATCTGTGAATTCAAATCTGAAATCAGAGAATCTCGCCCACTCTCCGAAAGCATATGTGCAGGCTTCTTTTATGTCGACCAACTCTACATTAGGTGGAGCACTGGATTGAAACGCGTATTTGAGGTTACGCTTATAAAATGGCCATCTTGGATTACCAGGATAAAATTCAAACTGTGGTTGTGTTAGACTACTATTGATAATGTCAGGAACTCCACAACGCGGAATTGACATCTGTTTGATGGTGTTGGTGTCAAGCTTTCCAGTAACCTTCAAATGAAAATATGTCTGGTATGTTTTGATGGCGACCTCCAAGGCCTCATCAAACTCATCATCTTCAAAGTTGTTTGAATCTTTGTAGTTTAAGTATCCAAACTTGTTGAGATAGTGCTTGACTTCACGTAAGCCTTGCACCCTTTGGCCCTTTTGGGATTCCTCTAGATCTTTCAAGGAATTGGAAAATTTTGGGATCCGACTGGCATTTGTAAGACTACCAGATTGAATTACAAGAAGTTGAATTGAGAAAAGAAGGAAAGATTTTGAAAGATAAAGTAGATTCTTAGCCATTTTAAGTTGTGTAGGTCTTTATTTGTGATGGGAAAGGTATAATGTAGTTGGCATTTATAAACTCTCTCTTTCCCACGATGACTACAGATAGTGGATAGAGCATTCAAGGGGTTGGTGCTTTTTACATTTATAGTAGCATGCAAGGGGTTAATGCGTTTTACATTTATACTAAACTGAGGAAAGGGATTGATTTTCAATATTGCGTAAACCTTATTAGAGGAATATCTTTGGCCCAAAAACAGGAATTTATGTTTGGGGGACCAAGTTGCGATGTTAATATATTTATCAAGACAACTTACGCACACACATGTTTTTTTATTATATATGCACACATATATATATACATTCTTTTTTATTTGATAAGTTATATATATACACATACCTAACAAAAAAAAAATGAGCTTAGTATTTTCAATCAAAATTATTTTTGATGGTGATCTTTCATAAAATAAAATTCATTTTTTCTATTTTCATAGTGAAATTCTTAAAAAGTTTCATTTTAAATACAAATTATCATGTTTTATACTAAAGTAAGTAAAAATCTTTCAATTGAACTAATGAAATTGTCAAAAATATGAATAATCCAAAACTTAGAAGAATAAGTTAGGCTTCAAACATATTTAAAGTTATCTTGCTCTAATCCATTATGTGGCAACTAAAGACACATTTCAAGTTTAGTTTTAGCGACAAAATTCTTTTAATGAGTCAATGACTTGTTAATCGCCATATAACAGGTTGAAAAAGATAGACTCAAACATATTTGATACCAAACTTTATCAAATATTAAACAAATATAAGAGCATATTTTACAATAAAAAATAGAATTGTGAAAAATAAAGTTACATCTCTATAACTATTAGACCGATTTTTTTTTTTTTAAAGCATTATTGGACTAATTCAAATATTTGGGGGGCTAACTCTTATTTTTGTAGACTAAAATTTGAAAAAATTAAAATAATTGTATATATATTTTTAAAAAATTCAAAATTTGGGGGTGGGGGGGGGGGGGGGGGGGGGAGGGGGGGCATGGCTCCCCCACCCTTATACATACCTCCGCCCTTGCCCAAAAAGAAAGAAAGAAACATTGGATGAAAAGATACGCTTTATCATATCATATGTAATCATATATTTACCATGTATAAAAAATCCACACAATTACCACTGAACACCCTTAGTGCAGTGATCACTGCACACGTATAAATGTTTGTGGGGTGTGAAGAGGCAAGGGCTGGGGTTCAAGTCTCTAAAAGAAAGTTTCACACACATATACACTTAGATTAGGCTAGAGTAGAAATTTTATCTTGTATAAATAAATAAAATAAGAAAATAATCCAGACAATTTTCTTGAATTTGGCATTTTCCTTTTTTAGAATCAAATCCTTACGTCTTCTCAAAAAAAAAAAAAAAAAAAGGAAAAAAAAAAAATAGAATCAACACCTTACATTATTCAATGATAGGATAACATTCAATTTTCAACTTATATGTCTTAGCTTATTTGAAGGGTCTGATAATAGAAACTCTTAAGGCATTTGTTAATAGCCTACTTTAGGAAAACTTATTACCATTTGTTAATTTTCAACTTAAATGTTTGTGGAGTGTGAAGGGGCAAGGGTCAGGGTTCAAGTCTCCAAAAAGAAATTTCGCATACATATACATTTAGACTAGGCTAGAGTAGAAATTCTATCTTGTATAAATAAATAAAATAAGAAAATAATCCACACAATTTTCTTGAATTTAGCATTTTCCTTTTTTAGAATCAAATCCTTACGTCTTCTCAAAAAAAAAAAAAAAAAAAAAAAAAAGGGAAAAAAAAAAGTAGAATCAACACCTTACATTATTCAATGATAGGATAACATTTAATTTCAACTTATATGTCTTAGCTTATTTGAAGGGTCTGATAATAGAAACCCTTAAGACATTTGTTAATAGCCTACTTTAGGTAAACTTTATTACCAATTTTATGATAAAAATATATATATATATATATATATAAATTATTTGTTTTATTTTTCTTATAATAAATTTCTAAAAATATTTCATAAGTCAATGTTCTTAGAGCATTTTTTAACTTTTTCCTATTTGAAGATTGTCTAGTTTCATTCAATGCTAGTTTTGCACAAAACATGACTCATATAGTACATGTTTAATAGGTTATCAATGTACTTTTGATTAAGTATTCGGGGATTTGGCCGGGTTACCTTGACATTTGACCTGTTGTTTCAATTGTGGCAGAACCAGGATTTCAATTATACTATGTTTGGAATGAGGGAAATGAATTGAATGAAATGAAACATTGGAGAATATTCTTCAATTTACTTGTTTGGGGGGTTTAAATAGGAGAAAATGAAATTGGTAAGTGGGAACCCTCATTCTTCTCTTTTCCCTTACTAAAACTCCCTAAATACCCCTAAACAGTGAGTCTTGTATTTTAAAATAGGGATATTATACTATAATATTGTTATAAAATGATTTCATTTAATCCTTCTATGTTACTCTTGAACAATGTTACTTACATTCTATTCATTTCACTTCTTTTATCTTAAAACATCCAAACAAAATTACTTTATTAAAATTTTTTTTCCACTTCATTCTATGACTTAAATACATTTCATTTTATTCCTTTAAGTTCCTTTATGAGTTCCTCATTCCATTTCATTCTAATCCTTTATGAACTTCCAAACAAAGTGTATTAGGGTGACCAAAGTATGAACCACTTTTTTTCATAAATATCCAAGCCAACATCTATTTAGTATTAACAAAATAAAAAAAGAAAAGAAAAAGAAAAGACATAAAATAATTAATGAGATATCGACAGATTTAATCAAACAAAGTAGATAATATAATAAATAGATAAAAAAAAAAAAAACAATTAACTGATTAAAGAAGTCAACAAAAACAGATTTAATCAAACAAAGTAGATAATATAATAAATAGATAAAAAAAAAAAACAATTAACTGATTAAAGAAGTCAACAAAAAGAACAAATAAGTATTAAGTTTCAAAACAAAACTAAGGAATAATTCATTTGGTGTCATGTACAAGGTTGATCAATTAAATTCAAATACATGATTACATTGATCAATGAAACACAAAAATTGTTTTATTTTTCAAGGAAAATTAAATTATTGTAAATAGATCTTTTGATTATTTGGAAAATCTAATGCATTGCATTTAGAAATTTGTAACTAATTTTTTTCTTAAGTTTTTTGGTACTAAATTAAGGTCGTGATTTATTATTAAAACTAGACCCGTTGCGATGATGACATATAATAAAAAAATGGATACATGTAACTAATTTTTTTCTTAAGTTTCTTTGGTGCTAAATTAATGTCGTGATTTATTATTGAAACTAGACCCGTTGCGATGATGACATATAATAAAAAAATGGGCACATGTCATGATCATAATGGATTTAGTGCACTAGAACAATAGACCCAATTCAAATCCCTCATAGGATTAGCCACGTTGTATTGACTTAGCTCATCAAACTAACCTCCAATGAGGGGTAGCCAACTTGCTTCCAACCCAATCAACACTTATCATTCTCTTTAGTTTTTTTTGTCGCCACCTTACCAAATTTAAAACAGAACGAGAACAAAAATCATGAGTGCTATTTTCTTCAATCAAATCCCATATGGGAATTACATATTTAAGGATAAAATAATCTTATATTTTTTTTATTACATATAATTAAATTTTCTTTTATCTTTTATATTTTTATTATGAATATTTTTTATTACTAATTTGAGCATACAAATATATATATATATATATATATTTATATCATGTGTTACTAAATTTGTTTTTACCTTTTGATGGTTTTCTGCCAAATTAACTGAACATTGAAAAAAAAAATGTCATATTACAAATCAATGGTTAATTTTATATAAAATTATGAAAATAGCAATATAAATTCATTTGATATATATATAAATAATTGGTGCACCATCTATGGAAATAATTAATATATGAAAATCAATGCATTTAGTATTTACCCAACTAATTGATATATATTAATTGGATTCAAGTTACACTTAGTGTTACTCTAAATAATATTACACCACTCAATATTTTTAAATTGGATACGAATTTTGACAAATCCATCGTAAGATCACATTATCTTCACTAGCTTGTAACTCCATGCATATGCATGAATATACTTAAAGATATATAATAAGATACATAATATAATTTATATATATATATATATATATATATGAACATATGTGTTTCACTTGTTAGGAATATATGTCAATATTTATGTAGTTGGTTAATCTTTTGACAAAACGCACTTTATTTGTAATTGGGTAGATTTAGCATGTGTTTAATACTTCAAGAAACATGTTGCTTAAGTCTAATATTAAAGCCATGAAGATTGGACTAAGAAACAAGTGAAGAAAAGCTGTTTAATAAAGCTGGACAGATAGCTCAACACCTGTGGAAAGATAGCTTGATAGCTGCTCGACACCTCTCGATAGCTGGCCATCTATCGAGCTCTTTAGTTGATTGTTATTGCAATCTCGACACCTTCTCGATAGTTGGTGGATTGATCGAGAAAGCTTCTGTCCCCTCGACACCTCCTCGATAGCTGTATCTGTCGAAGTTTAAAGGTCGACACCTCCTCAACACCTGCTCGACACTTGCTATCTATCGAGGTCACGGAAATCAGAATTTTAGATTTGATTTTTGGGCCAGACTTATGTATTTGTGTAGGGTTTCTTTTCTCACAACCCTAGACCTATATAAGGCTTATTTTAAAGGCCGTCACATAAGAGAATACAAAGAAAACATATGAAAAAAGTGACCGATGCCTTATTCTCTCCAAAAGAAGCTACTGCGTCTTTTGTGCCTTAGGGTTTTGTAATCAAGTGCTTCTTAATTTTCATTCTTGATAAAGTGAAGAACTTTATAGCCAACAATCTTCTCTAGTTGGTGATTGAAGTCGCAACTGGGATTCGCGCAATTGGTTAGTCAAGTACTGGGATTCGTGCAACAAAAAGGGTGGCGTTCATATATTGAAGAGTTTAGAGGTTCTGAAGCGGTAGAAAGTTTTTGCTGTGAGTTCATCTACGGGAATTGTAGAGTTTAGGGACAAAAGTTTTGTACTAGATCTGAAACTTCTCTTTACTATAGCGGATTGCTTTTTGGAAAGGTTTCCCCCCAAGTTTTTTACTGTGAAACTAGTTTGTTTTATTGGTTTTCCTAGGTCATTATATCTTGTCTTATCTACTTTTCCGCTGCATATTATTTTGACATGATATTGATGTTTGTGTGTTTTAAGAAGTTTTGTTCATAATAAATCCAATTAATAACTTGAATTTAAAACTTGTTAATTCTATCAACTGGGGTCTAAATTTCCCAACAAGTGGTATCAAAGTAGGTTCACTCTGATTGGATTAATTTTTAGAGTGTGATCCTTGACCCTGTTGTCATGGATCATGGTCAATCTCTTTTGATTCCTCCTTTATTTGATGGAACTAATTATGCGTATTGGAAAGTTCGTATGAAAGTTTTTTTGTAGGCTCTAGGTGAATAGGTATGGCAAGCTATAGAAGTTGGTTGGATTAAGCCAAAGGAAGCGTCGGTGGATTGGGATGATGCAACAATCATAGCTGCAAATTTCAATAGTAGGGCCTTAAATGCTCTGTTTTGTGGGGGTGACTAATGAGGAATTCAAGAAAATATCATCCACAGAAGTTGGCTGGATTAAACCAAAGGAAGTGCCGGTGGATTAGGATGATGCAACAATCATAGTTGCAAATTTCAATAGTAGGGCCTTAAATGCTTTGTTTTGTGGGGTAACTAATGAGGAATTTAAGAAAATATCATCCACAGAAGTTGCCAAGGAAGCATGGACTATTCTTGAGACCACCTATTAAGGTATCCAGGCAGTAAAGACTATGAAGTTTCAAAGACTCACTAGTAGCTTTGAAGAAATAAGGACGGAGGAGGATGAGTCATTTGATGAGTTCTATGCTAAACTTAAGGATATTGTGAATTCTGCTTTCAACTTTGGAGAATTTATAACAGAATCCAAAATTGTTAGAAAAATCCTTAGGTCCTTGCCTAAAAGATTCCATGCCAAGATCACTGCTATTGAAGAAGTAAAGGACATTGATCAAATTCCTTTGACTGAGCTTGTAAGGAACCTTTAAACCTATGAGATGGGATTAGGCTCAATGGGAAAAAGGTGGAAAGAGTAAAAACTTGGCTCTCAAGTGTATAGAGGAAGAGATTGAGGACTCTGAAGATGAAGATGAAAGTGAAGATGAGGATGAGGATCTAACCTTCATAACTGATGAGATTATCAAGCTTCTTCAGTTTAGGAAAAAAGATAAGGGCAAACCTCTTAAGAAATTTAAATCCTCTAGGAAGGGTAAGAATGAGAAACCCCTTATTCAATGCTATGAGTGCAAATGTTTTGGTCATATGAGGATAGAGTGTCCAAACTATCTCATGAAGGAAAATACCAAGGAGTCAAAAGATAAAGGGTTGGTTGCTACTTAGAGTGATATTGAGGATGACTTTTCTGATGAGTTTGTGGATGAATGTCGTCACGTTATGGCCTTTGCTGCCTCAACCGATAAGGTGATTGTGGAGAGTGCTAGTGACAGTGAGAATTTTTCTGATGATGAAGTATCCAAAAAGATAACCCTTCAGGAAGCCTATGATAAGCTATGCACTGAATTTATAAAATCTGAAAAGACTTCTCATCTTTGTAGAAAAGAGATTAATGAGGTAAAAACTGAAAAAACTGATCTGTTAGTCAAGCTAGATGAGACTACAAGGTTAGTTGAGACTCTTATTATGGAGAACACCTCATTAGAAGAGAAGGTTAAGAATCTTGAGGCTGAGCTTAGTCAAGCTAGAACTCAAATAGAGAGGATGTCTAGTGCAAAGCTTGATGAGGTATTAAGTACTCAAAAGCCTAGTTCTGATAAGACTGGCTTAGGATATGTTATTTCTTCTGACCTCTCCTCTTCCACGGCTTTTGGATCAAGGACTATTTTTGTGCCACAATCTGATAAAGGTGATAAAGGTATGAAATCTAAATCTGATCTGGCTAATTCTAAATCCTTTGTTAAATCTCATGTTTGTCACCATTATGGTGTTGCTGGACACATTCGTCCTAATTGTTTTAAGTTGTATCTTCATAAGCAATTGTCCAAACGGTCACAGGTTTCCTCTCAAGGACCTACGCCTTTGTTTGGAGAGTTATTAAAAGTTTTGAACTTTTTAACTCAATTTTAAGAGAATTCTAATTCTTTTACGTCCTTTAGTAGACATACTAGGACACGTGCCTTTTCATCTTCACGACTAAAGACTCATGTTGTGTGGGTGAGAAATGAGCCTAAGACTTAATTGTCTTTTCTATTTGTCCTCTACTTTAATTCTTTCTATCTAAAGTAGGACTCTTTTTGCTTGATTTCTTCTGCTTTTGGAATCATGCTTTCATGCATCTGTATCTTTCTATCATGCCTTCATGCATATGCATCTTTCTTTCTGCTTTCATGTTGTTTGTCTGTTTTTGTTTGGTTGTTTAGTTTTATTTTGTTTTTTTTTTTTCAAAATAAAAATAAAAAGGTAAAATAAAAAAAATACAAAAACAGTATGTGTTTTGTGTATATTGGTACTTGTGTACCTTGGATGGCCATTGAAACAAAATTTTCTAAACTTTATATCTCTTGTAGTTTAGATGAGTATCTCTATGCACAACTAAGCAAGTGAGTTTCGTGGCTTGTGTTTGTGATAAGTAAGGTTAAGTGATTTCTTTTACTTAACACTCATATCACTCTTTTTGACGGGTAGAACTAGAAAATCCTAAGAGAAAAGCATAAATAACCATCTCACCACTATTGCCCACCAATCACGAATGACATATGTGTGCTATGGCATAGCCAAAGTGTGATGTTAATGACATTTGTGTGCTTCGGCATAACAAAATTGGAATGTCAAAAATCATTGGGTATTTTTTTTCTATCTCTTATATGCCCATGCAAGATATGTTTAAAAAGAAAATATGAAAGAAAAATAAAAAACAAAAAGATCAAAAATGTTTTAAATATGATTGCAAGCGTGTATTCTAGAAGATGTGAAAGTTATAAGATGTACTTCGAAGGTGATAGTCCCTATCAAATAGTTATGATTGTGTGTGAGTTAAAGTGATTTTCTCATATCTCAAATCGTCATAACATGTATTCACCTATACAATCTTGTGATGTTTTTCACACACAACACGTAATATTCTTTACTACTCTTAATACATGTGCAGGTACAATGTGATTTGGCCATCACAAGGTTTACATGTGTTAATGTATGCTCAATAAACTGTCTTTACTTATTTTTGAAATATAAAATTGGTTAGACTTGTTTAGTGTGTATGTGTTTTGGAATCAATGTGCTCAACATTTTTCTTGTTGAGAGATTTGTTTTTCACATGTTTTGCATCCTTCTTTTATCTTGTCATCCATAACATCTTGTTTCATTACATTTTTGCATTTATATGGATTTCTTGCATCCCCTGGATCATCCTTGATCATCTTTATATTTTTTGGGTAAAGCTTTATAGCTTCTTGTACCCTTTGTCAATCATGACAAAAAGGGGGAGAAATTGTGGAGAATATGTGGTTTCTTTTATTAAAATTCTACATGTTAGGGGGAGAAATACATGCCTTTGTAAGGAAGAGTTGTGTTTCATCTTATTAGGGGGAGTGTTTACCTCCTTGTTGTTGTAGGAGCTTCTTTTAGCTTCTTCTTCTTGTACATTAGGTCTTGTGACCATGTTTATATACATTGTGCTTATCTTTGATATATATGTGATGATGTATGTCTTTTTCACCTACCTCTTACATGTGTTGTTTCTTTTCTTTCTTTATACACATGTTTCTTATATTTGTATGCAATCTATTATTTCTGTTTCACACAAAGATGCCTTGATGAGTTTTGTTTAAAGTGTTTCAGAAATACAGGTTGTCAAAGTCTACTTGCTATAAACTCTCTTCTTGCAAAGTTTTTCAAGAGTTTGTGTTAGCATAGATTTTATTGTATTTAACAAGTGAGTATGAGTTGAGTGATTTATGACTTCTCTCATATGTTCATTTGTTTGTTGTGGTTTTGTCACGAATTGCCAAAGGGAGAAATTGTTAGAACATATGTGTTTCACTTGTTAGGAACATATGTCAATATTTATGTAGTTGACTAATCCTTTGACAAAACGCACTTTACTTGTAATTGGGTAGATCTAGGATGTGTTTAATACTTCAAAAAACATGCTGTTCAAGTCTAGTATCAAAGTCATGAAGATTGGACCAAGAAACAAGTGAAGAAAAGCTATTCAATAAAGCTGGACAGATAGCTCGACACCTGTGGACAAATAGCTTGATAGCTGCTTGACACCTTTCGACAGTTGGCCATCTATCGAGCTCTTTAGTTGATTGTTATCGCAATCTTGACACCTTCTCGACAGCTAGTGGATCGATCAAGAAAGTTTCTGTCCCCTCGACACATTCTCGACACCTCATCGATAGCTGTATTTGTCAAAGTTTAAAGCTCGACACCTTCTCGACACCTGTTATCTATCGAGGTTATGAAAATTAGAATTTTTAGATCTGATTTTTTGGCCGGCTTATGTATTTGTGTAGGGTTTCTTTTCTCATAACCCTAGACCTATATAAGGCTTGTTTTAGAGGCCGTCACATAAGAGAATACAAGAAGAACATATGAAAAAGGTGACCGATGCCTTATTCTCTCTAAAAGAAGTTACTGTGTCTTTTGCACCTTAGGGTTTTGTAACCAAGTGCTTCTTAATCTTCATTCTTGATGAAGTGAAGAATTTTGCAGCCAACAATCTTCTCTAGTTGGTGATTGAAGTCGCATACTGGGATCCGCGCAATTGGTTAGTCACGTATTGAGATTCGTGCAACAAAAAGGGTAGCGTTCATATATTGAAGAGTTCAGAGATTCTAAAGTGGTAGAATGTTTTTGCTGTGAGTTCATCTATGAGGATTGTAGAGTCTAGGGACAAAGGTTTTGTACTAGATCTGAAACTTCTCTTTACTATGGTGGATTGCTTTTTGGGAAGGTTTCCCCCCAAGTTTTATTTATTGTAAAACTAGTTTGTTTCATTGGTTTTCTTGGGTCATCATATCTTGCCTTATTTACTTTTCCGCTGCATATTATTTTGACATGATATTGATGTTTGTGTTTTAACAAGTTTTGTTCATAATAAATCTAATTAACAACTTGGGTTTAAAACTTGTTAATTCTATCAACCGGGGTCTAAATTTTCCAATAATATATAATTTAAATACTATTAATAGTCATTTTTATATTTTGTTAACTCTTTAAAAAATTTTGTAAGGATATTATTAGGTATAAAATGTAAATTGTCCATTTTTTTTAATTATTGTTGTGAAGCTTTTTTTTTTTTTAATTTTTTTTTTACGATTCACTTATTCTAGACTCTTTAGTTTTTGTACTTAATAACTCACTTGAATAAATATTTATGATGTGGTCCCACATTTGATTCTAAAATTAAGAAATAAAACACTTTTAAGAATAAATAATTTAGGACACATGGTGTAAAATTGGAACTCTAATTTGAAATTTTAATTTGAATTTCTCTCAGTTTCACCAATTATTATATACTAGTTTTTAACCCGTGCAAATGCACAGGATTTTTATTTAGATTTTTTTATAATTTTGTTATTGTATTTTTATAGCATCTCAAAAGTATTTTTCTTTCTTATTTAATGTAGGGGTGATAGGCCTAGGAATGCATATCTACATATATATATTGGGCTAGGGGCCCAATCTGAGGACATAAATAGTCCGTGGACGGGTAAACACTTTCTTAAGAATCCATGTTGGTAAGTAAAGAGGTGAGGTCTGATCATAACCATCCAAGAAGGCTGTTTGAGGAGGAATACTTCCTCGAGTGAGTAAAGCCAAGGTCGGAAGGTATGGTCTGACACCAAGAGCGACGTTCCGGATGATTCTACTAATGAGGATAAGTATTCAGAAGGAACAGGATAGAGGGAGGCCATGAAATATCTCAAGAGAAAGCTGCTACCACCGCATTAAATGTTCTACTTACTAACTTTCTGGCTGCGTTAATGTGGAGAAGACCCCTGAACAGTGCTGCCTTGGTTGCCCCAACTCACAGAGGGCCTGAGAGGGTGTCCGATGGGACAAGCATTCAAGTAGTGTCTTGGATGATCAACAAGTAGAGGACCAAAATCGTCTAAAGAGAACTTTGTAATGTAAGAGACCCTCCATGGAGAAGGGATCAAGAAATTAAGACAGAAACACTGTAGCAATCAAGAATTGAAACTTGTAATTAAACTTGAGAGAAATATATAAGAACTAATCTCTTTGAGCTGTGTTGAGGACGATTTTCTTCAGATTAAACCAGTCTATCTTTATTTTCTTGTCATCAAAATCTACTTTACTTGCTATCTGATTCATTAAACATAGTTTTCTAACCCACTCTCTACAAATTCATTGTATTAAGCTTTTTGGGCCTAAGTTCATCTATCCTTTGGGCCAGGGACTCAAATCTGGTCTGTACAATTGACGTCGTTTGTGGGAAATTCTTGTGTTTTAGTGAGTTCGACATTCAACTATGGTAGGTTCAGGTCTAAATCAGACAGACTCTATGAGATCCTAACGTGAAGACCATTTTGTCAACTTTGAGCAAAGAAGGGACCAGGAGGTTAGTGTGCATACTATCTATACTAGTAGGAGCCAGTCCCAAAATGTGAGCCACCTTTCTCATGAGAAGCATACTAAAGCCCTGTAACTGGAGATTGATCAATTGAAGAGAAAGTTGCGCCACAAACGGCAAAAGCGAACTCCCTCTAATTCTAACTTCTCTTCTGATGATGAAGAGGATGGTAGTTATAGACGTAGATCAAAAACTCCTCCTAGTGAGTCTTTCTCGTATGTTGAGGACTACCATGATGAGCGTAACACAATTTCTTTAGCTTTGTATTTGAATTTATTGGTCTTGTGGATTTAATTTGGTGATTAATTATGAGACTCATAACAAGATTATAGCTTAATAATATATTCGATAGAATTGTTTGAACTTGTTTCTTTTTTGTTTTTATTTTTATTTTAGCAAAAATATGTAAGAAATATATCTTCTTACATTTGTTTAACTTCCCAATTTTACATCAATGTTCATTATTGATATGAGAATGTCTACATTTTAAGACATACAATTGACATTAAAAAAAAAAAAAAAAAAAAAAAACCAAGTGTTAGAGATAATAAAAGCCCAAATATATAACATGTTTTGAAAAATAATTTACTATAAAATATAAGGATTACATAGCGTTAAATGAATCTTACCTCTTTCTCAAAAAAAAAAAAAAAAAAAAGGAATCTTACCTAACAACTATCTATATAACTATATATTAGTGTACACAATGATAGGCCGACGTATTCATTATTCTTTTCAAAAATATATTTTTTATTTTATTTTTTTTTTAAAAAGTTGTCTTTTTGATTACTTGTGGTTGTACTATTCGGGTTTTCCAAGGATTTTACCCAAAGATTATTCGTTTCTCAACAACCTCAAAATTGAAACTACTTTTGACTTTAAAACCCAATATTTCCTATATGCAAGTTGCAAATACAATATTCCATCCAAGAAAGAATTAAATTTATTTTCAAAAAAAAAAAAAAAAAAAGAGAGTATATTGAAAGAGAAACCATGCTATTTGCCAACATATATCTGCTCCATTACCATAATCATAGAAAGGAAAACAACTCCCAAATTCCCTTAATGGCTTTGAAAAGACTTGCTTTATTCTCTTCCACGTTCCACGCTCCTGCTCCTTTTCCAACTTCGCTTCTCAGCTGGGAATAAGAATGTCGTCAAAGCTTCCTACTGGTTATCTACAAGGTTTTGAAATCCGGACCGGACCGTACGGTCCGACCGAAAAAACCGTGAACCTCTCAGTTTTGCAGTTTTTTAAGCTTCAAGAACTGCTCTATGAGAAAAAAAGTAGAGACCTGTGCGAACTGTAGTCGAACCGTACGGTTATGAGAACCGTGATCGGTTTTTGAGGTTCGGACGGTATCTTTTTGTTTCAGCTTTTTCGGTGAATTTTGGCCAATACATCGGTATGAACTTATGATCTAGAAGAAATGAAAGAACCCAAAGAAGAACAAAGATCGTAAGGAGATTTGATAATTTCAAATCTTGAACAAAGGGATTTGTAAGGAAAAAAAAAAAAGAGCCAGAGAAGAAGAAGAAGACAAGTTCCTCAAAAAAAAAAAAGAAAAAAAAAAGGAGAGAACACAACGGAGCAGGGTCTGCGCCAAAACAAACTCCACACTTGCTCAGTAAATAAACGGTAAACACAAACTACATTAGATCAAAAAAACAAAAACACAAATTACAGTAACACGTATCTTCGTCTTCTACTGCTGCTTCTTCTTCTTCTTTCTTTTTTTTTTTTCTTCTTCTCTTTCTTTTTTCCGTCGATGGAGCTCTGTAATTTCCTCTTTTTGGCTGAGGTATGTGTTTCTCTTTCTTTACTTTTTTTACTCCTTTTGAATTCCGATAAAAGTCTCTATCCCTCACGTGGCAAACTTGGAAATGATGAAAGGTTTTAATTTTTAATTAAAGCAAAAAATTTTCAGCCATTAGATTTAGATATTTTTTTCAGCTACCCAACGTGATGTAACATGCATTGATAGCCGATAGGGGCATTAAATAATATTTTCAGTATTTTTGAGAGTAAGAGAGGTGTTAGGTCCACAATAATTTTATAATAAATTATAAGTGGTTAGTTGTTATTGATTTAAATTTGAACCTAATATTAAGATTATTTTTTTGCCCAAATAATAACAACTAGTAACAACTTGCCACTTAGGATTTGTTGTAAAAATGTTGTGAAAATGTTATAGACATATCATTTCTCTGAGAGTAACGTAGTATCACAATATTTTATACAACTTTTTTTTTCTATAATTTGACACATGGCAAAGTGTGAGTAATGAAAAAAAAATTATGGGTTTATATCTCTATCACTCATGTCTCATCACGTGACAAATTGTGACAAAATTTGTATAAAATGTTATGGTACTATTATTACTCTAATTTTAATTAATATTTACAGTTAAGTATATAATAATTATTAAACAATTATTTCAATTTAAAATTATCAAATAATTTAAATATTTTATTTTATTTTATTTGAGTATCTTTCTAATAATAATAATAATAATAATAATAATAATAATTATTATTATTATTATTATTATTATTACAAGTTTAATTAATCAATATATAAATAAATAAATAAATAGATATTATATTTAAATTTGCTTAGGATTTGATATTTCTTATTTGTCTTGTAAAAGTTATGATATGAAAATATATATTTGAAATATTGATATTTATATTTAATTGGATTATTTTAGTTAATTTAATATTTTTTAATAATTTAATATTTTTATATATAAAAAAATAATTATTAAATTAATTATGACGTCATCACGGTTCGACTTTGGTTCAACCTCGGTTCGATTTCAAAAACCTTAAATCTCTCTTTTTTACGATTCACTGAACGGTCCGGGTTTCAAAACCTTGGTTATCTAGCAGTGGATACCCATTGTCCAACATAAATTCAACCCTTTTCACACACCTCTTTTGCGCCTTTGCTCATCTTTGACCCCAACTCCTCAAGTTAACATTTCCTCCTCAGACATAATCCAATTCTCAGCCTTCACCAAAACCGTGCAGCAAAAAAACCCATCTGTTAAAACCCTCTTATCCATCGGTGGAGGAGATCTAGACCAAATCCTTCAACTTTTCTTTCCGTGGCTAGCCAAGCCAGTACCCGAAAAACATCCATTCATTCATTCCTCAATAACAATAGCCAGGTCTTATAACTTCTATGGCCTTGACTTTGACAGGGAATTCCCATCAACAGCCACAGACAACATGGATCGGTTTTGGGAGGACCAGTATCTTTAGCAAAACTCTAATGTGAGTTATTGCGTCTACCAATTCCATCTTTTCATACACTATTTTTTATCAAAAAAATTTTTCATACACCATTTACCGTCCATATGTCATGGTCGTAACAAAAATTGTGGCTCAACTACAGACTCTCTTCTGACCAGCTAGCCCGACCACTCAATGACATGTGCAATAAAGGACACGTGAGGAAGACAGCATCAATTTTTTCTGAGCTCTATTCAACTTTTCTAGGATAATTGGAACACCTATTTCACCTACTCTCCACCAACTTGGAGCACCAGTCGACAAAACTCATTCAAATCTCACAAATTGCACATTCGTATCATTTGAGTGAAAAATTACAGGAAAAGTTTAAAAAGTTGTACTTTCAATTTTATTTTAAAAATTTTACAAATTGATTTATCAGCTACGGATCACATTGATATTAGAATAAATAAATTTTTTAACTTTCTATTTTACTTGATTGATGTTATAGTTATTAAAAATTTTATTTTTTATATAAGATTTATAAACTGTTGTACCAATTTTTAAGCATAAAACAAAAAATGATTAAGAAATTTATTTATTATGTTGTTGATGTTAACCCAATCATATTTATTAATAGTTAGTTTATGAGTTTTCTGCAATTTTGAGTTGTCTCCCCTCTTCTTTCAATTGACACACTCAACAGTCAACACATAGGCTCTGTGGCCTTAGCTTCTGCTTCTCTCAGGCAGCGACAGCCCCCACCTCCACAGCCACAGCATGGAAGAACAGCTTCCTTAATCTGCAGTACTTGTAACAATTCTGCCTTGTTTTATGTTTAAATGTTAACACAGCCATTTTAAAAGCTTATATAATAAAATTTTTAGTACTTCTAGCATCATTCAAAATTAAATTATTGGAAAAAAAAAAAAAGGTGATGTTAGGGATATTATAAATACTTTCATGACTTTACAAACTAATGTATCAATTTTTAAATAAAACATAAAAAATATTTACAAAATTTATTTATGAATACGACACCCATTACATTTATTGTTACGTCAATTTATAAGTATTTTGTATTAAAATTAGTAGTAAGTAAGTTTCTCAAAAAAAAAAAAAAAAAATAGTAGTAAATTTAGTATTTTGCTACCTAGAAGTATATGGCTTATAAGAAAGTTGTTATTAAAGAGTTGTAAAGAATATCATCATTTATCCAGAAAGTGATGCTAGTGATGCTAGTAAATATTTTATTACATTAGTGTTACAAATTTCAAGTGTCAAATTTTAATTAGAAGACAAAAATTAGTATAAAAAAAAAAAAAATGATTTCTTATACTGTTGATATGCCATCACTCATAATCAATGTCGGATAAGTTCATAGGTATTTTGCAGCCTTAACATTTTCTCTATCAAAACTCTTTTTTTTTTTTCTTTGATAATTTCATAATTATAAGAAGGAATTAGGAAAAAAAAAGTCATATTCCAAAATACAACTTTTAATGTTTAGCATATGTAGCCAAAGCATAGGATGCCACGCACCATTCTTCAAGGGCATTCATTACTTTATAATCGTTAGTGTAAATCGTTTGAATGCATCATCTATTATACGTATTAAATATGGAAAAGCTTAAAAATGTGAATGTTGTGTATATAGTTTACATTAATAAAGAATATTTTCTCAAAAAAAAATAAAAAAAATAAAAAAATAAAGAATATTTTCTCATTCTTCAATGGCCTCCTAAGTCCTAACTTGTCATTCCCTTCCCTGCTTCCTCCTCCCTCTTAAATCCCACATATCAAAGGTACTCACAAAATCCTCTTCTTGCACAAACATAAGAATCAGAAACTGTCAATTTGTAGGCATTTCTATATGAACCTTATATTTGCTCTCTCCAGAGGATCAAGTACGCATACATGATGTCCAAAATTATCGTGGTTCTTTTCCATATCCTTCTCTATTCAGAATTGAAGCCTTCAAACGCACAAACTTGGATCAAAGCAGGCTACTGGTTCTCCGGCTCTGAGTTTCCCATTTCAGACATAAACTCAGCTCTCTTTACTCACCTTATTTGCGCTTTCGCTGATGTAAACTCTTCCTCCTACGAACTCTCTGTATCGTCCACTCACGAGCAATACTTCTCGCGTTCACAAACACTGTTAGACAAAAGAACCCATCAGTCAATACCCTTCTTTTCATTGCTGGTGGAAGCGCAAACTATACTCTTCTTTCAAATATGGTCAGCAAGGCTTCTTACAGGAAATCTTTCATAGACTCTTCAATAAAGATAGCAAGGCTTTATGGCTTCCAAGGCCTAGACCTTTGTTAAGTTTCGGCAAACACGAGCTCTGACATGACCAATATGGGATTACTCTTTCAAGAGTGGCGAGCTGCTGTGAATTCTGAGGCAAAAAACTCTAGCAAAAAAGAATTGATTTTGACTGCTGCTGTTCAATACTCACCAGATTTAGATACATTTTTTTTCCCTGTGGACTCAATTCGGAGTAACTTGAATTGGGTGCATGTTATGGCTTATGACTACTATATGCCCGAGTGGTCAGAATATACAGGTGCTCATGCAGCCTTATATGACCCATCGAGTCAGGTTAACACGGATTACGGTATTGGTGCTTGGATTGGTAAGGGCTTGTCTGCTAGCAAGTTGGTTTTGGGATTGCCTTTCTATGGTTATGCACGGACGCTAAAGAACCCCAAAGACAACGCAATAGGTGCACCAGCAACAGGTCCAGCCATTTCAGCTGATGGCGGAGCCATGAGTTATAAGGAAATCGAGAATTATGTTCAGAGATACGGGGCTGCTATGATGTATAATGCTACATATGTAGTAAATTACTGCACAGTCGGATCGAGTTGGATTGGTTTTGATGATGTTGAAGTTGTCAGAATTAAGGTTTCTTATGCCAGGGAGAAGAAGCTACTTGGTTACTTTGTGCGGCAAGTCCCATATGATTACAATTGGGTACTTTCTTTAGCAGATAGGCTGCACTCTTGGTATATTCTATTTCATTATTTTAATTTCACTTGTCAGAAAGATGATCTAATTGAGCACATTTTTAAAGAATCAGATAGTTCCATCATGACATTAATTATGATCATATTAGCCAAAGGAAATTAAGAAACTAAATCTTTCTAAAAAAAAAACAAAAAACTTTCTCAAAAAAAATTAAGAAACTAAATATTTTGGATGTCCCAAATTGTGTTTAATCGAGGAAGAAAGATTGGCTAGGACAGCATTCTGTTTTCAGTGAAATTGATGTGGCTAATGTCAAATTTTGGCTAAGAATTGTAAGATGTCGATGGCCTCCCCTGTTCAATCATTCATATATTTCTTCTCTCTCTTTTTGTGTGTATGTGTGTGTTGCAAATAATTCAATTTTGGTCGAGTGAAGTTTTTCATGTGGAATTCTGTCTCTCTTACTAGCCACTCGTTGTTATAACATTGCACACAACCCAAGAACTGTCAGGAAGGCGCACATGAGCTTGATTATTTTCCTTGTGTTTGAAAATAAGTCTATGAGCATCAAAGATTTCACAAAATTTTCACACCTTCTCTTCATTGTTGTGGTGGGCTCAAATAAGTGAGAAAGGGTGTAGAGATTTCTTCGGTAGCTGTGGAGCAACTGTCTTCTTAAATGATTTTTTTCCTAACTTGTTAGGCGGTCAAGACCTGGTTTTTCATGCTTTCATCCGTTGGCATAGAAATAGATAAAGACTTCATTGCAAGTTATCCCCAAG